>OX359268.1:46221234-47421234 GCA_947179155.2 Hedera helix | reverse complement strand
ATATAATTATTTTTAATATTATATATGTATTATGTCAATAAATATAATATATATATATATATATTAATAAAAAAATTATCAAATATTTATTAAAAAAAAAGATAAAGTAGTTCGTATTTGTCACGAACTTTCAAATTTGTAGCAAATAAAAAAAAAGAAAAAGAAATGGTGATAGGTGACGACAACGGCGTCGACAGTATATGATGGTTGACAATGAATATAATTGTCACTATATAGTTTATGTATCTATTTAATTCAAATGAATAACTAAATACATTTTTTTTGGGCTAAAAAAAAAACATATTTACATTATTTGAAATATTTAGTTTATTTTAATGTAGTCCTGATCATTTCAGTCCATAACACAATCTTCTTGAGACAATGTGAAATCGTTGTGGTTCCAATTACAGCAAAAAGGCAAACAAAAATTAAAATTTTGATATGACAAGTTAAGTCTTAAGAAATCAAAAACAACTATTTTTTTTTCAAAATTAAGATATATTTATAAAAAAATAATTTTATATTTTCAAATATACTATTGATGTTGATTAATAAGTTAATAATGATAGTATGATGTTAGATTTGGCTATTAAAATTTAAAATATATTGCCATGTTATACCACTAAAGAGAAATTTATTTTTAATTTAGAGAAGACGATGATTTACTTTATGAGCAAGGTACATATTAAATATATATATATTTCATTTTACAATATATGGAGTACATGTATGTCAAAAAAAGGTTTTCTTGATAGAGATAAATCGATAACTATATTAATACTTGCGTATCTAAATATGCACAGTAAAATAGTATCATCATACAATACTATTGAGTATATTTTTTTTTTGAAAGTCCCATTTTTCAAAAAATATAATATAATTTTATAATTAAGTACATCATCACTATTATAATATTAAGAACTAATAAAAGTTAGATATCTCAATCTTAACTATTAAACTAAGGGGTCATTGACCATCGCTATATATTTATAACGATAATTTACATATAAAAATATTAAAAAATTCTATAAAAATATCATATCTCGATATTTACCAACACAATACATATAATAGACTTTTGTGCATATTATCACTTTTGTCCATGTACTAGCACTCTTATACATCGAGTGTGTAATTATCACTTTTGTGCATATATTAACAATCTCATAACTATTATAAGTTAAATACTACAAATTATTAGTACTAACCATCATATTTGATTATTTGTTGCTTTCAAAATTTAAATAAATACATATCAATTTTAAATTTTGAAATTTCACAAATGGACATAAACTATATGATGAGCTTTCATTGAATAAAAACTCATTAAGCATTTTATACTTCATTTGCTGCAAAATATAAAATCAGTTTAGACCTTTTAAATTTTCAAAAGTTAAAATTGATTTAAACTTACTTATATTTAGACACTAGGACGATGTTTGTTTGTAAAATGCATACTTGAGATTGGACTATTTGTATTAATTTAAAACTATTTTTGATTTTTTTTATCCCATGATAAGAGATTAATAGTCCTTTAAATAGTCATTGGACTATTTTTTTTATCATTCTTAAGGTTATTTATGAGGGATTATATAATCCCATGATGAATTTGAGATTAATAGTTCATCTCATTTTAAACTATTAAATGACTTTATGAGACTAATATTTCAATATGAAGGGACTAATAATCCCTCATTATGGGATAAAAAAAGTCGAAAATAACTTTAAATTAATACAAATAATCAAATTCCAAGTATATATTTTGTAAACAAACATAGCATAGAATTATGATAATTACAAGTCATGCTACTATTATATTTAGAAATTAATTCAAAAACACATTAATTAAAAAATGACTCCAAATATTTCAATTAATCCATGCATGTAGTGTTGGTGTTTGAATAATTCAAGAAACATACATGCATGATACATGCATGGATTAAATTAAAAATAAATAATGCTGACTTTTCATGTCGGCGACATTTGAACGGATATTAATTTCACTTGTTCAAAGCAACCAACACTATCATCCATCCAATCAAATAACACCCGCCCCTGCTGTTTCTATGGTGACAAACAAATGCGCGTGTTGTGAGTCGTAACGTAACGCGTCCTCCTAGCTAATTGCGTAGCTTATTTCACGTCCTCATCATTTTATTAAAGGAAATTAATATTTTTATAAATAAAATTAATAATTTGAATAAATATAAATATAAATATATAATATTTAAATATTATATTTATCTTAATTATTAAAAAATAAGATATAATATTAAAATTTATGTTATACTTTATTTTTTTATAATTAATACGGATATAATATTTAGATGTTGTGCATGTAGACTTGTCCTAATATTTTTATAAGAGTTTACTCATATGAAAGTGTCTCACTTATTATTTATACTAATAAAATTTTGTGTAAATATAAATTTTTCATGTAAAAATATCAATTTTTTTTATTAAATTAATATCTATTGTTGTCATTTCTTTCTTTCTTTTCATTTTTATGTTTTATTCTATAGTATTAATTATATATTTTATTTAATATATGTGAAGACATAAAATAAAGATGAGATAAAAAAAATATAAAATAAGACAAAAATTTTGGACTTTAATTAATTTTCAACGGATTTTTTGATACTTTTGAGCTTTTTTATATTTGACCACCATAGAAGAGACGAGAGGGTTTTATTGTAATTTTATTTTTAAATATACAGATATGTTTAATTTTACGGTTAGTTTAGATTGATGTCGTGGTGATAAGTTATACATTTTATTTAAAATAAATAAGAGTTATGTTGAGTTTTAAAATAGAAATAAAAGAAAAATAAAATTATAGCCAAACACAATAAACTTAAAATATAAAACATAAGTTTCACACTGTTTCTATCTATAAATTCAGTAACAAATGATAAAATTTATTATTATTTTTATTATTATTATTATTATTTTCTTTTTTTTTTGTGTCCAAAGCTAACATCGTTGACTTTTTCGAAGTGGTAGTAAATAAGTTCAACAACATATCTTAAGCGACAAATCAACGTAAGACCAAACTTCCCGGGTATATAAATTAAAAAATACACTGCTGGTGATAACCCCGACGAATTACCAAGCATTTGATTCTGTGAAGAGGTGAGGAGAGAGAATGGGATCAGAAAAGATCGGGGACACCATGGAAGTTGCAGACGAAGCTCGTGATAAGTCTAATTCCCACATTCAGTCTTCTTCTCTTACCGTCGACCACTCTCTGCCTCTCCATCAAATGAAGCCTTACATCGTGTACGTTATCCTTCCTCTCTATAACTTCGTTTCTCATCTCTCTCTCTAACTTTATTCTCTTATTTGGTTTTCATGGAGATTTTATTATTTGCTCCGATTTGAGATACTGCGGCATAGTGTTTGAATGAATATACGTAGCATGGGATCAGGCTACTCTCTCGCCCCCGAGTTTCTTCGATTTCAACATACTAATTTGAAGAGAATGTAGAACGCTATGAACTAATTAATTTACGAACTGATTCTCTCTCAAAAATTTTGTCCTCTTGGGTTTCGAATATGTGTGCTCGTTTTAGTGGAGCATCTTATCTGTGTGTATGAATCGATGAATATACTTGAGCTTAGGCTTTAGCCTCTGTTTGGTTGCTTCTGCAAGTTTCAGAGAATGAAAGCGTGGATTTTGAGTTTTGTGACTTTCTTAGTAATTTTGAAGAAGATTAAAGAACAAATTGAATTAATACCACGAACTGCGAAATTCCATCGTTCTCTCTCCCTAGCTTTAGATTAGGACTTATGTAGCTAGTTTTTGAATAAGTACACATAGATTAGGTTAGGCTGTTGCCTGTAGGAGTTTGAGGGAAATGAATTAAAGTGGAAGAATTATATTAAATGCTAATTCGGAAATGAATGAAAACTAAAATCGACCTAGGCCAGTTTCCTGTTATTATACTAGATTGCACTAATGTTAAATGTTGGAAGCAGTGAGTGGAGATTCCCCTGCAGAGAGCTGGATGAGGGGAGACCTTCACGACTGACTCAGAGGGCAGGGATATCTCGACCCTACTATCATTATCATCATTTTTCCCCCTTTTTTTAAAAAAGCAATCTTGTTCAAAATTATATTTTACTAGAAAAGAATTTCTACCTACTTTCCCTTGTCCCTTGCAGTCCTGATATACAAGGATGACATGCCCCATGGACTACTTTATTATTCCCATTTTTCTCCACAGTTGTTTTTCTTTAACCTTTTCTTTCCTCTGGTTCCTTGGGAGGGTAATTGAGAATCCAAGTTCAGTTTTGATGTTAAATTATTTTCTAAAATTAAATTAATTGACTCGGTATTATCTCTTTTCAATTTAACGATTTTGGTGGGATGGATTTACCTTCAACAGAGAGCTGTTCAAGGATCTTTTCAAACTCTGGTCAAATTTAGACGATTCACACTTTTCTATCGAGACAGTGTCTGGTGGCATCACGAATCTCTGTGGGTATCTTGTTTGTTTTGTAGTAATTGATTATTTCCTGACCATCTATCTCTATGCTGTTAAACTATACTTTTCTAGACTAACTGCATTTGTACAAAAACTTGCCATTGTCGGAAATCCATACCTTATTTGGTTTCTTTGCATTCATATGTAGCACTATTCTGTCAGCTCTAATTTAAAGCAATTTTAATTTTTATCCTTGCAGTACTGAAGGTATCTGTTAGAGAAGAAAATGGGAACACAATGAATATGACACTTAGATTGTATGGGCCAAATACTGAATATGTTATAAATCGTGAGAGGGAGCTACAGGTTTGTTGCTAAGGTTTTGTTGTTGGAATGCAGTTATATGCATCCACTGCTTTGGTATATCTTGAATCAAAACAATCAAACTTATTTCTTAGTACTTTTTTTTTTAATGAACTGATAAGCTTGCTGTATTATGTATAATATGACTAGAAGGTCCATAATCCAGATATTGTTATGGTATTTGGTTATGGTTTCTAGATTTTTTTTTGGATGTATTTATTAAGAAAGGCATCAAAAGGGGATGCCGCCCATTTATAACTAACGAGGTATACACAACATAGACACAACCCGAAAAACCCCTACAATCAATGGAACATTGTTATAATGCATCCTAGCAAGACCTATTAATCTTTCTTTTCTTCCTAGATTTTAAAGTCGTGATATTATTATCTCTTGAGATCTACTTGGGTTAATTCTATTGTTGTTGTCTATACCACCTTCATGATTGTAGTTGATTTCCGATAATTCATTTTAACCTAAGAAAAGTTGTAATACTTATTGATAATGACTCATTGTTTTGCAGAATGTAGTCTATATCTACATTGCTAGTTGCACGTTAAAAGTTTTGGCCACATTGTAGTGTTAAATGCTTTCTATTATTTCATCTTTATTTGCTATGTTTCTTTGTAGGAAAAGTTAATATAGAATTTTAAGGTCATTCTTACTTGGTGTTTTTTGGGCATAATCCGAAGTGTTAGTTGTAATTGGTAACTCATACTTTCTTTAGGCCATTCAATACCTCTCGGCTGCAGGATTCGGTGCCAAGTTGCTTGGAGTTTTTGGAAATGGCATGGTGCAATCATTTATAAATGCACGTACTTTAAGTCCATTAGGTAAGGATGATCGAGATCAAAGTGTGATGAGACTGATGGTGAATTCTATAAACAATGAAATTGGATATACTCTGTCAAACTGTATGCTACTTCTGAAAATCAGTGATAATATTTTGTTGTCTTTCTTGACATTCAATTTTGCTCTAAACTAAGTAAAATCTTGGAAGAACTTGAGGATTTACTAATTAAATCTTTTCCCCTGATTGTAACGTAACACTTGTTTTTGTTACCGTTGAGATTATACAAATAAATCTTAATCTTAAACTGTTTGTTTTGATCAATATTGAGTCTCTTAGACTCTTACTAATTTATTTTTCAAGTCCTATATATGCCTTTTCAATTCAAGCTTCCACATCTATATGTTTATTGCATAGCAGGCTTCTGAAGTTCGGCCATGGAAGTCTGTTTGATAAAACTCAGTAGTACCAGTTCAGGAGGTTTAACATGAACCCATAACACATTGATGAATAGCATACAAGGTTAAGGCATTTAATGCTTTTGGGTCCACAAGCTTTCCTTAAGTGAAAACATGAGCTTCTTCATCCAATATGCTTTTTAGTGCTTGATGTTAATTAGGAACCTTGACTTTATGAAACATTGTTTTTGCCATGAGATAGACAGTAATTCCTGTTACTTTCTTCACTGGTGATTTGATTTAGTACAAATTGTTAGATGCTTAGCAGCTACGACTAAATTAGTTTAAAAACCATTACTTTGCTCAGGATTGTTGGCCGTTCAGAGCATTAGTGCTGTTTGAGTTTTAAATTGCAGGAGCCATAGGAATGGTTCATTTGTTTTCATTGTTGAAGGATTTTACTAAAAGGTAAACAAAGACATGCTGTTTAGGTTAAAAATACCTAGGTCATGTTCTACACTTTAATTATATCATCTGGTCTGTTTTTTTATATTATAATCTCAAAGTGTATAATACAACAATTTTTCCTATAAATATAACAGTCTAAGACGAATATGTAATAAATGATAATTACAAACTTGATTTAATGTCAGAATTATGTCTATATTTTTGCTTCATGATGTAACCAGATAAGATGGCATACACATAACTCCGGTATTTACCATCCTCAGAAATGAGTTTCTGTTAAGAAGAGTTATATCTATGGCCGAAGGCATTGTGATCTACTTATAAAGTCAATCAAATATTCACTTATGTGATGAAGTTGGGGGAAGTATCTTTATTCTGGAATTTTGTTAGACCATGAGAGTTTAGGGTCCTTAGGACCAATTGCTACTTTTTGAAACATTCGTCCTAAATTTAAGTGGCATTTGCCCTGAGATTTTTTTCATCTTCTGTCCGTCTCCTGTTTATCTTTTCTTAATATTTTCTTTGGCTGTAGACGGGATTTAAGCTTGACCACACTGCATTCCGTGGCCCACATCTGTAACTTTTGGTCTTAGAAGTTATCCTGCCATGTATACACAGTATTTTTCATCACAGAGACATGCTTGAAGGTGTTGCATTCTAAGTGAGATGAAAATAGCTTAGTAAATGATAATATTGTTTTTCTTTTGAGATTACATACGAATACCAACATACGTGGAGAGCTGTAATATGTTTTTGATATTATAGTCACTCTTTTTCCTCGACAGACATGAGAAAGCCAAAGCTAGCTGCGGAAATTGCGAAGCAACTTCATAACTTCCATCAGGTGGAAATTCCAGGATCTAAAGAACCTCAACTGTGGGATGACATCTTCAAGTTTTTCAATCAAGGTCCTCTTTAACTCTTATTTTTGTATCTAATAGATTGAAGTTTACCTCCTGTATTTGGCTGTCCGAGAACTATAATTTTGAATAGAAGACTATCATCCTATGGATCTTCCTCATCTCTGAGATGCTTTCTTTTGTTGCTTGCAGCATCAAATCTTAAATTTGATGATAATGAGAAGCAAAAAAAGTACGAGGGAATTAAATTTGAAGAAGTTCAGACTGAACTTGTTCAGCTCAAGGTAGTCTCTGTCTCATAAATTGATTGTATGTGGTTAAGCATTGTGTTCTTTCCCCTTTAGTGATTCTTATATTGTTCTTTCTTTGTGTGTAAGTTCATATTTCTTTCTGCCTTAATAAAAGAAAACTTTTTCTTAAATCTCATTTAGGGTACTTTTGATGTTTTCTTAACTTTTACTCTTCAAGCTAACACATGAAAGATTCCGCAAATTTGAATCTTCTTTTGGTACTAAATGCAAGTTTGTTCCTTCTAATTATTAAACCTTTTTGGATCTCTTATGTTGATTTTATATTCTCTTCTTGTAATAAGGGACTTAGTTTTATTTGTGAAGAAATGTTTGGTGATTATGGGACAGGAATTGACAGGTTGTCTTAATGCTCCTGTGGTCTTCGCTCACAATGACTTGCTTTCTGGAAATTTGATGCTCAACGATGATGAAGGTATCCATTCCCCCCCTCCCTATGTGCCTTTTTGCAGAGCCTTTAACTGTCCCTTCGTCCCATTATGTTATGTTAATCTCTTTCTCTCCCTCTCTGTGTATAATCACCAATCTTCTTCTTGGTTTTTGCAAAAAATATTTTGACCCTGAACTTTACTTCTGCCATTATATTTTTTCTTAGCATATATATTTGCACCTTGCTTATGAAAAAATTATATTGTTTGCATGCGATATATAACCAAAATTTTACGACAAAAATGATGGTATATCTAGTGATCATGCACTGGGTTGTTGTATGTCGTGGTTCACTTTGGGGTTGTATGTGCACTGGGTTGCTGTATGTGACAGGAAATTTAAAGAATTTATATTTGAAGTATACAAGTGGAAATTAAATGGAGTGATTAACTCCCCAGATACTTCATCTGAACCATCATTTGTTGTAAAGATTGTTTGTCTTGTCTATCTTATGGGTTGTTTGGAATTTCCGATAAGACCCCACCAACAACTAAGATTGCTCGGGGTTGGATAATCTATCAAATGCTGATTAAGTGTGGAGGTCCTGGAGGATATATGACACATTTTCAAATGGAAGCTTCCTAATGAAAATGAGAACATATTAATGAAAATGAGATGGTAACTTTGCTGCAAATATGAAATAAAAGTTCCTAAAATATATTTTGATCAAATGAAGTTTATCCCGGTACTAACCCATATTTTGTTGTTGGACGTCCAGAGAAACTTTACTTCATTGATTTTGAGTACGGATCATACAATTACAGAGGCTTTGACATTGGGAATCATTTCAATGAATATGCTGGCTTTGATTGTGACTACAGCTTGTAGGCTATCCTTGTTCTTCCATCTTTTCCTATTATGTTGAACACATTCTGGATTACGAGTTAAATTCTCTACATGTTATTCACGTAGGTACCCAAATAAGGACGAGCAGTATCATTTCTTCAGGCACTATTTAGAACCCGACAGACCCCAAGAGGTACATGAGGACAACAAACTTGTTTAACTTTCAGCTTTATATGTTTCGTTAGTTATGTATGACTCCACTCAACTAGCTTTAACCAAATAACTTTATTTAGTCAAGGATTTGGCTTTACAAACAGGGAGAATGCTTCAAGTTTTCTTTTGCATCTTACATAATGCTAGAAGTGCAAGAATTTTCCCACTTTTTGTGGAACTCACAGCTCTATTGTGGGAAATATATATATATATATATATATATATATATATATATATATATATATATATATATATATATATTTTTTAATTGTTTTTTTTATACCAGTGTTTTTCTTAAATATATTGGACTCAGTATATTGATTTGGAAAACGGGAGGTGCCGGGTCATTAAAACGGTTAATATCATGCATATTTTTGTCATTTAACCATATAACTATGCCATTTTAAGGACTTTGCAGCACACCTATTTTCTATCATTTGCTTACGAAGTCTGTGCCTACTTTTTGGAAGCTCCCCTTCCATATTGACTGAATTTTCTTCCATGCAGTAAGATAGGACTAAGTGCTTCGTTTCGCTTTCGTTATATTTTGATTTTGACACGTCAGTGCATATTGGCAATCTCTGGTTATTGAAAGGTGGCAGAACTATCAAGTTCTCCACATTTTGGCATATTTATCTCAATAAGCAGTGTATGTGTTTATATTTTTATATTTACCATGTATTGCCTGGGCACAAGTTGTCTTTGCTTTACCTAATACACAAGGTGTTTTTTTGTTGGGTATACAAATTTTGGTACTGAATTGATGAATTAAAGTGAATCATGGCAGTAGAAATTAACTTGGTGCTTGCACCATCCTTTGCGCCAACACCAGTCACCTTATTGAATAAAAGCTAGCATTCTTTCTTCAGCTTCCTGTATATATTTATAGAGCTATGCCATATACGAAATTAAGCTGTTCCTAACAAACAGGTATCTGACAAAGATCTGGAAGCTCTATCTATCGAGACAAATAGTTACATGCTAGCTTCACACTTGTACTGGGCGTTGTGGGCGTTGATCCAGGTATCTTTATTCTTCAAGCTTTGCTCAAAATAAGAAAGATAAAAATGTCTCGTTTTTCATTTTAATGATTTGTTTTCATTTCTAACAGGCCAAAATGTCCCCAATTGATTTTGATTATCTTGGTTATTTCTTCCTGCGGTACACCGAGTACAAAAGGCGGAAGGACAAATGCTTATCACTGGCGCATTCTTACCTCTCTTGGTCTGGAGCTGGGTAAAGGTTTACACCTGCACATCCTGTTTGTTTGTTTGTTTGCAAGGGGAGTTATAAGAGCCCCCAAGATTAATATTCGTGTACAAGAGTCATTGTTTGTAGTCCAATAGAAGAAAACTGGATAAAATAATTGAAATTGTATGTTTGACCACACCGAGTCAATACAGTAGGTTGTAATTCCGAAACTTGTATTTGATGAATAATAATTTTAGGTCTTTTGGTTGCAACCTTTTCTGCCCCTGGTGCGTTTTGTCAAATCGTTCAATTCAATTCTTACTGATAATTACTCTTGACTAAATTTCCCTTGACATTCTCATTCGGCATTTTCATGTGTCTCCTTCCTTGTATGCAAATCGTAAGTTGGCATACCCTCTCGCATTGAAACACAGGAACTTTGCACCAACCGTCTCTAATTTTTGTAAAGGGAATGTATTTTATGCCATACTAAATAGAAGTACACACACACATATATATATTGTAATTTCTATCGCACTATTTTTTGACAGCATATTTAATTATTTTGACTTGACTAATGACATACAGGTTTATAATGTTATTTAAATCTTGGTTGTATATTAATATAAAAGACCAGGGCGACGTGCCAATAGGAGACTTAAATGGAAGATCCTGCATTTAAATAGAGGATTCAAATACGTTTTAAAAAAACAGCTACTAAATAACTAAGCACATATCAAGTCATCATCCAATGCCATTAACTTGAGTGATGACAGACAAACGGACAGACCGGTTCTGAAGTTTGAACAAGGGGAGAAACTGCACTAACCCGTCAGTGCACAATGAGCAAACTACTCGTGTTTACATACATGAATGATGGATTGCAAATTTGCAACTTCAGGATTGGGAAAAAATAAATTAAGATGAAATTGACAACAGGTATAATTAGCAACGAAGGTAAGAATTAAAAATTCAAATGGATAATAAAACTCAAGTCAAGACCATGTAAAAGCTGTGTATATATAGATACTGTTAACAACCACTACAGCCTAACAGAAAGTAAAAAAAACATATCCCTAATCTATCTAGCACCTGATGGTACATAGGGTCATTAGTACACCTATATTTACTCAACAGGCTAGTCTGCATTTTCTTTAGTTTGACAAAATCACCACTTTTCTTTTTTGTGCACACAGGCCAAAAACTCGCGAGGAAATAAGAGATGTGAAGTCCCCATTACTTAAGGATTACCCTCCCATGATACGCTTCAAAACAGTCGTTTACAATACAATGCTTAGGCTTGAAGAACCTGGCAATGAACGATGTGGCTCTTAAGGCGGCTCCTACCAGCAAGGCTTGACCAGAGATTTGTGACCAAAGTTTTGAACTGGCCTTTCCCAGCTATAGTTTCCCATAAATGTTCAGCAGTGGCTCCTCTTACATCAGCAGATTTTGAAACGTCCACCATCGAAATACTCATATTATTACGGATAATGCAAAGTTTTCCATTGAGCGGGACAAGTGCTGCTGCTTCTAAAGCCTTAGAATTCCCCAAATGCATCTTACTGTCAATATGCTTGCTCCAAGAGTCTGTTACTTTATCATAAACCCTAAGTTTGCAGCCATCTTTGCACTCCAAAGCATAGAGCTGCCCGTTTAAGGAAGTGCTTGGGTTTCTCCATCCGGCAACCATTCCATCATAAACAGGGTCCCAGCTATCAGTTGCAGGTTGGTAGACCTCACTCAGAACCTGTCTGTGAGATCCAAGTCCCTTCAAGAACCACTTTCCCTCATAAACAACCCCAATGAAGGGCACCATGGCTGTGCTCATATCCGAAATGAATGACCATCTATTCTTGTTGGGATCATATACTTCAGCAGACCTCAGAGAGCGGTGTACTCCCTCATTCTCCCCACCTGCCACATACAAACAGTTGTTTATAACACAAGAGCCAAAAAAATGTCGACGCCTAAGCATATCAGGAGCACGGTGCCATTTATTAGTTCGTGCACTATAGAAGATGACTCGTCTCATGGAACCCTTGACAGGGTGCTTGCCACCAAACAAATAGAGGTGGCAGCCACTGAGAACAGCACATCCAAACCCAAGGGCTCCGCAATATTCTTTGGGCACAGGAGGGAGAGGCTGCCAAAGCTGGTATGTGGGGTCAAAGGCATGCCATGCTACTTTTCCATCTCTGTCTCTTTTCATGATGTATATCCATTCTTCTGCTATTCCCAGGCTCTTTCGGAGGGAGTAAAAGAAATTACCAGCTAAAAGTCGGTACCATCTTTTGCAGACTAAACGAAGCTTACACTGCTGAATCCGTGGGACACGGATCAAGCAAGCAATGGCAAGATCATCAGGAAGACCAGGCAGCAGAGGAGATTGGCTCCTACTTCTATCACCACGTCCCGGCTTCTGTCTAGTTGGATGAATTGATGGTTTAATGCTAGGCTGAAGGCAGAGCTTTGATCCTGGAACAAATTTCTTTGCACCAGCAACAGTTTTGAGACCTGCATCTACTCTACAGAGACATGCTGTTGTATCAACCTGCAAGGAAATACACAACACGTGACCAAGTTAAATATATTTTAGTTTATGTTATGCCACTGGCAGCAAGGTACAATGAATCACACATCGCACCTAAATACACCACATTTTATTTTTTTATAGACAAAATCAAGAAGCACATGTTTAGTACAAATGGAATTTCTCCGTCACATGCTACTTCTGATGTGATTAGTTTCAATCATTTAGCCCGCAGTTCTATTTTCAGATGCAAATTCAATATCACTTCCTTTCCCCCTCACTCCCCCATCCTCATAAAAAAATTAAAAAAATTAAAAAAATTAAAAAAAATACACATGCAAGAGAGAGACAGAGACAGAGGGAAGAGGAAAGGGGGAGGGAGAGAGGGGAGTTAGGCATAACTTGGCAAATAAAGTAAAGGGATTATTATCGTATCACAGAAAAGGATGTGTTAAGTCACATACTTAACGTTTCACTAATAGGGTGCAGGGCCGGCTAATTAAGTAACATATATGCTTTTAGGATTTCAATTATGAATATCCTTCACGTTAAAGGTGGTGCACCAATAAATACCTGAAACATTATCTTTTACATAGAGAAGAAATGGAGGCCTATTATGTCAGGCTCGCCTTAAAGCAACAATAACGAAAAAGATATCAAGAACCATTCAGAGAAAAGGTGAAACCTTAAGACTGCGAGGAGAAGATGTTTAAACCTTGGCAGTTGAAACTATTTTTTTATCACATAGGACACAACAGAAAACTGGGACCTTCAACCATTCTTTCTTTTTCCTAAGTAAACTTACAACATACCATCACTGATGCCTTCAAATTCACAAAATCTTAGAATTTAAAATCAATATGAAATTGTTTAATTTTAATATAAATAGCTATAACAATTGTAAACTAACTATAAAGTACAACTAATTATCATATTTGTTGTTTTCAAAACTTAAACTAAGTCATATCAATATTGAATTTTAAGATTTCATAAATTGACTTCAAAACTCAAACTGTATATCTAATTTTGGAACAAATGGAGTATAATAGAGCTATTAAAAGTATCAAAGTAGAGATACATCTAGAACGTTAAGGAGAGGGGAGAGAGAGAGAGATCAGATTTGATAATGCAATTCTCATGACATTTCTGCTAATCTTAAGTTTTGTCCAGGATCTTCTTATATGTTCTCAACTTTGAGTTATTCATAGGGTCTCTTGCAGGCTAGCAGCTAAGGTGGTAATTAAATAAATAAATAAAAATCATATCTACATTTGGGTTTGATAGTTCAGCTCATTTTTCACTCTCCATGGGGTTTTTCCGTAAGTTCATCTAAATAATGAACTTGTGCCATGGAACATCAGAAAATTAAAAAATTGGAATGTGATTCATCTAAAATGTTAAGGAGAGGGGGGAGAGAGAGAGAGAGAGAGGGAGAGAGACCACATTTGATCCAATTCTAGTGACATTTCTGCTATTCTTAAGTTTTGTCCAGAATCTTCTTATATATGTTCTCAACTTTGTGTTATTCATAGGGTTTCTTGCAGGCTAGCAGCTAAGTTGGTATTTAAAAATAAAAATAAAAAATTCATATCTACATTTGGCTTTGACACTTCAGCTTATTTTTCAATCTTCATGGGGGTTTTCCATAAGTTCATCTAAATAATGAACTTATGCTATGGAACATCAGAAAATAAAAAAAAATGGTCTTTTGCCATATAAGTTCAAGCCCTCACGCTAACATCATAGTGCTGATCCACATTCCAAAATTTGCAATAAACTTATCATTCACAATTTGATCTCAGTGTTTAAGAGAACTCTAATAAGAAGCTTAAAGTAGAGTTCAAATATAAACATTAAAATAAATGATACTCCAATATTTACAACAAAGAATAAAGAGAAGGGAAAGAAGAAGTCTTGATGAAAACTGCTGAGGTGGGTGGGGGATTGAGTAGCTAATTTTTATTTATTTATTATTATTCCAAATAGTAATTGCTACACAAACAACAGAAACAAGATTTTTGGAACATTTCATAATCCAGGCATAAGCATGTAGACAATAAGTAACATCAGAAGACATGAACCTCAAAACTATCTCAGAGAATGAAGCAGTTCCAAGATGCAAATTTGAACTAAAAACCTAATGTATCCAAGAAAGTAGAATGAACGATCCAAAAAATTTACCAAGGGCGGTTGAATCACTCTATCCATGCGTAACATCTAAGCGATTGAAAGCTTCAATTTCATCACAATCAATGCAGCTTCACTACCCACCTTTAAGATATGCCTACCTTTCCTCATTCATCAGATCCTACACAGAATATATATATAATTCAGAAATTCAAAAGTGATTACGAATTAGTCCAAAATTGAATTCAAAATCCAATCTTGAATAATTCAGACAAAATCCTGAATTTGAGTTTCCAAAGAAGAAGAGTATCAGCTCTTGCCTTGAAAACATAGAAGAATTATATAATTTTCATCTGACACAACCAAATTCAAATAGACAAAAACCCACCTCTAATGAGTTAATAGAAACCCAAAACCACACCATGCACCACTGAAATAGGAAACCCAACTCACGAATCAGGACCTAATTCTGTAGTCAAGATCCAAAATCAACACAAATTCATCAAAACACAAACCCCAACAAAACTAAAACCCAAAATCTTTCCAAATCCTCTCCAGAATCAAGAACCCAAGCAGAAAAACAACCCAAAACCCAAATTTTGTTGTTCAAAGAATTCTAGAACCCCAAATGCGAGACAGCAAGAAATGTTGAAAGAAAAGCACTGAAAAAAGATGAAGACAGAGACCCATCTATCTCACCATTAAATCTTCGGTGGAATGAAGGGCCCAACAAAAAAAACCAACGGCGCAACCTACCAAGCACAAAGAGTTTTTAAGATGAGACCAAATCAACGTAGCGAGCGACAGAGGCAAAAGCAAACCTAAACCATTAATAGTAGGAAAGACCCAAGGGTTTGTGTATTTTATTTTATTTGATTTGATTTGATCACACCTCCTCCTTTAGTGGTATTAATTAGAAAAAATTGAAGGAACAAGTCAGCAGAAATTGATTGAAGGTAGCTTACTAGTAGCTTTCTCGTTAGTAATATTAGTCTGAAAAAGTGTGAAGAAAAATGAGAGTCAATTTAAAGGGTTAAATAGTCTAATTTCTTATCAAAACAAAAGAGTGCAGACAATGATTCAAAAACATAAACATGGGTTCCACACTCCCTAACTTCCACCAAACATGCTTTAAAGTAGGAGAATTTTTCTTATGCGTGTGACCCCACAATATCATATTTACTAGACCTCGCACTCCAGAAACGGTAATCTTGTCGATAGGTATATTATATATGTATGCAAGGAAAAATTATATCAGGTTCTTGGAGTATGGTGAACAGTATATTTCTCTCTTATATGAGGACGAAGACCACGCGTGTTAGAATATGTATAGTTCTCACCCTCACGTGAGAGGGGAGACATACTGTTCATCAATGTCCCAAAGACATGAAATAATTTCTCGTATGCAGGGTTCTCCAAAATTTTGATTTTTTTGGTTATGTATCCAACCAGGCAGTATCGATTTCTTTTCGATATTAGTATTTTTGATATTGGTATTTTTGATATTTTTATATTTTTTGAGACTGATAACGGTATGAAAAAAATTAAATTCAATAAAAATAGAAAAAGTAAATTTAATAATATAATATATGCACAATACATATATAATAAGTTAATAAATAATAACTCTTTTAAATTTTGAGTTCTAATTAAATAAACAATAGAGTAGTAAGCCTGGCGTAAGGAACTAAAATTTAATTAAGTATCATTTGATCAGATAAAGAACATTTCACTAAAAAAAAAAAACAAGCAATATTTATTTTATAATAAAAACGAACACAATATATATATATATATTCTTGAGTTAGAATACTTATCATGATAAGTAGTCAATGCGATTATACTATTTTTCCAAGAATGTGATAAGAATTAAAGTACTCAAAGACTATATTTGAAATATTTACAGTAAAAAAGTTGTTACCAGTGGAAATTAATAACTTCTTTTGAGTGGACAGATTCCGTTTACTTGTGGGGGATATAATTTGAAGAATTTGTACAAGCTAATGGACTTCCACCATCTTGTTGAATTTTTGTCCAAAAAAGTATTGGGTTTGCTGTTGTTTTAAATTATTCATTTTTCCCCCTTTTTATCTATATTACCTTACTAAAAACAACTTTTCTACGCTGACCAATTTTTGAGACAGGGAGTTGTAATTGGCCTCTTTTTTTTTTTTTACTTACAAAATATTTATAATATTTATTTTAATTTAAATATATATAAATAACAAAATTTTATAATTAAAATAAATATTTTGAAAGTAAAAAAAAAATCAATCACAACTCTCAATCCCAAAAATCTGTCGTCCAAAACTTTAATTTTAATTAAAGTGAATTATTTTATTTTTAATATTAAAATAACAATATATAAATAATATAAAATAATATTAAACAGGTGCCCGGAGCATTTAATAATTTCTCCTGCTTAAAAGCATGCTCCTTAACTTACACCGATGGCATATGGACCTGCTTT
The DNA here is from genome assembly GCA_947179155.2 of Hedera helix. Lineage (NCBI taxonomy): Eukaryota > Viridiplantae > Streptophyta > Magnoliopsida > Apiales > Araliaceae > Hedera > Hedera helix. Next base: position 47,403,871 of record OX359268.1, on the reverse strand, counting down.
CATGACCATTTCAGCTGCCTACATCTCTCCTTCAGCTTTATCAATTAAATTACATCACTTTTTGTCTTTACAAGCAGCTAAGCCAATTTTTATTTTGTTAAAATAAAAAATTTAATTTTCAAGATTGTAAGTAAGGAACCCAGTTGGTATTATTAATATGAATTATTTTAATTTTAAATAATACAGTTAAAAGTTTATTGTAAAATTTCTAAATAATGGAACTAATTATAAAATTGTTATCTTAAAAGTTTTTGGAACTGATGGAGCATTATTTTTCTAATGATGATTTGATGCATATATATATATATATATATATATATATTGACTTTAATAATTTGTTAAAATAAAATTTTCACTTATATTTTATGTACCTATTTTTTTTAAAACTCTCTGTATGCATAAAATATTTAAGAAATATGAGGCTGTATTAAATTCATTAAGAGCTCGTTTGCGAGAGCTTCTGGATATATAACAAGTACTTTTAAATTAAAAATGAAAATATTTAGGATATTGATAGCTCTTTTTAATGAATAAATTTATTTTTAAATTTAAAAATATTTTAAATTGACTTTTAAAAGAAATAATCTTATAAATTAAAACGATTAAGAAAAAACAAATTGTTGATAACTATTCAATTTGTTTAAAATATAGATCAAATTTGATTTTATGAGATATATTTAAAGTCAAAGCTCAAGTAAATTATTTAACTTTTTAGATTATAATAAATTATTCATTCATAGTATATTTTAAGTAGTTATAAATTCATAATTATACTATTTTAAATTAAATAAATTTTTATTAATTTTGAATTTATAGTTATCCTTTTTTGACTCTGAAAAGCCAGTATTGCTTTTGTGACTTAGGAAACCGAAGAGCAATGAATGGAAGAGTGAAAAATAATAATAATAATAATAATAATTATAGTACACGGGAAATATCCTAGAAAAAATAGTAGCATATACATTTTAAATTCAAATTTATTCTTAAAATGTAATATGTATATTTAAAATATAAGACCAAATTTGTTTTCATCCTGAAATGGGTATTATGGCAACAAAAATAAAAAAGAAACAAAAGAGAAATCTGTCTAGTGGTTCCAATAGCTCTAATTTTAAAATAGAGGAATGATGTTATTTACATAAATTTAAATTTTGCTGAAGAATAAACTATCATTTTAATTTTAATTTTAAATGCAAAAAAACTTAATTGCTATTTATTTTTTGTAATCTAAATATTAAATTAATATGTTTAGACAATCTATATTAAAAGCTGCAATCAGTACCAATGATATTATTTAAATTAAATTGAATTTATTAAAAGATTGTTTTATTCTCTCACCCCCATAATTCTCAAGCGCCGGGTCTAGTGGGCAAGTCGACTTTAATCAAGCAGGCAGGGCGGGAGGGCAATTGATATTGTGACCACAGAAAGAGAGAGAGAGAGAGAGAGAGAGAGAGAGAGATTTGTTTCGGCACAGTTGACATTACAATGTTATTGGTGATGCCACAATTATTGCATGGTTTAATCATTAGTTTTTTCGAAAATTTAAAGTAAAGAACTGGTTCAAAGAGTAATTTACAAAATCTATAGCTGTTAAGTTTATGGCTTAATTTAGATTATTTATTTTATTTAAAATTAAGTAACGACAAATGCGTAGCGCACTAGTCTTGTATTAGGGACTGTTGGAAGAAATCTCAACTTTCCTATTTCTCTGAAAAGCTAGGCGTGATCAAATAAAGTTGTTGCCCACTACCAACTACAAACTACCCCAAGTGGTCACCATCTATTTTACTAAAAACATGATTCAATTCATCAAACAGTTATTCAAGATCATCACATAATGATGATGATGATGCAAATTTCACTAATCATTCATACCAAATAAATAAATGGTCTGGAAGCATATAACCTAATGATCATAGAGCAAAATGAAAAAGGGGAAAGAGGCAATTGAACTAGCTAGGATCAAGTTAGAAAATAAAAATGGCCCAAGTTAATAGAATGTTGTTTTAACACTAATCCAAATGGGACCTAATCTCACATGCTTACTACTTTTTGTTCAAGTGAGATATGGGAAGATGTTGAAAGAATAAGTATAAGTACACAAAATTAATCGACCATTAAAAAGTGAAGTTTTACATTAAAATCCGTGTCATGTCTTATTTTTTAATAATTAAGATAGATGTAATAGTTGATTTTATAGTTAAATATTGTGTATGTAAACTTATCCGATGTTGAAAGATGTCTTTCCAACTAGGGAGACAGGCAAGACACTCGTGTAAGTTGGGTGCACACTTTCCCATTTATACAAACAGCTAGCAGCATGCAAGTGTTCTGCCTTGCGCCAAAACTTAAATTGTAATTCACATAATTTGAGGAGGATGAGTAATAAATTTTTAACTTCACATCAAATACACGCAAAGTCGGCATACCAAGAATGCATAAAACAGATCTTAAACAATGTTTCGAGTGTTTGTTTATTCATGGACTTCACAGATAAGACAATGCCTACAAGACACAACAAAAGACGGAGTCGTCGATAGAGTGTCGTCTAGTCTAGTCTAGTCACATACCCAACATTTTATGCTTAGCTCAATGTGTTTCTTTTAAATAAGCTACACCTGTTAACCGAGCCCATACATTTGTCATACATACTACAAGTTATTTAAGGCAAACCGCCCATTACATTTGACTAAACTCCTCACATATTACAAGATATGTATGTATATATTGGTTGCTTCTATTTAACGATCAGGCATCTTTTCACTCATTTCTGGTGTATATATCAGCCGTCCCACACCAACTGTAACAACCAAGACAAAATTAATAATCAACCGCCCTGCATATAAATAATGCCTACCCAACTCTTTTCTTTCATTCTGGACTCTTCCAACATAGCTTAGTGTTTAAAACATACTTCTCCTCCGTTACAAAATAACTTCACTTCCAAGCCCATATACTGAAACCTAATAACTACGTAAACTGCAGGTTATAATTACTATCACCTCTTAAAGGCAAGAAAAAATAGAGTCTTCCATGAGCCACTATCCAGAACCTAATCTAAACTCTACTCTTAACCATGTCATGGGTTAGAAAAAAGTTTTAAAATATTTTGAAGGAATTCACAATCACAAAAAATGACATATAATAACGTTAACAAGAAAGGAAATCATCTCTTCTTCCCCATTACAAAGATAAACCAACTTCAAAGCAAGAGGAGAAGATCATAGATGTAGAAGCCTCATCATACAAAATCATCCAAAATATCGGCATGCCATATGAATGAATCATATATCAGTTGTGGAGAATAATTACAAAATTGACTCATTTCATTTGTTCCAAGGGAATATATTTGATGCAAGGCTTATGCCTCTTTCAATAATGTGAAAGGTAAAAATTGCACCAACTCATTAAAATATATCAGCATTTGTACTTTGCGTCGAGGAGGCATCAATTACCAGTGAACAACGTCAAGTCCTGCAGCAATGCCATCAAACATCTCTATCTGGTACATGCAAATGCTTCAACCAAATCAGTCGACACGGACAATGAATTTCCAATGTAAACTACTAAATTTTAATCTGTATGTAGCATATCGCTTGGGGCCTGAATGTTCCAAACAACAAATAAGGCAACAAATGTAAAACTACAAACTGTAGGGTCTCTTGGCAACCTCTGTTCAGGAATCATTTCCAGGATTGGGAGTTGGAGGGGGTAGATCCTAATGTTAACGTTTTTGGCATAAATCAACCTTCAAAATTGGTAGGGTTGATATACAATTTACTCCAGTGGAGGGGGCATGGGAGTGGAAAATTTTCTGTCAAGTATGTGTAAACCTTACATTGAATGATCTTCTTCAAAGAGGGAAGGTCATTGTTAATTGGTCTTGTATATCAAGGAAAATGGAGAATGAGTGAGTCATTTACTTCTTCCTTGTGAGGTGCTCATATTTATTTACATGTCTACTACACTTTTTGGAAAAAGAAGGTTTATCCTGATGTCATTATCTTTTGTGGATTTCTTTTGCAAGAGGTTGCTTTAGGATCTTGTCCAAGTCTTTTGGAGGCCTCCTATGCAAATAGATAGTTGGATAGTGTGTAGGTGATAGTTTGCACGGGTTGAATAAAAGTTTTTGTCCTCTCTATGCGAGGTTTTTGTATAGCTGCATTTACATGGCCGCCATCCCCTTTTGATAACCTTTAACTGCATGCATTGTGTTACTTCTTTAGTCCTTAAATATTGTGTACATGTAACCACCTCCAAATGACGAGCATAGTACTCAGGCAAGAAGTATGCAACCTCCTCAGTTGCATAAATAACAATGATACCAACGTTAAGTAATGAGCTATGATACTAAACATAGCAGATACCAAGATTCAATAAAAGTCCATAAACATACGCCAGAACTCTTTAAGACATTGCAACAGAAACATTAGTTATAGATGTACAAAAGAGGTATAGATTACTTGAAGAGAAGAACAGATGAGTTGACATTCCCATAAAAATACTATCTAGATAATCAACAAAATTTTAGAATTTTCAGCCCACTTCTCAATATAAATAAATACGGAATATCATTTTTCAGTTGATGATTTATTCTATAGGGTTTCTCTCTATCTCGACCTTTCTCCGTCTTATCTTCTCTCTCAAAGAGGCTAATCGTATTTAAGGCTATTCACACCCCACCCCAACCAATATATATATATATATATACACATATCAAATGGAAAACTGCATTCCTGTTCAATCACACCCTCAATTCTTGGGTAAGAAAGAGATAAAAGCTCAAAACATTATACTTTCTTACTCAATCAGTTGAAATTGTTATTTAAGCACCTTGAAATCTTCTTCAAAAGAGCATAACTAACAATGATATCAAGATGAAATTGAGGAGTCTTGTACAGTTGTACTGAACTTATTATGTTTTTTTCAATATCTGTAAACCAATCAGATCAATTACAAATTCATTCCTAAATTTTTTAATAATCACCTATATGATTTGGAAATGAACCCTCTTAGACCTCCATGAATCTCAGTATCACGATATGTGTCCAAACACTATGTGGTCAGAGTGGCCATGTCAAGAGCTAACAACTATGGTGGTTCTCATCGCCTTGTAGTTGCCAAAAGTTACTAATTCTAATAATAGACTTCCAAATTTCAGAAACTAAGCAACTATGTCAATTTCAATCACTTTGCACTAAATTATTCTAAAATAACTTAACAAATAGCAATAAACAGATAAAAGCATGAATTTGATGAATACTTTACCTTCTAATCCTATGATCATGCAACAGAAGGTAAATGAAATGAGTGGCGATCACTGTAAGAGACAAAAAAAAACTGCAGAAGCAAGCCAAAGTAAATTCTCCACAATCTCAACCCATGTCCGTGTTCTTGGAAATGGAGGCAACTGAGGAGTTTGTCTTGAACAAGCATCATCGTCAAGATCATCACCACCGGAGGCATATCCTTGGCTGAGTCTCTGCCTAATGTATCCACCCGCACTCCCGCAGTAGGTGTTCCACCAGACATTTCCACAAAATGTGAAACACAAAGAATCAACAAAATTTCTTCAATTATCCCAACAGGAAAGTTTCAACTAAAGAACTCTATATCCCAATTAATCACAAATTAGTTGAATCTCAAACTACAAACGAATTAATGAATAGGAATGAAACTGTATCGGTATCAATATACCACTTTAATTGAATATGGAAACTACAAATCAGTAAAGTGTAAACCAAAACTAGCAATTTGACCTAAAACCTAAACCCAAAATACTTGTCAAGCTAAAAACATCATATCACAAATTCGCAATCAACCAACCATTCCAATCTCCAAAACCCAAATGAAAATCAATTTATTTTTTTTGAAAAAAAATATCCACATTAAATTTCGAGTATCCTACAAAATCCATATTATGCAAATCAAATTGGGATGGTTCTCACCAAACCCCTGCGGCGACCCGCAGCACAAGGTTGATACAACTCAAATGCCTATAATTCTTTGAAACAAAGTAATGATTGGAATCCTCGACGAAACCCAAGTTGCAAACTCTTCGTTTCCCAGATTACACTAAGCAAGGAGCATTTAATTCAAATGCAAATGAAAAACGACGCTCTGAAATAAATGAAAAAAAACTGAAGAAGGTTTTTGAGTATCTCTGTAATAGCACGGATGTACATTGCGTAATTCCCTTGTACCTCGCCTCGCATGAATGCCTTGATTGGGATTTCTTTATTTTTCACGGTTTGATAAATGTATTTTAAAATTATTTTTTTTGGTTAAAGAGTTATTTAATAAAATTAAATAAAATAATTCTAAATATTTAAGTAATTTAAATAAAATAAAATAAAAATTTGTATACTAGATAAAAAAAAATATTTAATAATTAATATTTCTTAAACATCTAAAAGAGTGTATTTTATAATTTTAATGTTTGATAATTTAAAATATATGAAATATAAATAAATATTAATTATAAAATTAAATTAATAGACTTATTAATAAAATATAATTATTTATATAAAAAAATATTTAAAACACAATTGATTAACAAAATATATATATGTGATGTTAATAACAATTCATAAATATATACATATATATATACAAAAATACAGAAACCCGTATGTCCATTTATCCACAAAACAAAGGAAAGGATTTTTTTTTTATAACTTCTCCCGAATCTTTCTTCACCATCATCGTCGGTTGTAATTAATTGTGGGTATTCTGTGCTTGTGAGATCTGAATCTTCCCTTTTTATTCGTTCTCGTTGAAGATTGAAGGATACAAAGGGTAACCTTATATCTATTTTCAGATCATGTGGCTATCATCTGAGATCTATACTTCAACGTTACATCTATTTCCAGATTTTTCGATCCCACCATCTGTCGAAAATTACTAATTTATTCGGTCAGCTCCATTCAGTCCTTCACAAGCAAAAAAAAAAACAAACAGAGTGAATTGTTTTTTTCGTTTAGATTCAACTCACTTCAGTCCTTGATAAACAACTCCCAAGTTATTTATACACACTAAACGTTACGAACGCTATATAAATACATATACATAGTTGTAAAATAGAAAATAGCTTATTTCATAAGAGATTGAAATTAAAATCGTGTGACAAATTCTTTGATGTCTTAAATTTTTTTTAATTAAAGTAAACTAAGTCACAAATTAAAAACCAGATATAATAACATAGTGGTAATCTTTCCTTTTAACATGCAAAATCGTAAGTTCAAGTTTACTGCTTAATAAAAGTTTAGAAGAAAATATTTTTTTTTTAAACTCTCCCCTGGCCCCTTCCCAATCGAATACTTTCTATTTAAAAAGTAGACTATCTCAATTGCTAATTTATTTCTTAGACATAAATTTTATATAAATTAAGATATGAGTAAGTACGATTTTTAAAAAAATATTTTCAATATTAAAATTTTAAACTATTGATTATTTTCAATTTTTGAATTCTTAAATATTTTTTATTATTAAAACTATCATGCGAAAATTAAGTTTTGAATGCATGCAATAAAATAAAAATAAATAAATTAAATTCCTCATTTTTAGTGAGACATTCTTGTTCTATAAAAAAAATTTCATTTATAAAAAAATTATACTACAAAAGGATCTTTTTAAAAATATATATATAAATTAAAAAAAATATCATCAAGTTTGTCGTCCTAATTTTATATCATATCAGCATAACTAATTTTATAATTTATTACTTTAAAAATAAACACGAAATAAAAATATTTTAAACATTTATAAAATTTACAAATGAGCTTATTTTGTGAAATGGAGAAAATAGTTTTATAGATCCCGTTTTAATAAACCAACAAGCTCACCAATCCCGTGCGAAGTATGGGCAATATGGATAATAAGTTATTATATTAATTTTTAACCTAATCAATTAAATATAAAATAAATATTTAATTATGATTTTAATAGTATAGTTGTAGTTATTAAATTATTTATTGATTTAAATTATAAATTATATATTATAGGTTCATTCGATCAATTATTAAGCTAAACATTTGAATAAAATATATGTCTTTGAGTTATGATTATGAAAAAATATATTTTATTTAAGTTCGTAATTGAATTATATATTAATATTTATATTGACAAAATGTGATTACAATTCCGGTCCATATAAAACTCAAGCTTTAATAATTTAACTATGACAATCAGTTAATAATAAATATACTATAATTTTTAAACTAATTTATAGTTATAATGTTTAAAAAAAATATTCATGTATACTACGAGTACAACTAATCATGTGATATTATAAAATTAAAGTTTTAGTGAATTTAATTTAGGTAATGAAATTCATGATTAATATTAATATTTAATATAGTTAAATCACGCGATTTGTTTGACCGATATCTTAATATCTTAACAAATTTGTAATTAATAAAATTATCCATATATTATCTTACATATAGTTGTGATAAAAAAAAAAAAAAACTTGTAAAAATATTGCTAGAGCCAAAAATAAAAATTATTTTAGAAGTTTCTTTTTCGACTAAAGATATAAAAAAAAAATAAAAATTCCCCCTTAACAGATTAGAGTTACTTTTGAATACTTTACAAATTTAAATAGTATTTAATTCTTATAAATTTAGATTGTACTTGATTAATTTGAATATGAAGGAAAAATGTTGAACCAAAAATTTGTAGAACCAAATTTATGCTTTTAATTATATACTCTTTCTGTCTCGCAAAAATTGATTTAGTTTAAATTTTAAAGTCAAATTGACTGATTTTAGAATCAAAAATTGTCATATTTTCTTTTAAATATAGGTAAAGAGATTATAATAATAAAAAAATTACATCTAATTCATTATAATATTCAATTTTTGAAAGTTCAAAAAAGTAAAAATAAATTTACTTGCTTATTAATTCTAAAATTAATTAATTTAATTAAAAAAGTCAAACTAAATCAATTATCAATTTATATGGGAGAGGGGGAATAGTTGATTCCAAACATACTTCCAAGTAGAGTCGGCCATTAATTATTCAGTAAACTTCAAAAATTAACAAATAGTGATTGTGATCGGGGGAATGTTTATAATTAGGTTGATTTATGACCGGGTTGGACGGCCCGTGACCATCATTGTACAAAAAAGGCCCAACAAATCGGGCCTAAAAAATTTCTGTTCTTTAAGTGCTTTTATTTTTACACTACCTACTTCCAAACAGGTTGAGAGTCCTACACATTTTTCCTGTTCTTTTTAGTGTTGTAAGTTTAATTTTTTGTTATGTGACTTTTGTAATTCTTTTTGTTATGGATTTTTTTTATTGCGATATTTTATACATATATTTTTTATTGTGAACCTTATATTCTCATTCGTAGAGTGTGAGGTTTATTAAATATTGCATGTGATAGATTATTGAGATCATTCATTGTATTAATACTGATACGAATAATATTATGGTGATAAAACTTGAATACGAAATGATGTCTCAATTTATAACTATTTGATGTTTTATCATATATAAATGGATCCAATAATTATAACGAACAATTATCACACACATTATTTTATATCTTATTTTATATTTATTTTTAATTATCAAACCACTATTGTACTGATATTATTCCAAAGTTGAGACATTCAATAATAATAATATTGTATATACATATGCTTCATGTATATTCCAGCCCTTTTCAGTTAACATAGCATTAGCATCCTATAAACACGAAATAAATTACATATATGGAAAGAAATCAAACCCTAGCAGCCAAGTCTTTTGTTATATTTCTCAAATTGGGTACAAAAATGTGGGGTAAAAAACTATTTAAATAAATTTGTTCGCATTCTTTTGAGTACATTGTGTCACGTTCATAGTTTATAATTTTTTGAATATATACAAAAATTACAAAATCAAATGGACGGATTTTGTGGACACTCTTCTTGGTGAATGACAGATGTATAACACATCGAAAGGGTACGTGAAAAAGGATTTTGAACATTACTATTGCTATTGTCGAATATATACAACACATAACCACTCGGCAGTAGCTGCCATTGATTCGAGGCCTAGATGAGATGCTACGTACATGCGCCTCCGATAACAAACAATCTACAATTTGTTGGATATTTCACAAGAATTTCATATTCGATAAATTCAAAAAGTGTATATAAATTAATAAGTATAGTGAAATCTTAATTTAATAGGTTAAGTTTTTGGATAAAGAGGTAATTCAACACATGAGCCCAAGTATTAGGTTGGTTCTCCAAGATGAGGCACATTTGCGGGTCGTGTGTTACTCCTTCAGCGTATGATTTGAGTTGAATGGAAAATGTTCAGAATAACTCTAGAAGATACTCAAAATGAATGATTCACGAAAAGTAAAGTTGTATTCTCACGTTTGCTTCTAAACGCACCTCATTAATTTTATAAACAAATAAAAGAAGTATAACTGAAACACTCGTTCTAACCAAGCATACACATTATTATAAACTATGTAAACTGCTTTACATATTGTATGTCTAGTTTGTGGCGGGTACTTTTTAAATCTTTTATATTAGGTTATTTCTAGAACTGGAAAAACGCAAGTGAGAAAAAGGGAATTGAATAATCTCAAGATACTTGAATGTCAACAACTAATTTGATAGAGTGCGTCATCTGCCAAACACAAGCTTTCTTTCAATCTAGAAAACTATTTACAAATATTATAAAGTTCATAAAGGGGCTAATGTCTGCTTAAGGGACCTTTTTAGGGTTGAAGGAGCTCTTATGGATGGGCTTGGACAAGGTCCACTTGCCTTTAATAGTTTTGCAATTAGCTAAGATAGTTCTCAAATAATTTGATCAAAATGGGCTGAACCATATCAGAAAAGCTTTATATTTGTATAATATAGTGTATATGTTTGGAGAATTATTATTTTCATTAAAACATTTGATATCTTCTTTATTTATTAATTTACCCTTTTGAAATGAGCCTAACAAGGCTTGAAATATAAGAAAATTATATATTTTACAATTTTACGCGTTGACTTTATGTTAGAAGTTACGTGAATAATCATAACTGATACTCCCTCTTTTCTATTATATAGGTCGTTTTAGAAGTTTTTTTTCTTTCCAAAATATAAGTCGTTTTACATATATCTAGGAGAACAAATTTAATCATTTCCTATTCTATCCTTAAAGATGAAATAATTAAGAGAGAGAGAAGGAAGAGTAATTAATGAGTGTATGGGTAGTAATGGAATTTCAAACCAACATTAATTGCCTAACATTAGTATTAATGATATTTCTTAATATGTGTAATCATGTCTTAAACGACTTATATAATGAAAAGGAGGGAATAATATTTTAACAATATATTGATATAGTAGATCAATCATATAATTCTATTTAATCACATATTTTAATATACATCACCATCGTAATTTGACAAAAAAACCTTTCACAATACATAGTATTAATTAATTACAAGGGGAATTAGGGGAGGAACTTCCTCCATCAGTAAAGCGCCAAAAAATGGTAGGAGATTGGACTAATTTACTAGTTGATTACCATCAAGCCTAACATGAATGAAATTAATTATGTCTAAATGTATTAAATCAAGGTGAATTAAAAGTTAATATGTAGTAATAAAAAAAGTTAAAAGTTAAAAGTTAAAAGTTAAATGGAATTATTACAGGGAGTAACAAATTTCAAAATTTCATGTTAGTTAAATTAAGAAACAGGTAAAATTTGAGAAACGTGCGGAGTCGGAGACCATTCTTCATCTCATTGTACAATTAATTTATCTTTTTATTCCTTTTGATATTTTATTATGGGCTTGGGAGGCTGGGGAGGGAGAGAGAGGGGCTTCAAATATATATATATATATATATACATATAAGGTAGTCATTCGATGTAATTAGTTATTGATAGTACTGTTGTAGTAACTATACGCAAGACCTGCCGTTAGAGTTAGAGTTTTTAGCGGCAGACAATAATAAAATTAATTTGATTCGTATATTTGATTGTTACAACAGTACTCTTAATAACTGGTTGATGTGGATGCGTATATATATACACACACTAACTCCACTATGTATTTATTTATTAATTAGACGAATTTTATTATACGTAATAATTCATACAATAATTTTTTATAAAATAATAAGTCATGTGCATTGTCCACATTAAGCACGGTGTAGTCGTGTTTGGGTGCATTTCCCTTATTCCTCTTCATTAATCTTTCATTTTTCTTTTTATATATACCAAAAATAATAATCTGCATGGGTACAAAATAAGGGAGGTAGTCATGCCACGGAATTCTATTTCTTCCATTTCATATACTTATTTATTTTTTCATTTTTTTAAAATTAAATTTCTCGAGAGACATTTTTTTTCTTTTAATAAATGCCCAAGAATACTAAATCAAGTATAATGAATTAAATAATTAATTTCAACAATCTCACACTTTATAGACGAAAATACAAATCTTTCGAAAATCGAATATAAGACCTAACTGGACGTCGTTTGACTTTTTGAAGAACATGGAGTATTCAAGTATCGAATACCGTCTTCAAGTATCGTTGAAGTCCACCTCAAAGGCCTTCAATTCTACAATTCAATATATATATTTTTATTTTCATTTCTCTTCCGCTAAACTAGCCTACAAGGGAATTACTTTTGGAATATAGTGAAATGTTAATTTTATCATTATTTATTAAAATAATTAAACATATAATTTTTCCTAATAATCATATTGATATTTATTTTTAGTGTTTAATAAAATACCTTGATTCATCAAAATAAAAATAAAAATAAAAATAAAAGGAGGAAGATGAATAATTAAAAAGGATTCTAAATAAATATATAATATATTTCAGGTTTTCTACAAAGAGCGAATTGGATACAATTAAATGTCCACAAAAAAAGAAAATTATGCAAATATATCTTATGAAATAATACAAATATAATAAAAATAAAAATATTAATTAATTAAATTTAAATATAATTTCATAAGACACTTTAATTTAGAGTTAATTAAAATATCTCAATTAACTCATAAAATAAATCGTTAACAAGTATAGATACTATATGTAAAGGCGCTTACGTGCACGTATGAAGAATATGTATGTATATTAATATACACATCAATCAATTATGAAAATATATTCAAAACAGTGCATAGAAAATGATGGGTCGGCTGGCGAATACTCCTTTTGTTTCTGTTAGGCGATCAAACTATGGAAATTATTGAAAGAAAAAGACCGTATTTTTGTTTTACACTACTAGTAAGCAAATACAAGTAAATAGTCTTATTTAATTTTATTTTTTAATTAATTTGGAAAATCTTCAGATTTAAAATATTTTATTTAATTTTAATTAATACAAAAGTTAACATTCTAAACTACTTAAAAAGTATTACAAAGCAAAAAATTATTATTTTAAAAATTAGAATAAATTTACATCACAAATTAATTTGATCTGTATTATTAAGATCAACGGCATATTATTGTCGTAGTTGTTATCAAAGTAATTGTAAATTTAATATGTATCTATCAATTACTGTTATTATAAATAAAATAATAAGTGTGCAACAAAAGAATTAGTCAAAATATAGATGAGAGTACAGCCCATCTTGTTTGAACATCCAACCTGTTCCTCTTATCTTATTACGCATTATCAGGTAATGGCTAGGGACCCATTTGACGACTATGAGAGAGAGAGGGAGAGCTTCATTGTACAGTATCATAAATTGTTTTAAACCAGATCGAATTCATTTCAAAAGAGAAGAATATACACAAGAATTAATCATACATGAAAGTGATGAAACCAAATAACACCACCACCACACCTCACCTCGATCTATGTGCCAAAGAAACTGCCTAATCCCACGATCTAAATTACACACAAAAAAATTACAAAAGAAATAAAAACAAGAAAATGAAAACATGTAAATTTGGTTTGGCCCAACTCTAAATTTACCTCAATATATACGTTTTTTTCCCTTCTTCGTAATCGTACGTATTGAGATAAATTATGAGAATTGAGTAGCTAATATCACAACCATGCATATACTGTATTGTAAATTTGGTAAAAGGTCCATGATGCAAGATTGCGCTAGCTAGGAGCATCACACATGACTCAAAGTTGAACATATATATATATATATGGTAATTATATAATACTGATCCATTAATTTTAAAGAGAAAAAAAGTAGCAAGGACCTACTTACGGTGGCCTTGTTTTGGCTTATGGGTATTTTTGGCCGGCTTCCCAAAACATATGCCACAGCCGGAGACTTTAGGAGAAGGCGGGTCGTCGATGGTGGGAGTAATTTCAACCGTCCGATATGCTTGTTGTCTTTGATCATCTTTGACTTTATGATCACCACCACCTTCTTTGGTGTTTATTGGCTTTAATTCTCCAGATAAATATTTATCGTCCCATACCAAACCTGATGAACCAGATCTTCTGAATGATATTTCAGACCTTGGTAACGCAGCCATCTCTAGATCTCTCCCTCTTTGGTATTCAATAAAAGAGAGATCTTGCTAGAGATAATACATACAAATGATTAGTTTATGTTTTTTAGACTTTTTGGGTATAAATATATATATATAATGGGAGGAGAGATGTCGAAAATGACAAAAGTCATGAATTAAGAGTATGGTCGTTTTATGGCATCTACTTGGTCAAGCCCGATTCACAGTTTTGTCCCTTGTACAATTATTCAATTTTCATTTTCAACTTTTGAGTTATTACTATTTAACTCCATCCTGCATGTCCAAAAGAGAAGAGTCGCAAAAAGGGATAATAAACTCCAATACATTTTTTTATTTTTTTCTACTTAAATACTTTATTGTCTTTTACATATCATTTTGAGAAACAGAAAGTTTACACTTGGATATGTAAGTCATAAGTGACAATGTAAGGTTGCGTTGATGTAGATAATATGAATTTTACATGACTCTAAACATCCAATACCTGTCACTGCATGCATGTTAACATTTAATTTGGTAGATTAATTAGAGTCGATCAAATTATGGCATTCATTTAGACAGACTAGAGTATATTTAATAAGCTAGCTAAAATAATATGACTCACTTGCCACCAACCCCTCCATTACCAACAACAAATAAAACAAAGCCCTACAACATAACACTATTTCACAGTATGTTTGGTACTACAGTGATAAGGTGGAGGGACAGAGGAAAAAATGAAATGAAGTTTTTCTAAATTATTTTTTTTAGTTATTATTATTACTTGTTTTTATACAGCAGAGGGGTTGTGTAACTGACTGCTAGCGGGAAGTATGTACCTACTATCATTCTCATGTATAAGAAAAAAATATCCTTTTGGTAAAAATATAGTCTATAATATAATGTTCCAACTAAATTTCTAGGAAAACCAAAAACAATGCTTAATATATATTCCACCGGGACAAGTACAAAAACCCTGCTGTAAGCATCAAAACATCCGCCTTTAAGCTATCAATCATCAGGCAACCTGTTAAATATTCGGTTATTCGCTTTAAATGGAATTTATAAATATTTATCTAAAATATTATTCCTTAGTGAACAAAAAATTTACACACTCGCAAGTGTGTATTATACACGCATAGTCACATATATACGGAGTTGCTATAATTTTTATAGTTGGATAATAATCAATGATGCACAAACATAGGCATAGTGAACAGAGAACACGAAGCACACCAGATACTTGCCAAAGCACCAGGTCAACATGGTCACCTTTTTCCAAAAGCAACAAACTTCCAGCACCATCACATTGTTTTAAAGAAAATACACAAGCATAAGATTCAATTACTTGGAAGTCCACAAGAAAAACCATTTGCTGAATTAAAGAATTGAATGCAACATACACAGCTGACATCGTCAAGAATGGCTACTAACAACACATTTATTTACTTATAAAGGATAAATCACTTCAACTAATTACAGGGCACCCTTTGAGGCGGTTTTAACTCAGAGAAATGTCTTGAAATTTAGGGCCGCCGCCTTCAAGGCATCCCAAAAATCAAGTGCCACCAGATGGTGGTGGCTTAAGGCGGATAATTTTTTTCTGAAAGCGTCTTGAATTCGATTGTGGCCTTTTGAGGCTGTTTAACCGTGCAATTTTACGAAGTTCACAGGAACCAAAATTAACTCGTCAAATGCTTTAAAAACACGAGGCAAAACACGACTCGTGAAAATAGATAATGGAAAGGCGGTCAAAATCACTAAGATATTCGGGGGAAAGTTTCAATTTTAGAAAATTTAAAACTACAAAATATTTTCTTTGTCAAAAAAAAAATGAAAAAGAAAAAGGGCAATTGCCCTCCATCGTGCATAATCTGGCTTCCCCTTGTGATGGGACCAACTGAAGGTAATCTTCCGAATATCCATAATACTGGGGAGGTTCTCTTCAAGCCCTCATCTGTACCAGAGTTTCAAGAACACTGCATTTTCTCTCTAATATTGGGCATAATAAGTTCCTATCACAATAATATTCAATGACCAGAATAACATGCTGAAAAAGGCTGCTCAAAATGTTTTTGTTGCCATTATATGCAAAGATCTCATTCTTCACTAAACTCTTCCTTGGCATCAAGGTACTACATATGAATACTCAAAAAGCATCATTTCTACTCCCGCTCAATACAGACGGTTCTCTTCTAGCTGCTGCCACTGTAGCTACTGATCACTGAAACCAACCTCCTTTTGTCCTCAAGAATCTTACTCAATGGTTTAGGACCTTGAAAGTCTTCTGATGATGCTCTGCTAGAATGTCTCACTTCCCTAAATGAATCACCATTTTCGTGGGCTTTATTCTTCTCTTCTTTGATTTGGTCGAGGGTCTTAGGCCCTGTAAACACAGAGGACTCCTCCGTAGATCTCCTAGTCTTTGAACCTGACTTCCTTGGTACTTCAGAGGAAAGAAACTGTTGTTTACCAGGTCTCTTCTCCTTGTACTGCTGCTGAGAGTAGCTCAACCTTCCTTGCTGGTTGACATCGTACAGAGGAATTTCATCATCGCTGCGTGATCTTCTAAGGATGTTCTTTTCCACACGTGATGCCAGTTTTCCATGATACCGTTGTGAACCCTGCCATCGAGGCCTTTCCCTGCTTTGACCAATCAAATGGGAAGAGTAGTGTCTTTTAGAGAAATGGGTGACAGAATGACCATCCACCAACCTGTGTCTCTTTAGATGGTCCCGAAGATCCATACTACTATCATTATAAGCCAGTTCCATTCGCGAAAACTTCCTTTTTTGTGGTGAAAGACGATCAAACACTCTTTCCCTTGATTGTCCGGGAGTTCTTCTGGTATAGTCAGAGTTATGCTCATCATCTAAAAGGTCATAAGAATCATGTAATATTTGTTCATAAAAATTTCCTGCATCAGGGTATGAAGGATCATACTCAACTGGGTTTTCATAATCATACCCCAAGAACTGGCTATTCAACTCCCTTCTTTCTGCATCAAGGGCCGGCATGTACTCTTGATCATCTTCATAAACCATATATTCCAATCTATCATCTACAATAACATCAAAACCTGGGGATGATTCCAACCATTCCTCTCGCTCAAGATGGCAATCTACTTGGTCCTCTGAGGTATGATCAGTGCATACAAGAGATATGCTTTCAACAAAGCCTTCTGCTGGAGGCAACCGCTCTGACCGTACTAAAGCAGCTTCTTCACAATCGGATTCTAAAATATGTGGAGAAGCACTATTCTCTGGAACATTACTTGGAGCTAACTGGTGAAAATCTTCTTTAGCTTTACTTTGTGGTTCTGTTGATCCCTTGATGGTAATTTCAGATGTGTTGATCTGCGTTTCAATTGGTGTTAACCCAGTGTCACTTCTAGTCGCCATCTTCTTAGCCACAACTGCTACATCATTGACTGTGGAAGCTGTTTGTGCGGATTTGCAAGCAAGTGTGCCATCATCAGGTCCATGCATAAAAGAGCATCGTTCACCTTTATTGCAAAATCCATTGAAGTAGAAGTAACAGGGAACATTTGTCTTGTTCACGGGTATATTACTGTCATACTGAGGAAGAGCAGATTCAGATGACGCCTCAATATGCCCATCAAGTGGCTGCAAAAGTAACAAATTAGGATCAGATAACATAATCCAACAAGTAATGGATAAAAATTACGATGCTAGAAATTTAATCACTGTAAACAAAAAAAAAGTAATTTATATTCAAGTCCGATACATAAATGGCAGAGGGAAAGTGATGCATAAGAAAGCTCCAACAAGAATAATATCAAAGTAGACAAATTATGTTTAGTAATTTAAAATCTACCATAGAGTCATATACGAATATTGCTCAATTAGTAAATTTAAATACTACCAAGTGTTTGGCATTTCGCAGAGATCGGTATAAGGAATTTTTTCTGAATTTTAAAGTTTTTCCCTGGGGGTGGGGGAATTATCACCCAAACTCTAGGTGTGCAGCCTACTTCCGTCTTTGCTGCTGCTGCTTCTAATTTTCTTCTTTTCCTTTACATGTACAAATTAACCTGCTAGTAGAACTGAAACTACCTCTTCCAACACAACAAAACTAGAAACCGAATTTAATAATTTTTATAATTCCCTATAACAAACAGTCCGAGCTACCACCTACCATCAAAAAAACTCATAATAGATGCATAGTGCTGCTTGTGCAGTACATCACAGCTCCCATGAAAGCCACTAAGGTCTTTAATTCTTGTATAATTAAAACCTCAAACCCTTACCCTAACCATTTTGTCAGTCTTAAAATCAACATCTCCGCAGACTACTCACCCGCAAAAACAAAAGTAATAAGCCTCAGACACCTAGTATTGCTGACTGCGGTTCAACAATGGTAGTAATATTATGCACGTGGAGAGTGTCTACGCACTTGTCTTGCCACAAATTGAACAGAAGATCCATGCACAAAATATCTCTCAAAGAATGTGATTTTCTTTTCTCAAAAACCTAACAAATTGAACAGAAGGCTGTCAAGAGATGCATGCTATTTGTACATGATGGACAAGAACATCCAAGCCAATGTCCTGGAAAGTAATGGTAAAACCAAGGTCACACAAACTGAAATCTGGTTGAGGGGTGAAGGTAGACACTTCAAATTATAAAAATAAATAAATAATGCATATCCAACCCTGAGCCACCTATACGTAGCAACAAACGTAGGGGTATTAAAAATGAGATCTTCGCAAAGTCTAATACATGTTGAATTCATAAATGAGGCGTAAACTACAGCGAAGCTTAGCTAGCTATCAGGACAGAAGAAAAGTGGGACCTTCGATGATCAAGTTCGAACAAGGCTATCTGCTGCTTTTAATAGCATAGTCAAGCTAGCCTCAACTTCCATGCTTTTCTTGTCTGAAACGTTTTAGAACAAAAATGCAAACAACCAAGGACTTTAAAGCTTACAGGAATTTCAGCTATTTTGACCAAGATAACAGGGTTTCCACACAGCTAAGCAAGAATAGGACACTTAACACACACACATTATAATTGCTATTAGTGAGAACATTGGCGAGTAGAGACTCTTCAGCCATGTGTTGTAATATAAGATCTAACACCCAATTATCTACAGACCTAAATTTTTGCGAACAGTTAATGGTTCATAACTATTTATAATTTCCCGTCATATTGTAAATTAAATAACATAATAATATATGTGACTATGCCACCCAAATTCATTTTGTTTCTCCATAAAATGATTTTAATCCATTAAACTGCCAAAGAAATGGTATGCAGAATAAAGCTTAAAAATGCAATAGCAGGTTACAGGATGCCGGAAAGCGCAGTTGGGATTGAGACAGCTCCCTGCCAACCAATACCAGCAATCTCTAGGGTTGAGCCGCGCAACCTCACTGTGCCTGTACTCACATTCAAGCCCCTGAAAAGGGATAGAGAGAAAAAAATACAGATTTTTTGCCACATGAGCCATTAAGCACAATGTTTCACACTCAAAATAAATTAACAAGAACAGTTGAAAAAAAGTACAGTCATCCGAATATATATCAGCAAAAACTATAAGAAACAAAGAATACATTAACATATATATATATATATATATATATATATATATATATATATATATATATCTAAACTTTATAGCACAATCCTTCTGTTTATAGAGTTTATTGGTATTCTATATTATGATATACAATGAATCAAACTTGATATAATAACTTCGTGCAAACAAAAACACCCTATCATTCACATTTCTCACAATAATATCTGTTTTTCTTCATCTCAAAACGATACCCAACCATCAATGACAAACTTCTGAAGCAGAAAAGTAAAACCCATATATATACATACATAAAATGCAGAACCCTAAATAATTTTTAGAAAGAGAAACCCTACAATCCACCAAACCCACATTACACAATTACAGTGGGGAACACGGAATCGGCAAAAGAAAACTATAATAACTAGCAGCATTACAAACGAAAATAAATAAATAAAATGCAAAAACAAATTGATCGAACCTTCTTGCAAGTGAGGGGAGAAGCCAAGAAATAGACGCAGTCGGTGTATCGTTTCAGTAGTTCTTGGTCCATTTTAGAAGAGATTTGAAACGAAACGAAAAGGACGAGTGTGATTTCTATTCTTCGAAGAATCAACGAAATTTAGGGAATGAATATTTCACATTTTATTTTATGAAAAAGGGATTGGTTTGGTATGGTACGAATTCTAAAGGCGAGGGGATGAAGACGATAAAATCAGGCTTCTCACTTGTGAATTGTTCGTAATTTTGGGGGGTTTTATTGGGGGTCACGGAAGAGGGTTCCCATATATATAAATATATATATATGGGAATAGAGGGCTGCCATTTCTTTTAGTATGGCTATTTATTTAATTTTTAACAGGTGCGCGTTCAGAAGTCACTCCTCCATAATAACTTTATTTTATTTTTTTCAATTTCGTTATTACTAAACATTATCATAAATAAATTGATTTAAAAGATGCTGTGTCATTGACAAATACTTTCCACAAATATGCAGTGGGCTCTATCTGTTTATAAAAAATATATTTAAAATTAAATTATTTATTTTAATTTAACACTATTTAATATTTTTGTGAAAAATTATTAGTCCCTTAATGTTAGACTATTAATTATATAAAGTCATTTAATAACTTAAAATAAAAAAGACTATTAATCCCAAATTTTTCATAAGATTATATAATTCCACATAAATAACCTTAGGAATGATTAAAAATTAATCATATAACTATTCAAAGGACTATTAATCTCCGATCATAGGATAAAATAATTTGAAATAATGTTAAATTAATACAAATAATTCGATCTCAAATTTTTTTTTTCGCAAAAAAACATAGCCCAAGAGTTTTATATTGATTTTTTTTAAGTAAAAAAAATTCTTAACTTCAAAATTAATATTATTTACATAGGTCTTGAAAACAATAATATTTGTAAGTAGCCGCAATTTTTAAATACTTTAAGAGAATTATGATTGTGTTAACTAAAATTAAATGAATTTCTATTATCGTAAAACTTTACAATTACACTTCAAAATTTAAATTAGGACAACTTTTATTATTACAAAAAAATAAATCTTGTCCACTGAATGTAAAAGTGTGGCATCTGATATTGGTGTTATTCATTACCTGTCTTCCTTCGACTTGTAAAACAATTTACTCTATTCTATTATAGGGGAAGGGGGAAAGATTGTTGCATTCTTCTGTAGCAGTAGCTGCTGATTCAGAACACCAACCAACCAACCAAGTTGCGCCAGCCACTCAATTTTCAGTTCAAACTTTGCATATAAAGTCGTTTGTTAATAAATTGATCACACAAAAAAAGCTTGTTTAAACACTACAATTATAAGATTGTGATGGAGACCATCAAAACCCTGGATTCCATGTGTTAATAACATGAAATGTTTTGCCATTAGCATCAACAGCCATGGGTACACAAGCCACTCCTTTCCTAGGAGTAAAGTAGAATTTGCACGATCTTAGTGAGACGGGCACAACCTGCTTTTATCATATTCTCATGCTTATTGCTTATTCTAACTTTTGGTCTTTTTAATCATACCCTTAAAAGAATTTGTTCTGAAATTGCTATCTGCCTTGGTCTATTAAAATTTGTAAACCACATCCTCTGTATTTCCAAGTTCTTTGAGTATGCCAGTGAGCTGCATAAAGTACAAGGGGGAAATATTATCAAGGAAGATTTCCGAGTGATCTGTAGTATATATATTGGTCAATATACAAATGTGTGATGTTCAGTATACCTCGCCTTGTGAACGGTCTTTTGCCTTGTCACCGGATATATGTTTCATCATTCCAGGGGGGCCGCATACCTGACAAAGTAACAAAATTTGAGTTGGTCACTTGGTCAAAAAGAAAATTTTCTGAAAAACTCGGCATAAACAAATAGAAAAAGATTGTTAAGACTGTTCTAATTGTTTAGTGCTCCTTCGTTTTCTGGAAAATATTTGGATAAAAAAATGTCTCAATACATTGTTATTTGCAAATACCAAACATTAGGTGAGTATTTAGTGCAGCCATTTCATTGTCATTTCCCTTTTTTACTAATTGGCCTTGCATTGCTGAGATGTTTGAAGCATAATGCTAGCTAAAGTTTTGAGCTGACCTTATTTTCAGCGCTTTACCCTCTTCATTCAGTTATTGTGCTTTGTGATTCATAGCATAAGAAACATCCAGTCAAAATCTTTTGCACAAAATAATACACAATTCACAAGTCTTTTAAGTACTTAAACTAATCAGTAGGATTCTTCATATGTAAATAAAAATACTCCACACAATGCCTTAAACAGAAGCATTAAGAAACTGAATTTTTATTTCTTCATTTTGCCTTTTCTTTTATGTAAACTTGGAAAGGGAGGACCACCAAAAGTAGAAACACAAGCAGGTAATAAAGGATAGATAATTGAGATGATTAGTGGAGTTGGTGACTGGTAACCTTGTAATGCAGTCTCAAGTTTTTTCCAGGTTTAGGTTTTCCCAATATTTTATGCCATAATTCATTTCCCACTTTATCCCCTATATTTTATGCCATAAATTGATCATGCAGTTAAAAACCTTGAAAGTTGAACACTTTACCCGTAACGTAAGAGCGAAAATCTTAACAGTATAAGAGAATCTTCACTGGGTCCAGGTAAGCCTTTCACAGCCATATCCTTTGATATGTATCCCGTGCCTCCCGTCCAGTTCTTTGATGGATTATCCACAGTATAAAATATCTGTTTTCATTAAGAAATGAGGAAATTTAGCTAGAAAGAAAACAAAAAGAATGACGGTTCATTCATTCTAATACAATTTGTACCTTCAAATTTGGATGGCTATCTGCAAGCACGTCAAGTTTCCTTTTGAGTAGTATGTCGTCCGGGGATACATTACCATAGAGCAGTGAAATCTGAAAGGATAAAAGGATAAACAGTCATCATCGATGCAAGCAATACAATCAGTTAAAAGAACATGGATAGAATATAGCAACTAGCAAGAGCAATGTAATCCGGATAATGCTATGTTGACTAGAACCTAATCATATCATTTACTAATGGTTATCTAAGTTCTCAAGCTTTAGGGATTTAGTAAACTTAAATATAGGTTTGCTAGAGCAGTTTTCAGACATGAGATGTAAGAGATATTGAGAACCAGGGCAACCTTAGTGTTATCATCAGGATTCTTTAAAATAGCCTCAATTATTTGAAGCATTGGAGTGATGCCTGAGCCACCTGCAATCTGGAGAAAAGAATATGTTTACGTTTAAGATAGAAAAGTGATTCTACAATTTATACATTTGATCTATCAATCTATGACCGATAACAGAAAGCAAATACTTACCTATCATTGCTTTTATACAAAAAATATGCATTTCAAGAAATTACAATAATACATTGATCATGCATGATTTAGTTTATTTTTATCATTTCTCTTTTTTATTCTCTTGTGGCCACTTGATGTTATTAGAACCCCCTGCCCTTACCATGCCAATATGTTTCTTCATGTTAGGAGTATATCTGATTTTTTCAATAGGCCTGCAAGAAAGTAACTAGAGTCAATGCAAAGAATATATAGAAAAATGTTTTTAAAAAGGTATGATAGATACAATAAAATTATTGGTTCAATTTGCTAATGTAATTGCTTCTTTATTTCTTTTTCTTTTTCTTATGCTCCTCTACACGTTTTACCCTTTTACTTCTACTACATCGCCTGGTTTTAAGCTTGCAAAATGCTGACTCATTTTCCCATCTGGATAAAGCTGCAAATATTTTGTAAAAAAAATACATAAATGTAATTCAGATAGGTAAATGCGGACATTTCCATGCCAGAGCACGCTTACAAGATGATAACAAATAGTTAGCGAAGCTCTACCTTAATTAACAAATCAAAGTGTCCCTTTGAGTCCGGATCTGATATAGGAGTATACCTGAAGACAAAAGTCACATAACACGCTTAAAATGAAAACTTATAGTTAAATATTTATAAGATTAATAGTAAGTAATACAGTTCAAGGTGACTTAAAAATAAAAACATTCAGTTCCTCAGGTGCTCCCATTCTGTCGAGATATCTCAGGCATGCACTGGAACTTCATCTATTTGAGCAGGAAGGCAAATATAATATTAGTCAAACTGGCTCACCACATCTCCCATATAATCACATCCAGAACATCATGATTGGTAGAAAAACATATTACTCCCTCCGTTCCAAAATATAAGATCACTTGCCTTTGAAATGGAGGTAGTAGGAAACTTATCTTAAACTAATAAACTATAAACTACACATCCAGCTTTGCTTTGAAAGAGATGAAGAATAAGGCAAAGAGAAAATTTTCTAATTTAGAGACCAAGCTTCAGATTGGATATTTCCAATGTCAACTTCTTTGGCATGATATTTCATTTATTATTTTTTCATTTCCTCATTTATTATTTTTTTCATTTCCTAAAATGAGCATTAGGGAGTGAGGACCATCTTTATAAAAAAACTAAAAAAGCATACATCAACAATACCATTCTTTTCCCTAAGGATTTTAAAATAATTCGTACTTTTGATTTCAAATTCACCTATAACATCCTGATTATTAACCACAAAAAGATTTGCAAACAGGAAAAAGGATCATTTGATAAAAAATCAGGTATTGTAAGAAATTTCTCAACTATCCTTTTCCCAAATATAATTTACTTGTAAGTTTTTACAATTAAAATTGGAGAGCATTACTGATTTGGAACGTATCCAATGTTCTCATTTCTAGGATTGACAACGATCTTATTCTAGGGTCTCGCATTATGTGACTTTTCATACTCTTCATATATATGGTCATAAATAGAGCTTGTCAGAGTATGTACCTATAAACCGCACTAAGGTAGTAATAGAAAAGACAATTATATGAGACAATAAACCACGATTTCGAAAATGGGATATGAGATCTAACAATAATAAAAATAGAAGGTAAGACGGATATTAACATCTTGAAAGATGTTGAATCAAGTAGCCAAGGGCAAAAAATTATAGAATTAGATCAAGGATTGGGATGCAAATGAGAAGACTCACGGGCGAATGACATATTTTGTTTTTCCTTCAGCATCTTGCGTAATGGGTATCTACAATGAGAAAAAGAGCATATCAAGATAGTACACATAGTGGTAGATATATCTAATAAACTTTACAGTGGACAGATATAAAGACTTAAATATTTAGTAAATGAACATTACTAACCCTATAACCACTACATTCTAAAAATTGTGAAACTCTTATAGAAACTGTAAAGACTCTAGAGGCAAAAATTATCAAGTATTGTGAAACTTACCTTGTAACGAGGCATGACGCAACATCAAGGCCCAACTTGGCACTGGGATCAAATGAAAACCTGATTTTGGAGAAAAGAGAACATACTTGCATTATACCCTAACCCGTCATTAGATCATCTCGTATGATAAATTCATCTACAAAGAATGTAGATGGGTCCTTATGTTTAATACTGAAAATTTTTATTTGAGAGTTTGCAGACATATTGTGATGGTCTGAACATACAAGTTCCTCGTCCCACTGGTCTGAAGTGCAAGAATTGTCAAAAATAAGAATGATTATTTCACCATAAACAAAATGAGATACATCATACAAGTATCACCCAACTACTGCTCCTTAATAAATCCATCAAAGACATGAAAAGTGAAAATTGCCAATATGGACAATTCCCCTCTTTAGTGAGCACATAATCAAAAAGTCATAAGATGAGACTGAAAGTCTACTTCTCCGCTAGGGAAACATAATTTCACCTCTGCATAACAAACAGAAGTAAAGTTGTGCAAAAACTTGGCCTTCCGAAGAGAAACTAGACTGTTTTTTCATGGTAATAACTAATATATGATATGCCTGAGTGGACTTAATACCATCCAACGAAGTCTCTTTAGCAAAAATGTTTAGAAGAATACGTAAGAGAAAAATCATAACCTGAATAATTGAGTATTGTGGCTGACCTTTGCCTTATCTTGAAGCTTAAATTCAATCCACTTATCAGGATTGAGTGCTGAAAAACAAAAGAATCAGCTTTGTGACCTGAGAATGCATGAAGCTGAAAGTCTAACGTATGCAGTTTACTACATACTTTATGTTTAGCTTCACAAATTCTAATCATTCAAAAAATGCAGTAGTCAATGTAAGATTTGTTCTTCAGTAATATTTTACTTTTAACAAAAATTACAAAATAAAGAAAAAACCAGTGTACATGTTTTCGCATGAGCACTTGCAAAATATTTGTACTTGTGCACACAAATCGAAAGTAAAGTGATTGTGTGTTTTTTCATTCCGGGGGGATGAGGAAGTTAAGAATTGAGTACTTGAGTTAAGCCAGTTTCTTGAGATGATGAACTACCAGCTATATGATATAAGCTGACCGATTCCCAATACAGTTAAATATTATGTACAATAATGATGTCTTTAACTTGAATTTCTTGTTTAATCGTTGGGGGGGACTCAATTTCCAGGGATGATTGATTTGTGCAAGCTGGTGAGGGAAATGCTTCAAATCTTGGAAATTTCTTTCTCAATGTAAATTATTATGTCTCCTTTGGTACTTCCTCTTCACAAAGGAGATAACTTTTTGAATTATTTGCATTAAGGTATTAAACAGAGATGAAGCCAAACTAAATTTGAAAGCAAAATTATTGAAATATTTAAAAGTGGCATGGAAATGTTTCATTCCATTAATAATATCAACAGGTGGATTCTATATGTGAACCCTCAGTCTACAGAATTGCTGATGAAAACATGATATATCAACATAACTAATCGCTTGATTTTGCAATCCAAATAGAGAATAAAGAAGGGAAACCCACCAACTCTATGACCAGGTTCTTCATTGATTTGATCTAAATGAACCTGCAATTTGAAAAGCAAACAAATAATTTTAGTTTTCAGATAATCCAAAATTAATTGATAAGAACATGAAGCTGCCAAGAACTAGATCTAATTTCGTATTCTGAGTACCTGATTACCTTCATGTCATACATTAGACAAAAATAAAACCTGAATATTATTTATCAATATATATATAGGGTAATGATCCATAGCATGCATATACACTATCTATACCATTAAAAACAAGAAAAAACGATCAGAATTAAAAATTGAAAATTGACGTTTGCTATTATTAGTAGCAAATGATAATCAGACTAAGGGTTTGACCTTATTAACCAGGATTTAAGATTTATTAACTAGGGTTAAGGGTTTATAAACCAGAGTTTAGGGTTTATTAACTAAGAATTAGTTTCTAAGGTTTAATTTATAGGATTTAGAGTTTAGTTTTTAATATAATATTTAGAGTTTGACTTTCTAATGGACGTCTGCTACTATTAGTAGCGAATGTTTAAAAAAAATATAAACGTCCGCTACTAATAATAGCGGATGTCCATTTTTAGCTTCTAATCTTAGTTGTTGCTTCTTATTTTGTATGGTATAGATGGTGTTTACTCATTTTTAATCCATAGCAAGTAATTCCCCCCACCCTCCACCCCCCCCCCCCCCCCCCCCCCCCACACACACACACATATATATAGAGAGAGAGAGATTGGCTTGGATTGATAGAATCTTAGAGAAGAACCATTAATAAACCTATACTAGTATGTTAGCATTTGCCAGACTATTGACCTCGGAACTTTTATTTTTAAGGCATGTAATGTCCAAACGTACAACTTTTAAGATCTGATCACTTCTTAAGCCAATAAGTCTAATGGTCATCATCTTGGCAGTGGAAACTACACGCAGACCTTTCAACTGCCAGAACTTGCTAGTCATAGAAAATCTAATGGTGCCCACTTGAAAATGTCCTCTTTATCCTCTGAACATCCTAGTCCACTAGAGTGCTACAACATTACAAATTAATATTAGTTGGGGGTTATGGTCCACTTAATTAAGTAGGCAAGGGTTATTCTAGAGTCTATGAGATTTTCACGGATGCATTCTTACTAGTGACTCATGACCAACAGCATGTGGCAATAGTTCTCTTGTCTGTTGGATACTGTTAAAATAGTTGGGACTGATCTTGTTGAATTTAGTTGTACATTTGCTTTGTTAGTACTTCTTGCGCATGAGTGCTCTTAGACGTCACAAACAAACCTTAATATTATTTTCTTATTGTCTACTCCTATAAACAGAACCATTATCTGGGCCTTATTCCCATACATCACCTCTTTGCAACATGCTGGTAAAGTCAGCTGCTTCATCCAGCCTCTAACAACCTTATGTTATAAATTTCATTCACAGTTTCTCAAGTTGCACTGAAACACCTGCTATCTTAAACTATGTTTATAAATCCTAATAATTGGTATAACAAGTTTTTACATTCATGCAAGACGGAAAAGTATTACATAAAATCTAACCCACTAAAAAATAATCCAACATTTAAGAATCCAAATTCAAACCACTTTAGTGCAGCAACAAATAAGCATCACAATGGCGAATATATATTCTTCAGAAATAATATTCATAATTATTACGTTTAAATAATTATACGAAGCCTTAAACCGCAATCCCTATGATATGTTATGAAAAACAAATAAAAGAACATGAGAAAAATACCAGATTTGGTGAATCGAAACATTAGAAGTACGATATTCCTCCAGAAATGGCAGCAATTGCTCCGAAGGGAACTCGAAAATTGGTGAAACTGGAATTGGATTGGCATCGAAATGCGTGAGGAAAAGCGATCGGTGCAGCGTTAGCAAGTTTTTTGAAGAACATGGCCATTGTAGAGAGCGAAGTAACGAAGGTTTTAGGTCGAGTGTGGCGAATTTCGAGTGTGGCGCTGATACTTTACTCAAGTTGCTTTACATTACGAAGGAGGAGGTATTTTAGGCAATGTATATTGCCACTCTCTTGATCCCCTGCCCAAGGGCGAAGCTTTCCTTTTTCCATTTTTTTCTCTTTTCCAAATTACAGATAATTACTATATTTTATTTTTTAAGAACTAAAGGACAGTATAAGTGAGCACTAATTTCACTCTAGTAAATTTTTAATATTTTTTATTACATTAAATATATAAAAATATATCATTAAAAAAGTGTAATAATTTACTAATCTAATATAATAAAAAATATTAAGAATTTATTAAAGTGAAATTGATGCCAACTTCACCCTAATCAAATCCAAAAGAACTTATTGTGCTCAAATTTATAAGTCATTTCTCCTGAAAATTTGAAATAAAAATATTTCTTTGCAATTAAATTATAAACTTATTTATAAGTTTGTTACGTTAGTGTTCATCCTTGAAAGAATAAGTTAGTTTATACGACTGTGTAAAAGTTCAATAAACGACACCTTCTTAATGCACAAAAATATATAAGTTGTAAAAAAATTGCTTTTGAAATCAGTTTTTGTTTTCAGTGGGCACCTTCTTGATTATATGTTTTCATTAAAAAGAATTATATATTTTAATTACAATATTAGTTAAATATTTATTACTGCTATAATTATGGCATTAATTTATATTTTAATTATGAAGTTAATAATTTTATATTTTTTGAACAGCCCTAAAGAAGGACTGAGAATTTTTGTATTAATCCTGCGCATTCGTACTTACAATTGGAAGAACACAAATAGAAACTTCCATCAAATATGAAGGAGTACAAGGGAGAAAGAGTTAAAGAAGCTAAAATATGTGCATCTTGATTTCCATCTATTTCTGCAGAGTAATTATTCAGTAATTTCGGATCACAGTCATGTGATATTCCAAATCAATCACACCTCTCTATTTTAGTAAGTCTTTTTTCATTTTAGTAGGTCTAGAACTACATGCAATGAAAATAAGAAAATGTGATTGGTCTGAAACACCACGTAATTGTGATCTGGGACTACTAAATAATTTTCCATTTCTATTTGCAGATAAAATAATTTCCTCAAAACCAATCCTCAGTTGCAACTTGCAAACAATCTTCAATCCTCGGTTGCAAACCAATATCTTTTGCATAGATCATCCCAGCCTAGATCGCCATTGTTTCGGCACAATCAGCTGCAAATTTTCCAAAAAACCGATCCATTACCAGCACCCAAAACAGCCCCCCATGTAGTCGCGCACAATGAAACCCAGTACTCCCACAAAATCTGAGCTCTTTGTAGTAGCATCACAGTTCAATTTTACGGAAGGTGGAAGCGGCATACTCCAACTGGTAGACACTGAAATAATTGGAGATGAAGATTCTAAACTTTCCACCCGGTTTGCTTTATGAAAATCATCTAACAAATTCAGACTACTAACAACCACTGTGCAGGGTCGGGTCAGCACAATGATTACCACGCATGGAAGACATCATTTTTTATTTTTTATTTTTGCTAAATTATTATTATTGTTATTATGCGACTTTACTATTAGTATTGCAAGACATCATTTTGATGTTTCCAAATTCCCCAAACTATCATGACCAACATACTTTTGATCCAAATCTCCTGCAATAGAGACAAACCAGGTAGCAGCAGAATTTCTACACCGGAAACCCAATCATCGGTGCGCATGCAAACCCTTTTTACCGTATCTTCTGTTCCTCGGTGACAACATAGTCCAAGATCAAAAGATCAGAAATAAAAGCACTTTAATTGCTAGAGACCAAAACCGGAATGACAGTCTTCAAACGATTAGCCAAGACCTTGTAGGCTATTTTATACGAAGTATTACAAAAACTGATGTGTCAAAAATGCTCAAGGTGGGTAGCATTTTTTAATCTTAGGAATGAGGCAGGAAAATTATTAGATATTCCCAAGGCATCAACCACGTTGTTTCTCATACCATTCATGTGATGTCATGTAAATACTTAAGTCATTTTATTTTAAGTGTTTACATGGCACCACATGAGTGGTGTAGAATACTATGTAACAGATGTTTCAGGACTATTAAATAATTACTCCAGCTAAAGGTTTTATTAAAATCTTTAATAGAGCTTGTACACTTTAACATGTCCAAGATTGAAGCAGACTTCCTCACCAATATTAGGCCAATATTTTTTATAGAATCTAGGAGATAAACCATCTGGACCAGGGGCTTTTTCCGGCCCCATATGATCCAAAGCCCATTGAACTTCCACTTTCGTAAAAGGTTTGTCCAACATAGTCCATTTCGAGTCCGTCAATCCCACTGTCCAATCCTTTAACGAAGTGTACAAGTCCCTTGGTCCACTCGTGTAGAATAATGAAGAGAAATAGCTGTTGATCATAGACCCAACAGCCTCAAAATCTGTCTCAGCCCTCGCTTACTTGCAAGGTCAGATTCCGAATCTCAGTTTGCATAGGCAGGTTCAAGGCAAAACTACTAAGATAATGAATCAAAGGCGTACCCATTCCTTGGAAAAGAGAAAGATGGCAGAACGTATTTCGCGAGAAAATCAACTTCCAAAAAAAGAGCCAGAAGGCCGGGATCGGAATCAGAACCAACAGCGGCGCCTTCCATTTTGTAAGCGTTTACCCCCTGAACAAGTAGTTTCAGCAACAGTAGACCCATCATTTAGAGAGCGATACCACCTTGCAAAGGCATGGGGAAAGCTATAGGCATCAGCAGAAAGGCAAGCAAAGGCGTAAGCTTTAAACCAGTCCACTTTAGCTCGTTGTGCCCAGTATTTCTCCTCTTCCCTCTTCAAGTTTCTAAATTCCGTGCGAAGAGCAGCTTCTTCATTAAAGGTAAGGTCTGGCCGAAATAAGGCCTATTTTGGATCTCAATCAATTTGCACCCTATTGCCTGAATACGCCTACGAACTCCACTAAAAGAACCAGAAGCCCATGTAGACAAATGAGACCCAATATCATTTATATATATCAACTTAAAGAAATTAGAAGTTACTACTTCTGAAAACTTAATATTCCACACAGACACAGTCGTTACCGACGTCCAGAAGAAGCCAGCTTGCAGAAGATGAGAAATGATAACATATTATTACAAACATAAGATAATGGATCATTTTGTTGGGTGATAAGACAACAAAATAAAAACAAGTCTTGCAGATGGAATAGTATTCTAAATTTTAAAGAGGATCGGTTGCATAGCAGTAGCCAATTCTTATACCTAACCAAATCATGTAGTGATATTTATATGTGTGCAGTATAAATAAATAAAGCACAGCATTGAGATAAACCATCAACTTCAAATTTAAGCAAGGGCTTAATGAAAACCACAAATAAGGCACATAACAGTGGCATTAGTTTGCTAGGCCGTCGGGTGCATGTGATGGGTCGACATCCGTCGTTACAACTTGCATGACAGTGGAGATCTAGAGGCAGAAAATACATTAATGCCAGAAGAGAAAACGTTGATGTTGTACTTGTACGGCACAAGCATGATCTTATTACAGGTAATTGTACGACTGCTATATTCAGAAAGCGGTTTGTATTGTACTAATCTTATAATTGTTACAATAATGATTTAGGAGCAAAATGAATCACATAGCCTATATAGCTCAAATGTCAAATAATTTTTTACTGTCCAGAAAGAATGCTGCCATTCTTAATTTGGAAGCCTGGGAACAAGGATGAAGATACCTTGTGACTTGTGCGTCTCTGCTACAAATTTGATAAAGAACTATTAGGTTGTCCCGTTTGTTCTTCAACACCATTTACTCCAACCTCATTGGCCCAGGAAGAGATGAGGTGATGAGCGATTGCATAGGGTCCAGGGATAAACATGGGAGCGAGTTCCCCACTTTCCTTATTAAAGTCTGCAGATAGGTTAAGACTTTTCTCCACTCCCTTGCACATTTGGTTCACTTTCATTGCCGTCGTCTTTTGTGCCTTCTCATATTCAGCAAAAGTCAATGCTTTCTTGACATCTTCTCGACTGTGCCATTGAGCGTCTAAGCAAACAAAATTTAAAGGTTATAACTACTCTATAGCAACTACCAGGATTGCAACAATCATCAACAATAGTTCATCTTACTCTTTTAAAAGCTACTCCCTCATTCCCCAAAGCACCACCCAAAAAGAAGGAAGAGAAAACAAATGAGGGGAAAAGAAGAGAAGCGAAGACGGTTTTTACTTCTGAAAATATTAGTATAATTCATTCAGCAACATTAATGTTGAATTCTGGAGAAGATGCGCTTCAAATCACCTAAAGAATTACACTACAAATATCAACATCTAGCATATTACACCACCTAGCATCTCAAAATTCATTCTTCTTCTAGGCAATTGTAGCATTAGGAAATGGGGTGTTTTCTTCAAAATATTTTTATCATTTTATTGTAGGGTATTAGGTCATACATTAACTTGTGCTTTGAGAGTGTTGTGTGGCAGAAACATCCTAAAATAATTGGTATTATCAGTGTGCTTGCAGGTCTTATGACGTCACTTCTTGTTGTACTTATTTAAAAAGGTCACTTCTTGCTTGTATTGTTGAACCCACTGGAAAAGCAATGTATGCAAAGAGTAACTTATAACTGGAAAGAAATTATTGCAACTAGTAACTTCAGTATCTTCTCCAATTTCCCTTGAAATACTAAAATGTGGTAGAAAATATAAAACCTTCATGCCAAGTAAGATGTAATAATACTGAATTACAGGGTCATAAGCATCAAAAGAAGAAATCATGGTAATAGAAAAGAAAGAAGAAGAAGAATTAGTAAGAACAGCTATGTTTTAGATGTTTAAATTTTGAAGTACCTTCCAACTCTTCCTTGTCCACATTTATTTCAAGCGATTTAGCATATGCCAGAAATCCCACCATTAATTGGCATGGCATGCTACTCGGTCCAACTGCAACAAACCAAAAAAACAGCGCAGGAAAATCATGTGGCAATGAAAAATAGCTTAGGAGAAATAAGCAGAATGTGTTCCCCATAAATTAAACATGCACACACACCCCATAGTTAACCCGACAGAATGCAAAGAGGGGTAGGCAAGGGAAAAAAAATGCTTTGGCATATTTGCAAACTGCAGGTACTTAAGCTTGTTCTCAGGCTTACTAGCTATCTGTTAATACCAACTGCAAGTAGATTGTTATCCTTTGATATATTTGATATGTGAAGTTCTAAGATGTTTTCTCTTTCATCATAACAAAGACTAAATCAGTCACAACTCCTAATCTTATCTCTTTCTTTGTACTGTACTATTCTAGTTAACATCCACACTCTCTTTTTTCTGATTTATCCTATAACTGCATCGGACCAGATATAAAATGAAAGCACATAGTGAATGAATCAATACCAGGCCATGGTTGAGAACTATGATAGGTAACTTCTCCAACTTCAATGCCAGTCTCCTCCCATGTTTCTCTCCTCAGTGCCTCTTCCAAGCTTTCTCCTGGCTATTGAAAGTAAATGGATCATCTAACAAATACTTCAACAAAGCTAAAATGATAAATTGTTGTACAGGAAAAAAAAACTTTTACTCAAAACAAAAACAACAAACAGTGATAGTGATAGTAAAAAGATTCTATTAACTGTCTTCAATCAAATTACTGCTCATAAAGAATAGGTAACTCCTTCAGAAAGAAGAAGCTCACTCTGGGTCACAAAGCGACTTCCTTAAAAAGTAGCAACGGTAGATTTCCTAATTGTAAGAGTAAGTTTATGAACATTATACCTCTATAAAACCAGCAAGACAGCTCCACATCCGTGGCACAAATCTTGACTGCCTGCTTAGAAGCGCACGGTCATTCTGTTTATCTATGACTAACATAATGACAACCTGTTCAAGGAAAATTGGGTAACAGAGAGCACACATTCAGAAACCCAGAAAATCAAAATCAAACACCAGTCAAAGCAATGAAATTGAAAATCATCATTACCGGATCAACTCGAGGGTAAATCCTCTTTTTGCAGGACTCACTTGAACATTGCTTTCGTCTCCCAGCTTCCATGGGCACTGTTTTTTCTCCACAATTTCCGCAAAAGCGAGATGTGTTATGCCATTCCAATAATGCTCTGGCCTGATCCAAAGCCATCGTGGTGTACATGCAATTCCCACCAAGTTAACTTGCAGAGTGATATTTATACAATAGAGTGAAAAGCAATGAACTGTAAAATCTACACATAGGAGATTGTGAGAAGAGGGTTTCCAATTTAATTTTTTTTTAGATATAATTCATGCAATGAATTAAGAACAAGAACCACAACTGATTTGAATAGGTAATCAGTAGTATGAAAGGATGTTTAGTTTGATCCAACTTGTTTTAAGATTGGCTTCAAGTTTCACAGGGATTCAAGTTCAGAGAAAACTGAACTAGCTGGGAAACTCAGGCTTTTGGTAATAGATTTTACTGACATCTAAGCATGGGAACATGATTTTCCTTCTCTTCCCATTTTTAACGTGTTTAGATATAATTCATGTTTTTATATTTGCATCACTGAACGGCTTTTTTTACCAATCAACTCATTGAACTACTTATTTTTTGCAAACCATCACGAATTCCGTCTAAACAAGTTGACTTTTAACGGAAAATTAAAAAAATATTATTTTTATCCAATTGTCTGCGTGGGCACGCCAAATAATTGCCAAGTAACATCTAGGTCCCACAAAATTTTCCATATGACGATAAAAATAGAAAATTTACATGTTAAAATTAATTAAAATTTTGTAAAATGTTAAAAATCTATCCAAAATATATATATAAATAAATTACAAAGTTACAGAAATAGAAAAAATTAAAACGTGGGGTATTAAATGAAAAACAATAATAGAACAAATTAACTTAATTAAACACTTTAAATTCAAACCCATCCAAGCAGCATTCATAATTGGGATGCAATCTTGGCCAATCCAATCTTATTTGTGTTTTGGTGAAGATTTTATCCAGGAACGAATATAAATTTCGGGCATCAAATTAGTAAC
Source organism: Hedera helix (assembly GCA_947179155.2). Classification (NCBI taxonomy): domain Eukaryota; kingdom Viridiplantae; phylum Streptophyta; class Magnoliopsida; order Apiales; family Araliaceae; genus Hedera; species Hedera helix. The sequence continues at coordinate 47,367,608 of OX359268.1, read as the reverse complement.
ACCAAACACAAAGCATTAATGGCTGGCCATTTGGCACGATAACGAAATGGTTGTAGATTATTAGATTGTTCAATTGGTTCTCACGAATCTGAATTCAATATAGGAAACATTCAATTCTTGTTGGGTAAACTCCAATTTTGAATCCATTATATAAATAATCTCCGACATCAGCTTGATAAAAGGCTTAAATCATTAATTTTTCCCCAACCTTCTTTTAAAGTACTATTCATCTTCTTCCCAAATTTGTCACACTTCTTTTTCATTTTTGTCGCAACAATCTGTAAATTTTTTAGTATGTATTGCTTTTGATTTCTGGGTATGTTGGTTATTGTTGGGCTTATCATCCATTCTTAATTTCTAGTGCTTAGCTAGGTCTTATCTACTGGATTTGATTAAAGTAGGGGCGGCGATGGTGATGGTACAGGGATGGTGCTGGCGCGATGGTGGTGATGCAAGGCTGACCGAGTACAACTGGTGGTCAGACGAGGATGCTGTGATGGTGTTTTGTGTGGAAGAAGATGAGTAGTGATTCCATTTATTTAATTTTAATTGTTTAATTTGTTTCGACTTTCAGATTTACTTTTATTTTTCACATATTTTTAATGTGCGGATATTATTTGACAAGCCCGCATGGATAACTAGCTTTAAAATATTATTTTTTTATTTCAGCAGCCGTTAAAAGTCAACTTGTTTAGACAGAATATGTGACAGCTTGTAAAAAATACGTAGCTCAATAAGTTGACCGGTAAAAAAAGCAGTTTAGTGATGCAAATATAAATACGACCCCAATTTAGTAGGTAAAATGTATTTAACCCTAATTCATGCATTGAAAGAAGAACAAGAATAACGACTGGTTGAGAGGTAACCCATAAATATGAAAAAATGTTTTAGTCCAACTCAATTCAAATTAAGACTGCCTTCAAGTTTCCGCATTAAAGCTAATTCAAAAAAAAACAGGTCCTCTAGAAACCTTTCTTTCTCTAATTATTCAGCGTATAATGGACAGTAAATTATAGACATAAATCAAATATGACATGTCTATAAAGGAATAGCTTGGTGGCCACATAGTCTACCCTAGGTGTGGGGTCTAAATCCTCCCTCCCCACTTTAAATATAGGAAAATGAGTTTTACAAGGTGCTATCAGTGTACTGCACAAACAAGATAATGTCAAACATTTCTCCAACTATTAATCAACAGTTAGCTTTTTACTCTCATTTTCCTTTTTCTAAACTTTTATCGCATGACATCAAATTGCTTTCATTTTTGACAAAACTGGAAAAGGAAATTCAAGAATATTTATTCGTCTTTCATTTCAAAAAAAAAGTTCAAGCTAAATGAATGAGATAGCACTTCCTTCTTAATTTTTCCTTACGGATGCTTGGCTGCTGACTATGAAATTGAAAACTAGAGTATAATTGAAGAACTTGAAAAGTAGAGCATATTTGAAGTTATCATTTTACACCTCAGTTTAATATGTCTAATACAACTCTTAAGTGATTAGCTCACAACTTCAATGGACAAGAAAAGGGTTTATTTTAACAGCGCATAGGTGTTTACTATCTTATATAAACAATCGTTTCAAAAAAAGGGAGGGAGAAAAATTGCTTACCATGGTGGCAAAATTTGTATACTTAATTTCCAAATACTCCTTTCGTTCATAATATAGGATAAGTATGACTTTTAAAAGTTCAAATTCAAAATTGATGTAATTCAAAAATAATAAATTAGTAGTACTATTTAAAATAATAATTGCTATTTAGATATTTTATAATTTTTCTACTTGTATTGTCTAAAATTAAATTAATTCAAGTAAATAATGTATTTTGAAAATATCATAAATTTGACTTCAAAATGTCAATATTAATCTTATATTTTATCTTAAAATAAACTTTAGTTCGATGTGCAAGTCCAATAAACAAGAATAACTGAACTTTACAGCCTCCTCTTCACAAAACACAGATAAAAAGTAATGCGCTTTACAACTTTGAGGTGAAGAATTGAACATTCAGATGTGAATTACCACTTACATGCCCAGCGACAGCAAGGTCAGCCATAGCTAGCTCATTGGCCCAATCAGTGGCAACCATCAAAGTCCTCAGCTCCACAAAGCAAAGCTGCCTGCTTCCAAATTTATTCACCAAATCACCGGCCTCGGATACATCAATTGCCCAATAAACTACATCTTCCTCAGACTTTGAACCCAAATAAACCAATGAATTTTCTGTCAAATTAACATCAGAATTTTCCAAGAAAGCCTTACAATCATTCAAGCTCAACCAACCCAGATGCCAATTCGGAGTGGAATCATCGATTGAACCCGCTAGCGGTCTGCCCTTTCTGAAGGGCAGTACCTTGAAATCCGGAGAAGATGGGTCATGGGTGTGACCTAGGAGTTGAGATTTGAGGGTTTGGAGAGCAGAGAAGGGTGAAATCGGGTCGCTTGGTTTTGGAGTTTTGGATCTAATTGGGTTGCCTGCAAAGATATGGGAGCTGAGTTTGATGGACATGTTGTAGAGGAGGCGATGGGACTGAGGTCTGGATAATGTTAGTGTTAGGATTTGGATAGAGAGAAAAGCGGTAGAAGGATAGCGTATAAGAAGAAGAGAGGAGGAAGAGCATGGCACTGTTCTTCCCGTCGGTTTTAACAAAGCTTACTAAGGAGGTAGGTGGTGAAGGACTAACTATTCAGGGTCCTAGGCACCTAACACGTGCTCCTTCATGCGTTATAATTTTAATATTTAAAGTGACTTATTTTATTTTAGACACTAAAATAATAGTATATAAATAAATTTAATTAATATAAAATTAATTTTATGATAAATTAAATAATAAATTAATATAATATTAATGATAGATAAAGAGAACAACTAATGATTTATATGTTAGTACTGTATTAATTTATTATCTAATTTATCATAAAATTAATTTTACGTTAAATTCTATATAAATGATGTAAGTGATGACCCGCATCGACACGTGGACACTTATTACAACAAGAAATTCAAAAGTCCCACACTTTGAATATTCTAAGGCTGCAAATTTACGTTTTTTTTTATCTTCTTCATTCCATACCATAAAAGTGTCATTTATTAAAAAGTTATTTCACAAAAAGTCTTGTTTTATTAATAAATTAGAGATAATTCATATATAAAAGTACAGTATAAGTCATATAATAGATGAGTATTATATTTAATATTTTTAAATTAAATTTTTTAAATTATTGTAGATTTTCAGTTTTATAACAGAACTAAAATTCTAATTATTAATACAAAAAAATTAATACTTAATTTAGTTATAAATTTAATTTTAGGAAAACATTAGTGTACTATTTATTCTCAACTTAAAATTAGTTCTTGACAGGTTTGAGCAATTAATTGATTAACGATAGCGAGCTCAAATTTGTGTAATATAATATTTTCGAGTATCCCACACACATTTTTTTATTGACAAAACGGAATGAGAAGTTTCGCAATATTTATTTGTCTTCAGTATCTCTAACCATCGATCAATATGATCCATTAACATTATTTCATGTGGAAAAAAAATAGTACTGTAAGCCATTTGATGGGATCCAATGAGAAAAAAATATATAAAAATTCAAAAGAAATATTTTTGCATATATACTCAAAAGTATAAAATGAGTTATCTAAGTCCAAATAACAAAGTAATGTCATAACGTCAACTAAATCGTATCACCATAACATTTTTTCCTTTATATTTTTTCTTGAAATTAAACAAAAAAATTTTATACTATGAGTCAGAACCTACTACAATAGTTGCGCTCGACATAGTCCGCAAAAACATCAAAGAGATGACACGTAATTGTCCGTATCTAAAGGCACGACGTAGATTAAAATTCAAAAAATACTATATTACTTAAAGACTCTTTACAATCTAAAATAACTTACAAATTAATTAGAATGAATTTGAACTGTCCCTGTGATTTTTTGCCCAAATCAATTTGCATGTGAAAATATAACAACCGCAATACTCGAAAAACAGAAAAATGACGTCAATGCTAAAAGGGTGACCCATGTTGTTTACGTGTAATTTTATTTATTTATTATAATTATAAGAATAATAATAATTACTATTGCTATTATTATTATTATTATAATAATAATAATTATTACTATTACTATTATTATTATTATTATTATTATTATTATTATTATTATTATAGTGTAGTGGTGAATTTGATTTGGACGAAAAATGTGAGTGGATAGATTTTTGAAAAAAAATATGTTGAATTGGGAGAGGAAATAAGAGATAAATTAGTGACCGTTGGATTTCTGAAACCTAAATTGATTTGAGACCGTTGGATGTTAAGCCTAAATTGATTTGAGACCGTTAGATGTTGAAGACTTGAAATTTGAGTCGCCCTGTTTTATATTATAGATGGTCTCCACGCGTGTAATTATTTTTAAATATTAATAATTAAATAAATTTAAATATTAAAAAAATTGAGATAATAAAAACAAATATATATGGAGATAAATATATAAGTAAGTCAGAGCAGAATGTGAAAATAATAAAGAATTAATTAAGTAAATAAGAGCAGAATGTGAAAATAATAAAGAATTAATTTAGTAAATAGGAGTGAACGTGAGAATAGTTGAGAGAATAATGTATACATAAAAATTAATTAAATTTTTTAAATATTAATTTGTGACTCAAAATCAGGTTATTAAAAGTAAAGAGACTTTATTAATAGAGATAATATAATATGCCTTCAAATTCACTACAACGCCAGATCCAAAACAGTGTCAAAGCTGAAATATAAAGCCGGAGGGGTATAAAAACTCGTGATTACAAGTTAATAAGGATAACATTTTTATGAACACACGCAATTCAACTGTCCTGTGGCTAGTTTGAATAATGTGCAAAACGCAAGAACTTGAACCAAAGCAAATTAACATCAAGAACCAAATATTACTCTTATTGAGTTTTCAGTAAAAAAAATTAATAGGCAAGTTCTAAATCACAGAACTGCACATATCATCAGAGAGGAGAACAGAGCATATATTCGGTCTTTACCTTACATTCCACATTTGTGAGCAGCAAGAGAAACCAATTTTAAAATTTGCTTGAGAAATTGGTGTAACATTTTTCCTAACAGTAACTCAGAACTCAAGAAATGTACTCATCCGACCATTGCGCTAGGCAAGTTCTCTGGCGGAATAAGATCTTCAGGCCAATCACCATAGATGCAAGTGATCTTTCTATGTAGTTTCCACTTCGATAAGCCCTTATTATTCTCCCCGCATTCTTTTGTGGGTCCAACAACCTCCATTTTAGTAGGCAGTACATCATTTACAGGGCGCGGGGGAGCCTTTGTCAGAATAGAGCCAATATTCATCATTTCCTCAGCCTCAATGTGGCCACAAGGTACCTGCACCTCTGATTAAAGGAGATGAAGAAAATCAGGCAAATACACCATTATAGCAACTCTTCCCATGAGAAACTTCGTCATCATAACTAAGAAAGTGCATAAACTAACCATAATGATTTTCCAAATTTTTATGACCGAGAGAATGTAATAGTAATAAAAACAAGAGAAACGGATTAGAGTTCAGTTTCAGAGCTAACACAATAAATGAGTTTTCATTCCTATTTGAATATAATATAAATCATTATGCCGCTTCCTTGAAAAGAACAAAATGTTTATGAGAAAAGTGCAGCTGCATCAATCGACTACAGATGGACTCAGATATCACTAAAGATATAACTTGAATATAATATAAATCATTATGCCGCTTTCTAGCAAACAATGTGCACGACCTTACAAAGTGTCCGTGACTGCTATATTTGACGGAAAATAAAAGATTGCACAACCGTAACTTCAACATGACCGCTATATTTGATGGAAAATAAAAGATTGCACAACCGTAACTTCAACATGACCGTGAAGATAAACTTCAACACCATTTACCGCATGTATATGCGAGAAAATTAAATATATTTCATATAAACATAGAAATAGAATGTTTATGATATCAAAGTTCGCTAAATTAGTCAAAATTTACATGGTTAGTTGTATTTCAAACAAGAAGGCACCACACCATGTATTATCCCGTATTTTTAATATTATAATTATAAGGATGTTAAAAGAAAATAAGTAATTAATGGTTAATAACAATAATTAATTAAGGAAATAATAAAGATAATTGAGTAATTAATTACGCATGGATAATGATAACCTAAGATAACTAATTAGTGTGATAAGTATCTTTTTGAATTTCAAAAGGATTCCTATCCTAAGTTATCCTACAGAAAAAAAATAGTTAAAATAAATACAACTACTCCAGAGTCTAGACTAACTATGTTGAGAGAAAGAAGAAGAGAGAACATAGAAAGATGGGTGGAGAAGAATTTGAAGAAGGAAACTTGATATTTGGTAAGAGCCCTTCATCTTCTTCTTTAATTTTGATTTTAATAGATAAATATTGATTCGGTATTTTAGATATTTGGGTAATTTTTCTTGGGAGATTTGGAAGAGAAAATCAATGAAATTTATGCAAAGGATGAGAACTCCATTGAAGGCATGAAAACAATGAAATGAAATTACGACAAAGCAAGTAAATTAAGATATACACCACAAGCATACCTGATTGCCCATGAGCAAAGTGACATCTATCTCCAAAGGGGCATTGACCTGTGATCTCCCATTTACTGCAGATCTTTGTCTTCCAATACGTCGACTTCATGTTAACTTGGAAAGCATCTGAACTGGCGCTTAAGTGCTTATTGACTTCAGCTTGATCAGTGTCACCTCTATGCTCCATCACAGGTCTGATGGTTCCAATGCTTATTGCAGAGCTTTCCCTCAGCAGGGGCCTTGAGATATCATCCTTAAATTTTGATGGACTTTCGTGTAGGAAGTTACACTTTTCCCCATATGGGCATTCTTCTCCATTATAAAACTTCCTACAAATTTTCATCCTATGAATTATTCTTTGATCATCATTCCAGTTTCCTATTCCTCTATCCTTTTCACGGATAATATCTTGCCAATTAGGTGGGGGTTCCCGCATATCTTCAAAGCCATGGGCAAATGAACAACTTTCCCCATTCCAACAATTACCATCCAAGAACTTTGCGCAAATCCGCGTCTTGAAAAATATGTTGCTAGTTCCTCTATTCACCAGCGGATTTGGATGAATTGTCCTTGGATTCATGGGTATGAAAGGTGCAGAATTTGGTGTGTTGTAATCATAATTCCTTGGTCTCTTAAAGGGAGGGACATGCTCAAACTGTGATTGTGAGTCTGAGTGTTCACTGTCCATTGGACTTTGAGGCAAGAAACCACAAACATCGCTGGAAGGGAAAGGCGGGGGCTTAAAGGGAAGTGGCGCTGGTGGATGATCAGGAAAGCTCATGATGTTCTCAAACAGGGAAAATTGAGAGCGAGTCCTACTCTCTTTGTACTGAAGAAATAAAATTTAAAAAATTATACTCTTTAGAAAAAATGTTATATTAAAATTATACTCTTCAGAAAAATGTTATATAAAGAAAATTTCAAATAACTCTGTAATGATATGAAGCAGATAATTAAAAAAAAAATGGAAGAATGATAACATATACACATTTATATAATGACTTTGAAAAACAAGAATCAAACAAGGAAACATAAATGATTTTTTGACAAGATTACATACCGGAAAATATCAAGAAAAATTTAGAAATCCCAATAATGGCATCTATTAATCTGTGGCAAACAAGAATAATAATGAGCGGATGAATATATGCATAAACAACGGCAATAAGAATAGCAAAACAAAATTCCTATATGATCAATTGCGAAAACTCATATAATTCTTCGAGTTAAACAAACTATTAAATTTACAAATATATAGTCTAAGCATAATCAACAAACCTGAATATAGTGCTGATAAAAGTACACCTACAGAATAATCAAAAACACCCAGAAGATTACTTTATTAGGATAAATTTAACGGATTAAAATTAAACTTCAGAACTCTATATTTGTTTTAACAAAGGTTTAGTAATACTCCTCTGTTTTGCTTATATATATATACACACATGTGTTTTATATACAACTAATAATACTAGAGAATGATGCCAGCCGCCCAAAAAACCCTAATTTGAGAAGGAAATCCAAGGGCAGCAGCCGTCTGAAAACCTAAAACCGTGAAACGGCTAAACCCCTAACATCTACCAAAAATAATAATTACAGGGATAATTATGGGATTATCTTCCTAACAAATCTTAGCCCGCGTGTCGCGCGAAATGTTTCTCGTGCTGTTGGCCCCAGTTCCATACCCATAGTTTGTTACTTTTTTTTATTGATTATATATATATGGAACTCTTTCTCTTTTTTTATTTATTATTATTTTATATTTGGGTGTACACTTTAGAAGTGTACATAAATATATTCATTTTCATTAATTTGTAACTGAGACTTGCAATTTGAAACTTAAAAATTAAAATGGTCAACCCAATCAATTTGGGAAAATGAGAAGATATCTAAAATTTGTGCAGAATTTTCGCTTTAATTTATTTCTTTAAAGGATTTGGATAATTATGATTTTAATCTGTTGAAATATTTGTTAGATGATCCATCTACTTTTCATTTTTTTTAAGGATAATAATAATATGAGGGATTACAAAAGGTATATACATTCTAATTAAAATAGGATGCAATTAATTTACCAAATATATATTCCTTCAGTTTTAAATTATAAGATTATTATTGAATTTTTGATAGTAAATTTGATACGTTTTCAAACTCAAAATTGAAATGATTCATTAAAGATTATAAAAAAATAAATATCATAATGAGTATTATTTTTGAGATAGTTTACAATATTCATTATTGTAACGACTAAAATTAAAGTAATTCATATCAATTTTTAGTTTAAAAATATAAATAGTTTACTTTAAAGAATTAATGATAATCTTATATTTTGAAATAAATGAATTACAATATATTCGAATAGCTTTTGTTAAGTTCGGTCAAGCTAAGTTAAATTTATATAAATTCAAATTTAATCTTATTTTCTCAATTTAACCCTTAAATTCAACCCCATCATGTCATACAAACATAATTTCACAAATTTTGATGGGGATTTTTTATTCCAAATCCTCTTTAATATGCCCATGCTCACTTGTGCAAACCACTACATTATAAAAATTAGTCTTAATTAAAATGAACTCTTTACTTTATTCCACTTCAATTCCTGTTATTTCAATTGTCTCAATCAAGGGGATTGTATTCTCAATTAGCTATAATTAAAACTATCACGTCATAGTTTGATGATGTGGACTACACAAGCTGCCACATTGTACATGGATAAGTCTATAAATACAACTTTGAGTCACAAACTTAAATTACACTATTAAAAAGTAGAGTTTGACACGAATTTCTGTACCTAACCCCACTTTTTAATAATTAAGATAAAGTTTGTATCCCAAAATTTGTGCACTTAGATTTATTCTTATATATTGATGGCATTGAAATTAGTTTTAGGCAGAATGTCACTTTTATCTATCCAAATTGTCACACACTTCTAAAGTCATTATCGAATTATATTTTTCGTCAATTTAATCCTCAAAGTGACAGTTTTTGTCATTTCTATTCCTTTTACTCGATTTAAGAATAAACCCGAACTTAAATTGACCCATTTCATTTTTTCAAGAGCAAATTTGTCTTTAACCTTTTATGTATTATTAATATTATAAATAAATAAAAACAAAAGCTGGAAATTAAAATATAAACAAAATTACAGTAAACAACATAATCACCACCACCCATTACCACCACTGTCGAAAACCTTCAAAACAACATAATCATCACCACCCGTTACCTCCAAAATCCTACGCTTTAATCCCATTTCTTTTCCACCCACAATCTTAACATCTTGACCCACAAAATACCCACTCATATCTTTATTTTTCTTATTGTGTCCATCTTTAGTATCGCCACGTCTTTTTCGAATCAAAGGGTTTCGTTTGGGTCTTCTTAGGATTGGATTAGAAGGTCGAGGTTTTGCATTTTCTTGTGGGGTTTCCATTCGTTAGGTTTTGGTGGGATTAAGAGGGACATGGATTAGGAAATTTGAGATTTGGAAAGGTCGAATTCAGTGAGGAATTCTTTGTCAGGTTGTGATGGGGTTTGATCATCGATTTTAAATTCCTGTGTAAGTTAGGTTGTCTTCTTGGATTAGTTCTTTAAGGATAAGAGAGCAAACGACATTCCTTTAATGACTGGGTGTGTAGAGAAAGAAAGAGATGGTTTGGCAAAGATCAGAAGCAGTCTATTTCACATAATTAATAATTTTATTTTTTTATTCCATCTTGGAATTATTTTTGCAATTTATGAAGATCGGAGTTTCTTTTTTATTGATTTTTTCAGATATACAACTATGAAGATTTGTTTTCCCTTTTTCGATCTGTAGATGATTTCCCCCTTTTTATGAAGACTGATGAAGATAAACAATGTTGTGGTTGTTTTCTTAGGTGACTTCTTTGAGGATGAAAGAGCAAACGATACTCCTTTCATGTCGGGGTGTGTAGAGAGAGAAAGAGATGGTTTGACAAAGATTAGAAATAATATGTTTCATATAATTAATAAATTTATTTTTTATTTCATCTTGTAGTTCTTTTTTGTAATTTATGAAGATACGAGTTTCTTTTTTATTGATTTTTTCAAATCTACAACTATGCAGATCTATTTCCCCTTTTTCGATCTGTTGATGCTTTTCTCCTCTTTATGAAGATCGATGAAGATAAACAATGTTATGGTTGAATCTAGCAGAAGAAATAATTAGAGAAGAAAACCAAAAAAATATTTATTTCACTACATATTAATGTGATAATTACTTAAAAAATAAGTCTGAAGAGAAATAATTACTCACATAAAATATAACATAATTGCTATATATTACAAACACAACAAAGTTAAAAGACATTTTTGCCCCTTGAAAAAGTGGAACAAGTCAATTTAAGTTTGAGTTTCTTATTAAATTACGTAAAAGGAATGAAAATGACAAAAAATATCATTTGGAGGATTAAATTGACGAAAAATATACTTCGGGGATGACTTTAAAAATGCATGATAACTAGGAGGGACAAAAGTGACATTCTACCTTAGTTTTATAACAAGTTAGGAGGGTAGCAGAGTAAATTGATATTAAATCAAATGTAAAAATAAATAAATTAAAAACAATCAAAGTTAACCCAAAAGAAGAAGAAGAAGTCAAAATGATGTTCTCATTCACGGATGAATTAACCTTAACACCATTTACACCACCAGTTATGACTACGCCACTTATGACTATGCCTCCCTTTAAAGAAAACCCAATTGGCAGATTAAATATTTGATGAAGAAGATGAAGCCTTTAAAGAAAAAAGAGAAAGCATCCCCGTTGTAGCAACCTGCCTTCTCCATCAGCCATCGACGAATTTGAACAATAAGATGATGAAGCCCTAATTTGCAGGTAACTAAATAAAATAGCTGGTTGGATTTTATTGTCCTTAAAGTTATAATAACTATTTACTGTTTTACCCACACAATTTACTAAAATTGTGCTACATATGCATTTGTTTGCCACTTGGATTGTCCATTTCAGAAATTTTTTTATGTGGCAACCTGAATCAAATTCAATCGAAATAAATTGGGAGCTGAATTCTTTAATTAAAAAAATTGAAATAACGTGGAATGAGGTGAAGAGTTCAGGATATCAATATTTAATTAAGCCTAAAAGTTATATTATTGATACTTTTTTATTATCATTTTAGAAATAATTGTTTGGATAAGATAGTTAAAAATATATTATTTATCAAAAGACACGTGAGTTATGTTTATACATGGACTCTTATATATACATTCAAAAGTCACTTTGATGATTCATTTTTGAACAAAATTAAATGTCATTTTATTTAATAAATAAATAAATAAAATAAGAAGCTATTTTACCCTTACTTTTTGAATTTGAGGAATAATATATTTCCGCCTAATAATATTTTAGATTATGTTTATTTGTAAAAAATATATTTGAAATTAGACTATTTATATTAATTTTACACTATTTTGTACTATTTAATCATTTGATAAGGAATTATTAATCTTTTAATATTAGACTATTAGTCTTATAAAGTCATTTAATGATTTAAAATAAGAGAGACTATTAATCTCATATATAATCAATCATAAATAATATTAGAAATGATAAAAAAAAATAGTCCAAAATAATGTTAAATTAATATAAATAATTCAATCTTTAATATATTTTTTACAAATAAACATGACCTTAATGACTTGAGAATAAATACTAAAAGTGAATATAAAATAATGTGCATGATAATGGTCGGATATAGTCACTATGTTCACATTATTTTGAAAATTAATTTTTATAAAAGATTTTTGTATGTATAACTCTTTTTTGCCTATCTAAATATATTTATTTTTTGACAAACACTTCACCCAAAAAAGTGATCTAAGTATTTTTTTTATTAGCTTGAGAATTCAGCAACAATAAAATTGGATAAAAAGATTAATTTTTATAACTTGTCTGTTTCTTCATTCTTTGTTCATTTAAAACATAATAAACATAATTTCATTTCCTTTTTTTCTATAATATTGGTTAAAAAACTTTAGACATGAGAACACATTGCAAGACCACCAAATAAATAAGCTACTGGTAAGGATAACAATTTGATCTTAAACCGAATTAAAATTATCTATGTCTAAAACGTATCAAATTGGCAGTTTTTGCTCCGATCTGTTGACTTAGCCAGTACAATTATAATATAAAAAAAAGATTAAATCAAGATTAATACGTCACGATTTATATGAAACCGATAAATGTACCACACTAAATATTTAAAACAAAAAAGAAAAGAAAAGAGAAACGCAGTGAAAGAAAGAGGGTCCGGAAAGTGCACCGTCTAATTCTATCAACACGCCACTGCAATAGCCGTCGATGGACGGCGGCGTTACCTTCCGGCACTCCATTTTTTACACTATTGACTAGGTACTCATATCTTCCTCCTTTATATAAGCGGAGCTCTATGTGAAATTACTTCGTTCTGGTATTAAAAAGTTTCTGGTGTGTTTGGCTGATTTATGAAAAATTTATAATGTACTATGAAGGACTCCTTATCCTGTATTCATATGTATCCGAACAAGGTCGTATATACGTGTTCAAACTGTTTAATACACTATGTAGTAAGCTTACATCTATGTGTGTTTATGTGTGTGTATTAATATATGTAGGTTCAGCACCGGTGTTTGATGCTTGAATATGCATGTCTGATGCCTTTGTATGTTACTATGGTTATATATGTTCAGGTTTGTTATTTGTCATAATTAGGAAATCCAATTTGAAAACAATTAAGATTATTTTCAGGAACTTTAAAAGTCATTTTTTGTGGAAAATTATTTTTAATTTTACATGAAAGATAATACAGACAATTTCTGGTATTAAAACAGACAGAGTAGGTAGTCTGTTGTATAGAGTGATTTGTATCAATGTTGTTTTTCCGTTTTTGTTTGGAAAATATTCAATACATCAGGGAGAATAATCTTTTAGTTGTAATGAAGTTTCTACTAACATCACCTTAACATTTTCCTCTTTCCTCAGGTTTCATCATAACGTCACTCATATATTCTGCTGGGAATCCCAGATTAAGGATGTAGTCAAACATCTCATAGAATCGAGCAATTATGTTTATAATGTTTTTGGGATCACTTATGTTTTGGAGCTATCAACGGGCGTACAAGAATCTTTGACTTGGAGACATTTTAACTACAGAAAAAGCCAAAGCTGCTCTAGCAGCACCAAATTATATTGTATAAGCCAGTTTGATTGGGCATTTCATGGGAGAAAGATTGGCATAGCTGATTCTGATGCTCTGAAATGTAATACAGGTACATAACATTACATCTGAACTTCCAATTTCCAGTTTGGTTCAACTTATATTATTCTGTTGAAGATGCCGTCCTAGGGTCCTTTGAACACATGTTTGTTATACTTCCCGGAGCACTATTAGGGTCCTTTTTGGCTACATCTCATTACTGAATGAATGTTGATGCAACTGACAGAGCGATTAAGAAAAAGCTACGAGAAGCTTAGTTGGTACAGTACAATTAGATACTGGCTGTTGGCGAGGAGGAAGCAAATAGTAAGTGAGCATGTGAGAGACAAGGTGGATCGTTTGAAGATGAGCATTGAGGATCAACTTTCACACTTCAAGGAAGAAGTTGCAGCTTTTCATTAAAGGTATGGTTATGTAGTTAGCAGAACTAATTTTAATTGGTTATAATAATGAGATCTTGTTATTGCTTGTAGGAAATATTTTGTAGATAGGTATAATGATCGCAATCATAATATTCCTGGCAAATAAAAATGAAATTGGCTCAATGAGTGCTAATTGTTTGTTGGAAGAATCATGTCTCTCCTGTAAATATTCTTTCTTGCTTTGTACTGTGAAAATGAAGCCCTGTAATTAAACACAAGGTTTTAATATGAAACAAATTCGAAACAGAAAGGATGTTCTTAGACAATTTTAGAATTTAGACCGAGTACCATGTGTTTTCTTCTGTACTATTTGCAATTTTTGTCGTTATAATAAGATAGTTACATGTATTTGATTTATTGGTTTAAGACTGATATTGTTTAAGTTGATAATGCATATGGAACGTTAATTTCTCTCTTTTATGAAGTCTTCTGGATAAGGCACTATGAGATTGAATGACTGATAGAACTAAGCGGGTCAATGAATATTATACCTCGGTTAACCATAATTTGAACTTTTATAACTTTTCCTTGATTATGATATTTAAAGAAAGGATATTAATAGATAAACAAGGAAGATGAAAGATATTGATCAATTATTGATTGGAATCAGTCACATTGTATGCACCCTGGGAGATTCCAAGGAGTTGATATGAATTGGAATACTTGTCTAATATCTACAAAGCATATGTGGTGATATAAAGGTAGCTTATAGGAAGCAAGAATCTCTAGAAAGTTAAGTGATGGAGTATAGGGAAGACAGCAAATGTCTTCAAAGCCACTTTCTAAACCTATAACTAGCACATATTCAAAATTCCTATCAAGCCAATGGAGGGCACCATATATGCTTATTAATTGTCTTAGCTTATATGGAACTATCTTCCAAAACAAGATAGGGTCTCAAACGATACTTGTCACTGCATATGTGGCGAACAATGTTGTAACGGTCTGTGATTAAGGGTGATTTTCCACGATAGATTTTCTACTGTGAAGGTAGGGGGAAAATGAGAATATTTAATTAATTAAATGTAGGATAAATATTTAATTAAAATTTTGAGAAGATAATGATAGTTATTAAGTTATTAAATATTTATCTAATTAATAAACTATTGAATTATATATTATAGGTTCATTTGATCAGTTATTAAGCTAAACATTTTGAATAAAATTTAGATTTATTTTGTTATAATTATGAGAAAGTAATTACTTTAATTTTATTTAGATTGGACGAATTTGTCGAAATTCTAATCCAAATATAATTATGAAACTTAAGGTTTAATAAATTTAATTTAGTTATGACAATTAGTTAATAATGAATTCACTATAATTTTTTTAACTAATTTACAGCTATTACCAAAATTTAGATTTATTACTAATACAATTAATCATGTGATTTGATAAAATGTTAAGTTTTAATAAATTTAATTTATTTTAAATATTAATTTAATAATAAAATTCACGACTAATACTAATATAATCAAATCACATGATTTATTAAGAGATTTTTCAATATCTTAATAAAATTTTAATAATAAAATTATCCTACATAAAATTTGTTAAAATATATTATCTCACATAAAATTATGATAGAAAAGGCTTACAATAACATTGGTGGATATAAAAATAAAAATTATTTTTAAAGATCTTTTTTCCTATTAGAGTTTTAAAAAAAAAACATTTTCCTTTTTCCTAATATGTTAGGTTTTTTATTTTTTATTTTTTGAATTCTTTATAAATTTGGAAAGTATTTAATTGTTTTTAATTTAGATAGTACTCATACTAATTTGAATAGGAAAAAAAAAGCTGAACCAA
This sequence comes from Hedera helix, assembly GCA_947179155.2. Taxonomy (NCBI): domain Eukaryota; kingdom Viridiplantae; phylum Streptophyta; class Magnoliopsida; order Apiales; family Araliaceae; genus Hedera; species Hedera helix. Next base: position 47,351,537 of record OX359268.1, on the reverse strand, counting down.
AATTTTGTGAAATCAATTTTGTGCTTTTAATTATATTATAGATGACTCACTTGCACTTTATATTGCTTTCTGCTCATAAAGCAGAGCATCTAGTTCTTATCCATATAATTATTGATTTGATGATTGAAGGAATTAAAATTATTGCTCCACAACAAGACTGAGTTTTGAAATGAACTCATATAGGCTCTTTAAATCTTATATGTAATATTTGTATTTTTCCTGTTATTAGTTGGTTTGTTGAAGCAATGCTCAAATGGTGGTCCATTGTTGTGTTTTTTTGAATTTCTCTTTGTCTTAAGCAGCTTTGGCTGACAGTTATAATTCAGAGGCCACTATAAAAATTCCTTGTGCCACCCAGCGTAAGTAAAATTCAATAGATGTTATAACATATTCTTAGAGAGTTAGAGATAAAGAGAAAGGGAGAGAGTGAGAGCAATTATACTTATGAAAAAAGGAAGGGATGTCATTTGTTTCTTTTAAGCACAGATTTCACCATACCATACACTAAGAATCCCTTCATGAGAAAGACATGGAAATGGCATTGAAAATGGATCATCAACCATGAACCTATAGCGTATTAATTAACCGGGAAGGGAAATGGAGTCGATGATAAGTAAAACAACAATAAAAATGTTGTCTCGCACGGTTAGAACTTGGAATTGCAGATAGGTTTTTGATATCACTTTATGTATTCTCTTCTTATTTCACTTTTATCAGACTGCACCACCTGGGAGTAAACATTATGAATGTTTAGGAAAATTAAAAAAAATAGGTAGTTTGAGTAGAAAACATAATGAAGTATAAGGACTGTACACAGCTTACCATATTCCCTCAGTGTTTTGCATTTATGACATTCCGTCCTACTGGCATAGTTGTGTACACCACATCCTTGTCTGGCCAAATCCGGGCACACTTGTATTAGTTACGAAACTCACATAAAATGATAATATTTTTATTATTAGTTAGATTATCATTATCATCTGAAAACTGTGTATGATTATTTGGTATATACTCGGAAAAAATATAGATCAGTGGAAGATGTTTCAAAGAAATCATGTATTAAAACAATGCAGATAAATTAACAACTATAGAGTAAACTTGAAGTCACCTATTGCAAATCCAGTCACCAGTTTTCCAACCAGGAGGGACTGTGTTATTGTATGCATAGCCTCCTGATCCCATAATGCCAGCTGCAGCAGCCCCATACCCATAGTAATCTTCTTTCGATACACCACACCTGTAGCAGCTTGTTCTGCTTGCATAGTTGTGTGCTCCACAATTCATGTTATTACAGTACCAGTCCCCAGCCAAGACTTCTGTTCTGTTTATTCCATATGACGCCGTATCAGGATCACCACCAAATTTTGGGAACCTACAACGATGACATGAATCTCGTTTCTTGAAATTCAAATGCTGACATGAACCACACATCCAGTCTCCGCTGCTCATCCTCTCTCTAAAATTACTGAAAAGGAGAAATATAAGAATTTAAGCTATGATATAACAATATTTCATATTCTTCAGGCTATGACCTATGTGAAACTGCAAAAAATACAAAAGCAAAAACATAGATGGCCTGCCTATCACCATGTATCTCTTATGTACTAAAAGGGTTTCAGAAAGATACTTGTCTACTATGCTATTAGTTGCTAAATCAAGTAAGAAGAACTTATCACAACACATATAAATCAACAAACCCAATTTTTTTTGAGTGTTTTCAGTAAATGCCAGATCAGATTTTGGAATAGAAAGCTACATTCTGCATCATAGGGGGTTCAGCCAAGATTCGAATATTATTAATTATGATGAAAAGGGTAGAGAGTAATTAGAGTTCCCAACCTAGGAAACGATTTATACAGAGAAAACAAGCTTGGACTAAAAGAACTCACCTCAAAAACTTGAATGAAGGCTTCCAAGAATTAGTAGTAGGACTTGTAGTACTAGCAGAAGAGATATGTTAACTGAGTTTGTTGATTTTGATGAATGGGTTGGTATGGTTTATATACTTGTTAAGGCCTCAAGAGTGGGGCCATGAGTGGACCTTTTCATGTCATGTATGCTTTGGCTTGTCTCCTTAGGATGGGATTCTGTAAGTAGAAATTTCTGAAAACTTTAGATAAACTTCTTACTTCTCTGCCGCCTTCTTTTAGGGATGTAGGGTGTGAGAAAGGCTTCTAAAGGCATGAGATTAGTAAGTGCATGCATAAGAGCTTATATTTTCCGGATTTAGTTCCAATAATGCACCTCTTTACATTATTCCCTATGCATTATTTGAATTAAAAAGATTTTTAAGTATTATTCCCCTTTTCACTATATCCATTTTTCTGGCAAGGTGTTATGAGGGGAAGAAGTTATTTGAAAGTATAGGAATAGGGATATATTACCTCCATCTCTTGCTCACATGGATGGCCTCGCATCTAAGGATGACATGGATTCTTACATGCATTCCACATTATTCGACCTTCTTGAGCACTAGGCTTATATAGTTCCAGTTGACGCGGTTCAGGTTGGAAGGCAAAATAACTACAGAAAGTTCCCTATTTGGAATCAATTCCTAATAATATGCACATCCATTCTATTCTTCCTTGCTTGTTTTAATTCCTTTTTCTAAAATAATTAAAAGCCATTTGAAGATACATATCCAGCGGCATTCTTTAGGTCTTTTAAACACTTTTTGCATGTGTATATACATATGTATGGGGACAATACTTGCTAACCATATATATTTGCTCCAAAAAAACACTGACATCTCTTGCTATAGTTCATAGGAATGTTCAGAGAACTTGACGTAATTTGGTATGCTAGTTATTCCTGAAAGTGGTAACTGGTATTTTGCTTCTTTGAATTATTAAGTTGCAACTATTATATGAGGATATAACTTGAGCCACTGTTCCAAATATTATTTTGTATTCTTGTTTGGTGGCTGTGGTCAATATACTGATCTCTTACAGAAAGTAGATCTGCTGAAAGTCATTACTGTTTGAGTGCATCTTAAGTTCTTTTGTTTCTTCTCCTTCAAATTTAAGTCGTACTAGTTGAAAAGCATTATCAAACAGTGCTTAAGGTTTTGCCCTTGTATTCGTTATGTTCATAGTCCAAGTTACAAGATAAAATATGAATGTGCTAGTATTGCCGTACAATGGTGTATCATATGTGCACATAATATTTAATTTGCTATGTCATTGTCCTCCACCTAGCATTGTTGTACAAAGCTAGGCATGTTCATTATTAATATTTTAAAGGAGACAAAAAATTGAACTCAAATCACATGCGTTAACACTAACAAAAGTTACAACTCCACGAAAGTATCTTGACAATAAAAGCACAGCACTTGAATGCATGCCATAGTAATTCATGGATCATGCCCAAACACATAACATGGTACATGCATTTTTCTTTTATTATCACTTGTGTAGCCCCAATCCCCTGCCGTGCTTCATGCATTTTTGATTTCTATATCATTTTGCTAGAGTGCAAATTTTGTTTGGATTATCGTCATCAAATGTATTCTTGTGGCATCAGTGGTATTCGTATCCTCTTCTTCCTTTATAAAAAGCTATTTTATAACATTTTTGTTCTTCAATGCACTTTTCTTTGAATGCTTCTATTACTTTATTTCTTTGTATCATTAGTGAAAGAGAGAGGACCTTGTTTATATTATAGCAGTGCTGTAACGTAAGATAACATACAACTTGTTATGCTGATTTGTAGTTGCATTGGAGAAGAAGTGTTATACGTGTAGGAAGTTGCCTGAGCAGTTCAATTAGAACTGCCCAATATTCTTCTTTTGTTGTCAATTTACTAGGAATAATGGCATTATAAAAAATACTTGTATCATCTTATATATCTATATATGTGTGTCACATTAGATACGAGACGCCGGGTGAGAAATATACATTATTAAATTGAAGATTTTTGCTGTGAAGAGATGGCGGTCCATATGCATTCTTTTAAAATGTTAAAACTGCTACAGTCTCCCAGGGGATAGCCTGGTGGCGGTAAACCAATAGAACATGGGATCAACCCTCTCTCTCAAGTTCGTAGTGGTACCAAAATAAAAAACTGCTACAAAGTCCAAGCATGGCTTACAGCTAAGTCTAAGGGTTGTAACCTATATACAAGTATAATAATATACGGTATGACATATTCTGTTATTATTTTCTGTTTTATATTTCTGTTGCAACATAGACATAAAACAGAATAATAACAGACGATTTGAGTTCATAATATACAAGTATAATAGTGTTCAATTCATTTCAAAATTAAAGATATATTTTTTTTAATTTTAAAATTAGAGATATATTTCTATTTCAAGATTAAAATCACATAAAATTCTTAATTTGATACTATTATTTTTTTACTATCAATTTTAGTATCACACCACCATAACTAACAATATGATTTTGAGAATATAAAATTAGTCTACACAGTAATATACAAGAAAATTAGTCTACACAGTAATATACAAGAATTGGAGGAGGTGTGGACCAATTAGAATGTCCATTGACCATGGTGGTTGGGCCCATAGTCTGACATGTCGAGTTTAATCGATTCCACATAAGCGCAGGATTTGATTAGGAGGAATCCTAATCAACAATTTTAACCAGACAATATGAATATCATATCAGTGAGTATTCATTCCTAATTGGGCCCAATTCTCCTCAATAATACTGCGTGAATCCACATCCTATCTGTGATGCGAAAAATAGCCTTTGCTTTTGATTTAGAAGTGTCCAATACTTTTTGGTATTTTCAGCTAATGCTGCAAGCATTTTTATCATTATTCTAACATTAGTTGTTCTACTATATTTGCTCGCTCCAGCCCACTTTTCACCTCATCTAATCTGTCTCCAATAATCTTTATAAACTTTATCCTCAGACTAATATTCCTAATGTGAATGTTTTCCGGTTTAACTTGAATAAAATTCGTGCTATGGTAATTACCTTCATATTTTAAGTTGCATTAGTCACATGAGTCATTTTTAGTTTCTTGAATATAATATTAACGTATGATCTATGCATGTCTTTAAATTCAGTGGTATCCGTACTGCAACTGGCTGCTATACTATTTGAGAAAGGGGGATGCAAAAGGACTGCTATATATAAAAAAAAGGTAGGAACTTTGGTAGTGTCTTCTTAAATACAATCAATGCAAATATAATTTTTAAAAAAATGCAGGTGGAATTAAGTCCAATGTAGCATGTATTAAGGTAAGGGGGTTGAGAAAGAAAACACCATCTAGATCATCGCGTCCATTTCCTCAGAAATTCAGAAATCCAAACCATTAAGTGGGATTTGTTTTAAGCTGGATAAAATAATAATAATAAATGTCCTTAGATTATTGGCTGGCTAAACGGAATTCAGTTACCCTCATCTCACTATGTTTCTTACTGTTAGTTTGGGTGAAGAAGGTTAGACAATATTTGGTGCTTTAACCTCCGCAGGAAAGTCAATGATAAGGTAGGTCCCTTTTATTATTTTTAAACAGAGCAGCCAGCTTCATCATCAGGAATATCATAACAAATCATTTCTTAATAGTAATATTGATTTTATTTTTATTATTATTTTATTTTGATATTATAGTTCCTTGAGGACAGACCTTCCCTCATTTCTTCCGGGTAAGGCTTGTTGGAAGTTGGAACATGTATGTGGTTCTCATAACTAGTAAAACTGTAAATCGAACCAAAGGGTTTGGGAGCGAGATTTTAATTTATTAATAATATAATTTAAATTTGAGCACAAAAAATAATATGAGTAGAATCTGAATACTGGACTAGTTTATGATTTAAACTAAAATTCTGAATTATGATTTGATATATACTTGATTGATACATATTTAAATGGATATTCGATACATTCTCTTATAATATATACACAATTAAACAAAATTAGAATAACTAGTTATTATTATTTTTATTTAATTATAAATTTATATTTATAAAGTGTAACTGTAATTATATATTCTCATGTCTAAGTAAAATAATAAGTTCAATTATTAATTATATGTATTATAAAGATATTTACTATGTGGAGACTTAAATTTGAGGTTGAATTCGAAATTCTATTCGAGTTAGATTGAATTTGAGTAATGAAATTCGAGTCGAGTGAAATCCGAATAACTCTCTATTCGGATAAGTTTGACTAATTTACACTCTTAATAACTTGCACTCTTAATAACTAGTGAATTGTGACAATAATTCAACATGGCACAACGTTGGGAGTTTGATTAATGGCAGTTTTGTCATTTCACCGTATCATATGTCAAAAATGTCATTTTGGACGGTGACTGCCACAACCTTATTTTCACACACATATTTTAAGAAAACTTCCATGTAATATCTATCAATATCAATGTCATGCTTTAATTTTACCAAAAATACAAAATAAAAAATCACTCATCTCTTAATATCCTCTACAGATGCAATAGCATGGAAAGCTTCAAACAAGTCCACTCTCAAATCATCACAACATGCCTTCACAATACCCAATCCGCACTTAGTAAAGTCGTCTGTGTTTTGCGCCTTTAACCCAATCAAGTTATTTAGGAACACCCATTGGGAATATCCCCAGTTTTAGCTATTACTCCTTAGTTTTATGTTACAAAGCTTTTGCCAGGGTTGAACTGAATTCTTATACATTTCCTTACCTTTTGAATTCTTCTGCAAAAATCTTGGATTCCCAAGAATGGAAACAAGTTCATGCACATGTTTTGAAGCTTGGACTTGAGTGTGATGTTTTTGTGCATACTTGGTGTAAAATGGTGAAATTGGTTCTGTCAAATTGGTGTTCGATAGTAGTTCTAATAGAGATGCTGTTTCTCTCATGACTTTGTCACAGGTATAGAAAGATACTTGGCTAACTCGATCCCCTTGTGGATACTTCAGATTTGAAAGAACACCAGTTTGGTTGTTCATGTAACGACCCCGAAATTTAACCCACCTTTATTACCTTAATTTTTATATTTATTAAACATTATCTTTCTTACGTCCAAATTTCGGTTCGTTAATAATCTTTAATTACCTTATTTAAACCCTTAATTGATCCATTATCTGATTTCAAACTCATCAATTTCTCAATTTTTCGGTTTCTCAATTCAATCATTATATTAAAATATTTGGATATTTAAAAATTCTTACATCTGGATCCTAGTTCCTGGATCGCAACCTTTACTTTTTCTTTCTATTACGAGCGTCATAATGCTAACATTCAAAATCTAATGTTATTTATTTTCATACAAATATTCCTTGTGGTAACATTCGAAATCGAAAATATAATAATTTATATCGTAACAATTATCTTGAACAATCACGGTTCATAATTGAACTTTTATCATATCTGTATTCATCTTATATATATACATACAACTCATCATAGTAAAATTAACAAATTTCTCACATTAAATCATAATGTTGAAAATATATCAATTACGTTTTCAACCTTCTAGATAATTCATCTCTATCATATCTGATATTCTTGAAAGTTATTTCTTTCCTTCAAAAATATTTATTAAGCAAGTAATGAGCACAACGGCTCAGCAAATTTAACAGTTTATATTTCACATAACACATACTTTATCATGTTTGGTGTGTGTCATGCATTACGTGTTGTGTCTCTACTATAACAATATATTTCATATCATTGCACAAAGTACACATAGTCGTCACATTATTCACAGCTCACATAACACATAATTTATATGCATTTAATAAATATTATCATATCATAACAGTCAACATTTAACATTTAAGGACTGAAGAACTTGTCTGACGTCCAGTTATTTAATTTGTTAGCTCAAACCTTTAACTCGATCAACCTATGATCATAAAATAATCAAATAATAATTATTTATCTCTTTATGATATTAATTTACTTAATTAATATCATCTCTGGGCCAATTATTAATTTATATGGCCAACTATAATAACCTCGTTCCTTAAAATATTAGCATAACTTAATATTTAATACCTTCACTACGGACAACCCGACTTATTGGATAAAATTTAACATATTTGGTTGTCCGAAAATTTTATTTAACCATTTTCTAAATTATAACCTTATTAGATTAATATTTAAACCTTTAAATATTAATCCCCAATATTTAATATTTTTACAAAAATATTAAATTTAATGCCCAAACATCATTTCTATATTTTTAGTATTTTTCTATAATTTTCTATAATTTTTAAACAATTTTTAAACATTTATTTCAATTAAAAATCATTCATGGGGGCATTTTGGTAATTTTCGCTGCTTTAGGGACACATCCGGAATTTTTCGAAAAGCTCAGGGGTATTTTCGTACTTTTAGCGCCCTTAGGGACACGTTCGGTATTAAAAGAAAATCTCAGGGGCATATCCGGAAATTCACGTGGCCAAAGGACACGCTGGTCCTTTCCGAAAAAGACCGGGGGCAAAACGGTAATTTCGGAGTCGTCGGCCGCCGCGCATTGCGCGCGACCTTCTTCCCCTGCGCCAGCCAAATGACGTCATTTGACTATGCTTTACCGAGGTTCGCGCATTGCGCGACCCCTTCTTCCGCGCGCTCCCACAAAATGGCGTCGTTTCAACCTTCTTCAGGAAAAAAACGCGCCGCGCAATGCGCGGCATACCAGCACAGTAATCTTTTTTTTCCTTCCTTCCGACAGTAACCCACTTAACCAATAAATTTCTATTTTTGATCCAAACTTTCACCACATAAATACTCTAAAAATTATATACATCACACATATATATCAAAAAATTTATTTGGAATAATTTTCTTAATTATTTACAATTTTCTAGAAAATTTATTCTACCACCATAAATATAAAAATAAATCAAATAAATTTATTTTTATACCTTTTTAAAGCCAAAAACCTCCCTTTTGAAGCTAATTCTTCCTCTTGTGGTGGCTCGGTTGGCATGCATGGTGGTTGTCTCGGTGGTGAAGTGGTGGTGAGAGAAAATGAGAGAGAGAGAGAGAGAGAGTTTATGTGTGTTTGTTTTCTTTTTTTCTTTTTATTTTTGCTATGCTTTTCCTTACTTCTTTTTCTTTTAAATAGCAACAACTCACCACTCGTGTTGGCATATAAAATTTTTCCACCCCCTTTGAACCTTCATGAATGTGACGCCCCCAAATCTGAGCCCACACAGCCCAAACTTGAGTTGTCAAAAGACTACAACAAAATTATTACAATGAAATACAACGTACAACAATACAGTGGATAATACAACACAACTAAGTCTTCATTATTATTGCCACACTATTTTATAACACGTGAAGACTATGATAGCTATCCCCGCACTCTCACTCCATTCCCCGGCTAGACCCCGTTACGTTCTCATCTCCTGTTGAAAAACAATGGAACGAAAAGAAAGGGTGAGCTCAAATAGCCCAGTAAGAAATATCATGACTAAGATAATGACGAATAAATTATCATTAGCCTTCAACAGTTGAGTTCTTGATAGAATACAATAGACTACAAGGTTTATATCAAAAACTGTAGTTAAATTCTTAAACAACGTTCAGATCAATAATAGCAGCGGAATGAGCAATCTATTAGAAGAATAATGCAGACTATAATGTCCACTCGCTTCTCTTTTTTGTAAAAATATCATCAACTTTTATCATCTGAAATACCATTAGTCATGATAATAAAAATTCACAGTTCCTGATCATAATCATGCAGATCAACAGTTCATATTTGCACTACGGGCCAAAGACATTTAATATAACACCAACGGTCATGATTATACCAGATTCAGCCTTTGGTAATAATCATACCAATCAACAGTTCATCTTTGCACTACGGGCCAAAGATATTCAATAAAGCACCAACGGTCATGATTATACCAGATCCAGCCTTTGGTCATAATCATACCAACCAACAGTTCATCTTTGCACTACGGGCCAAAGAGAACATTCACCACGTGCCATAAAAGACACCGAACAGATGTATCGCCTTTAACCTAGTATATCGCCTTTAACCTATCATCTGTTCAACAATTATATCACATCTGTGCCCCCGGCCACAGATATTCACAACAGCTTGATTCTTGATGATTAATACAAATAACAGTGATACAAATGATGAACAGAAGAACAGGATAAACAATAAGTATCAGAAGTTTACTTTGTGCAGATTCAAATAATGTCCAAATTGCCAACATGATGTGGAGTGAAATTTAAAAATGATATTCAAGATCCACAGTTCAGAATAACGGTTACAGTTCAATAGAAAGGTTCACGTAAATAGGAAGGTTCAGTTGAAATAATGAAGTTCAACTATTATGGAACATATAATATTTTCAGGAATTATAGAAGCAATAGTTCCATAATAAGTTTCGATTTAGGAGTATGAAAGAAAATAATATCCCTTACCGTAGCAGGTTTGATTAACAAAAGGTGAGGGAAATTAATATCCCTTACCATAGTAAGTTTGAATAATGGAAGATGAAAAAGATGGTATCCCTTATGAGTATAAAGGAAAATGATATCACTTACGAATATGGAATAAAAGTGTCATGTGATAATTCGTGTAGACAAATTATTTTCACACGAGACAAATAAAAAGGGTTATTCACCAACATGCGATAATCCGCACCGTAAGGTTATTCCCATCAATTTGAATACGAATAGTTATTCACCAAACAGGCGATAATCCGCGCCGTAAGGTTGTTGTAAGACCCCGAATTTTATGAAATACAAAATTTAATTTTTCTTCATATATATATTTTTTTTGAAACAGTAAGTGGTTAAATTAACAAAATTGAAAGTTAAGGATGTTATGTGCAAATTTTATTTTGTCGGACAATATTCGCTTTGTCGGGGAATATTCGTTTGGTCGGGGAATATTCGTGTCGTACGACGGCGCCGAAATAATAAATTATTGGTGGACCCCACAACGGAATATTTGTCGGATATAGAAAACGACAGAAGTAACCTTTTTAAATAAAAATAGTCAACGGAACTGTTAAAATACCGGTGATAAAAGAATAGTAGCATACGGTAGTTTATGGTATTTTCTGTAGCACACGGTACTCTACAGTAACACACGGTATTGCATAGTGTCTCATATTATTGGTCTGATAATTGACACCGTAACTGTTACGCATCATTTCATCGATAATTGTCACTGCATAATATTTTATATTATCAATTCAATAATTGTTGTTACACAGTATTTTGCATTATTGATTTAATAATTGTCATTACACTGTATTTTATATCATTGAGTCAATAATTGTTGTTGCACTGTTTTTAAAATTATTGAACCTAATAATTGTCACAGTAACATATGCACAGTAATTCACATTATTGAATCAATAATTGTCATTACACAGTAACGTATGCTTTATTTTACATTATTGTTATCTCTATTATGATGTTATTTAAACAGTTGTATTTCATTAATTTATTGACTTGATATCTAAGAGCTAACTATACTGTATTTATAACAATTAGTCATAATAATTGAATTGATAAAATTATTTGTTTATAATATAAAGTTAGGTGATATGAAATGAATGGTGTAGATTAAAGTGTGAATTATTGTTGAATAATTGAATTGATTTGTTTATAATATAAAGTTAGGTGATTATTAGGTGATATGAAATGAATGGTGTAGATTAAAGTGTGAATTATTGTTGAATAATTAAATTAATTTGTTTATAATATAAAGTTAGGTGATTATTAGGTGATATGAAATGAATGGTGTAGATTAAAGATAATATAATATTTGAAATGGATGGTGTAGATTAAAAGTTGATCTTTAAATGAATGGTTTAGATTAAATGAATGATAAGATTTTTGGCTATAAATAGAAGCCTTAACTTAAGGATTTTTCATAAACTTCCTTACTTGTTCTTTCTTTCTCTCTCTAAATACTTCTTGTGAAAGTTCTCTCTAAGTGTGCTTAAGTCATCTTGAGTATTTGTGAAGATCTATAAGTATACGTGTACTGTTCAAGTTAATCAACCTCATTTAAATCAATATCCAGTCACGTGTTGAGGTAAGGGATACCATCTTTTTCATCTTCCATTATTCAAACATACTATGGTAAGGGATTATCATTATTTGATTCTCGATAATAATATTGTTTCTTCCTTACTCATAAGACGTGCCTTTTATTTCCATGTATTAAATTGTGGGAATAACCTTACGGAGCGAATTGCCGCCTGTTGGTGAATAACCTTTCGTATTCATTCATTATTAATCTCTGAGAATAACCTTACGGAGCGGATTGCCGCCTGTTTGGTGAATAACTCTTTGTACTCAAATTCTATTAAATTGTGGGAATAACCTTACGGAGCGGATTGCCGCCTGTTTGGTGAATAACTCTTTGTACTCAAATTCTATTAAATTGTGGGAATAACCTTACGGAGCGGATTGCCGCCTGTTGGTGAATAACCCTTTGTATTAATTTCCTTCACCTTTTGTTAATCAAACCTGCCACGGTAAGGGATATTATTTTCTTTCATACTCCTAAATCGAAATTTATTATGGAACTATTGCTTCTATAATTCCTGAAAATATTATATGTTCCATAATAGTTGAACTTCATTATTTCAACTGAACCTTCCTATTTACGTGAACCTTTCTATTGAATTGTAACCGTTATTCTGAACTGTGGATCTTGAATTTCACTCCACATCATGTTGACAATTTGGACATTATTTGAATCTGTACAAAGTAAACTTCCGATACTTATTGTTATCCTATTTCTTCTGTTCATCATTTATATCATTCTATTCATCCAAAAATCAAGCTGTTGTGAATATCTGTGGTCGGGGGCACAGATGTGATATATTTGTTGAACAGATGATAGGTTAAAGGCGATATAATAGGTTAAAGGCGATACATCTGTTCGGTGTCTTTTATGGCACGTGGTGAATGTTCTCTTTGGCCCGTAGTGCAAAGATGAATTGTTGTTTGGTATGATTATGACCAAAGGCTGAATCTGGTATAATCATGACCGTTGGTGTTATATTGAATGTCTTTGGCCCGTAGTGCAAAGATGAACTGTTGATCTGCATGATTATGATCAGGAACTGTGAATTTGTATTATCTTGACTAATGATATTTCAGATGATAAAAGTTGATGATGTTTTTCCTAAAAAGAGAACCGAGTGGACATTATAGTCTGCATTATTCTTCTAATAGATTACTCATTCCGCTGCTATTATTGATCTGAACATTGTTTAAGAATTTAACTGCAGTTTTTGATATAAACCTTGTAGTCTATTGTATTCTATCAAGAACTCAACTGTTGAAGACTAATGATAATTTATTCGTCATTATCTTAGTCATGATATTCTTTACTGGGCTATTTGAGCTCACCCTTTCTTTTGTTCCATTGTTTTTCAACAGGAGATGAAAACATAACAGGGTCTAGCCGGGGAATGGAGTGAGGGTCCGAGGAATAGTTATCATAGTCTTCACGTTTTGTAAAATAGTGTGGCAATAATAGTGAAGACTTAGTTGTGTATTATTATACACTGTATTGTTGTACGTTGTGCTTTGTTGTAATAATTTTGTTGTAGTCTTTTGACGACTCAAGTATGGGCGTGGGCCCAGATTTGGGGGCGTCACAGTTATTCCCATCAATTTGAATACGAAGAGTTATTCACCAAACAGGCGATAATCCGCACCGTAAGGTTATTCTCAAAGATTAATAAGGAATGAATACAAAATGTTATTCACCAACAGGCGGTAAACCGCGCCGTAAGGTTATTCCCACAATTTAATACATGGAAGTAAATGGCACAAGAAAGAAACGATATTATTTTCGAGAATCAAAGAATGATAATCCCTTCAAGTAAGAAAGGAAATAATATCCATTTATGATGATGAAAAGAGTGATACCCCTTACCTTAACACGTGACTGGATATTGATTTAAATGAGGTTGATCAACCTATATTTTTATAATAAAATTAGTAATTTCCACATATAAATTTCAAAGTGTATGATAACTCGTATAATATGAATTATCAAAATTATATATATTTAACATAATTTTTGTAGTATAATATAACTACTTTTAAATAGTTTTAAAAATAATATTCCAAAATAAATCTTCCAAAGAAAGCTTTTAAAAATGAATCTTCTTAAAGAAGAGTCTTCTAAAGGAAGATTTGTGAATACCGTGAAAAATAGGAATTTATAAAATTACTACTCTTTAATAAAAGACTTACTTGAAAAATTCCTGCACTCCTTTTGGCTTTCAAACTCTCAAAATAACCTTACTATTCTCAGAGAAAACTCATAAAATTCTTATAGAAAAATTTTATGTTTTAGGTGTGATTTTTCTATTTAGCTGAACAAGCTATTTATAGGAGAAAATAAGGCACTATGCGTGGTAGGTGAACAGAAAAAAAATTCAGCAGAGGCTGCTGCGCAGCCTCCACCAACCCATTCCCAGCAAACACATTTCTCACATTTCGTGTGGGCCCCACAGTGGGTCCCACATGTTTCTTACTATTCACTTACTATTCACGTTACTATTCACGTCACTATTCACGTTACTATTTCAAATAGTAAAATTAATTATTTTATTTATTTATTTATTTATTTATTCTTCCTGTGAGTCCAACATATAAAATAATGTTACCATAATAATGTAAGAAACACGTTACATATTTTTATTAATTTAATAATATAAATTACAGTATATTTGCTACTGTGACAATTATTAGATTCAATAATTTTAAACTACATTGCACCAACAATTATTGACTCGATGATATGAAATACAGTGTAATGACAATTATTGAATCAATAATGCAAAATACTGTGTAGCAACAATAATTGAATTGATAATATAAAATATTATGCAGTGACAATTATTGATGAAATGATGCGTAACAGTTACGGTGTCAATAATATGAGACACTGTGCAATACCGTGTGCTACTGTAGAATACCGTGTGCCACAATAAAATACCATAAATTACCGTATGCTACTATTCTTTTATCACCGGTATTTTAACAGTTAACACCGTTGACTATTTTTATTTAAAAAGGTTACTTCTGTCGTTTTCTATATCCGACAATTATTCCGTTGTGGGCTCCACCAATAATTAGTTATTTCGGCGCCGTCGTACGGCCCGAATATTCCCCGACAAAATGAATATTCCCCGACAAAAAGAATATTGTCCGACAAAATAAAATTTACACATAACATCCTTAAATTTCAATTTTGTCAATTTAACCATTTACTGTTTTAGGAAAAAATATATGAAGAAAAATTAAATTTTGTATTTCATAAATTCGGGGTCTTACAATGAAACTTCCGGATTTGGCAAAATAAGGCATAAAAAATATTTTAAACACATTACGTAATTATTTCGTGTAATAAATATTTTATATAATGTATATAAAATATTTATTTTAATTCCCCAAAAATCATAACATGATTTATAAATGATTTTAATACCTCATTTGGGTACTTTACTTGACAAATTTTGTGCACGCGTAACGTCATGCATGTAATTATATGAGGTAATTTATACCTCCAAAATTCATAAAATAAATCATATAACTTATAAAAAAAAATTTCGTAATTTTTCACTTCGTTATTTGGACATCATGTTATGTTAACACGTTCACGTTTCTGAAATATTATCCTTCATAAAAGTCATAATAATTCCATTATACATAAGCATAATTTTTAATGAATTAAAACATTCATTTTTCCTCATTTAGTTTCATTTCTTTACATTTCACATTAATTTCTTTATATATATAAATTATATAATTTAATATTATATAATTTATATAATTACATTCTCCTTTTAAATAATTTCCTAAATTCCTCCATAATTATCAATTAATCAATAATTTCACATTTATTAACTCTCTCATTATTTTAATTCTCTTATATAAATTATATAATTATCCTTATATAATTTATATAATTATAATTTCCTTTATACATCACTTTAATTTTCTTATATAAATTATATAATTTATATAATTTCATTTCTTCTCAATCAATTCCTAAATTTTCACCATAAATCTAAAATTAATAATTACAATTTTATTAACTTCCTCATTCGCTTTTCATAAAAAATTTAATTAATTTAATTATTAATCCTTTAATTTTCATAATTAATAACATTTATAATTACCACTTAAACATATACATATATATATATATATATATATATATATATATATATATATATATATATATACAAATGTATATATATACATATCTAATTTCATATATTTCACATTACCACATAACCTCAATCAAATTATAATTTCTACATTTTCATAATAATTTAATTGTACAATATATTGTATCTTTACCTGAAATTCTTTTATTTCTCATAAATTATTTTTAAACAATTTATTTACTTTTCAATTATTTTAATTCAACATACTTTATCATGATCTCTGTACAGATTTAATTTACTAATTAAATCTCATCATATACTTTAATTCACATAAAATAATAATTTCTTTACACAACTTTGAAAATTGTATCAATTAAATTCTTATTTAATTTTATTAAATAATTCCGAAAATTCGGATCCTCACAGTTCAAGTGAGCAGCTAGTTAACCACTTGTACCTTGAGGGGATATATGGGATGATGTTTGAAAACATTTCGATGAAATTCCAATGAGAGATATGGTATTGTGGAATATGATTATAATCTTCCGATTGTCAATGCACTCATTTAAATATATTCAAATATAAAGTGTGGTGATCTAGACACAGTTTATTTGAGTGTGTACATGAGAACGCTTGGAATGATATGATAGGTGGCGATACTCATATGAGCCGCCATAAAGAAGCCTCGAGTCTATTTTGACAAAGGCAGCAAATAAGCCACCAGCCTAATGAAACATTCTTCCAGCTTATCTAGATGTTACTACGAATTTTTTTGTGGCTTATTTAATGGACGGAGTCACTAAGCTTGTGCTTTCTTTTTTCAGGGAGAAATAGATAATTCACGACCAAGAAATCTGATTGAAATTAAACTACCGTGCTTGATCTGGTAAAATTCCCATCTTTTTATTTATCATATCATTAGATGTTGGATTTTTACATACCTGATTGCATCATAGGTTTAAGTTAACAGAAATACAAATAGAGATTAAGTGCTGCGTTTCATGCTTTTATGTTAGCTAGTGAATCTTGCTTGAAGGAGTTTCGCCTTGCTGTTGCCAGAACAGTTTTGTCTGCAACTATGAAATATGCCGCACCGGCCACTGCCAATACATAATTAACAGTATTCCATTAGCATTATGATAATTAAAATCAATAAGAATATTGTAATGAAAGTTCTTATGCAAGTTAATGAACCTGTAGAGATGATGAGACCTGAGCAGTGTGATTGAGGTTGGCTCTTGCCCATGGCAGCATCCTAACACTAGCCAACTGCAAGTTAAAATTTTTTTTTTGATTGAAATGTCAAAATTATTTCTTAAAAGCTTAAATATCAAGTAAACGATTTCTTTCTGAATTCTATTATTTCTCTTAATTGAAGAATATAATATGAGTCTTGCTTATTGTCTTGATTGGATAGAGAAGTGGCTGCCTGTCTGTCACGAACTTGTAAAAGTTTCTTTAAAGAGACGCAGAAATTCAAAAACTTAGCATCGTACTATTTCTTTAAAAAGAAAAATAAATTTTTCTTCATGTACTTGTAAAACTTAGAAATGATTTGAGGGGTGTGTGGATTGAGGAAAGAGACTTACAGTTGGAATGGCTGTTGCAATAGTGGCAACCACAGCTGCCTTAGCTCCAGCAACAACACCTTCTGTAGATCCACTCATAATTAAGGATTGGCAACTTAGTTGCAGTGATATAAAATGAAAAATAAAATAAAATAACTAATTTAGGCATATGGTATTTTAAAGTAGCTTAAAGTCCTGTGACCAAATCTTAATTTCTTGATGCCTTCAATTAGTTTTTTATGCAGCAGCATGGTTAATTTTTTGTTCAAAATTTCTGGACTTAAAGCAATGGAACCCCATCAACAAAAGAGGACCCTTTGTGCTACCTTTTAGTTTTGAGCCTATGAAGATTCTTTTTTGGATAAAGAAATGAAACTTTTGTTGGGACCATCAAAAACCAAATCGATATCAAATTATTTGGACCGTATATATATATGATCAAAGAGTATTGGTAAATGATGGTGGATATACCACACACACACGAAGTATTGAATCTCATGATGTTAATTAGACATTGTGAAGCTACTGAGATCCCATTTCATTTGACGAAATGGATGCAAATAACCCCAAAAATAACATCAATTAAATAATGACAATAAAAGAAATTAAGAAAATTCAATGTTAAGGAGAAAAAAAAGAAAATTAAGAAAAGAGAGGGTTACCATGAGAACAATGCTTGGCCATGGCTAGCGAATCCAAGGTATTTCTTTCAGGAGGAGACTGAGCCATATTTTTCGCCATTAATGGTAGAGTAGCTGGTTATAGAAAAATGTTGATGGTTTTGTTGTTGTTAGAAATGGGGGTGGTTTCGGATGACGAGCTTGGATATTTATAAGCAATCTCAAACTATAGTTAGTAGGAGCCTGCGGTATGTACTTTTAATGCATAATACTATGTTTTTCTACATTTGGACAAACTTTGATGGTTTCAGTCGATATTCTAACGTCGAAGTCACTTGTTTTCAATTTAATATTATTATTATTCTGTTGTGGTCGGTTGATTGATTATTTTTGTTCTCCACCACCTTGGGTATGTGTGGAGTGAATTAGGTGAAAATTACTAATTAAATCCTTTGTTTTATTGGAATATTTGATCAATATTGATGGTATTTCATAAAATCTTGATTTCGCTATATGTGAAGGACAAAATTAGGAGATTGATCCTACGAGGGTATAGAACAATACTACATATATAATATTTAAACACTAAATTTATTTTAATTATTAAAAAAATATAATCTAACACGAATTTTAACATAAAATTTTATTTTTTAATAATAAAGATTAATTTTTATTTTACTTTTATGCACTTATCATTATTTATGGGTCTTTGTTTTTCTCTGCGCAGTCAAATCGTTTGGATTTAGGACAAAAGGAGGTTACCATGGGTACAAGTAAAACCACACCAGTCCTTTCATCTGCAGAATTCATGAGATTAACACACGTGTCCTAAACCAAGGGCTTAGGTTCCTGGTTTGCAAATATCGCGTAAATATGTTGTTGGCCTGTTGGGTTTCCGGTTTTCGGCTCATGGTTTTTTTACTTGAAGGGGATCGGAGTGGGTAGTCAGTGACCCTTGGCTTTCCGCTTTGCGTTGGACTTTCTCCATCTGTAGTTTACTTTCACTAGTTTTATAATTTGCCTTTTTAAATTTTACTACATCTATATTTTTATTTTGTAAAATAATTTTAAAATATCCTGAATATATAAACCACTCAAAAAATCTGCATCCTGGAAATTTGTGTTAGGTAGGTACTAAATTTTATGTGCCATTGTATAATATTTTTTTCATTTGTTTAATGGTACATGATATTTGCCATTAATATTATTTCTGAACTTTATTGTCATGCATGGCTATCAAAGTCCTCCAATTAAATGGTAAATAAATAATCCTGCCATTCCAATACGAGAACATTACAGTCAGAGGTGTAGGTCTTATTTTTCTTATGAAGGTCTTATTGTCGACATATTAACTGATAGATATAATTGTAGCATAGCTGCTAATGCACTGTGGCAGTAACCAATTGTTTTTTTTTTTGTTTATATATTTCAAAAATAATGTTAAGGACACAAAAGATGTACACAAATAGTCTAAAAAAGAGTGGGATCAACCATGGTATGTTTTACACATTATTATTGGTAAGCAATTGGTGCACAATTTTACACAGTTTTTTTAATAGTGACTATGGACTAAGTTATATCAGAACTAAAAATATATTATTGTGGTAGATTTTTCAATCTAACACATTTTGTTTAGGAAAATTTATGTAGAGTTACAAATTAAATGCAACGGTGGCAAGGACGGGTTGAGCAAAATGACAATAGTACATAGGATGGATTACCTTTTTCTTTGTGTAGTTAGTGGCGTGTGTGAAAAGGAAAATTAAGGAAGAGAAAGAAAAGGCATTGAGGAAAGGAAAAGATGGATCCCGCATGCAATATGTGGACTGACAAACTATATAGTCGATCTTTAATGCAAAATGGAGTACATTATCAATAGCAAAGGGTGCATGCAGTATCTTCTTAGATCCCGCTGCTCCTCAACACTTCATTGCATTTTTCACTCATTCTATTATACTACTATATAGTATGATCACGTACGTTAAGGTGAGTGAGTGGAAATGGAATCCACTCTCCAAACACTCACACACACACATATATATGCATATGCATATATATATATGATAGTAGACATATTTTATAACTATACTAAAATTAAGAGAGTACAATGATGAGTAAAATACAAATAAAAATACTACTTGTATTATATTTTGAAATGAAAAAGTAACTGTTTCCTGCATGTGATAGAAAATGGAGAAAAATGTGTTACAGCATTATCTTCTTTTCATCAAAAAAAAATGGTGAAAGTAAAAACAATGATGGGTTTTTATTCATTCTTTTACTTTAATCAGTAAAAGGACATGTAATTATGTAAATGAGGGGATACGGGAGTACCCAGGTTATCAAAGTTTGAGAGAAATTAACAAAAACAAAAAATGTGGATTCTTGTAAGCCTTTGTTTTATTTTATTATAGTAGTAGTATTGTTTTCTTCGTCATTGGAGAAAGTAATAATGGTGATCACATGAATTGATGAGTTCTTTCATAAGAAAAAACATGGAGGCAATAATGACTTATCTTCCCCCATCTAACCTTTACACGTATACTGCAAAATCATAATCGAGTAGAAGTTCCATTTTTTTGGGATTTGCAGCTAACTATAATTATTAGTATGTATATTTTAATTTCTTTTTGATGATGGGCAGCTTGTTAGCTCACTCACAGGAATTAAATCATATCCAAGCGTTTTTATTTACTACTCCATTCAGCAACCTCACCCAGAGGGATATTGTTTAAACTGACTTTCATGCTAAGGATATGACTTCGGTGTGATTCCATCATTTTAACAAACCCATCATTATGTAAATTTCAACCCATTATATATATATATATATATATATATATATATATATATATATATATATATATATATATTATAGAATATTATGCTATGCGTTTTTAAAAAGGAACTGCATTCATTCCAGATTCCAGATGAAATTGTGCATTTGTGGCTAAAACTTCTTGGCTCTAATTTTTTAGTCTTTGTACACACACATGTAAGCATTTTATGATAACATCTTACTCAATATATCAAAAACAGGATTCTTGTAATCTGGTTTTACATTGTAGTAAAAAAGGAAAAAAAAAAACTGACACAAGGTAATATAAAAAATAAAAATCAAAACACCGTTGAAGAAGAACAGAGGAAAACAGATCTTTCTTTGGTGTCAAACTATGGTCGTACTAATAAAGACTACATGATTCTTGCTTTCCTGTTAATCTAATATATATATATATATATAATATATATATATATTTTACAGCAGTTAAAAGTAGTCAAAATGATGTGGGATCTGATATGGAGCCTCTCTTTCTTTCTTACTCAACTTTGGTACCACCCCAACAGCAGCATAAGCAGCAGCTCCACTCCTAATCTTGTGAACATAACTAGGAACCTCTGGTGGCCTAACGGACCTAATCAAGGCCCAATTCACATCCTTAAAAAACTCATGCCTCTTAATCTCCACTGACCCCTTTAGGCTCCCAATTCTTTTCTTTGGATTCTTCACTAATAATTTCTCAATTAGATCTTGAACTTTCACCATTTCTTCATACTCTTTATTACTACTAAATCCCATTCTTGGAAACCCCAAAGGCAGCCTTAAAATGTTAATTAGAGTTTTCTCGTTGTTCTCCCCTTTGAATGGTGTTATACCATACAATAGCTCGTACAAAAACACCCCAAATGTCCACCAATCCACCGCACTGCCATGACCTTGGCCCGATATCACCTCCGGGGCCAAGTACTCGTGGGTACCCACAAATGATTTGGAGCGGGCGTTGATCGGTTCGGCCACCAATTCGGGACTGTATTCTGGGACAGTAATGCCAGCTTGTTCCGTGATTGTTGTGGTTTTGGTTTTCTTTGAGAAACAAGTGAGAACAGGCTGCATGGGCATGACACAATGGGGCATGGGAATTGTTATTGCACAAGAAGAGACAGAAGTAGTAGTAGTCTTTAGGTTGTTGTTGTCAATGGATTGTGGGTCGGGTTTGGCTCTTACGAGCTTTGGGACGACGTCGCATTTGAGAGAGAGATCGAAATCAGAAAGCATTATGTGACCATCTTCTCTGACTAGTACATTTTCTGGCTTAAGGTCCCTGTAAACAACACCCATCATGTGTAGATACTCTAGGGCTAATAGGGTTTCTGCTGCATAAAACCTGTCAAATATATACATACGTAGTTAATTAGCAATCTCCTTAAGTGACAAGTCAAAAGCAATTTAATTTTTAATTCAAAATGAACAACAAGTTACGGCTGCCTATAACATCTTAGGTTAGTTACAAGGAAATTGCGTTATATTGTTAGTTATAAGATCATATATAGTATGTATTATATATCAGTTCAAGATAATACAAAAACTCAAAATCTGATCTTAAAGAAAATGAAATGAGACCGGAGCTAACGTTGGTTTACTATCGTGCCGTGATATTTTAAATATTTTGTCACGTTACGAAACAAATTAATTAATGTACTAAAATGAGTGCTATAATTAACATACTTCTATATACTTTGTTTTTAAAAATATTTTATTTATCTAACAGCATTAAAAAAGTTGCATTTTTGTGATTATCAACTGTAAACTTCAACGCAAATATACCAAGGAAACTTACTTGGCAGCGGAAATGGAAAAGCGCTTTCCGGCTTGGCGTTGCCGGGCAGCGTGCAAGTCCCCGCCGGGGCAAAACTCCATAACAAAGCAAGAGTAATGAGAAGCATCAAACTCGGCATACAAACTCGGCAAAAATGGATGGTCAAGCATACCCAAAATCTCTTTTTCCATTTCTGCTCTTTGTAACTTCTTCCTTATTGCAAGTGCCTCCCTGTCCACCACCTTCATGGCATAAAAGCACTGTGGCAACCCCACCACCGGCTTCCTAATCTGACAAAGGTAAACATTTCCGATATCGCCGCTGCCGAGCCGGCGGAGTAGCCGGAAGTGATCGAGCCCGACTAGGCCGGCTTTTTCGCGGCGGAGCTGGTTCATGGCTTCCCAACCAACTTGGTTGGCCTTGTGTGGTTTGTAGGAGTTGGAAAAATAGGTGGTGTCACTAGAGGAACAAACGGAGATGGAGCTCCGGCGGCTGCCGAAACTGAGGTTGCTCATCCAGCTCCGGCTGGAGTCCGGCACCGTTATGGAAGAAGAGCTGCTATCATAGTCGGATAATTCGTCTCGGGCTATGGTACTTGCCATGATGGTTAGCTAGGGGAACCTGTATGAATGAACTTCCCTTGCCTTTCTCAGGCTTTATACCGGTCCATATTATAAAGACAGCCTTTTATGGGTTAATGGATAATAGTATAATATTGTTATGGATGGTTACTAAAGAAAGTTACAAAGTAACACTCCCTCAGTATAGGATAAATTTTTTTTATTGATTTTTATGGTTAAATTAATTATTTTTTAAATTAATATATTTTATTATTCTTTTATATATACATGTAAAAAATTTATAAATTATATATAATTTAGTAGTAATATTAATGTTTGTTTTTTTTAAAATTTAAATATACATGTTTAATTATTAATTTTAAAAATAATTAATTTAACTATAAAAAATTAATAGATAATTTTTATGTGACGGAAGGAGTATTACTTTTGCTAATGAAAGAAGCTCAAAAAAAATTAGTAGTAATTAAAATATGTATACAAAATGCGCTTGAGTTTTTCAAGTAGAAAGAATGCATGTGCCTACTTTCATCACATGATATCACTATGTTGCGCGCAATTGTTTTATTCTTTATTTCCCCCCTCTCTTTTTATTTCGTTATTTATTTTTCTTTTTCATTTTATATTTTACTTTGTGCATGCTAGGCTGCAAGGTAAGCTCTTAATACCTAGACCTATTCATTGTACTCAAATAAATTTAATAATGATAATGGAAGTTCATTTGATTTTTATAATTAATTTTATTTTTTATGCACATTAAGATTTTTGAGTAAGACACTAGCTACTAATTAAATATCTTATATTATTATACAATAATAGAAACAATTATGGAAACGAAATTATGCAAAAGCATGTACTGTTCTTTACGAACATTAACGTGCATAAAATAATAAAAAATAGTAGTTAAATAAAACTTTCATTTTGAATCGAACTAACTACTTAATTGTATTTATATATACGAGTACTACTAGTTATCAGCTAATTCATGGTGGAAGATATATATATACTTGCCTTTTCCCATTTTTATTTCTGCTCTATATTGGGACAACTGGCTTGGTTTCTTTACTAATTAATTTCTAGTAATATATCATGAAACAGAAGAATAATGATTAATTTTGTAAATGTTATGATCTATGCATGCATGCATGCACATTAAGCCACTGATACATATATACTGACTGATGCACAATTATGTGCCAATATTGTTTAAACTCCTCAATCAAGTGTTAATCACAATTCATTCGTCAATTAATATACTCCTATATTGGTTTTATAAATATAAGTTGGTTCTACTCATTTACTATAAACGAATGATCACTACTTTAATTTCACAACTCCACATCTTTTTCAGTAGTGCTAAATCACATAAATTAGTACTAAATCGTATGCCCATCATTTGAGTATGTGTCTTTTAACGGTTGACGGTCAAAATCCCATAATTGTGACTGTCAAAAGGCACAAGGGGACCTCCTATAATATACTAGCACATAATCGGTGGTTCCAAAGAAAAGTCGGGGAGCTTTTGGTAATTTACCATTGAAGCCTTCTGCAGTAATAGTAATCATAGATGAAGCTTTAGAAAGCTGAAAACTGATAGAACACGAAGCACCCGTGCTCCATTCATTTCCACCTCACATACACAATATTACACACACACACAGAACCCCCCCCCCCCCCCCCCCCCCCCCTAGTGTGTATATGTGTGTGTGTACACACACACATATGTATATACAGGAAATATAATATTTTTACAAGTAAAAATAATAATTCTACAAGTTATTTTTCACATGAATAGTAGATGAGTCTCACACTCATGTAAGAGAGATTTTGTAAAAATATCAAATTTTACTTGTGAAAATATTATTTCTCTATATATAATTTCTATATCTTTATTGTTTGGTTGAAATGCATGTGATTTTTTGTGATCCCGTGTATTTAAATACTTCCTCATTTTCATTATATAAGTAGACATAATCACGTACACATATTAAAAAATCTCATTAATTCTAATGGTAAGTTATTAATATTTGTTTGAAATTTTGTTACTACCCATTCACTAATTAATTACTCTTCATCCTCTCTCTTAATTACTTTATTTTTTTGGACAAAGTAGAAAACGATTAGTTTTTTTATCCTAGATATATGTAAAATATATTATATTATGAAGAATTTTTTTTTCTAAAACGACTTATAAAATGAAAACGAGGGAGTATTTGATATGTACAGCGACTAAAAATTTTCCACAAATATTATTGAGCTCTTAATTTTGTGCAAGGTATGTGCTCTTTTTTCATATATAAATAAATAGATTTCAAATGGTTAGATATTAACTAATCAGGAGAATATTTTCGTGATCTTTTCTATATATCCCTCGTAATTTTGCTATCCAAATTTTGTCTTTTGATACTGAAGGGAAAATTAAACCACCCCTCGGTGTATGACTATAAATGCTTAACTACTCTGTCTCTTTTATTTTGTGTGCTTTTGATGGTTTGTTAATATAAGTTGTACCTGTTTGCCAAAAAAAACTAATCAAGTAAAGGCATACAACATTTCGTTAATGCATGTTTAGATAATATGAACAAGCATTAACAGGATAACTTTTCTAGTATATTTATGCATGTATAGGTTTATGGCATGTTAGTTTATAGCGGGAAGGAAAGAAAGTAAGCTGCTGTTTTTATTTAAGGAATCTTTGTGAAAATAAGGCATGGAGAAATATTAATTGTTATTGGGGCCATTAAAAGTAAAATCATAAGGTGCAGGATTAATTTGAAAGAATGATTTTTCATACCAAAATAAGCATAATATATATATATATATATATATATATATATATATATATATATATATATATATATATATGGGTAGATGGAGTGGAGTGGGGCATATTATATTATTGTACATTGTCGGGGATTTTTTTGAACATGTTTTGTTTTCTTTGTATAATTCAAATAAACCAAAACAAACAAGTTTCATTTTTTAAATCCAAATTATAAATATTTCCCCTTCAAGATCTTATTATTTTCCCTTTTGGTTCCAATTTCGGACAACAAGCTAAGCCTGGCAGAAAATGTAGGATAAGAGAGTAGCAAATAAATTGAAAAACTCAAACCTCCACAACTTGCCCCATACATTCTTCTCCCCCTACCCCCAGAATCTCCGCTACCAACTAACCTTTCTTCTTTCAAATCTTTTTGACTCAAAAATTAATTAATATGCTAATTACTCATCTCAAAATTAAATTAATTTATGTATATAATTATATTCTTTTGTTACTTATTTTATATATATATATATATATATATATATATATATATATATATATATATATATATATTTATTTATTTTTTTAAAATTAATTCACGTTGAGCTCTCGTTTTCTCTTAAACTAAAACTATTCAATTTTCATTTCTAGTTATCTTATAGCAACTAAGTTAATTAAGCAGTCGGTGTATAAGGTGGTATATATGTTCCTTTGTAGCATACAAGGAGGTTATTGTCTTTTCAAGCACTTAATTAAGTAATGATGGAGATTAATTACTAACAATTATCCTAAGTATGAAATGAAGTTGTGGGAAGGTGATGTTACTTAAACTCATTAAAAGGAGTTGATTAAAGTAGAAAAATGAGATATTCAAAAAGATCGATGGAAGTACCATCACTCAGAAACATTATCTCAACTGCAAACTTCCACTCCTTCGATAATGTTCAAAATGGACTGCCAAATATGGCCAATCTGACAATCCCAACAATTCAAATAGGAAATATATATATATATATATATATATATATATATATAGAGAGAGAGAGAGAGAGAGAGAGAGAGAGAGAGAGAGAGAGCTTTTATAAGTATTTTTTTAATTGAATAAATCAATAGTTGTAGCATAAATTTCAGTGAAAGTAGTAGACCAATTTAAAAGAACATGGATGCATATATTGAGGAACTGCAACCATAGTATCTTTCCCTGTTCATGGCACATAGCCCTTTGTCTGGGACATATCATCATGGGCAGCTCCGATCCAATCCATGGGGTCCAAGACATTTTCTTAATTTTGTTTTATGCCATCAATTTATCTTTAATGTTATGTTTTTGAGCCAGAGGGAGATCGATAGTATTTAAGAATGGAGCAACTTAAAATACTTATTTTTTTTAAAAGATATGACCATAAAAGTAGTTTTAATAATAAACTTAGAATATTAAAAAATTAGAGTAAGGATCCTTGTCAAATCTGAATTCACAATAAGACTCAATTTTCGTCCCAATAATATTATTTTAACTTATCTTGGGCAAAAATAAAATTTGAAACAAAATCAAGAGTTGTTTATGTTGATACCATTGATAGCATGGTTGAAGTCAAATTATAATACACTATCAAAGAATCGCAATCTTCAAATTATGTGTAACCTCCAAACATACACGTCATAAGTGACCGTCATAAATCTGTAATGAGTCGGATTTACTCAAGCCGAATCAAGACTCAATAACATTAATTTAAAATTATCTTGATTCACCGTAAATTCGTTCAAAAAATCTTGACTATTGATAAAAATGATAACAGAGTTGAGAATTTATCAATTACAAATTCTGCTCATTTTTCTGGGGTAAAGAAGTCTATTTATTTCAAACTCTAAGAAAAATAAGGAAAGACTGATTGATTTTTGCAGTTTGTATAACTCGAATAATACTCAGACTTTTGATCCTGGGCCGACTTATGTGAAAACATTAACTCAATCCATTAGAGTCGGGGCTTCAAAGTCCATAGAGCCCCAAACATTAGATTTCACAAAGCCAAAAACCCTCAAAAACGACGTCGTTGCAAGAACTTTTACCTTTTCAATCTCTTTCACCGTCCGAGAGTTCTCCCTTAATTGAATTTTTAGGGTTTAGAAAAAAACCCAAATGTATTCAAATTCACAGTAAAAAAATATTGGCAGCAATCTCCACACAATGTTCGGCGGAAGTGGTGGTGTTCCAATTCTACTGCGCACATTAGCTAAAGCTACAGGTGTTGTTTTCGCCGGAATTTTCACTATGGGCGTGGTTTCCGCTGCCATTAACGTCAATTCTCAAAAGAATAAGGTATACGGATATATTGGTGTTAATTTATTTCGGTTGAGATTGACTTGGGATTTGTAAAGCAGATTTTTTTTTTGATTTCCGTGTTTGCAAAGGAATAAAAAGGATTGTTCTTAATGCAAATATATGTGCCTTTATGTTTATTGCTATGTAGTTTTTGTTCAGATTGAGTTTGAATTTGTGCAGATTAAAAATGGAAAGCTATGTGGGGTCTGTAAAGGAAAAGGGTTTTATACATGCAAATTATGCAAAGGGAAATCTACAATAGAATGGTCACCGGTGTATGATCCTGTTTTTATAAACCCCTGTCTTTGTCCGACTTGTGATGGGAATAAGTGAGTTATTTACATTTTATTTTTCTCAATTTGTTCTTGAGAAAATTTTGGTTAATATTCATGTTGTGTTTTTTAATTATAGGGTTCAACGCTGTCTCAACTGTTTGGGGAACTGCTATGTATAACAGATTAGAGGTATAATAATGGATTGCAATGCATGTATTGGAAAATTATTTTGGGTATATAGTTATCTATCATTGAAGATATTTTTAGTGCCATTACGGTATTGAATTAGTTACCAGAAATTAGTGGGCTTGTTTTAGTGATGGTGAAATTAACTTGAGAAAAATTTAGTGTTCTATCAATTTGTTTGCTGACAATGGATGTGCAAACTATTTAGTATGTTGCTCTCTGTGATGATGGAAAACTGAGTTATATCGATAATTCATGGTTTGAGTGTAAGGTATTTGATGATATATTTGTGTGGCTTTGATTGGAGCCTCGGAAGCAAGAGAAAAATGAAAGAAGAAAGTATGATGCGAGGAAAATGTGAACAAAAATAAGAGTGCATTTGTAGTTCTAGTGAGAAAGTATATTGCAAAGTTTCATGAATGGATTCCTTTATTGTTTCAGCATTTCCTTTCCCCTCTTTCCTTTTCCATTTTTCATTTTCCATTGCTATTCTTTTTCCTTCTCTGGTTTTCTGAGTTCCAAGATGAGAAATTTTCCTCTCGTTTCCTATCTTTCCACTTTTCCATCTTTCCTCTTGTTTTCCAATAACTCAATGGAGACTTTGGCCTTCTGGATTAGTTTCTAAGCTACAGTTACAACCTAAAACTTTAGGATATAATAATTGGCACATCTCGTTCAGCTGGAGTTGGCTGGTTAATGTTTAAGCGTATGAGTTGTAGGTTCACAAATGTCCGCATGGGCTAAATGCCATTCCAAAACTAGAAGTTTCGAAACTTCAGGTGAAAGGCCATGCCAGTTGATTTGTAATTGATTGTAAGAGTTGAATAATAGAAAAGTTCATATGCATTATGCTATCCTAAACTAATTTGGTTGGACAGGAACGTATTTAGCTGTATGTAGTGCCCAGTTAATTTGTTACTTATTTTTTGCAATTGGCATCTAATGTTATGCTACTATTATGGATTTTTTGTAATCTACTGTTAATTTGCAGGGGAAATTGGCTAGTGATCAGGGAATTGCATATTTAAACCCTTCTGCCAGGTCCAGTAAATTACTAGAGTCAAACAAGAAGGCTATCCTCATAGTTCAACCATAGGATTTACCTAGATATATCAAATATGACTCAAATACTTGCAGTTCATATATGCCAAGTGCATTTTATGTACAGTTGCAACATAATGGTAGTTATTTTGTTAAGGATAATAATTATTTAAAGGCTGTACATAAATTGTAAATCTTTCGTGCTTTCTACACAGCGAAAAAGTGCAAAGTGGTCTAGCACAAAATGCATGCAATAGTGGAGGCTTTTGTGTAACTATATATACTAGAGATATACTAAAGAAATAAGCTTTCTACTGCTAGTTAGTAGATGCTAATGTATATTTTGCTGAGAAGTATCGATTCTACATCAGAAGGAAACAATATAATTAGAACAAATCTTCTGTGATGTATTCTTTATAAATAGTGAGACAGACTTGAGCCGAACTATTCTGTTGTGATATGGGACTCGCAATCATGAATGGTATCAGAAAAGATGATATTTCCTGGAATGATTTAAAGCTGTATTCTTGATGTCTTTGCATTACCCCATTATTCCACACTTATTCTGTTCTTTGGCCTTCTTCCATATAACTCTCTTGGAGGCATCTTTGCAAGATTTTTGGTCATTATACCCACTTACCCAGAATGTCAATATATATATATATAATAAATAAAGTTTGGTGCAATTCATTTTAAGGCAAATGATGTACGTGTTACTATCCTTGAACAGACAATTTTCTAGTGCTTTTCTAATTCTGGTTTTTCCAGAAAGGAGAAAGAGTCTTTTCCAACCTAATTGCTAAATTGTGGTGGAGAGTGGATGACTTTTCAGTCCATTGATGTGAATGGCACCGACCAAGAGCCTATTATTATTTTTATTTTATTATTGTTATTTTTTTTGTGGGGTATTGAGAACTTATCTTGCGAAAGAGTTATCCATTTTTTTTTATACGGAAAAAATATAAAGTTAGTCACGCCGAATTTTATTTTCGTGAGAAGTTATTCAGTGAATTTGGGACACTGTCACATGGTGTTTTAGGTCACTCACTATTCATACTAAAATAACAACGCATGAGTGATTCTGAAATACTATATAATTATGTGTCAACGATTATAGAATAATTTTTCCTTATTAGTGAGAATAAATAGGCCCATTTGTACTTTTGTAAGTTGTCCATATATATGCAAGGGGGGAGGGGCGAATTGTTATCCTTCGGCTTTCATAGTCACTTGGAAATGCTTCCACCTGAGTGGACTAAAAACACCAAATATTCTTGTTATACC
This sequence comes from Hedera helix, assembly GCA_947179155.2. Lineage (NCBI taxonomy): Eukaryota > Viridiplantae > Streptophyta > Magnoliopsida > Apiales > Araliaceae > Hedera > Hedera helix. The sequence goes on along the minus strand of OX359268.1, from coordinate 47,320,206 downwards.
TTTGTTAGACAAAAATAGCTTTGTTAGTAAATTTTGTAATATTTAAATATATATTTTTGTTTGATGATTACACATAAATTTAGCGAGTTTTTAGTTTAACATTAATTAAGGACATATTAATGAAATTGAGATGGAATTGTGTCATGTTATATTATTATTTATAAAAATAAGATATTTTTGGGGTGAAAAAGTTGAAAAATGAGGAGGGGTGGGAGTATTATATTATAAGCTTTTATTACAAAACAACCAAATGTGAAGTATATTTCTTAGACTCTATTAATTATTGATGATGATATTGTAATAATGATAATATATTTGATTATGAGATTATTATATTATACTCTTCAAAATAGGATTTTTTTAAATAAAAAAAAATAGGCATGTTAATAACTTAATTTGCCTTTTTGTAATGGAAACTTTATGAGCAGAAATTGGTGCAAATTACTTTTTCGGTATGTATGGAAACTTAATTTTAAGTATTGGAATTAAAATTAAAAGCATATATATAATATTTAAAATTTAATATATAAATTCAGAGAAAGGTTTTTTGCGTAAATAAAATTTTAAAGTCTTTTGGACTTTTAAAAAAAGCTTTTAACTTTTAAGATGATTCTTATTTTTTATTTATCGATTTAAACTTTTAAATTTTATAAAAAAATTATTTTATCCTATATAATTTACGCACAGAGTGTTGGTATAAATAGAATTTTGAGACTTGATTCTAGTCGTAAGACTTTAGGAATTAGGCTGCAGAAGAATGTCGTTAGCGGCAGTGACAGAGAGAAGCACATGTATTTCAAAATTTTGGTGCAGCCATTGGTCGTAAAAGAAATTATTCCCCTTTTATGTAGACCTACCTGCACCCCTCCTCTAATCCTTGGCTATTTCATCTCTGCCATTCTATTTATTCCTTATATTTCAACCATTAACATTTTCTGTATTAACTTAGTTTTATTTGTAATTAATTTGGGCGGTGATTGTAGTAAATATACATTTGTGTGTGTGTACGCGCGCATACAACCAAGCTCTTCTTGGCTGTGACAATAAGTAGGCAGCAGCAGCAAGGGGGCTTGAAAAAACAAAACTCTACCGCAGCAGAGATTCCCCTTTGCTACTTCACATAGCATGAGTAATTTCTATGATATGTTTTTAACTTGTAAATCCCAAAGAAAAAGAAAACATGGCAAAATCTTTATAATTATATAAAATCTTACTTGGCTATTCATTAGCCTACATTTCAACATTTTTCTTGATATTAGAATTTTTGGTGATAAAACTTACCTTCATTAAGATAATTTTTCCCTTCTTTACATATAATTTTATTTTCCCTTTTCTTTCTATTCCTCACCATTTTTCAAATTCCAAACATACGCTTAAGCTTTTATTTCCAAGCAAAATTACATTCAGAAATACCAAACAACGAGTGCAGTTAAACAGAACTTGGCACATCAAAGAATCATTCATTTAGCAACAACAAAAAGAAAAAGAGAATCATTCAGAGTCAAATACCACAAAATGAGTTCAAAAGTACAGGATGACTCAAATCATTTAGGTGAGCATGATCACCATCTGGGTTATAGCAATCCAAACAAGAAAACCAATAAAGGACAGGTCTGATAAGGAGTAAATTTCATAGACTGGAAAGTATAAACTGCTTTAACCCTTCACAATCTTTGGTTTTTAAAACAAGCTAGTGTCCTTGAAGTCCTTGCCAACTTATGACTGCCGCCCCTCCAGTCCTAATTTTGAAGTTAACCAAGCACAAACCTCGTCCATCTCTTCTGGGATTGTATAGTGGCCGAGTCTGCATTGTAAAACAAAGCACTCAAGAAGTTTCCTCCTCGGTGTGTCTAGAACAAGAAAGAAGAACTCTTGACTAGCAAAAATGTTACTCCTAGTGTCCCATTTTAGTTGGCTTGATTTTTTGCGTTTGGCATGGTTTAAACGCCATGCCAAAAAACACATCAATGTATTATATATTTCCATACGTTTTAAAAACAATCAAAATATAACATATAGAAAATTTAATATACATCGAGGATAGAATAAAATACAAAACTATGCTTAGAGTTTATCACTTTGTGGAGATATGGTATCTAATTTTATAATATAGCAAATCACTACCTCGTGGTACAATTATTAGTGCAAAATCGTACATTTCAAGGTATAATTAGTGGTGCTTGGCCTGAAAGGATACCTTTTGTACTACTAATTATACCATGAGGTAGCGATTTGTTATATTGTAAAGTCAAGTACCATATCTTCACAAATTGATAAATTCAGAGTACAATTTTGCATTTTAGTCTTGAGGATATATTACAATGTGTTCCTGGCAGTCTTTATATTCATACCACACATAAAAAGGAGTCAACTTAAACGAGACAGGAAAGCTAATATATACATACGCAGTGTAGGCTTTGAATGTGCAATCTTGAAAGCCACATGAACTTAATTTCTGATAAGACTTCTCACCGAGTTTAAACCGAACCACATCGTCACCTGCATCAAATTCAACCAAAATTATTGGCAGATTGTATTTACCAAATAAGCTGATAATAGCAACAAAACTATAACAAATTGACCAATAGGGTAAAATTCTCAAGTGACAATTATCATCTTCTGCAATTTGACAATATCTGCCATACTACTGGAAAATTATTATCTTTCCTGCACTGTCCCCAAGCTTTTTAATAAGAATAAAGCTCCTGATCAGGGAATGAACTTTAAAACCAGCTTCCCTCTGCCACTCTTAAGTAGATTCCATCCTTAAAAACATAAATATTCGAATTTCTAGGTTATCAGAATTGACCACTCTGTTGGCCAGAAAAGGAAAAGGGTGTTCAGCAGGCTGCACCCCCGAGACTTTTCTTCTAAGTGCAAGAGAAACACAAATAGATCATAAACTAAACATAACAAAAGTATTTCAAATTGGAAGTTCAGAGTCAAAGCTAGAAAGAGAAAGCCAGAAAATAAATGAGAACAAACAACTATAAGGGAAACTGAACTTAGCAACATATTTGAGTTAACAAGATGACCAAAAGAAAGAAAGTGAAAAGGTAGAAAAAGTAGGTTCAAGTTCTTCTGAACCTCTAAAATATAAATTTTTTATTCGTCAATAATCTGAAGCACTGCTTGGAGTGATAAACTAAATAAGTTTGAGCCTCAAAAAAAGTAATAAAAGAAGAAGATAACTAAAGAGGTATTGAATAAAAACATAGAACAAAATATATAAAATTTCCGAAGTTATATAAATTCTAACTTGCAGATAAATCTAAGATTGTATAACCAGGCAGCAACTGTACCAGGAGAGTATAGAAATAAGACATAAGTCTGTCTGATTAATTTATTAATTAGCTATGATTACAATCTAAATATTTAATTTCAAGGCAGAGGCAAGATATAGTATAAGGTTTCCTTAGATGAATACATGAAGAGGTTCTCTGGTCAAATGAATTTAGAAGTTTCAACCTTACATTTTTCAGTACAGAAAAACTATGGATCACAAAAAATGAAGTGTGTGTCTAACTAGAGGCCCAGCAACAAAAGGTCTATCCCATTATATTTTTTTCTGGATATTTGCTTAGTTAAGAGATATTTTGCTCAAGCTTGGCTCTTCTTGCAACCAAGGTCTCTAGTACAATAGAAAATCTGCTGGAAAGTTAAATAAGTAAAAATTGAAGAAAGGATATCACAGAAGCTTTAGATCAAATTATCTATGAGCATCTTAGTTCATATCCTAATCAAGCTGCAATAGTTTCTAATATTTCAAGAACGTTGGAGATGCTATATCCTAATAGATTGTTCAGCTTATTCTTGAAATAAAGGTAGTTTTAAACATGTTTCTATATTGCAAGTATATGAGAGATGTAGATGAATACCTCTACCATGACAGAGCAAAATGGGCAAGGATGCAGCACGCCTTTTAGCCTCATCCCCTTCTACTCTTTTATCTAGGGTCCTATATCAAAATAGCAGAGAACATTTAATCATATGAACCAGAATAATTGAAAATAAATTATAATAATTGTAATAATAATAGTAATAATCAAAGAAGTAATTATAAAGTGCCCATTGAAAAGATAAAAGGATAATGCAAGAAGACGGACTTCGAACAAGGAAGCCAGCCACTAAGTCCAGTAACTGCACTCAAATTGGCAGTGTACGGATTGCCATTCCCAAATTTTCCTTGTGCAAAACAAGCTGCAGAGTAAATGGAGGTTGCTGCACCCATACTAAAGCCTCCAATGCCAAGTTTAACTGCAGTACAGAATTTAAATGACGACCACCTTAGGATTACAAAACTGAAGAGAAGCTGTTATTTTATGAATAAACTATTCTTTCTTTTTACGTATCATTTGTTTAACCAATTTTCTTTTAGGGGAGGGGGTAGAGGAATGGTCCTCAGATAATGGTTCTGTTTAATTCAGAAGAGCATTTGAATGTAAAAAGCCAATAGATTAATTCTGTGAAATGAACACATCACCAAAATAGACAGGCATCGATGCTAAAAAATCATCCTCTACAATCCTAAACACAATATTACACCCAATATCAAAGTTTTTACTTATTACGAAAGGGTTAAGGAAGAAACATAATGTGGAATTACTTGAACTTCCATGTAGAACACAAAAGGAAGTTCCAGAATTTCCAAACAAGCTCATATTAAATAATATAATTCAAGGGAAAATCCATTTTTGTAACAAAAAAATCGATAAAATGAAATAATAGTAGTGGTGGCAGTAATCTTACACAGTGGACATTAATAGATACATATATTCACCAATGTATGATTTAACCGGATACTGAGACAGAGTAACTTGTAAATCTGTAATAGAAGAATGCTAGACATAAAAATAATAATACTATATTACATATTGAACATTCACACAAAAAGACAAAGGAAGAACGAGTTTTTAGAGCTAGATCAAAGTATAAATCAAGTAAAAGATTAGCCAAAACCTGTAGCACAAATTTTATTCTAAAAGAACTTGCCTGTTATTTAAGGTAAAAAAAAAAAGGAATATAAAAAATTACATAAGCCAGCTCAAGGCATGCAATTACAATTATGGTAAAGAAACAGCATTGAAAGTATAAACTTTAAAGGTCCAGATACTGCCAAGGAAGAACAAGAAAATTGATCATAGTATGCTTCAACAAGCCTAGAGCCTAAATAACTAGCCTAAAAATTCAGAATCTCTTTATCAATCGAACTAAGAATAGGAATCTCAGAGGGTTTAGCAATTTAAGAAGTCATAATTATCACTACAGAACCAAGTTCATTACATTGCTTGTATTATAGAAACATCAGATCATATGGAGCTGTAAGAATAGAACTTACCGTTAGGGGGTTCTGTAGACAACAAACTTGCAACATGCGCTGCTGAAGCATCCAACCCTTCTAGATCTTCGTTAGCATCTTCTGAAAGGTCACTTACATCACACCCTAAAATATATAATAAACTTCAAGTTATTTTAGTAGACGTGAAAAAGAGCAGAATTTTTTTAGGAAAAAAAAAACAGCAGCAGATTTATAATCCATGCGACAAATTTCACCCCTATTAATAAATTTCATTATTAGATCATACTTTTCCTTTCTAAACAATGCTTGCAACAGATTCCGAATATGTAGTTGCAGTAATTGTTCTTACATTTTCCCTTCTAATCATATGTTGCAATTAAAAGTATGAATATATTTCTCATTTCCATATTGATAAGTAAAATGAAGTGATTTGACTTAACTAAATAACCACATTTCCAAAGCATTAACTTACAAGCAGTCGAAGGAAAGCCACCAAATAAAGTTATTGGTTGAGAAGGAGCAGTTGGGCAGATCCACTTAATCTGCGGCATATATTATTAAATAAGCACTTGATTGTAAGGCAAACCCACTGCTCATAGAAACACTTGTTTATATGTAAAAAGAACTTAGACAGTTCACATACAGTAAGTGTACAACCCTTACATTTGGAAGAGGGAGTGTCTCCAAGAGCTGGGACCAGCTGCAGACAAAAGTAAAAGATAGAATAAGCTAAAGATAAGAACGGATCATTTAAAGAAGGGTAAGTAGTTAGATATAACCTCGAGCCATTATCACCGAGTCCATGTAGCCAGACTATAGTGACCTGGTGTCTACCTTTCGGTCTAACCACATGTGTTCTTCCAAATTCAAATGCCCTTCTAGCAGTTCTACCACCTGTGATGCCAATAACAACCAAATTTGTCATCAAATGACAAGCAGAAGAAAAAATTGGCATACTGTTCATCAATTTGTATTATTTTTTGAAAATTATCTCTGTAACACAAAGTTGACACAAATCATTTCAAATTAAAAGACAAGAAATGTCCAAAAATCAATGATATGCTTGGTTCTCAATAAAAACGAGGAAACAAAGGCCTTCCATTGTGGGAGACTAAGAAAAAAGATAATTTCAAACTGTTACTCCTAATTTAAGTACTTGGCTGGGCTCCTTGTTCTCAGCTTCGGGAACCAAATGAACAAAAGAAATTCAAGATTATCTTTTCCTTTTCTCTTTTCTTGTTTTTCCAGTATTCATGGAAACCAAACAGACACCAAGAAGGAATTTTAACTTTACACTTCCTAATCATAATTCTGAGAAAGGGAGGGAGAACAGAGTGACACAATACAACTAACCGGAACCCAGAGAAGGTCCACTCATACTCATACTACTTTCAACTGAGAAAAACCGTGAGTTGCAATGATTGAGGACGCCACCTGCAATGAATAAACCCAAAATTGACTTCATCTCCATTCATTCTAATAGAAATGAATCATAAATTGAAATAATAAATTTCCTTATGAATATCTATCCTCGTTACATGCTTAATTCCTTTCGGTTATACTCTATAAGAACAACAATTCATCAGTTATCTCACCCAAAAACATACACACAAATATGTGTGTGTATATACACCCACCCAATTGAAAGTTGCAACGGATATAAAAAATCCATTAGTTGTGAATTTTTCCAGTTTTGCATACACCAAATTATCATTGCCCATAATACACACCACATAAACTAATACGTAACAAAAATTTGGTTTTAATTACACCAAAACATTTCCTATTTGACAAGTCAAGTTCGTGAATTGATCATAATAGAAAGACATTCATAAATACAGATAGGTGGACAGAAATATTTATATATGTGCATAATAATAAGGTTGAGTAAAAGGATAAAGATCTGATTAGGGTTTTCAGGGACTGACCTCAAGTCGGATTACAGACAGCAGAAGTATTTCGCCTGTTTAAACTTTGAGTAAATAGCACTTTGTATCCCTCTATTTTGCACTTTTCATCTTTTATACTCCATTTTGCACATTGCATCTCATAGTTTAAAAATGAACATTTTGTATCCCATACTTTTAACGCCTTAACAAAAACTCAAAAAGTATACTCCGACCAAAAAATCGTTAAAAATATTAACTGCGTTAGACATGTGCATAGCACATACTCTTTTTAATTGGCAAAAATTGTCATTAGTCATTTCTCATATTTGCTCCATCTTCTTCTTCCTCTGTACTTGGTCATTGTTCTTTTCTCTCTCATCCATATTTGTTATTTATTTTTTTCTCTCTCCCCCATAATATATCTTCTAAGTCTATCTCTTCATTTTGTACGTTTTATTTTTTAATACATAACTTTAGACCGCATTATAATCAAATATTACTTTAAATATTATATACATTTCAACCAATAAAAAATAAAATCTGACACTAATTTTGGTGTCAGACACTATTTTTTAATGACTGTGATACATGTAATATTTGTAGTTGTGTATTTAAACTTATTCTTTTTTAATTTCAATTACTTTTTTATTTTATTTAATTTCAAATATTATTAACAAAAGATCATCCATTATTATTATCACTTAGTTCAATTTCTTTTCATTAACACCCCATTTCTTTCTCCTTTTTAGAGACAGTGGAAAAAAAGTAAAAAAAAAACAAATAAAAACCAATCAACCAACCATTCCACTTTTCTACTTCTCCCTCTAAAATTTTCACAAGAGGGAAGATTTTCCAACACCACTTTCTCTCTTTACACTAAACTTTTAATTATTTAGACTCGATTAGTTTAATATGTGAAGTTATTGGATAAGGAGGCTAATGGAAAATAAGGAATTTGATTGATTTTCTAAAATCATTTGAATTAAATGTTTACTAAAAATGGGTTTGGGTTTTGATAGAAAAAATAATCTCAAACCTTAAAAATTGTTTGGAGTTGAAATTTGACTGTATGAACTAGCAAAAAAATAATTAAAATTCTTACTTAAAAAGGGATTAAAATTGACAAAAAAAAAAAAAAAATCTTTATTGCATAGATCTACAAGATTGGAACATTACCAAGTAAAACTCATTTTTTTATGGAGAATAAAAGTTTTAGCCATTATTGCTATTAGATCTCAAGATTTACTTCATATTTATATTGATTTGAAAATAGAATCGAGAGGGATAGAAGAGCTGATGAGATGGATAAGAGAGAAAATAGTAATGGGCAAATATGGAGGAAGAAGAAGATGGAGAGAGAAATAACTAATAAATAGATATTTTTGCCCATTAAAAAATATGTGCAAATGTGCAATGGCACACGTCTAATGTTGTTAATATTTTTAATGATTTTTTATTCGAAATGTGTTTTTTGTTAAAGCGTTAAAAGTGTAAGATGCGAAGAGTACAATGTACAAAATATAATAAAATATAGGGATTTAAAGTGTCACCATCCTAATGCTATAATTGCTTTGTCGTTAGTCGTTACCATCTACCAAGTTCTTAGGATTGTTAATAATAAATTAATCAAGTTTTACTCGTAGGACATGATGCAATAATTTGGGGGCTGAAAGTAGGCATGCACAACAGGTCGATTTGGGCCTGTCAGGCCTTGATCGTTGACCAGGTCAGACCGGACCTTTGACTTTTGGCTTACAGGCCGGGCCGGGCCGGGCTTAATGCTCAAAAAGGGGGCCTGTTGAGGCCTGCAGACCAGGTCAGGCCTTGGTCCAGGCCAGGCCAGGCCAGGCTTTGGGCCAAGTCAGGTCAGTCCAATCCGATTCGATCCATTCAAACAATTTTTTTAGTAATTTTAAATATTATTAAAACATCAATTAAAATTTTAAACTTAATTGATGTATTAATTAAAAGTAATGTATTACAAGTTACAGCTTTCAAATTACAATAATGAAAATTATCTTTTTTATTATTATTTTGCAAATGACTTTCTAGTTGTTACGCTAAGTATCTATTAAAATAAAGATGCAATGAATGAACGTATTAAAATACGTCAATTTTATTTTATTTATTGAATGAGTTGTTACAAAGATGAAATTTTCGTCCGCAGTGGGAGAATTGAAGTAGCGAATAAAGAAAATCTGCAGACCAGACCAAGCCGGATCTGAGCCAAAAAAATGTGGCATGTTCGTGGCCTTCAGGCCAGGCCGAGCCAGACCAGGCCTTGACCAGGCCGGATCAAAGCCGGGCCGCAGGCCATTTGTGCATCACTAGCTGAAAGAGTAATTCATGTCATACTAGATCAAACCTTTTCGAAAGAAAAAATTTAACAAAACTATAAATTTACAAAATAAAAAATAAAAAATACAACTAATGGCATAGCACCACTCGTCCGTCAACAAGCAACACCAATCATATTACTTACGCCCAATAATATTAAATTGAAAAAATTATTTTATATTCTTTGAATAAGTGAATATTATGTTTTTTTTTTCCTCACATATTTGTGTACTTCACCACAAGTGAACCCTATATATATATATAAAAAAAAAAATACTATTTATCTAATTTAAAAATATAAAATAATCTCTCATTAAATTGGGCTTAGAAACATCAAACTTTGTCGTCGATGGATGTAGTATACAAATACGGAATCGCTCAAAGTTGCAACAATAATATTTTGTGATAAAAAATAGAATATAAAAAGAAATTATAAAATTATATAAATAATAATTGTTAGTTATAATTATTAAACTTATTGATTGTATAATAAAATATTCACTAATTATAATTTAACACATAATTTGTATCTTTTTTTTTATAATAATCTTTTATTAACGTAGAAATCACGAAAAAGTTATTATAAATGTTGCATAACAGTAGTAAATATTATTTATCTTTTTAGTTCTTACCTTGAGTTCTCTTTTCAAGAACCTTAATAATTAAAATATAGAGTAATATTATACGCTTCTTAAAAAAAACAAGTTAATTACATATATTCGCACTTGTTATTAATTAACTGAAAAGGAACCTTATTCTGCAAGCAACCTCATTTAATGAATCGATTCCATGACGTAATTTGGAAAGTACTTTAGAATTTGGCTTGAGAAAAGGCATGCTTATATACCTAATACTAGTCTTCTATTCTTCTTTCCCTTGTGCTACTATATAACAGCAACGTTGGGACCGGAGGGGGTCATTATTAATCATTTTTATTAAATCATTCTTAATTGTACATAATTTTTTTTTTTATAATATTGACTCATATTTTTAAAATTTAAACTTATATTTTATTCGTTATCATTATTGATTTTTTTTAAATTTATTTAAAATACTTTTAAATTCAAAATTGACATATGTTCAATTAATTTTAATCAATACAATAATGAATATTGTAATCATATAAAAAATATTGTTATTTATAAAATTTATTTTTTCATTGTTGTTAATGAATTATATCAATTTTAAAATTAAAAATATCTCAAATTATTTTTTAAAATCAACCTTACACTTTGATAGACATATAATTCATACATTTTATTATTCCTAATTTTGTCTTTTTATTGTATTAATTTATTTAATTAATGTGTTTATTTTATTTTGTTGGATTTAATATTTTGTTACAAGAAACTCAAAATCTTGATGATCAAGCAATAATTAATACTCTAATTCATGAAAGCAAAGAGTCAAGATCAAGAAGATTCCTACAATGAAAAATAAGGAGATGGAACAATATTAATGTGCAGGTCAAATCCAATGAAGTAAATAAAAGTTCACCCAGAAGGAAATTGATTCCTACTAGAAATATAATTGAAGTCTTAATACTTATAAATGGATGAGTTCCAAAAAAGATTTTATAGATTGTATGGTACTAGATTAGATTAGTTTATATATTAGATTAGGTTAGGAATACAAGTAAAATAAAATATTTATTATACATTCATCGAAGGATCTTCGGGAGTTTTTCTTTCTTTCTTCCTATTATTTATTTTTGTCATCTTATTTATTTTAATGTCTAACTAATTTTTTTAGATCTAGGTTGAAGATGAAATTAAATAATTATTAATGATAATATTTTTCATATTTTCTATTATTTATACTTTAATGTTTAATTATTTTCGCCTTCATGTTTTATTATTGAAATACCTTATACTTAGTATTTACGTGATTTTAGATTAATGAAAATATGAGTTTTTCAAATTCATAATTTCTTTAAAAAGTTTTGATGGGTCATAGTTAATTCTTAAATTTTTATAATTTATACTTGCTCAAATTAACTATGAAATAACTATATTAAAGGGAAGGGAAATCAAAGGTATAATTAATTTTAATTGAACTTAATTGATTTATTTTTTGAATTATGTACACCAAACTAGTGGTGTAATTTGAATTATAAAAACAGAAGAGATTGAATTATTTGTTATGTTTCTTGTTTAGTTGATTTGGATTTCTTACATTGTTTTATTATTTTTATATTTTTTAATCTTTTAATTAGTTTAATTAGTGTTTAATTATAATTAATCAATTTTCATCTTTATTTCTAATTCACTTGAGATATAAATTAGTGATATTTATTATTAATCTAATATTTATGGTTCGACCCGTATTTGTCAAATTTTCAATTTAACATTGTGCATTTATAGTTATATATTTTTATCACGTCACACTCCTATCAAACTTACATGACTAGACTATAAATACCCATAAATATGTAGAGTTTTAATTTTCTTACTTTTTCAATTATTTTTTTTGTAATACAAATGTAAAAACTTTTATACTTATTTAGAGATCTTAAAAATGTTAAATCCTATATTTATTTGGAATTCAGAGTTTTATAAAATTTGGAGGACAAAAAAAATAAAATATAATATAATATAAAAGAAAAAATTACTATAAAATGTAGTATTATACTATAAGAATATTCTTAACCAATATATATATATATATATATATATATATAAAAATTCGGCCCCCTTCCCACTCAAGTTCCTCGTTACGCCCCCTGATAAGAGCCATGAATGACAAAACGAACATTCTATACGTTGCCTGTCACTTGGTTGGTAAACCCACATCCAAATTTGACATTATTAATTTTCCAAAAGGGAACTTAGTAACCAATTAATACTTCCTCCAGTCTTTATTATATTGTTGAAGAAAATCTGTTTTAATTTACTTGTTATTTATAATTATTAACTTTTTAAGAGAATAAATTAATTAATTTTTTTATATTACCTATAAATTCTATTATTTTTTCCAAGAAAATCCTATCCTTGTGTTAGTGCCCAACTTTATATAATACAGGATAGGAACAGGGCCGGCCCTGAGGGGGTGCCGAAGGGGCGACCGCTAAGGGCCCCCAAATTTAGAAGGCCCACAAATTTTTTTTTTTTTTTTTTTTTACTAAAATACGAATTTTTTTTGTGTATATGTATACTTTAAAAAGAAGATATTGTTATTTTAATTAATGATGAATTTTGATATAAATTGTGCTTTATATATTAGTGTTCATAAAAAAAAAATTATATGCGAGAGAGGGCCCCTATTTTTTTTTTTGCACAGGGTCTCTAAACTCTCAGGACCGACCCTGGATAGGAATAAAATTTTAATTATAAAATGATAATTTTAAATGACTTTCTTAATTAATTTATATGCATAAGATTAAAAAGTCAAATATACGTGTCCTTAGAAATGTACTCAAACTTATGGCAGTTGAGAAAATGGGACCAAATTATAAGAAAATTAATCTTTGGTTAAACAAAGTGAAAAGAACGAAAGCCTAGTGTAGTAACAATTCTCAACAAAATTATATATCTATTTAATTTTTCATATCAACATGTAATGGCCGAAGGTAGTTCCATTTCGTCTTTTACTTAATTATAAAACTTATATTTTAAGGAAATATCAATAAAAATCGTGAGAGTTAGCTTTGGGATATGATATGAATCATGTTAATTTAAATTCGAAAATATTTTATATTTGACTTTGAAAATTAAAATTTGTTCTTATTATTTGGAAGGTAAAAAAGAGAGTAAATAGTAGTTTGGTGTAAAATATTTATACAAACAAGTTTGATAGTTCGTGTGAAGTACGGACTAACAATTATATAATACATTAAGCAAAAATAGATAATTAAGAGTCATGAATATTCCCGAATGTGTATTTATGGTACAGATCGACAAAAAGAAACACTTCATATTCTAGTACAAATAAAGAAAATTTAATTATTTTTATTATTTGGTGATTGAAAATTACATGTTAATTGTCTAAAAGGAGCTTTAAAATTACATATAATTTTTAGTACTTCAAGAAGAAACTTTACATATTATTCTTCCATGATTTAAGGGTTATTAATTACTGTATTAAATATAACTAGTAGGTGAACTCATGTGAGGCACATACTTGTTTGAATATTAGTATATAGTAAAATTTATCTAAATAGTATAATTATAAAATTTTAAAAACTTGTACTATATATATTGTTAATTCATCCTTTTATATACTGAGCACGAAATTTATGAAAAATATGAAGGGTCTCAATATTGAATATGTGTATATTTGTGGTGATGAATATGTATAAATAGAAAATGAAAAAAGAGAAAAGATAAAAAAATAATTTAGCATTGAGACATAAAGTGAATGAAATATAAAATAAAAAAATAACTCGTTTGAGTTAACCCGATCAACCAACATAGTTAACTCGATCAACCAACATAACTGATTCAATTGAATGTTGTGCATTTATATATATATATATATATATATATATATATATAGATAATAATTGTCTAATTGAATTAACTCGTGATCATTTGAATTAACTCATTAATTAATTATTAATTAAAATAAATTAATTCGAGTAGTCATGAAGTAGGATAGATGTTCGAATTCTTATATACAAGTATAGAAGGTATAGATGTGCTGCTAAAACTTTAATGGCCAATTAATGTGTGGCTTTGTGTCACCACCATCACCAAGCATACTGATGATGGCTTTGAGGCTCCCATTCGAAGTTTTGAATGCAACAGTCTGTTGACAGCTTTGATTGATACAACCAACGGTTGTAAAATAACTGCAGAGCATGTCCTAACTAATAACTCCTATACACACACACACACACACACACACACACACACACACACACACACACACACACACGTTCTACCTGCCTTTTAAAAGTAGTTATTTTTTATTTAATTTATTTTAAAATTAAAGATATATTTTTATTTTAATAATTAGTAACATGATATTTCCTACACACACACGTAGATATATATATATATATATATATATATATATATATATATATATATATATATATATATTCCCAAGAATACTCTACAATATTTTTTATGATTAGCGTAAAAGTTCAACTTTAGACTTGTTCCTAATGATGTAATTAGACCTTGAAATCATCAACCATCACTACATAATTGAGGGTGGGAAAGCTATAAACCAAATGAGATAATCTAATTGTAAATTCTCTCTTTTTACTCATAAGTTCGAGTTCATCTCTCATTTACATTATATAATTACTAAATTATACTAGTATATGTCCTAAAATAATAACAAAAATAATAAAAAGTTGTGAAATTTTAATATGGTAAAGATGCTACCGTTCGCACGGGTGACTTCGCGAGTATATAGATACCCCATGCATGCATATAAACTTATATACTCACCAGAGAGATTCAAATCAATTTACAAAGCTCCAAATGTGAATATATATTATAAATGTTATGCAAAGTGATACATATTATACTCTATTTTGTTATCACCACAAAAAATCTAGTCAACTTTCCTTGTAGTAAATTTCCACTCCTTTCAAGCCAATTCCCTTAAAACTATCAATTTGCTGTCATGCAAACTCTTGCATAACAAACAGCAAGCTAGATATGATAGTTTCCCCTAATTAATAGCTCTACTTGTTGATGAGAACAATGAAAGGAGCTTATATAAAATAGACTTTTTGTTGCAAGTATTAATGTTGTGAGCTAGATTCCAATTTTTCTACATATGCTAAATAACCTTATGTTTCCATCCGATTGCCTTACCTTACCAGCAGCAATACCTTACCAGCAACCAGATCATGACAGGAAGCAAAATGCATGTCAGCTAGAAAAAAACTATTGTAAATTCAAATCCTATAAATAAAATCGTACTGAAAAATCATATTTTCAAGAACGTGATCTCTAATTCAAGTCTCCCTTGCCCCTGATTAATCAAACAAGAATTCTAAGTGAACAATTAATGTCAGCACTCAAAAGCTTGTCTACTTCTGATTTTCAGCCTTTTATATATATTCAATATTGGATCCCTGCATCGTCTCCCTTTCCATGTTCTTCTTCTCCTTCTTTAATTAATTTATGGTTAATTTTGTAGGTATGTCAGAGTAGAGCCGCTCTAATGACCAAAACTAATGGAAAAAAAAATAGAAGGATAGAATAAATTCTGGCTAGACATTACAAACATAAACTGGATAATGATATTTGTCTAAAAGACTGACAATGGTACATATTAATTTCGTTTGCATTTACTAGTAAATAATGTAAGTACACATTCAAATTCTTTTTATTTTGTTTGTTATTTGACAACTGAAGGGGATCCTTTCTCTAATACGAAAAATTGCAAAAACAAAACAAGAGAAAAAGAAGATAATAATACCTTAAACTAGCTACTATCGGCCTGAAAGCATGGACATGCAGGAAAATGAATATCTTAGTGACGAAAAACGGCTACTATGTACTTGAGCCGAAGGTAAATCAGAAATCCTTTGATGACCCAAAACTGGCTCTTCATCTATTGACAAAAAATCAACAACAGTCATTCGAGTCTCCGGGGGCTCTTCAATGTTCACACGTCCTTCAAGAAATTCAAGAACTTGAGCCATACTTGGCCGAAGCCTAGCCTTCTCTTGTATGCACCATAATGCTATACAAACCAATCTCCTCACTTCTTCTTCATCAATCTGTCCCCCTTCCATAAGCCTATGATCCACCACTTCCATAAGCCTCCCTTCTCTCAATTTCTGGCTAACAATTTTAGGAAAATATTGAAATGTTCGTTTCGATTTATCCTCTTCAGTTTCAATCCTACAAATATTTCTCCGACCCCCAATAATCTCCAAAAGCACCATTCCATAACTATAAATATCAGACTTTTCAGAAATCCCAAACTCCAATAGCCACTCGGGGGCTAAGTAACCTCTAGTCCCTCGTATCGTAGTGATAACTCTGCTCTCATCTTTCCCCATAAGCTTAGACAAACCAAAATCTGCAACAAGAGCGCGATAATTCTCATCAAGAAGAATGTTCTCCGGTTTCACATCAAGGTGTAAAATCCTCGACCGACAATCATGATGAAGGTAAGAAAGTGCCTTAGCCACATCAAGTGCAATCCTACACCTCAAGTCCCACGAAAGGCAGCCACCTACTACTCGATGACCCGAATTTTCCCTTTGTGGGAAAATCCACTTGTTCAATGACCCTTTAGGGATAAAATCATAGACAAGAAATCGAGGTCCGGTTGGGACAGTACAATATCCAATAAGATGCACAAGATTTACATGTTGCACACTAGCAATGGCTGCAACTTCTGATCTAAAGTCCTTTTCACCGCGCTCATTTCCCTCCATTCTTTTAACTGCCACAGCTGTGCCATCACTTAGAATTCCCTTGAAAACAGAGGCGGACGCCCCTCGGCCTATTAAGGCCCGGAAATCATCGGTTGCTTCTTCTAGCTCTTTGTACCGGAATTTAATGGGAATTCCTGCTACTTTTCTTAGGAAACTGTACTCGATTCTTAGCTCTTGTCCTTCTGAAACGAGTCGAGTTTCTAGCAATTTTTGTCTGTGGTTAAGGCGTCTTCGGATAATAAAACAGGCGAAAACGGCGAGGATGGCTGCAATATCAACCCCGGCAATGAGGAAAAATGTCTCGGAAAGTTTTAGGCAGGCACGAACAATTATGATGATGATTACGAGAAGTATTATCAATGAAATGGTAATTATGTTTGCTTTCTTGTCCTCCATTAAACTTTCATTCATGAGAAATTTGTTTTCATATATGCATACTCTCCTGTGATTTTCATCATCAAAAGAAATATGTGTGTAATTTTCTGGGAAGGGTAGGATGTCAGTGTCACATTAATTTACCCATATTCAAAATTTTATTGAAATAAGAAGAAAGACTAATCTTGTAATGTCCATTTCGGACCGGGGCAAATGTTGGATCATGGGGCGATGATTTAGTATTTAATTATGGTTTGAAGGCGTTGACCTGATCATCTGTCCCTTATACTTCATATATTATTATTATTCCGAATAAAATTTCATTTTGATTTTAGTTACGTCCAGGCTTTCACCTCAAATTCACACTAGATTATTATTATTTTTGTTTTTAAGAAAAATAAATTGAAGTAAGAGATTTCAAGAAAACCGAACAAATTAAATGAAGTGTTGTTGATGAACGTTTACTCCACAAAAATTTATCTTCACTAACACTTGGCTGATAATATTGCGTCAATACTTGCATGCAAACTAAAACCATGATTCAAGACTTCACAAGTTTTCAACTTGTCATACTTAGAAAAATCACTAGTTTGGTTTTGGTGGGTCAGTGTAAACTGTAGATATTTTGAATGCCTATGCCGGCCAGATGATAACCAGCATTAACATGCGAGTCTATATTTTAGAAGTAGAGTAATTAAGGAAAAGAAAAAGTCTTTCTTTAATTTATGATTCATTTCCCTTTTTTTTCTCGTCAACACTTCCAATCAGTCATGAGTTTAAAACTCTCCGGTCCATGTTTATCCGCAAGAATAGCATTTAAAAATTAAATTATTAATCCCATGTCTTTTGTTTATTTTAAAAATTAAACTTCAAGCTATTAATCACTGAATAATAAAATGACTTGAAAAAAAAGTTATTTAATATCATATTCAACTAGGTATTATAATCTCTACCATTTGAGATTAAAAATTTGTAGACAAAATTAACATGATTTATCTTTGCTTGAAATGACCGATGTATTATATTCTATCCATCTATATTTAAACTACTGATAATATAATTTCTTTGTTATTAGCGGTAAAGGTTTAATAGTTTAAATGATAAGTTTTTATCCAACCCTTTAAATAATTATGAACAAAATAAACATAAAAATTATTTTAAATTATCCCATAATATATAATTAAGATTATTTAATTTTAAAATTAATAGTCTTAAAATTATAATATATAAAAATATAGTCCCAAGATATATATATATTATAGTCGTTCAAACAAACATATTCGTTGATTATTGTTCAAGTTCTTAATCATGTATATGGAATATTTCATATCAATGTTTAAAAAATAGAACCAAATCGGACCGCTGGTCCGATAATGATTTAATTAGAATCGGTTGGCTCTTTAATTCAGTTAACTCAGAAAATTAGTTTAACAGTAACTCAATCAAAGACTGGTTACCTATTGGTAAAATCGATTAATTGACCTAGTGAACCGGTTGGCCAAGTATTTTTTTATATAATTTTTATTTATTTTTACAATTAGATATTTTTAGTAATATTATAATATAATTTTATTATATTTTACCTTATAAAAAAATAAATGTTTTAAAAATATATTAATTATTAATAATATATATTTTTATATATTTATGACATCATCGTTTTAATAACGATCACTGATTAAACTAAATATCTATTTATCTGATATTTTTTGATTCGCAAACAGATCTAATTTTTAAAATATTGTTTTATATAGATAGAGAGAGGGATCTTGACATAAGTACTAATAAACCTAATCAATCATAGTAGTAATTAGGATTACGTTGTACGCCGGCCCGGACTCTTTCAATCTCTAATAGTGTTTGACTAGAGTTGCTGAAGTTTTATCTTGAAATAAATTATCACCTTTTTGATAGGGCTGACAAAAAAATTTCCTTGCAATTATCTTGTCGACTCATATTATTCCTAATTAACATTATAGTGACAGATTAAAAAAAGAGAATTAATTTTATAGGGACTTCTTGTAAATTAACAGTATTTTTTTTTTGAAACAATTAACAGTATTTAATAATAATCAGATAATTTTATATGTTTAAAAAAATTAAGAAATTTTGATTTTTTAACAGATTATGTAATATTATTTATCATGATAAAATTTATTTAATAATTTTAATACAATTATTTTTTTTTTCAAATTATAGAATTAACAAATTCATATTAAATAATATAAAAGCAAGTTAGCTGCAGTACTTATAGAATTTATTATCTAAAAAAAAACTATTGTATTTATAAAGAGAGTAATATATACCAAGTCTACAGCTACAGCATTTGAGAATATATATTTACTTTATATTGCTCAGAGATGCAAGAAATTTATATATTTTTATACAGTAATTAAGACAAAGTAAAAGTCAAAGAGGAAGCTTCCATGCATTTAATTAAATATATATTGAAGTTAATAAGATCAATGGTGGAACGTCCGTATAGTCTGTTTGACAACAGAACATATTGAGATTTGAGAGTCACTTGTTTATTCAATTACGAACAACTGTACAAGGACCTGCAATGCCCCTTGCAGTTAACAACAGTCGGTCATTTTGAACCGGACCGTGAATGGAATTTTATAATTCTGATTCAGGATGCTGAGGGCACGAGGCAGTGTAGAATCAGTCAAATTTTGTACACAGAAATACTTTTATTTGCTAATTTTAAAGTTGTAATAATTAAACATAATAAGTTGCTAATATAATAATAGCAGTGAAACAATAATAACAAATTATTTTATATTTGTAAATAGTCCCTTATCTCAAATTAATTTTTAAAAATCAATAATAATTCAAATATATGGAGATGAGGGATTAATATTATTAAGCAGTAACTAGTAATAGCAAAGGTGATGATTTTAGTGCTAAATTCATCTTTCTTTACCGTGTAGTAAGTAATATGGGTGGGTTTTTTTTTAGGAAAACAAAAAAGTGGCAACTAGTAAGCATATATCCATACTGGTGAGTGGTGACTATTATTTTTTAAATTGTTAAAAACTTTGGGGCCTAAGAAGTTTAGTAAAGCAAGGAAACTTTTAAGTTTGTTTTTAAAAAACTGCGGGTCGCCCAGACCATTATGAACTGACCCGGGGCTACAAAGATGGACATCAGGTATTTTTAGGTCGATCCATTGGGTCCAGTTACAAAGAATCAAAAAAGTAATTTAATCCAAATTAGGGCTAAGATTTGACCGAGGGAATTCTGTTAAAAAAAATATCAATTTTTGTTACGAATAAATATATCAGTTAATTTATACACGTATATGTATTAATTTATAAATACGCTAGGAGTTTTTATTTTTTTATTTTTAATCTTAAATCGTGTCTTGATTATTTTCCCACGTTTTCTTTTTTTTTAAAAAAATAAAAAATCCAAAACATTCAATCTTTTTCTCACCAATTAAAACTCCTGACATTCTTTTAACAAAGTTTACAGCAAATGGAGAACCGTTGGGATTAAAACCACTGATGAGCGGTGGGGTCCGTATACAATTTTAAACGTGCCCTAATTAAAATCAAACCCTTTCTTTCCCTCTCCTATTTCTGTCTCTTCCCGCGTCGCTCTCTGTGAAGAAACACAGTTTAGGAGAGAGAGATGAAGAGTTCCTCAACTACTGTCGTCGCCGGAGACCGTACGGCAAGCAGCAATGTTGGCGTCACCTCCGTTGACAAGGGTGTCGATTTCGCCAACTATTTCTGCACCTACGCCTTTCTTTATCACCAGAATTAGGAGATGCTCTCTGATCGCATCCATTTTCAAGAACAAAAGCCACTTCCTTGTAAGGTATATAACATACATTCTCTCTCTTATATATATAATCTCTGTGTACTACTGTGTTGCAATATTTTTCCTGGAAAAGTTGTCGGTTTGGTCGAGTAATATTTTGTTTATTGGTTTGTAAAATTGTAAATGTTCCCTCAGTCTAGTTAGTTTTCACAAGTTTGGTTCAGTATTTTGTTTTCACCAATTGGAATGGTAGCGAACTGTTTCTAGTATAGTACTTTCTTAAGTTGTTTGTGATGCTAGCTGTTTGTTTTAACTTCTAAAAGGGTTAGATGATTAATTGCAAATAATGTTTTCAAGCGATAAAAAATTAAGTGTTTGAAATTCTACTGTTATCATTCATCCTAAGTTTTATATGCAGCCAAAATAAACTTAAATCCACCCACCCTCTCACACACAGTTGAGTTAGTTTCCAAAAGCGACAACCTCATGAAAAATTATTAAATGTTCTTTGATCATCTACCACGTGGTGTCCCACACTATTTATGTGCTGTCATTGACTTTAAATGCTGAAATGGTAGCACATGAATGGTAGGAACACCACGTGACAGGTGCCCGTGGTCCATTGAATAATTGTTCCTTAGAAATATAGGCATAGACCTAGAAAATATAAATATAAATTCTTAAGAATTTGAGAAAGTAGTATAAAAAATAGAAAACAGGAATTCCTTATTCACTGACCCAAGAACACCTAATTGTGGAGCATTAAATTGAATTTTGTGGAAGTTGTGTTTGGGAAGTGGGACTAAATTTTTAAATCTTCGGAAAATTAAAGGTTGCGTTGGATGTAGGAACAGGGGGTGGCATTTTAGCAATATGGTCAGCACAAGCAGGTGCAAAGAAGGTATATATATGCAGTAGAAGCTACCAAGATGCATGGCTGAACATGCCCGCAAACTTGTCAAAGCAAATAAGGTTCACGATGTGGTTGAAGTGATTGAGGGATCAGTGGAAGATGTCGTACTACAAGAGAAAGGCTATTATTTTTAACTTGTAGTTGCCATTAAGCTTTTCCATAGCATTGTGTCGTATTTTGTTACATGTTGAATTATTTTGGATTTTGTTGTAGTTGGATCTTTGAATCTAACAGAATAAATTGATTGATATTTGATCGGCAGTTGATGTAATAATCTCTGAATGGATGGGATATTTTCTTCGGCGTGAATCTACGTTCGATTCAATGAATCTCTGACTTTTTTTGGTCAAATTCATATTAAAATATAAAAATATTAATATTGACTCCTAAACTCAAAAAATATATTTTAAAATAACTCATTTAAAATATTTTACACACATCATTCTTTTATACTAATCGAATTGAAGTTTAAATTAACGTAAATGAGCTATTTTATAAATACTCTAATATTTATAATATTTAATCTATATCTTTAATTTTTTATTTAATTATTAGGTTTTATTATGAAAATGTTATAAGCGACCACTTTAAAAAAAATATGGTAATTGATTTTTAGTTGAAAATACTATATATAAACATAAATTGAGAGTAAATATATATATATGTATGTATGGGCCGAACGAGATTTTTTGTCTAAACTCAATTTAGCTCGACTCAGTCTCAAATAAAATTCAAGTGAACTTTAAATGGGCTCAACGATCGAGTTTTGGATTTGACCGATCCAATTGACAGCTAAACAGAATGAAATGGATTTTCTTTTACAATAGAGTGCGATCCCACACATGTTCACTAAAGGCACTTCACATTGCAACAGTTGCACTCCACTCCCAATAAAACACTCTTGCCTACTTGTTATGTGAAAAATGTTGACTTGTTCTATTACTAATATAAAAACTAAGGCCATCACCTAAATTGCTGTTGAAAAATGGTTTTTCTAATTCCTCCCGGTCTTCATGGTAATAAAATTTTATAATTGTGCTGTTGTGCATCACATGCATACATGCCTTTAAGTACACAGGAAGCTGCCTCCAAGTTAACTCTTGATGAAGCCCGGAAAGTTTGCTCAATCTTCAAAGTCAAAGAAATTAACAAATCCAACTCTCTCTCTGAGTTTTGGCTGGACGCAAAGGTGTTGCTCATACTTCGTTTCAGGCTTTTAGGATTTTGTATCGGGGTCGTCGAATTCGTGTTCTCAACCCCCCACTTGTGTTCTATATATAAATTCCTGCAACTTCTGGCCATCAAATTTGTGCCCCACAGTTTTTCGAGTACCTCTTGCTAGTTTATTTTTGTTGCTTTCTTTCTCATTTGTTGAGAGGATGTATAGATCATCCAGCACTGCTCGAGTCTCGGACGAGTTCTTGGTCAACTTGTCACCGGCTGGAAAGGGCCCTCCATCGCTGAAAATATCAGGTTCTGATCATGAGTTGCCGATGTACATTCCCGTTCCTCATGGAAGCAAGAGGGAAACTGCTCCACATCACAAGTTATCTGGGGAGAGAGCTATTCACTTGATCCCAATTATTTTGATACTTTGCACTCTTGTTCTTTGGTTATTCTCTCATCCGAATAATACACATACTCTTACTTGATGAACTCGATCAAGTTCGTAGGAGTACCTCAGAGATTTGGTCTTGATGTTTCCTTATACTTATTGAATAGATCAATTATTGATGTTCTTACTATACTATGCGATGCCACGAAATTCAGTTAACTTGCTGGGTTTTTAGTTTATTTAGTTTTTGGACGTTGTGGAAAAGACAAGAATTAACCTTATATATATATATATATATATATGGAACTTTTTATGTGAAATCTTCTCTTTCTCGTTTTGATGGGTTTGTAATATGCTCTCTTTTGAACGAGGTGTAATATATATCATCTCTCATCAATATTGTGGATATAGATGGTAGGATGTCATATATTGGAACCTGGGTTGATTGGGTCTAGATATACATATTTAAATAAATGACTTGTTTTGAACTAGTAGTGATAAAGCCAACAACCATGTGTTGCCGTCAAGGGGTTAGATTTGAGTAAATAACACTCTGATCCAATATGATTCACTTACATTGGTTTGTTCTGCAATTCATTTGATCATAATTCAAATCGATTCATTTTAAAAAACCAATACTATATCCATTTTAAATTATAAAATTAATATTAACTTTTCAAAAGTTAATTTCAAATATATTAAAATTTAAAATTAATATAAATTCATATATTTTATCTCAATACAATTATAAATATAATAAATTATTTAAAAAATATTACTAGTTATAAGAGTTATTATTTTCAAAACTTAAATAATGATTGTCAATTTTTTTAAATTGACTTTTAAAAAGTCAATATTAATCTTATAATTCATAATGGATAAAAGAAGTAATTATATGTACAATTATTAATTTATAAAATAGTGTTTCATATAAAATTATGTTAAGTTATGAAAAAAAAATCACTTAATCTCTCTAAAACTTTTTACTTTCTCAGTCTACTTTTTTTTTGAAACTTATTCTCGCTAAAGTTTTTAACTTTCTCTATTATTTTATCTAGTTTGATTTCTTCTTGTACTTTAGACAGAAAATTTTGACTATTTACTTCATTACCCGCACTCGAGGAAATGCCATTTTTTCTCTCGTTACATTAGGCCTGTACGATTGTAGTTGGGATCAAATGATTGGCCCATGCATTTCTTGCCAAAAGTCTGACTACTAGAGAAATTCAAAGCAGACATTTTTTTATTTTGGGGGATTAGTAAGAAATCCAATAGATCAACAAATAAATGAGTTGAAGTTTAAATTAGATTGGAGTAGACTAAACCAGAATCAAAATTTGACCCTACCTACTATGTATATTAGTTGAACCATGACTCGTATATTGGACTAAGTAATTTAATTTTAGTTTAAGTTACATTACATACATATAGTGAGTCCAGTGATTTAATGACTAAAAGAAAGTGCCAAAAGATGGGAAAGGAGGAGAAGATGATCACTTGATCAGCCTAAAGACAAAAACTCTACGCGAAATTGATAATTAAACATAATTACTTTACTAACTCAACTATTTATATTTTTACCCCACGTTCCTATAGAAGAACTCGCCTAGGAAACACGTATGTATGTATGTATACCTAGGTGTCCATACACCTAAAAGGAAGGACCCACACTAAACATTATAAAATTATAAATTTGTTATTAAATTCTTAAAGTTAATGTGATATATTTACAAACTCTAAATTGATATTAATAATTATAAAATAATAATTCTTTTAAATATAATAAATTATTTTAAAATAATTAAAATATTTATAAATTAAAATTATATTAATTTTGAGTTTAAAAAAACCAAATTATTCCAGTTTTTTTATTTATTAAAAACAACTGAAAACATAAAAAAACAATAACCCCAAACCCACCCAAACAACACCAACAATTCAATCTCTATCTCCATACCAATTTCAAAGAGATCAAACCTTCATCTCTCTCTCTCTCTTCTTCGTCTTTTTCCCAAGGTCTGTGTAATTTCTGATTTTGATTATTTTTGTTCGTTTAATTCTTTGAATATGTGCATTTAATTGTATTTGAGTTTATGCATATATATATTTGAGTTTAGGCAACTATAACTTTGTGCTTCTTGAAATCAACTTCAAATTTGTGTTTTCGGATGTTAATATCGAATCCTTTTTATGCCATAATTAGCTGCTTAATTTTATGTATTACTCCAGTTTTTGTTATCTGTTTTGGCCATCTGGAATGCACTTGTGTAGTAATATTGTTGTCTGGTGATTCTTCGCTAAGATTTTTATTTATAAATGACTACATATGTTTATGTCTGTTTGTAATCTCAGCCTCGTCATTATTCTAAGATGTGTGGATCATAATGTTATTCTCCTCATTTGGATTTTTGTGTGATTCAAGTACATTTTTTATTCCAAAATTTATTAGTCCTGTTTTGTTTCTTAAATTAACTTTTTATTTGTTCAATTTTACTTAGATTAAAGTTTTTTAGTGGAATTGGAGTTGATACTGTTATAATCATGAGATACAAAAAAGGTAGTAAAGTGGACATATTGAGCAATGAAGAGGTGCCATCGGGTTCTTGGCGATGTGCTGAAATAATCTTTGGTAATGGGCGTAATTACACTGTTAGATACGATGCGCATCCGGGTGCTACTGACGAGGAAATTGTAGAACGGGTTTCTAGGAAGTCTGTAAGGCCGTGTCCTCCTCAGCTGGAACTTCCAGATGATTGGGTTCCTGGTGCAGTTTTGGAGGTGTTTCACAATTATTCTTGGAAGATGGCAACTGTGTGTAAGGTGTTGGGTAGAAATTCCTTGGTAGTCAAGTTAGTTGGGTCATCTCAGGAAGTCAAAGTGAGAAAATTTGATCTCCGGGTGCGGCAGTGTTGGCAGGATAACGACTGGATCGTGATTGGAAAGGTACTTTCATACACATTTTTTTTCTAATCTTGCATCATACTTTAAGCCTTCGGCTCTTGTGTATGCGAATTTTAGAATTTGACTTGATTGCATTGCCTAAATGATACGAATGTGTCTTTTTAGTTGTTATGCTTTAGTTATTATATCATTTTACATGTCTGGTTTCAACATCATGGAATTTGAATTATTTTTTATAGGTTAATTATAGTGCCTGATGCAGTTTGCAATATTCTCAGGCATTCGTAGCAATATCAATCATCTTTTAACATCCAATTGTCATACAACTGTTGCGAATAAATACTTCATATAGAGCAATCATCTTTTAACATCCAATTGTCATACAACTGTTGCGAATAAATACTTCATATAGAGGAATTCTCATTTGTATTGATTTCATCTTTAAATTTATCCTGCATTCTTTTCTTCTTAACTTTTGCGCAGGCTTTTGCAAACTATGAAGATGGGAACCAAACTGAAAGGTTGAATCTGAAGTACGTTAATGATTCAGGATGTGAGGTTAAGGAAACCAATGCAAGAATGAAACTCCATGTAAAAGATAACTCTTTTGATGCTCGGGACAACACATGTTTCCCAGAATCGTGTAATGTATCCTCCAGAACTCTGAAGAGAAGTTCACCTTGTTGGTATTCTAAAATTGAAGCACATGAAGGGAGCGCCCAGAAATTCTTAGCAGCTGAGAAGGAAGGTAGGAGTCACCGAGTTGCTGCATCCCTACCTGAAAAGGTAGAAGCAGTTGCTTCCACTAGAGAAATACTGGATGAAAAACACATACATGCATCTTCTAACAACATAACAACTCGCTTTTTTGAGATGGATGTGGAGAGGGAGATGCCGAGCGGTGCTGTTGGGTGTTTGCCTGCAATAAGCTTAGGACCCTATGACGCTGATAATATTACATGTTCCGTTGGTAGTTGTAGTGTTACTAGCAATAGTCCCTATGTGTTGACTAGTCATTCAAGTCGTTTTGAAGATAATGAAGGTCATTATAGTGATGGTGAATTTTTTTGTAAGTTGGGATGTGGGGAGGAGCTTTGCGTCCCTCCCCCCAAAGAGGAATTGGCAGAAGAAATCCATAGATTAGAGTTGCATGCCTACCGATGCACTATAATGGCATTGCATGCATCAGGGGCCTTAAGTTGGGAACAAGAAACATTAGTGACAAACCTGCGTATTTTGCTCCACATATCAAATGATGAGCATTTGATGGAGCTAAGGAGCTTAGTTTCTACTTCCACAAGCATTCCTGTTAATTGACAGGACAGCTAGTGATGCCATTTGTCCCCTCTTTTAATGCTGTGCTCTTTCTGTTGGTATTATTCAGTTCCATTTTGTTAAATAGCTAGCCTCAAATCATTGTAACAATCAGGACAAAATGTTGTGTTTTGCTGCATTTGTCATAAATCTATAGCCGTCTCAGTTGACATATTGTAGTATAAACTCTTGCAAAGCAATGAATGTTTACAATTCAATGTTTTCCTTATTGTATACTTGGTTTTCTATAAACTTGCTTATTTTTCTTTCTCATCTTTGGATACTAATTTTGAATATCTCTGTGATTATAAAAGAGTTTCATCCTAGAAACAATGGAGTCGAGTTTGATTCTTCTTTTCATATTTTGTAGTAAATTTTCCTTATGATTGTGAACAATGTGTATTAGTTGGAAATAATGTACAAATTGGCAGAGAGAAGATAAAGTTGGAAGTAGAAGAGAAATCTGGAAGAAAGAGATGCAAGGAATTTGTGGAAGATATCTCCAGGAAGGAAGGGGTATTAAAAGAAAATAGATGGGACAACAGATTGAATTGAGAACATGTTACATGCATGAAGAGATAGATTTCCCCTCAGTCACGTGATTTTGGCATTTAGACCCCAAATTTCTACAATAGGAAAACATTCAAGTATTTGCATGTGGTATGTAGATTTCAGGCACTCGCCATCACAGGTACAATTTATAACCCAGAATTTATGGAACTAGAGAAGGCTAATGAATGGATACAAGGCTTAAAAATGAAAAAGCTCAGATGAAGTTGGAAATTGATTTAAGGGGTGGTCTCCAATTCTACACATGATATACCCTTAAAATTAAATGTATTATGTTTCTGACTGTAGCGTCAACCATAGGAGCAAATTCATATACAAATCCAAATGATTCATTTTCCTTCGAAGGAGAGAGAGCCTGAGGAGTTTCAACAGTACAACGTATTGGAAATCATAACATATTTCTGACTTGAGATCTTTATTAGACTGGAATGGCAGTTAGATTTGGTTATCTACCCTAGATTGAAAGATGGCACCTACAATCGTAAAGCCATGTTGATCCCATGGTTTATTTTGGGCCTATAAGAGACCCCAAACAGAGTATACATATAGTATAGGACACTTTTGATTTACCAAGATCAATAGTTCCATACATAGAATGTATGATACACCCTTCATTATATGACGACTGAGTTACTCCTATCAATGATTGGGATTATTCAAAGCCATTTGGTTATAATAAAACTTTACCCTTTGATAAATGAGGCTCATAGAGTGGTAAATTTAGGTATCGGATTGTTTTTAGACCAAAATATCAGCCATTGAAATAATGTAAAGAAGATGAGTTAGCAAAGGTATAATATTATTATTATTATATCCAGCGTTCCAATTATTTCCTGAACACTTGATTGAAAGGGGCTTCTGTCCCTTGGTATCTGTTCAAGGCTCCATGTGTCCTTCCTATCTCTCAGCATTTTTAATATAGAGACAGTGTAAGAGGGAGATTAGTGATTTATATTTATTGAAGGCGACTGAAATGGTGATGGGTTATCAATTTTTTTTAAATAATATTTTCAGTTATAAAAAATAAATGATACATGCAATTATGAAAGATGTATTCAACCAATATATAATATAGCATCATTTGAGAAACTATTTATAAAAAAATTAAGACATTATTTAGGATAAAAGGTTTAAGACCCCATAATTACCAGCTACTGAAATCCCTGGCTCTGTAACACTTTGATAGTCAGAGTGATTGATAAATAGAAATAGTCCTTTGTAAAGTAGCCTACAACATAGTTGCACATATTTATGTGGTTCCACCAAATCCTCTGCCATTGTCTTACTTGTATCTTTCATGATTTGGTGCTCCCATGTGATGATGCCTCCTCCAAAGTATTGAGTATTGTGTTGGGCTTTGGTATCTTGATGATGTGCTGCATACTGTCTGTACTCTCCAATATCTAAGATTTGTCAAGTTTAAATTTAATTTTTGGCTTCTATGATAAAAATACAGCGAGCGATATATTTGTTTTAACCTTTTTTGTAGTGAAAGTGGAGAAATGAAAATTTGACTGATTTTTTTTCTTTTTTCTTTTTCTAATTGAAATGTACTTTCATCAATTTTGATCATAGTCCCATGTGCAGCCACATGTCAACATCTCACTGGGCCATAAATTTCATGCGTTGTTGTCATTGATCTAATTGTAGCTTATTTGTCAGAGTGGTAGTACATTGTATCATAACTAGCATCAAGCTTGGTCCTCGTTCTTGTCTTGTGCCTACAATTTTTCTCATGAAATTCAGTAGCATTGTTCTTGATGAAAAAAAATCATATATCCATTCCATTCTGTTACAGTCATTTCAGGGTTTTGGGGCATGAAATGGCCAATCATACAGAGAAGAGGAGAAGAGAAGAGAAGAAGAGTCATTAATTGCCCCATTAGTGTATTAAAATCTTAGACAATTAAGTCACATTAATCAAAGGCAGACAGGAGACAGCTCAATCTCTGTGGCATTGGTGCATCAATAGGAGACATTTGGGATTTAATTATATTAGGATTTATATATATGTAAGTTTCTAAAATTAAAATAGCCAGTAATTTATTTATAGTATTACTCTGCTACAACCGTACATAAATCTTAAGCATTTACTAGGGATCTACAAAAACCATTCAAGTTGTTAGCTGGCCATTTTGGACATAGAATCTAGTAGATATTAATTCCAGACCACCAGCTGGTTGTCTTCTTCCTGATGTGCTGCATTCTGGACCATCTGATCTTCAGGATTCTTTCATGAAAACCTATCCATCAGATGCTCCAAATTTGCAAAAGCTTCTCAACTTTTTTGGTCACATGATTGATCAATCTCTCTGCTTTGGTAGGAGTAATTGGTTATTTGTTGTCTGTTAGTAAA
Source organism: Hedera helix (assembly GCA_947179155.2). Classification (NCBI taxonomy): domain Eukaryota; kingdom Viridiplantae; phylum Streptophyta; class Magnoliopsida; order Apiales; family Araliaceae; genus Hedera; species Hedera helix. The sequence continues at coordinate 47,289,578 of OX359268.1, read as the reverse complement.
AGTCACTTTGCCCAAGACTTGTAGACAGTTTCTCTGAAGATATTGTTACTTTCCTTTGGGATATTGGGACCTTGTTACAATTGCATATCCATGTAAAACTATTTCTATGAACACACACTAATGTGTGGCGTGCATGCGTAAAATTAATGTGGAATTGTATTTTACCTCCGTTGAAATGATCCTCTTTATCTTAATCACGAATATCAATGATTTCTTAATGAATTAAAAAACATTTTTCTCATTTAATCAGAACTTTAGATTAGAATGTATGAATTGTCGACTAGTAATGCCAGGAGGGAGACATTGCCAAGGTGGTTCCTATGAGCATGCTCAAGCACAAAGCAACCGAGATATTATTTAATATAAACAATTAAAGACTAAGATATTGATATGATTAGTACTAATTAAGGACCGTGTAAACAATTAAGGAAAATGTCTTGCATCATAAGAATAACTTTTAACATTAAGCAAGGAAAGATTATTGAAATCATAGTCTAATCGAATTAGGCAAGCTGGCTCTTGAAATACTCCATCTCCTTGGTTTATGTGAGAGGGACAAATAAAGTGTGTGCAAATTAGTTGCATAATAGTAGTAATAACCACCATATGGATAGTGATTTGGTTTTAAGATAGTTTTTGATTTCAAAATGCAGCACAAATATTGAGATTAACGGAGAATAAAGACGTTACTCCCCCCCCCCCCCCCCCCAACCCAAATTCTATTTTAATTGATGTTTTAAGAGAAACATAAAAATTAAAAAATATAAGTAATACTTTCTCTGATTTATTAAATTGTATATAAAATTTCAAATTTACCCTTCTAAAATTTATTGAAACAGATGAAAGAAGAACAAAAATATTTAATGTAGATATAGTATGAAAAATTAAGTTATTAATATATTCTCGAAATCTATAAATAAAAAAAGAACAAATTCCACACTCTAAGAAGACAAGTAAGAAGGAACGGAGGAGGGAGTATAATTCCATTAAAATGCCATGGTTTGCCTGGTTGTAGAGGGTATGTCGATGCTAAAAGATATAGTAATTAAGAATTGGAAAATAAAGGCCAATTAACTCAACTTTTAAGAGCCCACTACCTCCTTGTATTTCTTTCTTTTATACTATACGTATGTAATGTATGTATGGTACTATGGAGACCTCAAATCCATACCAATCAACACACTTCACCAGGAAAAACAAGCAAATCAATTCTCAATTTCCACCTTTACCCAGATTTAGAAAATCTTTACTAGGAGTACTAATTAATGAGGACAGACAGCTCTGTATTGGTAATTGGATACTAAAATTATTGGTTACATTACTGCATAGACAGCATAGCATGCTTCTAATTTAATTATGTGAAATACAATAACTAAGCAATTGATTGTTTACTGTACTTTTGTAGCTTTACTTCAACCCAAGGTTTAGCCCTTTCTATGAACTTGAATTATTAACTCTGATAAAGACAGATAATTGCGCGCCCAAACAGAGGGAGACTCTCTGTTCATAATTTTCCCATTTCAGCAATTCATAATATATACATACATATATAATAAAGGTATTAACAAAAAAAAATTCTAAACTTTTTACTTTTTTAGAATTGAGCACATATACATTACATACATCCAAAAGAGCTCTAGCTAATAGCTGATAGAGCTTCTAGCTAATTGCATCTAACTACTAACTAAATCCTAAAATTAATCAGCATAAAAGTTACATGCCCAAAATCCACACATTTTGGCAAATGCTAGGCATGGTTACTAGGGTAGGGAGAGGTTAGTCTAGCTATTAGGTACTACAGAAACATTGGGAGGGCCAGGGGAGGAATATAACTATATAACTATATATATATATCCTAATTAATTTTTCTAAATTGCAGCAATTAATGGATATTTGGTTCACTAGAACGGCATAGATGCACTCGCACACAAAGGATAGTTATATGTATAGGCATAGTCTTGGTCTTGGCAAATCAAGACCCTTGATCATGAGTAACCCTAGGGTCGGAAAGATGTCGAAAGATGATTGGTGCCCCATACTGCGGATAAAGAAGCATCAACACCGTTGGTGCATGTTGATACTGTGGGGACAATTGAAATGAGAATCTTTGTAATATTATGGCAAGCGTTAGCTTTGCTTGTAGGATTGCTAGATTTTGGCCTATACATGTACGAACCCCAAAGCTAAAGGGCATGAAGGCAACAGGGTGTTTCGCGGCTCGGGCTACCCCTTCCGAGAACCGACCAGGGTTGAACTCATTTGCTTTGTTCCCCCATATGCCCTGATCATGATGAACGGCCAAGATCGGTATCAATAGTTGGGTCCCACGTGGGACCTGACAACCCCCGAGTTCCACGTCAGCTTTAGCCCGTCTGATGGTGGCCACGACCGGAGGGTAAAGTCGTAAAGTTTCATTGAGGATCATACCTAGCTGCACATCATCATACCACAAACATCTCTATATATTAGCCCATTTTGAAATGGTGGTGGAAGAACAAAAAGAGCGCGTTAATTTCTTGCCATATCAAATAAAGATTTTCTCAAGGATATTTTGGTAATTTCAACAAATGAAATAAACGCCAGCTAAAAGACAAAAACATATTTTGATATGATGGCACTTAAATGAGAAAAGGAAAAGTGAGGGTTAACAGACTTACCATCTTAAGCTTGGAAACATCATCTTTGGTGGGGATGTCACGTGGTCCGCACACCTTGAGCACCTCATCACGTGCTAGCACCTGCCACTGTGGGTGCATTGCTAGCAAAATGGTCGTCCACGTCAGCAAATTGGACGTGGTTTGCTCGCCGGCAAAGAAAAAGCTCTTGCACTCCTCAGCAATGTCGTGGACGGTGATCGGTGAAGAAGAAGATGGAGACGAATTCAATTCCTTCCTCTTCACCGACTCCTTCATGCTGGCCTGAATCATGAGACCCAGCAAATCCTTGGGCCCATTTTCCTGCATTTCAGTGTCCCAATTCTCTCTCCTTTGATCTATCACTCTCATTAGAGATTTCTTGATTTCCTTCTCCAGTTTCCAAGACTTCATGTTTCTTTTTGTGGGCAAAAATCTGATACGAAAAAAATAATAATTAGTTAGAATATTATTATTATATTTCCTCGGATTTTCATAAAACCCACATAAAAATATGAACGTAGTACTAAAATAAAAATATTAACAACGTACGTGATGTTTGATAAATTACCTATAACCAGGGATGAATACTTTTTGAAATGCTTCGGATGCTAGCGCCATTTGTTCAGCTTGTAGCTGGAAAATGGTTTTTCCATCTTCATAACTCGGGCCGAATGCAGTTCTAGTAACAATATCTTCCGTCAAAGTTTGATACCATTTGGAGACTTCAATTTCCACATCACCTGAGTTTGACACTGCTAACCATTTGTCCAACATTTCCACCACGCTACTAGCCGCTACAGGGATCAACAACTAGAAAAAAATTGCCATCAATTTTAATATTTGATATGTGGAATTAAGTGATCAATAAGAAGAATTATACCCTTTACGATTTTAGCTAATGAAACTTACTTTGAGGTTCTCCATATGGAAGGTGGGGGTGATGATTCTCCTATGATGAGCCCATTTTTCGCCTTTGAGGCTTAACAAGCCATCACCTTCAAGCTGTTTGATTAGTGGGTGAGCCTCATTTTTCTCATAAAATTCAGACTTTGAGGTGAAGATTTCTCTAATAAGGTCTGGATCAGCCACTGTGAGGCGAACCGTCGGTCCAAACCAAACAAGAAATGTTGGACCTGCATGTGTAATTAATTAAAATGAACTGCTACTTGGAACTAATATGAATGATTGAGAATGTTGATAATTGATGAACGGTAAATATATACAGAAGATGATAAAAAGTATATATATATATCGGAAAGGAGAAGCTTAACACTAAGAGCTTCAAGTAGAAAGAATCAAGCTAGCAAAAAGAGGAATGGGAAGGTAATAAGACAGCCACTAATTCAGAGAGCCTGCTGCCTGCCCGTCTGTTTTTTATAGACTAGACCCTACAGCTACAATGGTAAGGGATGATGAAGAGAGAGAAAAAGAGACAAGAGAACAAAACAAATGAAGAAGAAGACAACTCAAAACTATGCCACTAGCAAACACAAATTAACACAGCTTCATTATCAAAATTCAGGGCCAGGAGCCTCAGGCTAAGCCAGCCAGCTCCCACAAAAATAAAATCTAGAAGAATAACATTAACTATAAGGACATATTGGGAGCAGGAAAGTTAATGATAACGCCATGACCAGATAGTTCGAAAGAAAACAAAACTACTTTTCTGCAGTGATGATGAGATGGCTCATGAAAAAAAATCAGAAATTTCAGAAAAGGATATATAGATAATTATATATATTATCACAAATACAAATTATGGAGAACTGAAGAGAGAGAGAGAGAGAGAGAGAGAGTGTGTGTGTATGAAAAAGAAAAGAGTAGTGGGTGGAGCTGCAGTCTGAACAACTTCTGAGGTTTTACATCAAGGTAGCAAGAATCCAAGCTGAAGAAAAGGCCTAAAGAGCTTTAAAAAGAACAAGTATCCAAAACTGAGTCTCAACTAACCTTTCAGAATCTATGAAATATTAAGATAGTCCAAACCAAAAAAAATATAAAACAATGGGCATCATCCCACAAGGACATCTATAACATCAATCATCAAGACTAGCCATCTCTCATTGAAGATATAAAAAGATCAAGTTTTTGTACCCAAAATTATAATAACTTAAATATGTGTGTAATATAACCTTGACACAGCCCATAAGAAGATGCATGTCAAGAAACAAGAAAAATATTAAATTAAAGAAAAAAATATCAAAAACCCAACCAACCCAAGATTTGGAGTTCTTTTTCTTCTCTTTTTTTTAAAGAGAGAAACAAAGAGAGAGAATCATAAAGGGGGTGAAATGAAGTAGGGAAGAAAGTAATTACCATAGATTTTCTTCCAGTGATGGTAGAAGGAGAGAACTCTAGGGAGAATATTGTGAGAGAAAGGAAAAGGCATGGGTTGAGAAGAGGCCTTCAACATTAGGCTTACAATTTCCTTAGCATTGCCTATCAAGAAGCGGTAAGGGGGGCCTCTGATTCCTTGCTTACAGAAATGTTCTTCAATCTTTCTGGGTCTCCACCAAAGCTTAACCATAATCTTTAGCAACAAAACCAACACTATAAAACACACAACAAACACTTTGATGAACCACCAGCTGTAAAACATGATCATCAGCTGATCTTCTTCCATGGATTAATTGTCGCTTGTATGGAGCAGCCTTTTTTGCTCTGCTTCTTTTTCTTCTTATCTTTTTTGTTTTGGTTGTGTTTGTTGCTCACTGTTAGTGTTGTGTCTCCCCACTTCTCTTTTTGTAATGCCACCACCACCAGCAACTAGTTTAGAGAGAGAGAGAGAGAAAGAGAGAGAGAAAGAGAGGTTTGTTTGGCAAGGCCAACGGCGTAGGGGCCGCCATTGGGATATAAGGGTCAACGAATGATGTGTTTTTTTCATCTTTTATTTCTTAAGACGATGTTACCCTTGTAATTTTCTCACTTGTATCATTCTACTCCATCTATTTTTGGATTTTCTCTCTTGATAATAAGAATCTCTCTCTCTAAACTATATAATAACTGGTATTAAAAAAATTTATAAATTGGTGAAGTTGAGGAATAAATATTGTTAGAAGTAAAAGAAAGAAAGAAAAAAAAAGGAGCAAAGTGATTAAAAAAAGAAAAGAAACAAATAATGGCAAAATTGTAACAAATCTGAAAGAGGACTCGCCTCCAGGAGGAAGAGTCGCAGAAATGCTTCTAGAAAGTTGGCTTATTCTCTTTTAGTAAGGTAACAGATTACTACAAAATATAAATAAAATTTTGAAGTAATATAAAAAATATTTAAATTTCAATATGAATCCTAAGCCTCGTAGGAGAAAAAAAAACATTCACAAAAAAGAAGTCCCACGGTCTTAGCAATAACCCAATCTTTTATTGGAATTTGTGGGTTAGTATGCGTATAAAGTTTCAACTTTATTTTTTTTTTAAATTATTAATTAGTCGTGACTTTTGAATGAGCGTGTGTTGTTGCGTTAAAAGGATAGAACTAGTATCTTAGACAGTGAATTAGGTAACTTTGTTTTGGGTTGAGTGATTACCAATGATATATCAAAGCAGCCTGGTGGTCTCATGAGTTTGTTCCCACTCGTATCTTTAGAATAGTGACTTTTTGTGTCAAAGTTTTCTGATGGTTCGATGGGGTCTGATGTTCAAATATCTTTTGAAAATTGTGATTTTGCATCGAAACATCACGTAATGTGATGGTTTTTGTGACTATAAAATGTTTTTATTGAGAATTATTTTGTTCTAATTTGAGCCAGCCAAATTGTTAGTCTCAGTCTTAACATCAAGTTGATACCTTATGTTAGTGTGACAATTATCTAAATACTAAAGATAATTGTGGAATTTGATTAGGTCATTGAGTGACTCAATTAATATAGTCAAGGAAAACAAAACTCTTTGGTCCATCTTATCTTACATGAGAATATAAACTACTTTAACAAAATGACAAGTTTACTACTCACTGACATTGTAAAGCCAATCAAATTGACAGCAGCCCTTAATCTGTTGGTTTGAGCTTCTTAACTACCCTTTAGAATGTGAAGGAATTGGCAAATCCCATATCTCTGTTGTCTCTCTTGTTTGGAGTCCAACTTATATTATACTACATCCGTTCTGAATTATAAGACTAATATTTACTTAAATTATGGTTAATGTGAGATATTTTTAAATTTTAAATTGACATAATTTATTTAAGTTTTAAAAACTATAAATCTCACTATTATTAGTACTTTTTAGGTAATTTGTAATATATTGACATAAATTAAATTAATTCATATTAATATTAAATTTAAAAATATTTGAAATTGACTTTTAAAAATCAATATTGATGTTATAATTTGAAAAAAGTAATATATAGTAAAATACATTTTTGCAAATGTAGTTTATCCCAATCTCATTTCACCATCTGCAATCCTGAAAGTCTCATATAATTTGAATTAAGTGGACACATAAAGTAAAGTTAATTGGCTAATATATTGTACATGTGTCATTAATTGATAAATGTAATTTTACATTATGAGTTGTTTTGTGATAAAAGGGTATAATTTATTATTTGACCTAAAATTTTATATGTAACCGTAAGATTCGGAGAGTTTCAATGAACTTAATTACGACTTTAACAAAAGCTTCAAATTTTGAATTAACACCATCCTAGCTTAATAATAATATTGATAAGGATGTAAATTAATTAAGGCCTACCATATGAAGAGCTTATGTAAATTAATAAACCAAACATGACCCCACGCTTATAAATTAAGTGCCGTGGACTTTTAATTAATTAATTATACAATGCAGTGAATGCACACAAGATTGTTTAGTGCAGCGGTGCCATAAAATAAAACATTTTTAGATATAAAGTTTTTGACAAAAAAATTAGGAAAATGTTCACATTTGTAAAAGTATTTTTGATTAAATAAAAGACATAATTACGTGATAGTGTAAGATCTTCTAATTTTCATTAACAATTTAATATAAATTTGTATATTTTGTTTTTTGCTAAAATAGTTAATTTTCTAGCTAAAATTCATACTCGCTAAAAGTATTTTTAGAGAATTACTAGACACTAAAAGAATTAATTTAATTTAAAAGTGTTTTTAATCCACCGTACAGTGGTTACACCCTCTAATTAAGTTGTCCTCCATAAAATTAGTTATGAGCTAAAAAAATATATAATTTATCTTCTTCTTGTTTTGAAACAGGTTAAAATATAACTAGAGGTAAAAAATTGTAATCTCTCCCCAAAGATAGTTATCCTTTATTTTCATCTCACAATGTGTAAGCAGCTAGGTGAAAAAAATAAAAATAACCCTATATAAATTGGTATGTATCTAATAGTTGAGTATTGCTACAGTTAAAAAAAATCTTATAAAAAATAATTTACAAAATAATGTGTCAAAATTTAATTAGTAGATGATACACCATATATGAGTGAGTCAAATGATTCTTTAATCACCATGACTGTGTTTATTTATAAAAAATATACTTGAGATTTTACTATTTACGTTAATTTAATACCACTTTATACTATTTAATCTTTTTTTTTAGGGATTATTAATCCTTTAATGTTGGACTAATAGTCCCATAAAGCTATTTAATAGCTTAAAATGAGGGAGATTATTAATCCCAAATTTTTCATTGAATTATATAATCCCACATAAATAGCCTTAAAAATAATATAAAAAAAAAAACCGTAGTCCATTGGACTATTTAATCTTCTATCATGAGATAAAATAGTCCGAAATAATATTAAATTAATACAAATACTTTAATCTTAAATATATTTTTTGTAAACAAATATAGCTTATAAATATTATTACTAAAGGTTTTGGTGTTATGAGATGCATGTGGCTAAGTATGTTTAGCTAGCTATTAGCATGTACTTTTTGGGATATTAATAAAATATTTTATTTAGCAAAAAATAAAATAAAAATCATATATATATATATATATATATATATATCATAAGGCAATAAAGCTACGTGGAAAGTGTTTACTCCTATAAATTGTTATGTATCTATGATATATCTATCTATACATCATAAGGCGGGTGCGCGGGAGGATGATATTTTTCGTCTTTCATATATGTTAATTTGGAGTCAATAATTATAATTAACTACAATTATATATATATATATATATATATATATATATATATATATATATATATATATATTATTTATAGATAAGTTATGGTCCATATATGTTAAGATGTGAGATAAAAGTGTAATATCTCACCAAAGGTGGGTCTTTTTTATTCAACCACATGTTCCTCATAGCATGATATCTATTTCTTTTGTCCGATACAAAAGCTGGCATTTTAAATATAAAAAAATGAGTAGGAAAGTGTAAAATTATAAATTGAAGCAAGAGAAAAGTAAGGCTTAAAGGTAACGAAGTGCGAGGGTTGATAAATATACTTTCTTCTCCTAGCTTGTTCCCAAAAAGAAGGTTGAGGAGTGGGGATAGAGAAAAGAGGGGGCACAAACAAAGGGCTTGTTATTTTGGAATGTTGCTCTTATGCACATGGGAACAAGGCCGTCTATTTAAGGGTTTCTTTCTGTGGTTTTGGTAGGGAAATATGCTTTGGGTTGACCCAACACTGAGTACCCACCCACCCAAGGGCACCCTCCCTGGCCTAATCCTGTCTTAATACTCCCCAGACATGTTTGGGTCATGTGCCCTTCGTGGGCCCTACTTCATATATCCACATTTCAACCACAACAGCAAACTCTCTCAGTTCTTACATTTTTTAGCCATAGTGGCTACGTGTCTCCCTTCATCTAATATGTTTAGGCAACTTTACCTTGTGGCATGATTGGAGAAGCATATTAGACTTTTTAGTCACCTAGCTAGCTAGCTAGCTACCGTCCCTTTGCTTACATCTCCCTTATCCTCTTTCATATATGCATGCATACATACACTGTACGTACATATAATGATTATATATATATGAACAGAGTAGAGTGGTATACATCGTACAATCAATAAAAATTAATTAATTAGACTATTATTGTGAATAAGAGGTAATAATATTGATCCAATGGCAAATTTTAGTTCAGAATCGAATTTGGAATAGAATTTAGATTTAATATTATGTTTACTTTAATAGTTTTTGATTAATCGCATAAAAAGTTAATTAGTAATTTTATTATCTTTTTTAAAATATAGTAAAAAAGTTATTTATTTTTCTTTTTAAAGTAAATGTAGAAAAATACCTATAGATTGTCTTAAGATGTTTAAATACAATTAAATTTAAATTAATTTAATTCATAGTAATATTACTAGTTGTTTTCTCTAAAATTTTCTTTTATCTTCCTTGTTAATTAAAATTTTTATTAAAATTTACTCTTTCGTCGACATTAAAACGTTATTTAATTCTTAAGTTTAATTATACTAGTACGTCAAATTAAGTAAGTTCTGGCTCGATCAAAGTATAAAACAGGAAAATGATATTCCAGCACTTAAAAAAACATATCAGTATCAAGTGTGAGGTACAATACGCAATACACACAATACAATTCTACATTGCATTTAATGCTCTAAACTAACGATATTTACCATGTTGCCAAAGGGTGGAGCCCTTTGCGTCGTAAGTAATTATTCAATAATTTTGAAATACTTGTTACGTGATATTTTATATTATTCATGTAATATTATGTAAATATATAAAATAAATTATTTTATTTTAAGTGTTTAAATAATACCATATAAATAATATAAAATATTATATGATAAATGATCTAATAGCATCTAATAATTTTTCGTGTGCCGTGACCCTGTCTAGTAGGGCCTAAAAAGGATTTGTATTTAGAGCTATGGACAGAAACCAATGAATCTCTAATCATGTTAGAAGTTAAAAACATAATATTAAATTAGAGAATTGATATTTTTATAAATGACAAGTTACTTTTCATATAAATGGTGAAAATTTATAAAAATATTAAATTTTATTTATAAAAATATTAATTCCTTTTCAAATAATAAATTATATCATTGAACTCAAAAAATACTCCGTAAAAATGTTAAGTCGCCCAACGTGAAAGATAAATTTCAATTTTAAAATTCACATATAGGATTAAAAAAAAATGTGGTAGAAATCTTGAAAGAAAAATCGATCTAGGGTAAAAAGTTGGAAGTGAAGTTGATGGTAACTTAGTATCCCATTTAGTACAATTCTGTGATTTGAAATTAATGCCTATAATGTCTGTCAATATTTATTACAATCACTCAAATTCCACATATATATCCTTCTTAAACTAGCTACTCTTTATAAATAAATAAATGATCTCTCTCTCTTGCAAGACTGTGTTTGAAAAAATTATTTTATATTTTTAGAGTAAATGAAGAGTATTTTTTTTATTTATATATTTATGGGTTTTATTAATATATAAAAGAAAAAAATATACTATCTATTTATTTTTAAAAATAGAATAATTTCTCGTGTGTTTAATTGAAATTGAATGCTTCAAGGAAGTTCTTATCGTCCTTGAATACCCACTCACTGACTTAAACTTCAGTGCAAAAGAAATTATAAACCAAAAATTAAAAAATTATTGTTTAAAATAAAATAAAAATTAAATTGGGCTCATAAATTTAGGTCTGCCATCTATCTGATCAGAAGGAGCCATGCATTGTAGAATATGGAATCAGTTACTACTACATAACAAGTGGAGTTTTCGAAAATAATCCAACCATGCTGATGAAGTTACGTACGGACCTTTATTTTGCATTATATATATATTATTGTCGTATGATAAAGAAAAAGCTGGCAAACAGACAGTTGCTCTTTTGGAAGAGAAAAGACAGATAAGTTGTCAGTAATTTGTTAAAAATGCCATGGGGTACCAAGTACCAACTGACACTAATTGTCGTTTGTTATGCATTCATTTTTTCTTACTCCATTTCAATTCATTTATTTGGTTTCATCCTTTGGCGATTACAGAAGCAGTAGGGTTGACTAAGATAATTTAGAATTAAAAAAAATATTTTTAAATAAGATATTTAGCAAAAATAACTTTTATCCCACTGTAGTTGTAAGTTTATAAGCATTATATTATTAAATTTTAAAAAAAATAAAATTTATCAACTGAACTTTTTAAAATAGATTAAATACCACATTCCGTATAATTTCATTGACAAACGTTATAAATTTTCTAACGTGACTTTTCTAAAATAAAAATTATTTTTTAATATTTTCTTTCTCTCTCATCTTTTGGGTTATCTAAAAGTCATGGCTTACATCCATTACAACATCAGAGGAGCTTATATGCATCATTAAATTGTCGATCTGAGCACCACACAAATTCATATTCCATTCAACTAGAGTTTCAGCTTTATGTCAAACACAAACAACTATAGAATTTCTGAAGTTCGACAAATTTAGTCGGACAAACACTACCTCGGAAGTTTGTCCTTTCCCCAAAGGCGCAAAAAAGTTTTCCAACTACCACTAATTGGAAAAGGCTTCTCTGTAGGTTGCATCCTCTCCTAGTGTCAGCTGCCTTGTCGTTGAATCTCTAGCACGGGTGTTCAAGAGCCTCTAAGTTTGTGACGCCCCCAAATCTGGGCCCACACAGCCCAAACTTGGGTCGTCAAAAGACTACAACAAAATTATTACAACAAAGCACAACGTACAACAATACAGTGTATAATAATACACAACTAAGTCTTCACTATTATTGCCACACTATTTTGCAAAACGTGAAGACTATGATAACTATTCCTCGGACCCTCACTCCATTCCCCGGCTAGACCCTGTTATGTTTTCATCTCCTGTTGAAAAACAATGGAACAAAAGAAAGGGTGAGCTCAAATAGCCCAGTAAGAAATATCATGACTAAGATAATGACGAATAAATTATCATTAGCCTTCAACAGTTGAGTTCTTGATAGAATACAATAGACTACAAGGTTTATAACAAAAACTGTAGTTAAATTCTTAAACAACGTTCAGATCAATAATAGCAGCGGAATGAGTAATCTATTAGAAGAATAATGCAGACTATACTGTCCACTCGGTTCTCTTTTTAGGAAAAACATCATCAACTTTTATCATCTGAAGTATCATTAGTCAAGATAATACAAATTCACAGTTCTTGATCATAATCATGCAGATCAACAGTTCATCTTTGCACTACGGGCCAAAGACATTCAATATAACACCACCAGTCATGATTATACCAGATTCAGCCTTTGGTCATAATCATACCAAACAACAGTTCATCTTTGCACTACGGGCCAAAGAGAACATTCACCACGTGCCATAAAAGACACCGAACAGATGTATCGCCTTTAACCTATTATATCGCCTTTAACCTATCATCTGTTCAACAAATATATCACATCTGTGCCCCCGGCCACAGATATTCACAACAGCTTGATTTTTGGATGATTAGAATGATATAAATGATGAACAGAAGAAATAGGATAACAATAAGTATCGGAAGTTTACTTTGTACAGATTCAAATAATGTCCAAATTGTCAACATGATGTGGAGTGAAATTTAAAAATGATATTCAAGATCCACAGTTCAGAATAACGGTTACAATTCAATAGAAAGGTTCACGTAAATAGGAAGGTTCAGTTGAAATAATGAAGTTCAACTATTATGGAACATATAATATTTTCAGGAATTATAGAAGCAATAGTTCCATAATAAATTTCGATTTAGGAGTATGAAAGAAAATAATATCCCTTACCGTAGCAGGTTTGATTAACAAAAGGTGAATGAAATTAATACAAAGGGTTATTCACTAACAGGCGGCAATCCGCTCCGTAAGGTTATTCCCACAATTTAATAGAATTTGAGTACAAAGAGTTATTCACCAAACAGGCGGCAATCCGCTCCGTAAGGTTATTCTCAGAGATTAATAATGAATGAATACGAAAGGTTATTCACCAACAGGCGGCAATCCGCTCCGTAAGGTTATTCCCACAATTTAATAGAATTTGAGTACAAAGAGTTATTCACCAAACAGGCGGCAATCCGCTCCGTAAGGTTATTCTCAGAGATTAATAATGAATGAATACTCTTTATCCCATTGTGATTGTAAGTTTGTAAGCATTACATCATTGGATTTTAAAAAAATAAAATTTATCAATTGAACTTTTTAAAATAGATTAAATACCGCATTCCGTCTGATTTCGTTGACAGACGTTATAAATTTTCTAACGTGACTTTTCTAAAATAAAAATTATTTTTTAATATTTTTTTTTTCCTCTCATCTTTTGGGTTATCTAAAAGTCATGGCTTACATTCATTACAACATCAGAGGAGCTTAGATGCATCATTAAATTGTAGATCTGAGCACTACACAAGTTCAGCTTCCATTTAACTAGAGTTTCAGCTTCATGTCAAACACAAACAACTATAGAATTTTTGAAGTTCGACAAATTTAGCTGGACAAACACTACCTCGGAAGTTTGTCCTTTCCCCAAATGCACAAAATTTTTTTTCACCTACCACTAATTGGAAAAAGCTTTTCTGTAGGTTGCATCATCTCCTAGTGCTAACTGCTTTGTCGTTGAATTTCTAGCACGGGTGTTCAAGAGCCTCTAAGCTAATCTATCTTTAGTAGTTACTTTCTTTTTTGCAAGAGTTTGTTTTTCGTTTATGGTAGACGATCTCCCCCTACTTGTTGACTCTACATCTTCGCCGATGACTGAAGATCTTAAAGTGAAAGCAAGGGCAGCATCCTGTAAAACAGTTTCATTGTGCTCCCTAACTTTTGCAAGCTTAGCTCGCTTCAAAGCCTTTTTGTCTTATTATCTCTTCCTTACTTCCTCTTGGTCCATTTCCCTAACATTCTTCACAGCCTGTTTCGCTAATTTCTCCACTAAATTAGCTCCCAAATCAGATATTAAACGTGATGCAGCCATGAAAGATCAACGCTTGATTCGCACAAACCTGAAAATCAAAAACCCACCAAAAGCCCTAATTTTACACCATGATATAAAGACCTAGCTTGGATTCTCCCTCCCAATCTACTGTGGATGCAACTGATAAGTTAAATAGACCATTTAGGATTTATATGCCATTTCTTCTTCTTTTTTAAAAAGCCACGTTAGAAATTTTTTGACGTCTATCAACGAAATAAGACGGAATGCGGTATTTAATCTTTTTTAAAAAGTTTAGTTAGCAAATTCTATTTTTTAAAGTTCAATGGTGTAATGCTTATAAACTTACAACCACAGTGGGCTAAAAACCATTTTTGCCTAAGATATTTTATATTTTGTATATATTTTATTAATTTTTATAGTTAAATTGGCTTATTTTTAAATTAATATATTTTATTATTATTTAATATATAAATAAAAAGCCTGTAAATTACATAAAATTTACAAAAGTCAATGAATGACTTTTATTTTGGGACAAATGGAGTATTAATATTTTTTATTTAAATAATAATTTTTTTTAAGTATTTAATATTTGAATTGGACTATAGGTCCTAAATGATTGATTGAGTTTATATTTTTATAAGATTTTTTTTATATGGGTTTATGATGTTTAAAATTTTGGGATTTCTTTTGAAATGGGGCCTAAAGTTTAAGTTTTTTTTTTATGCTATAGAGCCAGCTCTGTATGGAAGTGATCACCTTGAACTCTTATATTTAAAAAAAGTAATAAATATATATATATATATAATGGACAAAACATACACATTTTTTGGATTTTTTTCTCTCTTTTGGAATAGTCTAACTTAAATTGGTTTCTTCAAATACACGGACTCAATCAAATATGTATCATGGTTGGTTTAGTCTACTTTCATAAAATTTGTACGAATTAATAATATATTTTGAAAAAATTTACAAAATTTGAAGTTAGTTACTCCATAAAATCACCCTACATTTCTGATCACTATATATATGACGACATCTGCAATTACTAATCCCGAGTACGTTATTTTTTACATACTACTCCACTATTTATAGGTTTCAAACTCCATAAAAACGTTTTGGCACACACCCTTGTGATGACGGGTGCTTCCAAAATAAAAACAAACAAAAGAAATGAAAGAAATATATATATATATATATATATATATATATATATATATAGAGAGAGAGAGAGAGAGAGAGAGAGAGAGAGAGAGAGAGAGAGAGGGTTATGTTATTTATCGTATCACAATTTGACAGCATAAATCCGTCCATATTTAATATGAAACTCATGCCTAGAAGAAACAAAACAATATAAAAATGGTTGCTAACAAAACTTGATTTGGTGCAAAAAGACTAATAATAACAAAAGGGGCACTGCAAAACAAAATCTGAAAATTTGTATTCTATGCACATTAATTTATTTCCATATGATGATTCAACAATAGGGAAAACAAATTATTTATATCGTTCTAGGCACCCGATCGAGATCAACATAATTGAGATTCAATGATAAACTTAGGCCCATACGACAAAAAATAATTAGGAACAATATGATAGCAATTGCATGAATATATATATATAATTGTGAAGAAACTTGAGAGAAATAGGAAATAAAATAAAAAATTAGTTGGCAACGACAAGCAAGAAAGAGCAAAACAAGGGATATGCACATATTATTTCCTAGCAAAATCCCACCTTCCACCTACATATCCTAACATTTTTCCACTTGGTATATATATCTATTAATTATGACATCTCTCCCTCCTAAAATTCATCCTTCAAATAAGGATATGAAACAACCCAACATCTTTTTTCCATTTTATTATATGAACCCGACTGTCCTTACTATTTATGCATGGTTACTTTTATTGTCAGTTATTGGTTGAAAAAAAGAAAAGAAAATAAGCCCATCAAATCTTACCTTTTTCAAGATTCAACAAAGTACGGTTAATGATGGTTATCTTCAAGTCAAATATCATTATCGGATTGATGCCGGCCAGACTGACAGTCAAAAGATTAAACTCAACAAATCGTCAAAACATGATAATCAAGCCTATATATGTTTTAACATTAATCATTAGATATACAAAATCAACTGACCAACACATATTCGTTATTTTCTTTAGCCATTCACGAGCATCGACTTTATCTTCAACTTCACAAATGGGAAATCATATTCATTAGTGGTAAATCTCCGCATATCACTATCAAATAAATGATAATCGAATCTCTTTATGAGGTCAATTAAAGATAATGACCATATATAATACTCAACGTCTATGAAAGTGGTTCAACAATATTAATCCATTGGAGATGCAAATCAAACCATGCATCCATTCAAGAAAAACGTACATGATTTTCTAGCAATTCACAGGTGCTGTATAATAATTTAAACCATCTATAGAAACAATGTCATGTACAATTAAGTGCTAATTGCGAACAATGGGTGCTGTATAATTTAAACCATCTATAGAAACAATGTCATGTACAATTAAGTGCGAATTACAAACAAGAACAAGCCTCATAGATATCTATATGATATATAAAGCCTGAGGCCGGCTATGGTGTAAACAAATTTTGGAAGTTTTTTTACTTTTTCGAAAATGTCCTTTGACTTTTAAGTCAATTCTTATTTTGTCCTTCTAGTATTAACTTTTTTTAATCTTTTTATTTAGCCCTTTATGTTTTATAAAAAAATTATTTTATTCCACATAATTTACACCCAACGTATGTGTCACCAAATGTTGATAAATATTAAGGGGCAAATAATTACGAGCAAAAAAATTAGTAATAGGCATGTTACATGTGCAATCAACACGTGCCTATTCACGGATCAAATTAATGATCATGGTCTGATGATAAATTTACCCATCTAAAAATCACATATCCAATGGATGATCATGGCCGGATAACGAGTAAATATTGGTATCCTAACAAATTTATAAACAAGCTCACAATTGTAGAGGACAATTAAATTTTTCATCACAAAAAATCTAATCACTAATTATCAGACTATGATAATAAATGTACTCTTGATAAAAGGATTTATTCGTCTGATACATGATAATAAATGTACTCCTCCAAAAATAATAAATATATTAATATTTATTTTTAAAAAAATTGATTAACTTTATAGGACAATGTAAATGAAAAAAAAGTTTTGTGATTCTTATGAGTATATATGTTGTTTGGTAGTAGAATTGTCACTTTGTGTAGTTAAATCAAAGCTGAACAAGTAGTGACAAGTGCAACAAAAATGATTATAAGATTTTAATAAAATTGCACCTAAACCTTGCACTTAAATTAAGAGCCTTTGATTCAGTGATATTTTAAGCTTTTTATTAAATAAAGAGGTCTAAAGCTTAAATTATGAGTGTATGAATAAATACATTAAATTAATAAGAGTTTTTAAATTCAAACCGTATAAATGTATAAATTGGTGCATCAAATTAACAAAAAAATTGAAAGAAAGAAAATAATAGTTGTATTAATTATTGAGTTTTCTTCCGCTCCGTCAACGGTGTGACGGGTCCGTCCTATTGGCCATCTCTGTCTTTTATTTATTGATTTATATTCGGCACTGTTTTGTCACGTCTCGGCGTGCCATGTGTCGTCCAATCATTTTACGTGTTATTTTTTACGCTTTTTGTCCACTTCCGAACGAACCAACCTCCCTCCCACCACCTTCACTTAAATTCGGTGCCTTCTATCAACTCAACCCTGCCAGCATCATCCAGCTTTTTATGACAAATCTACCCTTGGCCAACTCTTTTTTTTTCCTTTTTAATACTACAATTTTGTGTTTTTATCTACTCCAATCCTAAAAATCCCCCAAAAATTAAACACATAAATATATTTAAGACTGAAAAAATGGAAAAATAAACTTACAAAATGATAAATTTTGCTTTCAAAACCCTTGATAGTCTCTTAATTTGTTTTTCTTCGTACGAGCATAACTAACAAATATTTAATGTTTATCATTTTATGTATTTTTAAGACAGTCTGTCAAAGTAGATTAGTAATAATAAAATACTCTCATTTTTTTATTTTATAAGTCGTTTAAGATATAATCATATATATTAATTTTTTTTATTAATTCTAATATTAGATAATTAATATTGGTTTAAAATTTCAGTACAACCCATGCACTAATTACTCTTTCTTCTCTCAATTATTCTATTTATTTAGAGATAAAGTAAAAAATGATTAATTTTTTTCTTTAAATATATGTAAAATCTCTTATATACATCATGAAAAAATAAAATTCTTTTAAAACGATTTATATAATAAAAATGAGGGAGTAACTAATCACAATTAATAAAAATCTCTATAATTAGAATATTAACCTTGAATTTCACGAGACTAGATACTACTAGCCAATGCTCGTGGATTGTTATATGAGCATTTAATTTCTTAACAAAAAGAATTAGCATCGCATGAATTTATGAAAATTTCACAAAGAAAGAGAATATGAAAAATCAAAATAATTATTCAGTAATTTTGGAATATTTATTACGTGATATTTCACAATATTTATATGGTATGAACATTTAAAGTAAAATAACTTATTTTAAATATTCACATAATATTATATAAATAATATAAAATATTATGTGATATATACTGCAAGAGATTTAATAATTTTTCGAAAAATTTTAAAAAGTGAAATATGGAAGGTCAGATTTGGACTTTGAGCACAAAGATAACAAACTCTCTGGTTCTGGGTGTGCAGGCTGGCAGAGAGAGAATCACTGTCCAATCCCTACTGTTTTTTCTCTCAAATCAAACCCCTCCCTCGTGAATCGAGGGGCAGTGTTTTCTTTTCCACCTGGAACTGCATGTTAAGTTAAACTTCACTGCCATTTATGCTCAACTTTTTTCACCTTCCCAAGAAATATATATATATATATATATATATATATTTTATTTTTTATTTTATTTTTTTTCTTTTTGTATACAATCCCCTGATATTTATGATAGTATTATTAATTTATTGTATTGTATAAGTAAATATTACTCAACTTTGGGAGTAATAACTAAAGTTTAAAGTAAATTATAAAATAAATAAAAAGTACTGGAATTCATGCCGAATGTTTTGTCCCTTTACAACCATCCATGTCTATCCTCCATCTCTCTTCCCATTGCCCATGTCTTTTTTCCACTCTTCAACAATAAATTATAAACTTAAACATAAGATACTTCCATCATTCCAGCAATAGAGATAGATACACAGAACTAGCTAGGTAGGGTGGGGTTTGGTTTGAGAAATAAAAATTTAATGTAATATAACAGTCCACATAATATAATAAAATTATAATATAATGATAGTAAATTATTACAATATATTTATTTGGTTCGTAGTTGATATTTGAATAGCAATTGTAATATTATTATGTTATATTTAAAATTATATTTAATTCACTAAATATATAATTAATAAAATAAATTATAAGTCAAAGTGTCAAATCAATGATAATCATTATTATTATTTATTTTATGACATATTATATTACAGACGTAATAAGTTAATGTATCTATTGGTGGATGTAATTAAAAACTGTCAAATTAACGTAATCGCATTACACTCATAATCAGTTAATACAGGCAATCAATGAACAAAACAGAAAATATGTCAAATTAATGTAATAATTTATTACATTGATTTGACACCAATGACCAAATATTATCATAGCACATGGTATCTACATTTAGTAGGGTTTTTTTTTTTTTTTTTTTTTTTTTTTTTTTTTTTTTTTAACTTGAAAAATGATTAAATTGTTAGGAAGAATAAACAAATTAGTAGCAGTATTTTTACTTTCTCATTTTTTATGAGTTTAAGCCACCAAACATATATCTATGGAAAGAAAAATAGGATCAAGTACAAATTCATTAGTGAAGAAGCAAACAGATAAAAAAAAGCAAGCAAAAGAAATAACGAGCAAAGTACGTACAAATTAGTTTCCCCAAGTTATGTTACATATCTCAAAGGTGATGGCTAGTCCAATGGTTGGAGATCACACCCACGCCGATCATATGGGGGTTGGTAGCAAGGAGGTCATGAGCTCACATTCTCTTCTTAGTATCCGACACTTTCGCAAATTAGTGTCCATTGAATTCTTTTACTATGCCTCGTATTAATGCTTTAATTTGGCGGGATAGTGATATTTCTAGCATAATGTATAAAAATAAGGATAAATACACAACATCCAAACACTACATCCATCTTAACTATTAAAAAGTGGGGCATGACATTGAAATCTCTGTCATGCCCCACCCCACTTTTTAATGGTTAAGATGAATATAATGTGCTATTGAAATGTGAAGTGTTTAGATGTTGTGTACGTAAACTTGTCCAATGTGTAATTTTGCCAGAGATTTATGCAAATTCATAGTGCATGCATTTTACTGATAAATCACTTATTGCGCTAAAATATGGTAGGACTAAAATTTAAGCTGTATGCGTTCGGTCTTTGGACTGAAGATATTGCTCTTACGGCGACATTCCTAACAAATCCAACCCAGAATGGTCTGAATATCATGCATGGCCAAAACTTCATTACAGAGCCACGACTAAATGCAGGATAGAAATAGTTTGTACAATCAATCTCAGTACTGAACAACAGCTAGCTAGCCTACTAGTAGTTATAGTATAGGGTATATAGAGGACGTAAATGAATGAGTTTCAGTGATATATTATGATACCTTGTTTTCTTCACAAAATCTATTGGGAAAGAATTTTAACTGTGATATTTGACTTTAAAGTGGTCACTGGTCAAGAAGTTAATAGTGTTGGAATTGAAGAAACACTATAAGCATATCATAGAATTGAAGCTAACATTTCTCTTTCTTTTTTCCTATTTCTCCTCAAGTACCCCCCGCCCACAATAAATAACATAATATTGTTAAGAAATGGTCAAAGAATGAGGCGGCAATCTGAAAACAGCAACATTTTATGTTTTATTCATGCGACAAGAGAGCCAAAAATATGCTCCCCAAAAATTTGAAAATATATATAAACTTCTCATCTTAGTACTAGATTTTCAAGTAATCTCTTGTTAAGAACGTAACACAGAGAGAGAGAGGGAATGAAGGTTAAGATACAATAGTATAGTATTATATGCAAACCCTACTTAAATAATATTGTTAAATATAAAGTATTCATTCATTATTGAGCTTAGTTAATTATGAAAAAAAAAAATATGAGTGACTACGTAACAAAAGATCATTACAGTGAGAGATTTAGAGAATGCAATAAATATCAGGTTTCCCTACTTGATAATGGGATGGAAAATGAATGAATTGAATGAATACGGGGGGAAAAACAGACGGACATAATTAAGGTAGCTATATATCTATCCTGGTATGTATGTATATGTATTTATGTTAAATGTTCCTAGCTCCCCGTTTAGGCGTAATTGCATGCACATGCTACTGTTCTAGAACATGGGCTGTTACCTGCACAGAGACTAGTTTACATGACAGCACACGCGCCATGCAATGCCTAGTCATTTCTATGCCCAATCCCCCCTCCCTCCCCTCCCCTATTAGGCCCTTACGTACCCTACCATGAGGATCGATTATACACTCATATATATATATATATAATCGATCACATGATGACCCATGTGACCAAGAACATCTTCCCCCATTCAATATTATCCATCACTACTATATATCTACCTCTTCATACCACATTCAGATTAAATCTTTCATAATATATATATATATAAAAGGATGATTCACGTCAGTTAAATGGATTCAATCATTCGCACAATTGTTTTATGCATAATGAGTCAATCATCTGCATATTAGTGTGCAGATAACGAGTCCAATCATCGTTCACACAACAATTATGTGGACGGTTGGATCGATGCATCTAACATTTACTATGAAGTATGAATGTAAGCCTTTTTAGATGTTACTTGATGGTGTATGTAAAAGGAGAGAGTTCTCATCAAGGAAAATGAATTGAATAACCAATTCACCAAAAATAAGCAAAACGGTAGGGTCAGAGAGAGAGAGAGAGAGAGAGAGTTTATCAAGACAATATATAGCAATAGAAGATGACTTCTGAAAAGAAACCTCAAGGGCTTGGATAAGTTGACAACTCCGACCACCCACCGACAGTAATTAAACTCACCGAATACATGCAGGCTTTAACTCTTATAAAAAAAACTAGTGACCCAAAATGGTACCTTTTTATTTCTTTCAAGGGTAATGGAAACCCTAGAAAAAATTAGTTGTCCTTTTGAGGCCATCCCACCTTGTGTAAAACATACTGGCAAAGGGTTGGGCCAGCTTTCATAACCTTTAACTCTTGGTTGGAATGACATTGATACTTTCTGGACATATGCACAGTATTCTCAGTTTCAAACGGGACTCTTCAGCTAGGCTTTCAACCGACGTCATTTGGGACTACTGATCTAGTTACACAGTTCTCTTAAATGGCAACAGGAGACCGACTGCGATTTGCTAAGGAGTTTTGCGCACTTCAAACACGGGCTATTAGCCGCGCTTATACTCGTATATACTTAAGATACCCATGTCGAATGATACAGTTAAAAAATTCATACTCAATGCGCCTATTAGAGATGCTAGTAGTGATATATACAGTTTATTAAACAAACTTATTTTAACTAAATGCCGTGAAATTAAATTAAACCTCAGACAGACAATTTATAGGAAGGACAGACAGAAGTAATTCAATTTCTGTTAGTACAAGATACAATGGCATAAGAGCATAGGGCATAGGCAGTTTGAGCTAACTAAATTTAAAGCAAGACATTAAGGTTTCGACATTGTCCCATAAACTTCGCTGCTCACTTGTGGTCCGCTCCAACAAAGGACTAATCCAACACGCCACCTATCTTTCAATACCTCCATGGCATTATCTTAGTATGCAACTAAATGTCTACTCTCATTATGCAATGAACAACAAAAAAAATAAAAATTAAAAAACACAGAAAATAGATATGCTGTTACTTTAAAGAATGTTTTAACAATTGCAGCAAGCACTACTCGGAGAAAGTGAACAAGGTATAAGTCTATAATTAGCAGTTGTAGCAAAGTGAATGAAACTTCTCAGCATATAGCTAGGCAGTAGCTTATAGAGTATGGACGGACCAAAGAACATAAATATGTTGGCTGACTCTGAATTATATATATTGGTGGGTTGGGGTACGTTAAGATGTTTATTTTTATAGTGGTGGATCCACTTCTTATCCAATTTTTGGTACAATTTAAAGACAGAGAGCCTAAAAAGGAGGGTCTCGGGCCTGCTGTGTTCGTCATTTTCAGGCCACCAGGCTCCAGGAACTATGGGTCTGGAGATTATCAATACAATCTTAAATGCCCCTATCTACTCTTTCTCAGAGCCGCAGCAAACATGGCCCAAGAGTTTATGGAAAGTAACGTAATCCAACTTGCCCCTGAGGAGCATTGAGCCTTTTCATACAGGGGAGAAGTTCGAGCAACTTACTGAGATCACCTTGAGTTTATTTACAAGGAGAAGCAAAATTATCTCCACTATATATATATATATATATATATATATATATATATATATATAGAGAGAGAGAGAGAGAGAGAGAGAGAGAGGACACACATAATTCAAGCTTGTGCCGATGATCAAAGGAATCCCTCCGCAAAATTTAAGCTCAAGACCATCTCTATAATCAATGACTGGACCATTGCAACAAACACCATTACTGGAAACTCAAATAAAGGTCCAATAAAAACCACAATTTCAATATTCTCCGAGGCCCATCTCGGCAAACAATCGTTTTTATATTTCGCTACAGAAGAATGCCATCCTCACCAAATAGCAATGACCTCACTGGCAGCGCTAATAGAATTCCTATTACAAGAAAGGAAAGAAGGGGAACATTACAACAATATAATCATGCTTAAGTAATAGTAAAACCGTAGGTCGCTTTTCATGTAAGATTTATATATCTATACATACTAAAAATAAAAATAAAAAATCAAAGTTCCCCAAATAACTGGAAATCCAATATACTTCAAAAAGATGACTAACTTGAACAATAAGAAACACCAACTCAACGTCTTGGACTAGTCCAGAAAATACAAAGAGCGGTACCCTGCACACAACCCCCAAGTTATATAAGCTCCCCATCAAGATTTGGAATGGACAAATTTCTAAAAATAATTACTGAGATGTGCTCTTGCATATTGACTCAACTGCCTCCCACATCTAAAAATCATGAGATCAAACAGAATATTGTGCCCTCAAAACACACAGAAGAGGAGGCAGAGAGTGAGATGCATATAAATTACAGCCTCGAACGGAAATTAACTTCAACACAGAACATCAATGTAAGCAACCCGTAGTAAAGCATGATATCTCCACACAAGCACATCCAAACGCTAATGGCTAGAATAAAGCAATTATATGATGTAGGGTCCTTAACACAAGAATCTAATTTCAATATTGAGTCCTACAATATAATGTCTAAACTTGAGAAAACAATGAAAAAGCAGAGCATGAAAAAGTTGCAAGGAACAAATCCTCCATCGTCAATATCCCTCTAATCGAATGTATCATCATCGTCATCAGGAAGTGGCTGACTAGCAGCAGCAGCAAGGTCGGCTTCATGCCTGCAGAGGTATGTAGGAACGTAAGAAGCGTAAAATTATTACAACAGCAAACAATAACAACAGGAAGAAAATATATTTACAAAAGGATATATTCTCATTTGAGAATTCAATAATTCTACGTGTCTTCTAAATTTAATGGCAAGTTTTGCAACTCAGATACTCCATTTTGTTCCTACACCATGTTTCATGCCCAAAAATGACATGAGCAGAATATTCATAATTTACTTATGAACACCACCCCATAGACTGATTCTACTGATTCTGAACTTCTAATGCTTTGAATGCATCACATAGAAGAATAACTTCCTTCCAAGAACCAGACACTGCCTAATTTTGCATAATTTTTAATCGATTCTAATGACTTCCCAAATAGAATGCAATATATAGCAAACTTCACGTTAAGGACTACTGCGGCAACAAGAAATACAAAGCTGTTCAATGAAACAAAAAATAGAAGTTTATGTGGCAACAAAGATCTTACTGTAGCTGAGCAGCCAAGTCAATCTGGACCTCTGGAGGAGCAAGTGCGGGTGACTCGACAAAATGAAGATTGGCATCCCTAACAGAATCCAAATAAACATCACATGCAATTGGTATGGTCCACAATTTTAGTAAACCAAAAATTAAGAAGAAAAAAATAGCAAACTGTTTCATACCCAGCAAGATTCCTAGCAAGGTACAAGAATGGTTTCTCAAAATTGTAGTTGCTTTTTGCCAAAATCTCATAGTACTGCAAGTTTTTCTTCCTGTGGAATGTAACCTGCTTTGCCTTAACCTGCCTGTTCTTCACGTCAACCTTGTTTCTGCAAAGAACAATGGGTATATTTTCACAAACCCTGTAACCACAAAGAACAAGTTAACTCAAAACCAAAGTGGTTCACATAATCAAGTAGGGAGATCAATAAAACATCATATAACTCGAGGGAGAAAGATGTTTTTAAAACTAGTTGACAGACCGGCATAGATAGCGATGCCGTGTTGGAACATTCTTGTAGGTTAGCCGTGCAGTAACATCAAACATTATGATTGCACATTGCCCATGAATGCTGCGTGCAGATATACAAAGGCTTTAAAAAGAATACATTGATCTAAAGAGAGTAAAACTAATTTTAACATGGGCTATATTCACCACAGAACAACTAACAACTTCATATAATCACCATAAAACACAATGCCAAATCAGAAAGAGTATTAGCAATTTTTTTGAACTCTTAAACTAGTTAAGAAAATAAAAAAGTAAGAACAGTTAAAGAAAAATATATATCAACTGCCAATTATGCATGTCTAAGTTTAATCATGACATGTTAATTTATGCAACAGAATCAAGTCATCTTAAGACATTCTTATGCCATCCACAGTTGCAAATTATCTCAATCACTATAAGGAGGGGGTAAATAACAATATAATCCAATTCCCTAATGATGAAATAGGAAACTAGCAGCTTTCAGCACTTTATCAAAAATGCCAAGAAACATCCTTATTTCTAATTTTCAGGAAAGCGAAGGTAATTTCTTTTACGTCCTTAAATGTCCCCAAATTCTCAGGAAACCAAATGTAATGACTATCGGTGTTACCACTATCAAATCTAAATTAAGTTGTAAGTATTTAATAAATTAATGAAGTTACTGATGTTTTGACCACCCCCTTAAAATCTTTGGCATAAAAATTTCCCATGGTAAAAACATAAATGTTCAATTATCCATAAGAAACTTGCAACCCTCTGATTGTGCCATGCAGACAAATTGCATTGGAATTAGTTGGGATACCACCAAGCAAATACTGAAATTTGTGTTTCATGAAAATTTATTTTGCTTATTATTTGCTTTTATGAGAGGGTAGGGCAATCATTTATAAGATAATGAGTAGAATTCAAACTTTTTAATCTAAGCTGTACACGTTTTTGTTATAAGTGAAGGAAATATAATCTGTACATCCATCATCCTGAAAACTTAAAATCCCTAGCTGTTTCCACAAATGGAACTAGATAAGCATCTCAATCCGCAATAAATGTAACTAAGGCTAATAATTGTGGTTAGTCCATAAAAGCCCAAAACAGAGTAACTGAAAGAAAAAATCTCACCTACTCTTAAGTAAACAAAAGAATAGTAGTCGCACTGTGGTAGAACTAGTTCCAGTGTAACAGGTAGGTCACATTTAGCATAGCAGTGCTGTGGGATGAAACGCTTCTACTAGTAGAGTTGTATGCATAGTTGTTAAAAGCGCGCCTGAGGTGCAGCGAGGCAAGGCGCACTTTTGGGCCTCGCTTTGCCTAGGGTGAGACACCTTCAATGAGGCGCAGTCGAGGCTCGTTGAGGAGCGAGGCACTCACGTCTTTGAAAATTCACCCAAATTAATCTCAATTATCCATTTTTGTAACCTATTATGATCTGAGACGTTAATTCCCACTTTGAACTTAACAAAAACAAATAAAAAGAAAAATTTTCTTGATGGGTTGATTATTAGGAAGAATTATCCTGAACTATTAACGTATCCATGATGTATGACAATAATTTTTTCATTTATTTTATTTTTTGTTTGTTGGGCAGTGTCTAGATAGCTTCCATTTAGTCCAAAGTCCAAACAACACATGAAGCATAGTCTGAAATTTAATAAAACATATAGTTAATAACTATAGTTCAAAATTATTTTCTTTAAATTATAATTTCATATTATAAATTATACTTTTATTCAGCTTTGATAAGATTATTATTAGTTACATTAGGTCAAATTTTCTTTTTATTGTAATTTAATTGATTCTATTATTCAAGTTATAATAAGATTATTATTATTAACTAAATTATTTTTGTTGAATTATCTACTTGATGAAGTAAGTGACAACATATTTGATACTTTTTAGTTCATGAATACCTTTTTTATAAGTTGTTATTGTTTAGGAACTTATATAATAAATTTAGATATAATTATACATGTTTTTGTATTTTTTGAGTATGTGTGCCTCACTTCGATAAGACAAGTGCCTCGCTTTGCACCTAGGCCCTAGGGAGACCTTTGCGTCTCAGTGCGCCTCGTGCCTTTAATAACACTGGTTGTATGAAAAGGGGTTGTAGATGGGAAATGTCAATAAATAGGCATTAGTTCCATGGAGAAAAAGAGCATAAAAAGGGATACTCTAATAAAAACAAATTACTTGGATTCCACTTTATATGTATGCAGCTCCAACTAAAATGAAGAAAAAATCCCCCCTTAACAAGTATACTTTGCAATCAACAGCTGGCATAGAAGAACTAGTTATTCCCAATTTTGATCGCATTCAGAAGTTGATGGATCCTATATTAGCATAAAAGCAATACTATGGATACATGAATTTGTGCATACTTCATAAGCAATCACTTACTAGTAACCATCTCATAGACCATCAAACTTCTCTTGCCCAGCCGTATCCCAGCAATAGAAACGAATTTTCCCGCAGTTTGTGAAGAAGTCCAATGGGTGAACTTCAACTCCGATGGTGGCTATATAAATGAGTGAGCGGTATAATACAAAATCAATACACATGCATACGGAAATAACAGGAAACAAACAACCCATAACCAAGCCCTAAAGACATTTTCGTATTTCTTCTCAATTTCACCGATGAGGTGCCTCTTCACAAAAGTTGTTTTCCCTGGCATTGTTTAGAATGAATTAGAACACCAATTTAAAAACAGCTTCATAAGCCAAAAGACTTGAAATCACACAATTCTCCTTTTTTTTTCAACTAGGAAGTTGTCCCAGTTCAGAAAAAACAACAGCAGTACAGAGAAAAATGTTAAACAATTTTAACGTTACTAGTAATAAAAACAAAAGAATGTATATGCATACCAGTTCCTCCATCGCCAACAATCACAAGCATAAAGCTCGGATAGTCAACAATTTGTTTGATTTGGTAGAGCCTGCAAACAGAAAACCAAAGATGTAACACCCCCTTCCCGAAATGTAAAGGGAGGTTACGCACAATAACCTCATAATCAAAGACTAAACACACCATCAAAACTAAAAGGAAGCTCTCTTCACACTAACCTTGATTTCCCTGAGTACATGTTGGAAGAAAAACACAACATGAGTCAAAAATCCAGTACGGATAAATAAATATAAACGAAGCAAAATTGAAATATAGCACCAAATGAACAAAATATGAATGATAATCTCAAATATAAATGCCAACGAAAAAAGAAAATACCAAAGTCTGAACAAAAGTATAGCTGAGTTAACAGAACTAATCGAAGCAAAATAGAAAGCTGAATACTAATCTCAAAATACATCTTACCACACAGGCAATGCAAAATAATGTCACACAGACGAGTTAAAAGAATGTCATGCGGACATGTCAGAATAATGCTCCACAAGCAAATCATAATAAAATAATAGGCTTAATTAAAGTGGTTGAGTGTTATTTTATACCAAACTAAAAACAAAACAGAAATATACTTTGCCACACAAGCAAGTCAAAATACTGTCACACAGACAAAATAATGCTACGCAGGCAAAATAATAACACGCAGGCAGAACACATGTTGGACCGTGAATCCAAATGCATGTAAAATCGGAAGATGTATTTGACACTATAAACAACACCAAACCGCAGAGCAAAACAGAACAAATAGCTAGGGCCGACCCATACACTATATGGCAAACTCTCACCGGAGCACAAAACAGAGACGCTATGGACTGATCACATCGTCACGGAAAGTGTCATGCCTCAGCGCCCAGAGACATGCATGTGATACCCCCATAGGTAGTTATAACTCAAGGATACCCTACGGTATCATCTAACAAAATAAAGATATCATGTTACAATACATGCGACACAATACCAACAAAAGGGTTCTAAGTGTACATGTTAAACTGAAACAAAACAACACAAAATCTCCAAAATAAATTAAAAGGTACGTTCTACAGAATCAAAAATAAATATCAGATAAGCTTAACAAGTCCAAAGAGTACAAATAACGAATTTCTGAATATCTAAAGTCAACAAATTATTATATGAATTCAACTAGTAATAAAGTACCGAAACAATATCTTAATTCTAAGTGATGAACAAAATGGACAAATAAAAATAAAAGAAAATATCGCTGAAAGAGTACGGAATCTGTATTTAGATTAAGCAATATAATACTCAAATTATATTTCAATAAAACTTCTTAAATTCCCTTCATCCGAACTAATCACCAAAATAATAATAAATATAAATACACTTACAAAATATTATTTTCATGTTTAATCAATTTTGTTTTCCTTATAATCTTAATTTTATTATGTACAGACTAAATACATATCTTCAACTGTTTCCCACACAAACCAACTGATCAGATAGATAGATAGATTGATTGCAAAATAATGAGTTCAAAACCCTAGAACCTAATAAAATCCATATGTATGACAATGAGACATTGTGACAATTATGTAAGAACAAACAAAAGAAAGCCTAAGATAGACATATAATTTCAACAAATAGTATATACAAACAGAGAGTAGCGAGATTGTAAAACTTACCATTTGATATGAATGGATTCGATTGTTTATTTCAGTATTTCTAGCTGCCTGCTCCTTCCGTACTCAGCAAGACCAGAGTGAGCTTCAGAGATAGAGAGAGAGGCAGCGATGTAGTAGAATTCAAAAGGGGAAGCGGCCGGTATTTTGTTTATATCTCTCTCTCTCTTTAGTTTTAGTGCCTCGGATTTGTGTACATACTTTGATTAACTAGGGGCAGCGCAAAACTAATGCTTTTGACCCATTATTATTCTCTACTTTTTTGCCCATTGTAAATTCTACAACCTGTTTTGTGCATTGTAAATTTTAATTTATTTGATTGACTCATCTATTAGAACAACTTTTTTGCAATTCCGTCCAAAATCATTAATGGAGACAAAAAATAGTTATAAAAAATTAGATACAAAACGATGTGTTGAATTATAATTAGTGAATATTTTATCGTAAGCAATAATTACCATTCACATCATTTTGTATTCTCTTTTTATATTCAATCTTTTGTTATCAAAGTATTATTAAAAGTATTAAGATGAATATATATATAAAATTAAAAGTTAGTTACTATTAATATAAATTCATTTAATTTTAATTTAAATAATGATGATTATTGTAAATTATTTATATGATTTTTGTGTTTCATATAATTTTAAATGAATTATATTAATTTAAAACTTAAAATTTTCTTATATTAAATTATAAAGAAAATTTATAATAATTTTATATTTTAAAACCGGTGGAGTACATTAAAAAAAATGAATTTGTGTGAAAGTACAGGACCCAAAAGCTCTGTTTAGGAGACAAAAAAAAGTGACACACACAAAATGATCGACAAGGCATGCGTTCTATCTCATAATGGGAATAATTTAATCAAGAAATAAAAATTAATTTGATGGGAACTTGAGCAGTAAGTTTGAGAGTACAGTATATATGATGCCGACAGCAAATGAACCTGGTACTCATAGGTCGAGAATATTTGGTTGAGACAATTTTTCGACAATATTTACATGTTTGCAGATCAGATTTAGAAATAGTATATATACTTACTGACATTTGCTATGTAATTTTTTAAATAGTTATGGGGATTGACTGACCCTAGATGGATAATTATTTACTGCAAAGTATATTTTTATCATCTAATGAATATGGTGCTATTTAAAATTCTGTATGGAAGAATTAGAGCTCTACAACATTAAAGGTCGTCGTGTTTGTTGTAGTATTAAATTGGGAAAAATCAATTTATTTTGTCAAATGGCAACAAGCTGTCACAATTTAGGAGTATTAAGAGGCTACTTGTGTGGGCACTACAACTTTGAACCATTCCTCGTGTCTGAAATAGTAATGGACCATGAGAGACGTTGGTAGCGTCACTTGGATAGTAACCGGCTTGTCTTCTATTTCTATGCATGAGGGGCGTGCACAGTACGATTATAAGATATAATCGTAATTAAACCATATAATACGACTGTTAATATGATTAATCAAATGTTCGATTAATAATAATTTCGGTTAATATTTTACTATTATGATTATATATAGTCTACTCCATCTCGTGTATTTGGATTGTGAGACTCCGAGTATCACAATAAGTGTGTGCCTTGAGTCCGCTTGTCAATGATGGAAGGGTGTGATGAGTAATCTTGGAGTAAACCTAAGTGGTTGAAAATATTGATATGGCCTGCAGGGTTAGAAACTAAACAACAGGCAAATGACATTAGTTTTCAAAGTTGGACTACTCCATCACTAACTGCAGTGTGTATATTTTTAGGTTAACCCTATGACTTGAAATAAAACACTAGTAGATATTTTTGGTTTTTTTTTTTTTTAAATTTAAAAAATACATTGAAACAAAAAGGAAATACAAACAACGGGTATACCGGCGATGACTATAGCAGCCACATCAAAAGACAGAACCCAATGATGCCAAAGCTATAGAAACATAAGAGAATTATAATTGTCACACCTTAAGGTGAGGATATTTAACAATATAATTACTAAACTTCCTAACAGATGATAAGATACACTTTACTGTATTGATACAATCTTGGGCAAGGATAGCAGAAACTGTAGCAGATTCCCCATGGATACGTCTATTCCTTTCAGTCCACAGCTTGTAAATTATTGTAGCTAAGCACGGCTTGATAATGTTCGATGAAATTTTGTGCATTCGATAAAATGGAAGAAGGGAAATAAATTGGCTCCAATTAGAAGGCGTTCCGAACCAACCATGATGTGCAAGGGCTGAGCGTAAAATAAACTTAGGGGAGTAAGAACAATCAAAGAAAATATGGTGAAATGAATCAGTGGACTGCTCACATATACAACAGGTATTCTGGTACCAAATAAGCAACCGTTTGTGCATAGCCAGCCAAAGAAAAAAAAAATCTTGGAACATAATTTCTGTGTCTAACGCTATTCATGTAGTATTATGTGAGTATGTAAAATAAATTATTTTACTTTAAATACTTACATAGCGCCATAGGAGTGGTGTGAAACACCACGTGACAGGTGTCCCAAAACTACTGAATAATTACTTTGTTTCAACGGATTAAGAGATATTTCAAAGTCGTTTCCCTTTGAATTTCATTTCACATACTCCTTTCATCCTTTATTATTTGTTTTTTTTAAAATGTACACGCACATATTAAGAAAAATAATTAATATTATGTCGTTTAGCTAAAAATAACTTTAAATTTTAATATTATTCTTGCATTGAAATAAGAGAATATTAATTGTTGGATAGAAAATAATAAGAAAATTAAAATTATATTTAATACTTGGGATAATATTGAAAACTAAACAATTAATGTTTAATTAAAAATTTTAAATGACAAATTTTAAAAAATAGAAATATTTTTTTAAAATGATATTTAAAAGAGACGGAGAAAGTATGATTTTAAAGAAATTGTTCGAGTAAAAAAGAAAATAGACACTAATACTCTAAAAGATTTGCACACCTAAAAGGAGGACTACTAGGAAGGAAACTAATCGAATAAATATCTTTTAGTGCTGCACGCATAAGCATAAAATAATACTATTCCATTTCATTCTTCGTTATCATTAATATCAATAAATGGAAACAAATATCATACAAAACGTTCAACGCATATTCCATAATATTCGAGGGGAAGCTTCCTTCGTAGCCTACCCATATCATATCATATATTATGTTTTCATTATTATATTTTATAAATTAATAGTATTATATTAGTATATTTAAAAATTAATAAGAAATTTTTTCAACATCTCATTTTATAAGTATATATATCTATTCATATAAACATTGAAATGATCGGAATTTGGAATTAACAAGATTAAAAAAATGAAATAATTAATCTTTTAATTTAACCGACCAAACGAATCCCAACCATCTAAAGACCAGAACATCTGATCTTGACCGTTAAGCTGTAGCACTAATGGACCCACCCCGGACCATCTCTTTGACTCGGCGATGATATTTACAGCAGAACTAATCAAATTAAATTTAATTAATAAAATTAACTGACAAAGCCATCACCTTCAATCACAAATCAACCACTGAAAACCACCATTAACGCAATGAAAACTAAAAGCATTGCATTATTACACCAACTTTATACACGTACTAATCACATAAATATATACATATTGATATACAGTAGTAGTAGATCACGACTAGTACTGGCATACAATGAGATACAGTCCTAATAGTAATAGATCACTTTCCTAGTTTTAGGAATAAATTTTAAAATTTAAATATACCAAACAGGGAGTCTGATTTGTGGAAGGAATAAAATTGAACTAGACAAAAAGCTATCCTAAGCTCGCCGGTACCGGAGACTCATAGATCGGACCAATCAGTGTAATCAAAAGCGAGCCGAGAGGCGATAGCTGAGTGATACATGGCGTCATGAAACGCCGTGTCTTTGGTCATCAACCGGAGCTTTCTCGCCTTCTCTTCAGTGAAACTTCCGGGAGCGAAGCGAGATCTTATCGGAATCGGTCCAAGATCCGAGTCCGACTTAGCCTCAACTTTCGTGGAGAGATCGTACTTGTTGTTGACGTTGTTTTCAGATTCAAAGTAGTCTGGTTCGGAAGACCAGCTGAACAGCGGTGTCCACCACTTGGACGATGAACTTTTCTGGTTTTGGGATTCAGGTTTCCGGCTGCCAGAAGTCGCGCCAGCTCGGATTCCGGAAGGTCGGAAGGGTGGAAGACTAGTGGCCATTTCTCTGTGTAGATATATGTATATAAAGATGTTTAGATATAGGGGGGGGGGGGGGGGGGGGGGCTAAGCTATCACTAAAAGGAAAGATGAGTGCAGTATTGACATACGCTGCGAGTATTTCACAACTACCTTTCGCTTGCTTAAGGTTGGGTTAGGAAATGGGGTTTTAAAGAGGGAGCGGATAAGATTGTACAAGTGGCGTTTACAGCCTGACATGTTGCGTGGGTCTTACTTGCGCTTTTTGTAACCCTTTCCTACGGTCCATTCCGGTCTTTTTTGGGTCTTACCAATTATAAAAATTAATATTTTTAAAAATTAAATAAATTATATTAATTTTAAATTTAAAAAATATCTCATTTGAATTTGAGAAATTAAACTTGAAATTATCTATTACTATATATAATAAGGTAATTGAAAATCTTATTTAAATTAATCTAGTTTGTCATTTTAAGGGTAATATGATTATCGGCTTATAATTCTCAAATATAAATTATATAATTATAATAATACATGTTTAAATTTAATGAATATAATTATAATTTGTTATTTATATATGCATGCATGTATGAATCTCATAAACTTATCATTAAATTAATTTAATAAACAAAAAATATATATAAAAGATAGTCGGTGCCTCGAATAGATTCTATGCTTGTATTTCTTAACAAAGCAAATATAATTTTACAAGGAGACTTGAGTGAATGTAGATGGCAGTGTCCTCATCCACCGTTTATCATTAGTAATATTTTTTCAATAATTCATAATATTCATAATTATATTTAAAATAAATAAATAAATTCAGACGAAAATAGTTCAACATGACTCTCATGTGTTTGGAATAAATAAATACATGGAGTATTAACTTTTTCCAACACGATTTTAGAGAGAAACTCGTTGGTGGACTTGACAAAAATGATGGCTCCACCGGTTTGGATATGGTGGAGAGAAGAAGCTCGTAGCGTTTAGTCCCACCGGACTCGACGCTATAAATCAGGCTAGAAACTAAACCAAAATGGTTCCGTTTTTATTTATGGCCAACTTACCAAGGTGTTAGGCTGTTTAATTAATGATAGATAGGGATTGTCTGTAGTGAAATCAACTTAAATAACGCAAATTAAAGAAGCTGAAAGTTGGATTTTATTTCAAAATATAACTAACTATTCAAACAAATGTTCTCCTAAAAACCAAATATCAGAAAAGACAGAGACAGAAAGACGATGATGTTCAAAGATTTAAAATTGAAAGAAAAATGACTTGACATGGTCTTTCTTTATACACAAATATTGGTCCACATAGGCCCCATGTACAATACGCGGAACTAACTAGTAATTAGAGAGATGTGACACTGCTCACAATTATGGTCACGTTTAAATTATAACATAATTACGATAGGGGCATAAAATTTATATTTTTGTAATTTTGAATACCTTATATTTATGTGATAACTGTATTTTAAAAATATCAAAATCTTCTTATAAAATTAATGAGTAATGGTAGAGATTTTTAAGGATGTGATGCGTTATCATTACGTTGATTAATTAGGATCAGTTTTATGAGATCGGTTATATTATAAAATATCATTAATGTCAATAATGATGTTCTTTGAACATAATTTAAAACCGAAAGAAAAATGATCTGACCCATTCTACATGGACCACATCTATAATACTGGGAACTAACTAGTGATGATAAGAGAGGAGATATTCACAAGAATCATAACTATAGTTCCATTTAAATTGTAACATAATTACAATAGGGACAGTAAATTGATATTTTTACAACTCTAAATAGCAAGTGATTCTTATATTTATGTGATAACAGTGTTTTAAAAATATCAAAATCTTCATATAAATTAAATAAAATACCAATTCTATGATGTCATATGAGTACATTTGGTAAGCCCACTTCAAAAACGGTCAAGGATCCGAAACGCAAATTAACACCGACTTACAAGCACTTGAATAACACGAGTCTTATATTTATGTGTAAATAGTATTTTTAAAATATCAAAAAAAATTATAAAAATAACAATTTTTATGGTGTCATAAGTGTATATTTGGTAACCCAATTCAAATTGGACGAGAGACAAAAGGCAAAATAAGTAAATAACAAACCTATTTTAATAACCAAAAGGTGAAAACATAAAAACTTGCTTCTTTAATCTCAACAAGCAAAAATTTCGCAAGTAAAAATTGGGTAACTGATGGTCCATTTGGCAGCCGTAGATTCCAATTTTACCATTCACAAGCAAACAATAAAATGACAGCCAGACTTGGATTTGCCTATAGTCCACTCCGTGCCCTGTTTCATTTGGGCAAGCAGCCGAAGAAAAGTTACTCGGAGAAAGCTTTCCAACCATCAATAATCTACATATTTGAGTGGTAGAAACCAGAAAAAATGGATGGTATAATAATAATATACTATATATATAGCAATATGGTATGAAAAATATTTCAACACCCGTCTGCATAAGCAGAAAATTTCAAAATCCATAACTGTATAAACAATTATTTGTGATAAATGCTTTCCAGGCCATAACAATGTTCAATATATAGAAAAAAAAACATAACAAGAATTGACTTTTATAGCCCTGAACACCTCTCCAAATATAATTCACTTATTAACTAGAGAAGATTATATGTTAATCAACACCAACCCCAGTACAACAAATGACAAGTTTAGGGAATTGTGCGTTGGTAGAGGGGTAATGCTCCCAATGCTTCACGTTCTGCTCTCTCCCTCTTTACCTGCAAAAAGAGACTTTTTAGTCACCAGCTAAGAGTTGGAAAACAACAGAAAAGATGCTCTATATAAGAATCTAAAAATCTCCTAGAATTTTAACTTGATGAAAGCAGGAAAAATATGCCATGTAAAAAGGTAATTCCTATTAATTTTAATTAAATGCTCTAGGTTTGGAAAAGGGGGCTTTTGGTGATTGTTAGGGTGCAGAGTGAGATTGATAAATGAGAGGAGGAAAACTCTGCCTAGCGATTTGCTTGTGAGATAGGCTGATCTTAAGACGAATTTGAGAAGATAATTCGAAAGAGTAGAGTAGGAGACAAAAGTTTTGTGTTACAAATTATATTGTGACGATAAGGACACGTCCAAGGTACAATAAGTCATGAGCATCACAACTTTCTTCTCAAGGGGAACCAGCACACAGTCATTGAGCAATAGGATGTGCCAAACTATAAACAGTTTAATCCTCAAATATAATTGTCCAAATTGTAAAGGATAAGGAAAAAAGGATTTGCAAACCTTGTGATGGACAACACTTGGTTGTTCATTCTTGCAAGGACTGAACCAACCGAAGAAGCTTTTGGGAAGGCTATGGGATTGTTAATGCAAGGAGTTACACATGCACCCTGTGATCAGAAGCTGCTCCTGGGTGGGGATCAAATCAAATTGTTGCTACCATTGAAAGTAAAGGAATGCAAGAATTCAGGATAATATAACGTCACTGTCCAGGTTGAACTACATGAGATTTGCAAACTCTAACGGTTCAACTTTGACCCTGGTGGCGATGTCCTTGACTATGATTTTAATCCATGGGGACATGGATTGTTTCAACCACGGGGGATTGTCACACTCAGCTCCAGAGTAGTTGTTAGTAGTTAGACAGTTATTAGCTTAGTCTAAGGATAATAAAGTCTTTTTCTTAATTTTCAGAAGTTAGAGGATATAACTAGCTGAGAGAAAGCATTTGTACAGATGTTATGAACTTGATTGTAATCTGAATATCAGGGCTATATTTTTCTCAGATTCTTGTCTTTCCCTCTTTATATATGTCTATCTATTTCTATGTTCAATCTACTCTCTCAAAATCTCTCTATTTTCTTCTTTCAGTCTCTAATAATTCCATTGGTATCTCTGAATTCCACCTACTTAAGTTCTAAACTTCTGGCTAAAACACCATGAAATTTCAACTATTTATATGGTGGTACAACATTTTGAAATGTTCCCAATGGCATAACAAGCTACCAACTTAACAACTCACCAACTAAAAACAAACGGACAATATACATGCTATCAAAAATTCTAATCCAAATCAAATATACTCAGATAATTTAAAATCTTCATAAATTGAGTCAGTGTAGGAGACTATAGATTAGAGTATAAAATTTTGCATAGAATAAGCTAAATGATGGCCTGTGCATATTTACTTGTCTTTGTTTGACAAGTTTATTTGTTATGAGAATACCTAAAAATATTAACTACCATTTTATTGTTATTTTGCAGCTTAAAAAGAACATGTTTTTTGATAAATAATTTTTTTTTTGTGATGTAGTAATGTAAATCTCTAATCCATTATCATATGAACCATGCAATTATAACTGGTGCACCTTTGCATGGCTAAAGAACAAAGGAGCTTTATTTACTATACTTGATGTTAGAAATAGGAAACAGAATGAATAATTTACAGATAATATAGCGAGTGAATGGCATTGAAAGTACTAGTATCTACAAAGTAACTCCAGAATTGTCAAAAGACTCAAAACACAACAAAGAAAAACATGTACAATGACAAAAGAAAAAAAGGAATTGGGAACAAAAGACAGAAAAAGGAAAGTCCATTTCTCGAAAGCACTCACCAGAGCCAGCATATCTTTAAGATAGCTCCTAAATGGTGTCTGCATTGCCTGCACACAAGTAACAGACGCACCATAATTAAGATTAGCCAATGTTTTTTTGAAATACAAGTATTTTGTAAGTCTTCATTAGTTTTTAGTTCTTTCAAAAATTTTGATATCAATCATATTTCTAAACCTTAGTTTATTCAATAAGATGTAGACAGAGCTCTACAATTTATTTAATTTCCCATTCCTTTCCTTTCCTTTCCCTATTCTCTTTCAAAGCCCAAAGGCCAAAACTATTCTCACGCTACCTCTCTGAAGTTTACAAATTCTCAAATTAAATATTGCATCCAATCAACTTTCACTTCAGCATTGTAGCATCAATTAAAATGCTTGCATACATAAACTTTTAAATTACAAATTACATACATATATATAAATAAAAAGGCTTAGATAGGATAGGACACCTGCAGATCATCGGGAAGATATTCGTGTTTCATGGAGAGATCCATGGCACGCAAGAGACGCTGGTTTCTGGCATCAACGATTTCACGAGGCAGGCGTTTGAGTGCCTCCTTGATGTCCAAATCTTCATACGGATCGTACAGATCCTCGAATCTCAACCCTAATTTTAACCAAATTACACATTAAATTAAAACATCATCGTCACTAAATTATGTAATTTCTGCTTATCAAAGAAAGTTGGGTAGAAAGGAAAAATAACTACCGTATTTGAGGAGACTTTTGGAGACAGAGTTTTTGTGCATAGCTGCCAGAAAGTTTTTAGATGGATTCAACAACCACGATGACAACGCCATCTTCGATTCGATTTCACTTCTCTCTCTCAAAACTGAGCTCTCGTTCGTTGCAAAAGAGTCGCTCGAGGTTTCCTAAAGCCTACTCCGACGCAAAACCTAATAAAGGAATCAGGGCCGTCCGATTTAATTGCAGGCACCACGCAAATGTTACGCGCTTTTTAAATTTTCTGGAATTAATTTTTGGAAAGAAGAAATAATTTAACAACTTGTTGAAATAAAATTATCTAGATATCAAATATTTATATCTTTTTATTGCGACAAAATGTGTTAATTTAGTTTTAAATTCGTACACGGACGGATACACCAATTAAATATTTATATAAATTTACAAGTCGTAACATTGTGTTTATACAAAATAAAATCATTATATTTTTCCCACAATATGTTTATTACTTGCACATATTATTATAGATATTTAGGTTATTATATAGATAGATAATCCTATGGTAGTAAGACCCCAAAAAAAGTTGGACAGAGTCGAAAATATTATTTTTTTTCATTTTTCACAAAAGGAATTATATTTTGTGGTGAATATTAAGAATGTATTTTATATTTAATATTAAAAATAGTTAACTGTTAATTAAGTAGTAGTGAATGATAATGACAATTAATTTTTAGGATATTATGTCAATTTATATTATAATGAATAAAATGATCATTCTTTTTCTGAAATTAAATTTACAAATGAGACATTTTTATGGGTCGACCACCCTCCATGTAGCAGCAGCGGAATATATGGTTAGACTATAATTTTCTAACACAAATATGAATAATTTTTTGCACACAAGAAAAAATAAAGAATTTATCAAATGAAAATGTAATATTATTATGAATTGAATTGTATTGATTACATAAAAAGTCTCAATACAATCTATATTTATATCTCTAACTACTTTCATATATTCATTCTAAAAAGGATAATAAATAGTTCTCTTAATCTATTTTGACAAAAGATAATAAAATTACTAATTAACTTTCTTACGACTAGTTGAAAATTATTAAAATAAAAATAGTAAATTTAAATCGTACTAGATTTTCTTAAATAATAAATGAAAATAGATCAAATAGAATAAAACTCCATAAATAATAAAATATATGAAAATTTTAATTTTCAGTATGATTTTTCTCTACATCGAACTTCCCTTCTTAAAAAAAATTTGTCCTCGAATTTTAAAACAAACAAGTATCAAAAAATAACAACTACGAATATTCAATCTTCGCAGGAAGAAACCTCCATGACTCTTCTTCTCAAAGAACAATCTTGAAAATAAGCGAGAAAATATCAATATCTTTCAATTAACCTGCATGACAAAGAAATTTTGAAAAATAACAAAATCAATAATTTTGATATCCTCAAACACTAAAACAATCTCATAACTAATTTTCTTTGTTGGAGTATCTCAATCTGTAGTATCTTCGTACTTAGAATTTTGTGACATCTTCTATACTCTCCTCAATAATGGTCAACTCATTAGGAACTTGAGATTTTTCAACAATAATGATTTTAATCTCAACTTGACTTTACTCCAAAATAAAACTCTCATGAACCTCTAAAATTGACATTTCATTAATGACCTCTACTTTAGATTCTTCCTTTGAGCATCCGATAATTTTTGAGGTATCAACAAATATCTCTAACTTACAATCTGTAACATTAGTTTTTGATTCTTAAACAACTTTTAGTGTCTCAGTAGATCTCTTAAACTTACAACATTGTATAGTGATAGACATATTGGATAATGTGTTTTGAAACTTCAGTAAAAAAATTTGGCATTTAATCAAATAATGAACATGAAACTTATGATAATGTCTCATAAATTTTGTAATCCATTGATCCAGCTTATAATGAATGTACGTGATATATGTTGCCAATAATATTCAAAAATTAATATATATTTTCAATAAAAAAATCTTTCTCATATTATTACACAATCTCACGTATTCCATTTGAGTTCAACTTTTAGTTACATACCCAAGAAGTTTATCTATTACCAATCTGACCTTATTCTCTTCAAGGATATTATAAAAATAAAAATACTTTTTAATATCAAACAGTCAATGAAAAAAATAATTTGTATGTACCATTCGTCAAAATAAGGAATGTCATCGTAGAGAGGAGCGTGCATAAAATCTCTGGTTTCCTTATGCCTATGAGAATAAAATTCAAAATCAATCAAAAAAAATATTTCTAGTACGTATAGACTTTGGGGTATGGTAATCTGAGAATAATTAAGAGGGACCAAATTGCACTTTACTAGAATTAGATCAAAACCCACCAAAACATTATAGAACGTTATTTGTTCTGATTGTTTAACGCAAATTAATTCCGTAAAAAATGATGGAAGCACGATGGCTAAGTTTAATCTGCAACTCTTATGAAGATACAAACAGTTGACGATGAACAGTATCAAAAATTTCTTTCTTTCTTTCTTTTATTGATAAATCAAAAACTACGATCGACCACGATCTAGAGAAAAATCATCATGCAATTTTTGGCTCTAGAATATAGTTTTTACCAAAAATTAGATAATTCTTGAAATAACACGCGAGATTTTACTTCATCTACTCCTTCACCCATGACTAATGAATACAGTTATCCAGACTCTGATGTCAATTGACGCAACGAAATATGTGGTTAGATTGTAACATTATAACACAAATGTGAATAAATTCTTGCACACAAAAAAAAGTGAACAGTTCTCCACAAAAATCGAAATATTATTATGAGTTCAATTATATTAATTACTATGAGGACAATTATATTAATTACTCAAGACAACCTATATAAGTCTAGGTGTTTTTCTATATTTATTTTGAAAAAGGATAATAAATAGATCTCCTAATCTACTTTGAAAAAGGATAATAAAACTACTAATTAACTTTCTTATGACTAGTTGAAAACTATTAAAATAAAAATAATAAATCTAAATCCTACTAGATTTCTCTATAAAACTCCATAAGTAATAAAATATATAAAAATTCTAATTTATATCGTTATTTTCCTATGCATCAGCAACATTGAAAGGAACAAATCTCAACCTCGGGCCTTGGCCCAATTGTTATTCCCACTCCTTGTGTATTAAGAGGATGGGGTCTAAATTTTTACAGTGTCAAAATAGTGTATTGAGTTTAAATTCTATAATAAACTACCAAAAAAAAAAGAATCAATTCTCTCTTTAGACAAGGGGCTGATATTGGCAAAATTGATGATCATGGTTGGACCAGGAACATATAAAGCTTGTTTTCCAATCCCAAAAACAGGCCACAGCTCAACCCGCTGCTGATGCTCTTGTTCCAGTCCCTAAGGAGAGTATTTAAATACATATATACATAAATACATACATACAAACATACATACATACCCCAAAGCTCAATCTGCTGCTGCTGCTCCTTCGGTCCTAAAGAAAAACTTGGAGTTAATTTTTAAAATAATTAGTTATTTGGGATCACTTTGTAATTTTCCCTGTTTCATAGGAGTATTTCTTTCAAGGTGAGAAGATTAAATGTAAAATTTACATGTTTCATATAATTTCTTAAAACTGCCAAGATTCCATTTCCTGGTTAGATAGGCCACAATTTTCCAGCTGAAAGGTTTTGAACTTATAATTAGCTGTTGAACATCGCACATTCTTTTCAGACAGAAATCATAAATTACAGC
Organism: Hedera helix; assembly: GCA_947179155.2. Classification (NCBI taxonomy): domain Eukaryota; kingdom Viridiplantae; phylum Streptophyta; class Magnoliopsida; order Apiales; family Araliaceae; genus Hedera; species Hedera helix. The sequence goes on along the minus strand of OX359268.1, from coordinate 47,245,716 downwards.
ACTTGGGCTCGTGCAGTGCTTAGAACAAAGGGAGATTTTGAACAAGCTGATGTTCTCTTAATTTATATAATGAAACAAAATAATCTACTCGAGTCTCTTTCCTGTTGCAGTCGTAATTTATCTGCCTGTGTCTTTTCCTCCATTACTTTCCTATCAGGAATGAAGGAAGATAAATGCTTCAACACCACCACCTCCATTATTGGCAAAGCTTCTTCAATGTCATTCTATCTCTTCCCGATGTTCATCTTCCTCTTGGCGAACCTGAGATTAAACAAAACTGGTAAGGTGCCAGTAAACAGAATACACAATGTTTAAAATGACCAGAGAGAGAGAGAGAGAGAGAGACTTGCCTGAGGGTGCATAGAGAGACTTACAGATCTAAGCTTCAATTCTCCTCTTCTAGTGGTCAACTCATCCAGGATCTCAGAATCATCATCTGTTTCCACTTCTAAACTTCCATCCCTTGAAGGACTCTGCCACAAGCACATTTTCGCATATTGCACATATAAACCAAAAATGATGTACCACAAATGTCTCAAAATCTAGGATTGAATTTCACTTAAAACTATTGGATTTCAACAATTGTAAAACCTCTCCCTCTCTCTCTCTCTCTCTCCCTCTCTCTTATTTGCATGTGTCAAAGAATTGAATCAGAGTTGAAATATTGGTTATAAATAAAGAGTAAGCAACTAACATGCATGTCTTAACTTTGGAACAGTAGCCTCATTTCAGCTGATTACAGAGCATTTGACAGAAATGTGGGAAGAGAATCCAAAAAAAAGAAGTTGAAATTCATTGCGGATTATTATAGGATTTGAAAACGTAAAAATGATAAGGTGGCAACATATCCCCAAAAAGGAATCAAGATCGAGCATCCAAGTCGAGCAATCACATTCTTCTTATAGATAGTTATCTAACATATCATTTAAATTTTAAGCTAAAACAAATATGTAATCAACTAATCATTATTATTACCACTGAATTCATGTCTGACCAAGAACAAGATTAATTACAGGAAAGGAAGTTTTAGACATGGCCATATAATGTACCTGGAATGGGATGCCATGATTACGCATAGTACTACCACAGCGCTCCTCATATTCCGCTGCATCCAACTCCTGTAGGTATTGCGGGGCGAATAGTTTGGGGAAAACACGCTGTCTAATAATTATGAGCAAAAAGAATGGTAAGGGGAACAAAATTCCACCTACTGGTATCCATGTTATCCCATAACATATTACAAAATATGCAAGCTGGAAGAGCGTGAACAAAGCGATAGTTTTCTGGGGCACCGACTCCACGAAAGAAGCATGATCTCCTTCAAGGACTCTGCAAAACAGTTGCGCTTGTAATGACCCCTCAAGAAAAGTTTCTCAATTGATAACTGTGAAGCGAGTACAATATTTTAGGACAACTAAACCTACAGACCACAGGCCACTAAGATGAACTCAATAACTTACTTGTACCATCTTCCAGGAGAGACAAAAAGCAACAGAATTCTTTCCCAGAACTGATTTCCAGGGAGGCTTTCAATGGACATATAGGCGAAATAACCCCACAGAACAGATGTAGGTATTTTCTTTATTATTGGAATGCCAAATATTGATACTCCCACAAGGACAGATTGCAGTAAGTTGCTCCATCTTTGCTCATTAACCCGCACAGGCAAGTGATCATCAAGGTGCTTTTCCAAATCAAGCTTACCTTTCGGTCTTCCTCCATCTTCATCTTTTAGGACTGCATCCTTCAAGTCTTTCAGTTCTTCCGATACCTGAGGCTGCAAGAGAGCCCAAACTACCATAAACTTGCGATTTTTTTTTCAGTGTTTCTATAAGTTATTTCAGTAAAAGCAAAATTATTTGTATTACTTGCATATCACCAAAGTACTTACAGCTGGAGTGTTGTCCATTTGAATGAACACTGCTTGCATCTTGCCAAAAATTTCAGAGTTGCTACCCTGTTGTTCTATGCACTCCTTGGCACTCTTTACCATTCTCTTTTGAATCAACTACAGGTTTTGACGATAACTTTTTAAGAATAACATCAATGCATGGTTACTGCAAAAATATAAGTTTATAAACACTTGACAGTACCCGTTTTTTAAGTACGGCAAGGCTCTTAGTGTGCATGGGAGATTGTGGAAGCACGCCATTTGAAGGAGGGAGTCCAGTCAATCCACATAGCAAGGTCTGAGCAGTTCAATGGAAAACCATGAAAAAAATAAGTATTGATCGAGAATTATGGAATATACACTTTAAATAAGGCATAAAGTCTGCAAAGGGATCAATTAATATACCATAATTCCAAGTAACAAGACGTCGTAATGGTAAGAAGAAGGGTTCTTGAAATTAAATTCCTTTTGTTGTGCCATTTGTGCAGCGACACTGTGGTCGAAAAAATAAAGACCGGCTACCATTATAGCTGGAATGATGGCAACAAAGATGTATAATGTAGGAACTGTCCCCATATCCTGCAGTGAATAGGACACAAGATTTAGCAAAGAATGCTTGCATCATCATGGGCTTGGAATTTTATGTCATCAAGACATCGACTTAGAACTTCAGATACACATAAATATATAACTGCATATTCTGACCTGGATTACCGTCCAACGGTGATGGTATGACGACTCCCAAGGAACAGGAATAAGGAGTCTCCTGGGAACTCCTGAAGGAACCTTGTGAGGTACAAGCTCCGTAAATGTACTCCATTTTAGTACCATTAGAGGAACTCCATAATCCGTAGTGAGACTTCGTAACCATCCTGAAATCAGTTACAAACTAATTTCAGTTTCCAGTTGAGAGCTAGGTTTGCAGCCAAAACCATAGAAACTTGACAAACCTGGGCCAAACATCGATGATCTACTTCTTCTGCTTTTTAGGGAAGTAAAGAGTACGCCAAATGAGAAGATGACCGCCAACAACCCATTTGTATACAGCCACTTGAAATTGTACTCCTCTGCAGAAGGATTTTCACCTTTAGGAATCTGGAATTCACTCGCCAAACCCTGTTATACCAATGCCATAAAATTCGAACTCTGCTTTCATGTTCAGGGACATGGTTGATAGATAATCTCTATTTATGATCAAGCAAATACCTTGATAGTCTGTTGCATGAATAGAACAGCAATCAACATCCCAAAGAGGTCTCCTGCAATTCTTGTAAATCTACTGATAACAGTGCAAGCATTGAATATTGCAAGGAGGACAAGCATGAGAGCAGTCCAAACACAAACCCTGCAAGGGTTGTATGAAAAGTGAACAATCCCTACCACACTTATTTAAATGTAGATTTGGGATAAAACTATAAATGCAACTTACCATCCAGCCCAAGCCAAAAACTGTTCTTGCCCAAGATCTGGCCTTCCTTTACAGAAATCATATAGGTAAGTGTACATAATTACTGTAGGTTCTGCAACTCCTAATATCAATAGAGGTTGTCCGCCAAAAATTGAATGTATGATGCCACATATAGCAGTTGAAGCCAAAGTTTCCACTGCGCTTAAGGTTCCATCTATATACAAAAGATGACTTGTCAAAGCCCTCCATGACATCCACATACTCTAATAAATAGGCCAGCCCAAGCTGCATCAGTTTTGCAACTTGTAAATTGTATTACTATCTTAATCAAAGAAATATATTAAGAATAAATACGTGACTAACCCGTATCTCTACTAAATTGCTCTCCAAAAGCAATGACTGGAAGAGCAGAGGCAAAGAATATATAGGTTGTTGGAGCCAAAATCCTGCATGGAAGAAGGCGAGAACAGATTCCAATAAAAAAATTCCTTTAATCAAAGGTAAAAGAAGAACCAAAAGAAGAAACAAAACCTGCCCCTTGAGCAAAGTGCATTAATCCAGTCTTGCTTGTAGCAAGCTTTTCTTCCTCCGAAGTCTTTAATAATCCCCCTGAATGGTGCTTCGAAAATTCCCATTGCCAAACGCAAGGAAGTGTAAAATCAAATAGCATTCTGAGAATAGTTTTGAAAATCTGTGAGAATGATAAGTCTCCACATATTGCTTCTAGAGCCTTTGGAATATAAGGTAAATGATCAGGCAAAACCGATTTGTAGTCGTGTAAACTTGTTGAATACAAAACAAACTCAATACAAGTCAACTTAAGTTTAACGAAGAAGATTTAAAGGAATATATCACCATTAAGTTTGAGAAACAAGAACAAGGAGGGAATATCCAATTCTATATCAATAGTATTATTAGTAAGGATGTTGATGAAAGTGTATACAAACCCTCTCAGTGGAATTGAGTATAATGTTTGTTTAGCCAAGATAGGCTCCATTCTACATTGATAATCACATATTCTCCATTTAATACATGTATGCATACGAGTAAATTTTGAGAAAGCAAATTGCGGGTACGAAATGCATGTGTGCATATAAATTTATAATTACATGCATGTCAGATAATTATTTCTAACCTGCAATCAAATTGTAATGCAAAACATAATAGTTATATTAATAAGAAACCGCAAAAAATAAATAATAAAAGAATGAAGTGATTTCAACAGGTAGAAGGCCAATAAGCAAAACCTGATTTATGTCCAGAGATTTTTCACCAACTCAGAAGTGAAAATTTGGTCTGACCGGAGATTCTTGCAGAAGAAGAGGAGGAGATGTACATTTTGGTCGCCAGAGTTTTTGGATTTGAATTTGATTTTGATGGGTTCGGTTCGGTTCGGTATTATTTCAAGACGGCAACACCCTATTCAAGCGGAAGACCATACATCAAACATAAGCACCAGACACAAAAATTATTCCGCCTTTTCTCTTTCAACAAACGCCGCCTTACCAACCAACCGATTATCTATACATACATACAGACATTATGCTCCAATTCTTACCCAAATTAAACGAATTTTATTCTACACCTAAGCTCAATTGTTAAATTTTAGAGCCGCAGGGTTCAAATTGAACAAATTTTATTTTAGTATAGGTCAATTCATAAAAATCATACTCTCAAGTTTGATTTTTTAAAGTTAATATTAAATATTTTAAAATTGATGTCATTTCTTTTACTTTTGAAAATAATAAATTTTGTTATTTTTTGCATAGGTTATAATTTTATTATCTATACTTAAAAAAAATTATATCAAGTATTACGAATGAGTTTCAAGGTGTTATATATTATATATTATCTAAAAATTAAACTAGTTATAAATTTTATTTATTTATAATTTTAATAAATCTTGTTAAGTTTTAAAATGTGTCAAATTAATTTCCACTGGTAACCTTGCACTTTGAAACCGAGGGAGTAGTTAATAAATGCATGAATATTAATTACTCATTCTTTCAAATTTATTTGCGCAGTTTTCCCGCTGTATGATAATCCCTCCATTCTAAAATTCTAAAATCAAAATGAAAAGAAACTGTATAATAATCCCTCCATTCTAAAATTAAAATAAAAATTTCTTTTTACACCTATCATTTCCAAAATTAAAAATAGAATTCTATTTTACACTTAAGTCGCATGTAATTCATAACATATTATTTATACAACACAAATTAAATATTATTATTACTACATTCTACTATATTTCTAACAAATATTAAAGATATATTTGAAAAGGTAAATTCTTTTTTAAAAAAAAATTATCGTATAATTTTGAAACAATGATTACCAAAAAAAACATGAATAAGAAATAACAGTAATGCCAGTCCTGCGATTTTAACAGTTTAAGCAGCTTTTCCCATTGATAACTATACAAAATCCAACAATGACGGAGAAAAAAAGACGGTACTTGGAGCATTCAACAAATATACATACAAGCCCATACGGAATAGCATGTATACTTGTCAACTCATATTTTTTTTCAAGATTCAGTCCGGTCTGCTCTTCTTGACAAGGTTCATACTTGTGGTTCTTCTCATTCTAATACTGAACTACCTTCACAAAATAAATACAGCATCACAGCTTTTAGATCTTGGTAATAATTAATTAAACCAAACTTGAAGGCAGCTTACAACATCTGCAATTCCCTCACACTATAGAAGCTTCAGCATTTTCAATAGCTCTTCATGTTCTGGATCCAGCTTTGGGGGAGTGTAACAGCCATGAAGATCCTCCACTATGTACTCCTGGAACATTGTAAAAGAATAACCTTCCTAATTATTGATGAGTAGAAAAATATAAATAAACCACTATGGACTATGGTGATGACATATGCACAACCAAAACCACTAACCAACCAGGTCCCTCTTTCCTTGGCAAAATACTATCAAAAGAATAGTAAAGCAGAGATGGCAGAAAATGGAAACTATATTGCTTAAAGCACAACACAGCATCAAATAACCAGTTCAATTAGTACGCTGTGAGGTGAAGCACTTTCACTAACTAATGACGAAAGTGCTTTCATCATCTGATAGTTCTCAATAGTGTTTGGTAAATAATTTTCAAAACTACTTTATAAGGATATTTTTATGTTTAAATGAAAACGCACTTTCAAAAACACTAAAAATTTAGCACTTCCTACCCAAAATCTCTACAGCTAAAAGCACTTTGGAAACAATCTCCAACGTAATTTTTTGAATGAAAAGTGCTTTTAGCTTACCTTACCAGTCACCCAAGAGGGCAACAACTCTAGCAACACAGTAAACAGCCATACTGATACCAATTTATGATGAGATGGAGATGCTTTATTCCTTGTTTATGTTAATATATCACTAAGAAATATATATTTCTACTGAGAAGATGATTTGTCACCTGTGTGAGTTCCCTCTTGGTGAGGATGTGGTAGTGTCTCTGCCAGATCCTTTGAATGGCCATCGTGGCAGCAAGGAAACCATATGCAATACCAAGAATAGCAAATATAACAACAAAAACAATAACCAGTGCGAAGCATGCTTCCATTGATGCAGGAAAACAATCTAAGATGCCCCATCCGTAACAACAGTTCTGACAGCCAGCCATGCGGGGGTCACTTCTATTAAGAGAGGAGCAATGCAGTATGAGCCCGAAAAATCCAAGCAGCACAAAGAAGCCCAGCACTCCTGGAAGTATTTATACTCATGTCAGGGCCGTAGAATATTTATCCTGCTTCAAATTTTTCAATAGGAAATAAATATAAAAAAAACAAAGACTGAGAGTGCTGCAAGTCCACAAATATTGAAATTATGCTAACATCCTTCAGCTTGCGGTGATTGTTAGAGGAGGGGGAGTTAAAGCTCCCAATTCAGCACAGTTAGCAAGAGAAACCACCAAAAACTTACTAAAAAGCCTCTTAGGAGGCCAACTATGTACTTCAGCATTTCACTCATCCCGTTCACATTTTCCTTCTACAATTCTTGGGAGCAAAAGAATGATTTCAAAGTTACAAAATAAAGCAATAAAAAAATGCACCCTAAATATGAATCAGATTCTCATTATTACAGTTGCCTAGTGTTGAATTGATCAAATGTGCTAAACCAAAAGGTCACTCTATCTCTCTGCCCCCCCCCCCCCCCTCTTTCCCACCCCACCCCCGGGTGAGATTTTTACCTATACAGTAGTAGAATGGTATAGGATGTTTTGACAGTATACGATCCCAATTATCATTGAATGAATTCCTGAAAGTTCCGTCATTATCCAAGAGGTATGCAAAGCCAGCTATCACTGCAATCACCTGCAAAAAAATGACACATTTTATAAGGGAATTTTGATTCCTGGGAAATTGTAACAAAAACTAGAGTTCCTCTTGGATTTCCTTCTTGATCAATGACAACTGCAGCATTGTCATCATGGCGTATTATCATATCGTGGCAACATTTGAATTCTTTACATACAAGTCACATTAAGGTTCTTATCACTTCTGATCTTTCTAAAGGCATATTGGGTAGTGCTTCAATGATTACATCAAGATTAATGTCACCTATATGAGTAACAAGGACATTGGATTATAAAATGCAGGAAAAGAAAAAGTTGGTCTAAATTTACAAATGCACAAGCTGATGCATATCATGCTTAACGAGTTAAAGAAGAATCGACTTTATGACATAAATATTGTTTTCAAATTGGAGCAACCTTGTACACAAAATAAAAAACTAGTAAATTCACATTATGACCTTGGAATTGATCTTTGAATATTTCAAATAATTAAATCAAATAAATATTTGTAGACTAATTGCCGTAGATGATGAAATATATCTGATATAGTGAATGGTCGACCTTGACTCTAGAAGTGATGGGACAGAGGACAAAGAGAAGGGGGATGATCCATTCTTCCATATTTCTTTCATTATTAAATAATTGACTTGCATTGTAAAGACCAATCTTGTGATTTGAACCTTTCAGCAATTAAATTATTGACATGCATTGTAAAGACCAATCTTTTTATTTTAACTTTTCAGCAATTGCTGCAATATGTTATTGAACAACATGAAAAAGTTCAATAAAGTTGTCGACTACAGATGAAGTTGATTCGAAGTCATACTAGAGACTTGGGATTATAGCTTGCCTTCGTCTAGGTTTGAGGGTAGGTTTCTGTTGGTTAAGGACCATGCGTCAATTAGCCCACCAACTTAGAACACCCATTAATTCCTCTCTCCAAACAGACCAAATAAAACAATAATTAACTGTATATTGGTCCTTCCCCCTAACTAAAGCAGGAGCTACAAAAGGTCTACCACATAACCTCCTATTTGTCGTATGATTGAAGAAAATGCAGGACTACAGACTAAGAGTAGGTAAAATTCAACAACCCACTGCAAAGGAAGTGTACCTACATGCAATAATCCACTGAGATCAAAGTGCCAACCAATTCATAAGATTTAATGAGTCTAATAACTTATCCATAGATTTTCAACTCGAAAAGCACTCGACTTGGGGAACTAAAAATGATATACTTTTCTAAAAAAAGGACATAAAAATTTAGACATAGAAAACCATGTTTTTCCAGCACGATAACTAAAAAAACATGTTCCAAGAATTTTTACACTGGAAAAAACGGAAATACAGTGCACTCACAGTTTGTACTGCTAAAAATACAAGGAATACATCTCTGGCCACAAACAGTCGAAATTTTATTTTGCGCCAAGAGTTATCCTCCAACTCTGCTACTCGAAGATGAAACTGAGCTTTGCAAGTTGTACAGTGAGAGAAAGCAAATCCTTCCTATTTTAAGATAACAAATATACAAACAATTATTCTTTTCGAGGATTTTTAGAGTTAGTATTCATTTATAGAATTAAGTGCAAGTAATCAAACACACCTTAACTGAACGCCAATGATCAAGACACATGCGGTGCACAAACTGCTGGGTGCCCTTGCACATGCAGGGAGAGATCAATTCATCATCTATGAAAAAAAAAGTAACAAAATATTAGTCCAAATCAATCAGATATTATGCACAAGTAGTTACACCACATAGAACACAATGGAGTTTCTTTCCCAGCAATAAGTGTACATACAGATGTCCCAATATAGTTTAACCAAAATAAATCCCAGCATTATTTAGTTTGACTTGGAAGGAGAAGAACATGATCAACACACCTACTCAACATTCACCACGTGAAAATTTGATATCCATTCCTACAACTCCAGCAATACCAAATGCTAAAAAGAAATGTGGTGAATACTCTCCCAATAGTGAATAAGGATCCTATCTAGTTCCAAATCCCGAATTTTATATATAGCAATCAATTAGTGCACACTATGTGGGTGAATTGGACAACAACCATAAATAGATAGTATTAAAACCCTTATAATTATCAGTATATGCAAAAACTAGAGCAATATAAGAGTTAATAACCTAACAAAATTCAAACTTGGAGAGCATTTGGAACATGTTGAGCCTTTCTAATGTAATGAGAAGCAAGCAAATATAATTCAATCCGAATTAATAAACGAAAAAAGGAATTCACCATCTTCACCGTCACATTCGAGACAAATTCGACAACAAGCGACGGAACCAGCTTCAACATCAGCGTCATCATTCTTTAGTATCTCACTAGAACTGGCTGTATGTCCATGGTGATTGTCAAGCAGAGGATCGGAGTCGCTAGGGTTTCTATCACCTGATGGCTCCAGCTGTAATTCACTGGTCATCTTATGTATTTCTGAAAAATATATACAAAGAACCTCTAATCTGGTACTTCTCAATTACGACTCGATGAATAAATCAATCAATGCCCTAGATACAATCGAAAACACAAAAATAATTTCCACGATAAATTATCATTTAATTCTAATAAAACTTCAAGTATCAACTACAGAACATGAATACATATGTACCTGGAATTTGTAGTTGCAGGAAATTGATGAATGAAACATAGAGTCTATGGTGTCAACGAAGAAGATTAATTTGCCAAAATGGTATGATAAAAACGAAGTGGAATTGTTTGATTGGCGCGTGGAGCGTAAGACGCAGTGTAAGTTGGCAGAATGCTGACATCTTGGAGAAATTATTCAATGATGTTAACCTAATAATTAATATATTATTATTTTAATATATATAATAAATTTTTTATATATTAAAATAATAATATATAAATATTCTCGAAACACCAAATGATTATACCCTAATAATAATTTTTCGAAATCTTGAGCATTTTACTATTATATACATATTGAGCATCACCCCTGGGCCCCGGTCACCTCGCAAGGCCTGATTAATTGTACGAAAACAAAAGCATTAGAGAAAGTGACGAGGTGCATCACCCCTGGGTCCGGGTCACCTCGCAAGACCAGATTAAATGTACGAAAACAAAAGATTTAGAGAAAGTGAAGAAGTGTATATACCGTTTAGATAACATATTAAAAATAAATTATAATTCAACATTAAATTATTATTTTTTATTCCACAAAAAATATTTTATCACAAATTCATTATCATATAATACTAATAACTTAAACATTCAATAAAATTAAAGTAAATATAAAAAAAAATCCCTTTTTTTTAAATGAATATATTTTTTAGTAAAAGATGGAGTGTTAAAACTCCACAAACGATCTAAAACTTTAATCCCAAACAAAATTAAAGCATAAATATTTTTAGGAGAAAAATAGACAGAAAACAAAAAATTAGTGAGTTCAAGTGAACAACTTTTGAACTTAAACAGATTCCCACCAAACTCAACCATGAAAACTAACAGAAACACACAGATTGATGAAGTAATGGAATTAGAACTGTAAGGTTCTTAAAAATATGAAAAAATGGAGAAGGAAAAGAACATGGAAGAGTATTAAAACTCTATAGATGATTAATTAATATGAGAGTATTCAGCATAGCATGATTGTTCACTTTATCATATACCACGCGATTCCTCTTTTTCTCTCCTCGGCCATGAAAGGCTTCTTCTCTTTGACCATCGGATTCCAAATGTGCAAATATAAAGATCCAGCCAACTGAAAATTTAAACAGTTTAATAGCAAAATACAATAATTCAAACATTCAATTTGAATAACTCTTCGTTTCTAATTTTTTATTTTTATTTTTTAAACTAATATACCAACAAAATTGACTCAATTTAATTGGAGTTAAATTAGGTTTCTAATCAACCTTATACCAACCAAGTTCTCTTAGTTTAATTATAGTTAAATTCCGACTCTAGTTTGATCAGCCCAACCATTAACATGAGAATTTAAAGAAAACTCGAATAAATTAAACCCAATTAATTCAGTTAAGGAGATTGATTAATTGATTGATGTGATGCGATTATTTTTGATGACTTGATTTTTGAAAGACTATTGAGTGGCATAGACCATTTTTGAACTTATTAGTTGAACTACACTCTCAAGGTATCTAAATAATTTCCTAAAGTTTTACACACAATTAATGGTGTTGCTAGTGACCATATTAGGCACCCCATTAATTAGGATCAACTACTATATATTTAATCTCCTCTCTTTTATTTGAAAATAAGTGTCTTAACCTTGATTGATCATCACTCACAGCCTTAATCAAGCTCAATTGTTTACTTAAACTCATATTATAAAATTGTATTTTATGACTTCTTAAATTAACCGAGCTGAGTTGAGTTAAAATTGTGAGCTCCATTAACAGTTTAAATCAAAACTCACCTTGGGGGGGGGGGGGTATTTTTAATGGAATAGCTACTGCCTACTACAAGTACTATTAGTATTTAGTAGTCTAGATTTTTTCATTTATAAAAAGTGACTCAAATGTATGTGCAAGTATAACGTTACAAGTAAACCGCGTTTAACGGTCAAGTCTTATCGGTCCCCATCCCCATCGCCATCGCCATCGCCAGCTGTTATATGGAATAATGGAAGACTATTTTTTTAGTTTTCACACATATAATTATTTAATAATTTTGAGACACTGTTATATAATATTTTAAATTAATTATATCTTTTTTTTATTTTAGTGGACTCGGATCTATAAGCAGTAAAGAATTATTAAAATCAAAAAATATAATTAACCTAAGACATAATAAAAATATATAATTAATCTAAGACACCACGTTACGATATTTAGGACCACTATATAATTTTTTTTTCCACACACATTTCAGCGTAAACGCAGGGATAGTGGGGCCACATACCCCCTATTGATTGATGTTTGTTTCCGGAGTCAGTCCGTGAAGTAACATGCATGACGAGACCTGTTTTATTTTCAAGGGAATGTTAATTTATTTAGTAAGGTGTAAATGAGTTGTGTATGTATGTATATATTTACGAGAAGTTGTTTAAAATATATATATTAAATTCTAAAATGTATTTAGTCTCCAAAATTCCTGAGCCAAACATGCAAAGAATCTGCCACAAAACACGCTAAGGGACGTGATTTTTTTGTACCCAACCTTGGAGTCGGAATCATTTTATTTTGGTGTTTGGGAGCTTTATAATTTTCAAGTCTTCTTCAGCCACTACCGTAAAAAGTTAAGATTGCATTCAAGGAAAATTCTACCACTTTTATTTTATATATATATATATAACTAGCTAGCTGTTTTGTTTTTTTACTTATCCACAGCGGCGAAGCCAAAAATATTTTTTAATACGGTCAAAATTATTATTAAACTATAAATAATTTAGCAAAAGTTTGGAGGCAGCGCTCCCGAGCTAATTTTTTTTAATACTTTTGTACTTTTGGGTCACACACACACATATATATATACTATATTACAATGACAATATAATAACTATTAATATGTGATATATACACTATATTGACTCATAATAAAAAAAAATTAATCACAACTGTTTATAAATAATTAATTCATTAATTATTTTAAAAAATAATATAAACTAGATTATTATTTAGTTTAAAAATATTATGAAGAGAGATACATATATTGAGAGAATATAAGTCATATATGATTAAAATTTTATTTAAAAAAGTATAAAATTTTAATTTGATACTGTATAATAAAAAATTTATAAAATTTGAATAGAATTAATTTATATATAATATTTTAAAATTTATCATATATTATAAAATAATTATTTTTTTCAGTGGGATCAATTGACCCACAAAAATAACATACGGCTTCGCCCTGCTTATCCATATGCTAATTGCCACACATCTCAAGAATGTGAAAAAAGATGGATATATGAACGTTAAGCCCTGTGTCCGAGTGTTAAATATGTTAGTAAAGAAGTTACGCCCGTTTGAAATGGTCCTTCGTTTTACAAGCAAAATGACGATAAACGTGCAAGTAGTTTGGGATCATCTCCATTAGATCCCCTTATATTTTATGCCTAATTTACCAATATATTAATTTCATTAATAGTATTGTATCATTTTATTAAATAAAACGAAGACCATACCCACATTAAAATCATATTTCGAAATTACTTTTCAATATTTAAATTATGACTAAAAAAATTATGTTAACACGTCTGACTCTAGTTTGGAATGGAGGCAATACGTAAGATGACTTGGCCAATTTTTAGACCATGAAACATATTCCGAAGTAGTGATAGTTTTTTTTTTTGGACGACACAGGAGAAATTAGAGATATGATTTGCTTAATTTTAAGAATTTTGTTTTTCTTAGAGGTTACGGAGATTGAAAGAATTTTATTTTTCTTAAAGGTTACCGAGATTGAACGAAACTTCTAATTTTTTGCTTCTCAAAAGAGAATGATATTTTTTTTCCCCAATAAAAAGGAAGCTTTGGAAGCCAGTAAGAAGCAAGCAAGGAAGTTCGTTTTAAAGATTAAATAGCAGACATCTCGTTTGATTTTTACACAATTTTACTTGGAATTAATTAAAAATACAACCAATCAACAGGCAACTAGCCAACCAATTCGGCTTTGAAAATTCCACAAATTATATAGAAGCAGAATATAATACAACTATAATCTCTCCTCCTCCTTTGTTTGCAGAAGAAAAGCAGGCAACTCAATCAAGCCATGGCAACACTCCATAAATCCTCTAAGCAATCCTACTAATATCCCACATTATACCCTGCATAAACCAACATTGTGTAATACAATCTTAGTACCAGAAAAAGTTAATTTCAAGCCAAGAATCTACTTTACCTCTCTTATACTTCTTGTGCATACACCTATTAGAGTATGTCTATTTACTGTGTGCAAACAATTGTGCACAAACACAGCTAGACAACAATATATATATATATATAGTGCGTGTCTTACCACTTTAATTCTTGATCAAATTTATTAACTTTTTACATTATATAGTTATACTATTCATTGAATGATCAATATTGTTTGGAAAACTGATATTTTTATAGTAAAAAATAATATTTTCATAATCAAACTGTCGCTATACATTCCGTTTAACTGTAAAAATATTAAAAATAGTTGTGCCTCGTGCACAACAATAAAAGTCAAAGTTTTGGTGTTTGCCGGTTTTCAAAAAATCAAAGCTACAATCACCTAACCAAAGCATGGAATGGAGCAAAACATTTGCTCCAAAATAAAACAATGAATCCTCAAGGAACAAGAATATCCCCAAGAAAATGAGAGAGAGAGAGAGAGAGAGAGAGAGAGTAACTTACTGTTGAAATTCAATGTTGATGGAATCGGCCGTAGGGTCAGCAATATTCCCCAAAGCCGTCTGGGATAAAACCATGGTAGTGCCGCTAACGCTAGACTGAGAAGTGGCATTGGGGGCGTAATCCACTATTCTAATCTGAATGGTTTCGTCTACCACACATGTCCCGGGTGTTGTGGCACTAATACACCTTACCAAATACTGTCTCCCGCATGATGCGCCATTGTCCCATATCCCATCCCCTGCCGCTGCAAACAGGTTGTTCGATGGAAACTGCGTCGGATCGCTCCCGTAACAAATCGTCGCTATATTTATATATATACACACATCCAATTCCCAATAACAAGAAATGCTCTACTAATTAGACACTGAGGCTTAGATTAAGTTTTTGAGATATCAAGGTAAGTAAGTGATCTTATATTTTAGACAAAATGGAATTCTATATATGTATACTTACGTGTATATGGGGGACTATATTGAGCAGCAGTACCAACATCAGCACGAGAGAGACGACAAAGCTCGGAGGCAAGGAAGAAGAAGCAGAAGAAGAAGGGTGTTAGCAGTTGGAGAAATGATTCAGGCTCATTAGTCCTGGAGGACATGTTAGGGAGTATGGAAGAGTTTGATAAGAATTGATTTTATCAACAAAAGATTGTGTGTATTATAACATTCATTTCAAGTCAATGGGTTCTTGACTTCTACAATATTTATATGAGTTCGAACTTATTGCCCGGAGATTATATTATGTGACAATATTTTAATATAATTATTATATAATAAATAAAAAGACCTATTTTAAAAAAGAAAAAAAAAGGAAATTACTATTTTTAAATATCACGTCTCTTTCTTCCTCCCACCCAATTCATTCATTCACGTAACTTAAAGGATTTAAAACAGTAGCTCCTCTATCTCCTATATTGGAACAGCAGCAGTGGATAAAAACTAAACTAGTAAAAAAAAAATGTTCTCTTCTCCTCTCCTCTCTCGATTGGAACAATAAAAGATGAAAAAAAATAAGGATTTATCGTTTGTGCCTTCTATTATATATATTCCAAAGTAGATTTCTGCTCCATTTCTTCTCAACGACTGAAACTGGAAAAGGGAATATCAAAACAAGCATATCGGTGTGACTATTTATTTGAGATCATATTTCAAACTCAACGGGTTCACTATATTAAGTAGAAAGGGTTATGATTTACTCATTTCATTTCATTATATAAATCGTTTAAGATATAATCACATATATTAATAAGTTTTATTAATATTAATTTTAAATAATTAATATTAACTTAAAATTTTATTACTACCAATGCACTAATTAATTAATATTCCTCTCTCTCTCTCTCAATTAAGCTATTTATTTAGGAATAAAGTAAGAAATGATTAATTTTTCTTATCCTAGATATATATATATAAAACGTCTTATATTATGGATAGAAAAAAATTCTTCTAAAAAATAAAAAGAAAGGAGTATCATTTATGAGATAATTACTTCCGGAAAGAACGCGAAATCTTTAGAGGTTAATTCAAATATTTGTTTATTACACGTACGTACAAAAAAAAAGAGATAATATTATTTTTTCATTTTTCTTTTGCCGTTCCAACTGAAGATAGGAGAGGAGGGGAAATAGTTTTTTTATTTTTTATTTTTATCCACTTTTATTCCAATTGAAGAGAGGAGATTGAGCAGTTTTTTTTCCCTTTGCTCTGCCATAAGTAATTTACCTGAACTGGGTGGGCGGAATAAAGAGGCGTCATATATATGGAAAGTAAACGACGGAATAACTAGCTTGATTTCAAATTCGAGTCCTTCTATATATACATTTATTTAAAAAAATAAAAATTGAGTCCTTTTATTTGTTATTATGTAATAATTAAATCAAAAAATTGTATATCACAAAACCTCTTTATTCGAACAACAAATAAAACAAAAGAAATCATCTAAATCGATAAATCTCCCAAATCTAGCTTACTCCGTCAGATAAATCACTGAATTGTTTTTTACTTTTATATCCTCCCACAAGTTAATTCATTACTTATCGCATCCCCTCTACACCAACTTTCTAGAAACTAGGGGTGAGCAAGAAATCGAATTGCCTCCGAAACCGCACCAAAAACCGCACCAAAAACCGCACAAATCGCACCAATTAAAACCGCACCAACGGTTTCGGCGTATGTGGCGGTTTTAGGTGGTTGAAAAACCGCAAATGCGGTTTGGGTTTGGTTTCCGAGCAAAACCGCATCTAAAAAACCGCACCGCACTATGCACTATTAAATGAAGCATATCAAGAATTACAAATAATTAGAATTATCCCAAATTGTAATTATCTCTATTTAGAATTTTCATATATAAGGATAAATCATTATTCATGTTTTTAGGTTCTATTTTGCTTTTGTTTAGACAAAACATTATAAGTAAAATTGTGTATTATCAAAGTAGTATTTAATATTGTGTGATGTTAAATTGTTAATTTAAGTTGCATAAAATTTAATTATTTCAATTGGTTTTGGAACCGAACCGCACCAAACGAAACCGCACCAAATGATTCAAAACCGCACCGCACCAATCATAAGCGGTTTCATGTGCGGTTTTGAATTTGTCAAACCGCACCTAAGCGGTTTCATGTGCGGTTTGTGCTTCAAACCGCACCATGCTCACCCCTACTAGAAACACTGATGAACTTTTATTAATAATTTAAATATATGAAATTAATATAATTTAAATATCGTACCCCTTGTATTTTAAATATAAAAATAATATTAACTATTCAAAAGTTAATTTAAAATGTGATTCATTCATTAGTATTCTTTCTGTTTCAAATTAAATGTTCAATTTTAACTTTTTAAAGTCTAATTAATCGATTTTAAAAATAATTTTTGTCAAAATATAGGTAAAGAGATTATAATCAAAAGAAAGAATATACAATTTACAACTAACCACAATTTTTATAATTTTAAAAAAATATTTATATATGCCTAATTATTAGTTCTAAAAATAGTCAATTTAACTTTAAAAAATCAAAACTGAATATTTAATTTAAGACAGTGGAATATAAAATAATAAATTTTATAACTATTAACATATTATATGGATTAAAATTAAATAAATTTATACTAATTTTGAATTTAAAATTTTCTGAAGGTAACTTTTGGAAAGTTAATAATGATTATATGTTTTTCAAAGAGTGTGGATTATTATATTTCATTTCAATGTACTTTAGAAAATTGTATTACTATATTTTAAAAAAAACAAATATATTAGATAATTAAAAATATTTAAAATTAACTTTTAAAAACTCAATAAAAATCTTATATTTTATAATGAATGAAGTATTCTTATATTTCAAATTGAGGTACTTTTGATAATTATATTATTATATTTAAAAATAAATATATTTTAGATTATAAAATAAAATTTATCATTACATGTTTTAAAATCCATTACTAATAATTTGATGTGCGCGCGCCTATGTTTATCTCTCTCTCTCTCTCTCTCTCTCTCTCTCTCTCTCTCTATATATATATATATATATATATATATATATATGAGGAACAATTCATTGACAATGCACAATGCTATGAAAAAAAGATCTATTATTTTAACATATCTCAGCTGTTTATATTGAGATCTAATGTTTAAAAATCATTTCGTCCACAATTTAGTTTCAAGGATGATGTAGTTTAATACTGCGGACGGTAATAAATATTCAAAATACCCCCAACATTGAATTTGATAAATGTACCGACCGCAGTTTAATACTGCAGGCAGATAAAAATAAAAAAATTATCGTTCGCAGTTTAATATTGTAGATGTAAGGAATTTTTTGTTTTTTTCAAAACTGCGTCGTTTTTTGCTTTTCTCCTCTACAATTTAATACGGACGTTAGGAATTTTTAGTGATGGGTAGTATCCATATTATTAAACTGCGGATGACTTTATTATCTAAAAATGACTTACTTTCTTTCTCTCTATACGAACACTACTTCTCTTCATCTACAATAACATCCTTAGATTACTTTAATCAAATTCGTCAGAATAATGGCGCCATAACCTTCCAGAACTCAGCCATGTTGATTGTTTCCATAATCTCTTCTAACTCGCCCAAGAACATCACCTCTTTCTGGCTATTGGTAATTAGCTGGTATTTCAACAACCCCCTAATCACCATGCTAACTAAGTTTGGCTCATTCTCAATAAACTGTGTAATAAAATACGACAACTGTTGAAAGTAAGCACTAAACGCTCTTGGCTTGTGCAGAGGAATCAAAGCTCTCCACAAAAAGATCTTATGCTCCTCCTTCAAAGGTAATGCAAACCCAGTAATCACACTGCCAAAAATCTCTAATAACTCAGCAATTCCATTGCAGCGATCAGTTTCATTTACAAATCGATAGAAGACATTGTTTATATTCTTCCGAATAAAAGGCATATGCACCATAAACTTCCCATAAATCCTATGCATAATAGCTTTCAAACATTCTCTTTCCCGTGGATCCTCAGATTCAAAGAGATCAAACAATCTCAAAATAAATGAATGATTTATATACTTTTTTGCCGCCTTAGCTTCCACAGAAGAAGAACTTACAAACTTGAGCAAATTAAGAGGATTTTTTAGTTCATTTGTCCGCGGTGATGGTGTTGTTGTGGAAGAACTCTAATTTAGAAATTCTTTAAGTTCGATCTTTAAAACACATGTAGATGAAATGAATTATTGTTTAATTTAATTAAATAAATTAATTTATTGAACTCAACTTCCTCCCTCATCAGCGAACCAAATAAGTTTCCTTTCTCTTAATCAAAACTAATATGGGAATGTTATTGTAGATGAAGACAAATAGTGTCGAGAGAGAGAGAGAGAGAGAGAGAGAGAGAGAGAGAGAGAAAATAAGCAATTTTTAGATAATAAATTCAGAAACAGTTTAATATTGTGGACAATACTTGACGCAAAAAATTCCTAACATCCGTAATAGGCATGCATATAGTAGGCCGAACTAGGCCGGCCTGGCCTGGGTCTGGTAGGCTTTGGCCGTTGGCCAAGTCAGGTCAGACCTTGACTTATGGGCCTACGAGTCGGGTCGAGCTTCCCAATAGAACTATGGACTGTTAAGGCTTGCAGGTCGAACCAAGTCGGACTTCACATGGCTCATTTGATTCTTTTAGTTTATATTTGTCTGTATTAGCAAAAAGTGATGTGAAAAACAAGTATATAGAGTTATGTTGTATATCTTTTATAGAGTAATTAATGACTTAAACTTATCTAAATTTTGATTAGTTCTATACAATTAAATTCACATACAGTTACAAAGGATTTTAAGTAAAGTAATATTAATAATTCAGTTGAAATTTTAGACGATACATAGTTTTGAAATTTTCTTTGAGTTATTATTTTAAAAATCTTTAATGGCCAATTTTTAATTTCATATTGATTTGTTGCTTGGGTAAATTGTTTGTTTTTTAGTTTTATTTTTTTTATAGTTTTTATTCTTGTTTTGCTTGAAACAAATAAAGATTTAAGTGTAAGAGTATTTGATAAGTAGATTTATATATATATTTATTAGGTATTTTATGTTTAATTATTTGTGAGTTTTTAAGTATTTTTAGTGTTTTAGGTAGTTTATTTAATTTTATGTATTTTTATTAATTTTATTGCATTTTGTAGGAAGAATTAATGTTTGATGACAAAATGGTAAATAAAGTGCATCCGGTGGCTTTCTTGTAATTAATGTAGCATTGGCAATTGGCGCTAGGCGCAAGCACAATAAGCAGACAAATGAAGAAAAACGGCAGCGTTTGGCGATGTCTGACAACTAAGTAGTTCATGGCGCAATGCGCGGGAACTTAATACCAGCAAAACGCGTAGATTGAGGTCGTTTTGAGTGGCGGCCTGCTTATTCTTGTGATTACTATATTGCTGGGTGCCCCAACCTATTTAGTTATTGGATTTTCTTAGATTCTAAGCGCCGAAAATAATGTATAAATAATATTTATTTATGTATTTATACTGAATTTAATGTATAAAAAAATAATATATTAGTGGACCCTATGTATTGAATTTCGTGCAAATATATAAACAAATAAAATTTACCGTTATTTTTCGCGCTTAGCATATACCCTAAAGGTACATACTAAGAGGACCTTAGTTATTTTCTTCATTAGGCATGTTCCAGGAATAATATGGCGCGTGGCAAGCTTGTTTATTAGTGGGTCCCGCCACTACTTATTCTATTCCTCTCATTCCGTAATTCGTAGCAGCTTGTTGCACTAAATTAAAGAATGGAATTTGAAGATCCAATTGCAAATTGGAAAAAGAATTAAAAAAATTTATTTTTATTTTATAATTTATTTTAATTATAATTTTAATTTTTATTAGGTTTTGGACAAATTGTATAGTCTATAAATAAATGTTAGTAGATACAATTAGAAGTATTTTCTTGTACATAATTCTTATTCTTTTTCTATTATGAGTAGCTAAAATTTTGTTCTTGGTTTAAATTAACGGAAGTTATCGAAATTTATACATTGTGAGATCTAATTGATTTTAATTGTTCAATTTATATTTTGAGTATTGAATATTTATCTACATTTAATTTTATGATTGATTCGTTTGATTTGTTAGGGTGTACATTAGTTTATTATTCGTTGAAATCTACTGCTAAATTAAATATTAAATCCGTAATTGTTTGGTCAGTTTAATTTGCGAAACAACTAAGATTAATAATTGACTGTTGATTCAAAATATTATTATATCTTAAGAAGAATATTTATCTAAATTAAATACAACTGCTTGTGTTTGTGTTGTTTAGTTTTACGATCTTTCTAATTCTTAAAGTTGCTATTAGGTTAAATCTTTAGCGCTTGTGTGGGGTTATTTAGATGTAAAAGTTATTTAAATCGGTTGTTTATACTTAACTAAAATTAAGGAGAGATAGAAAAATTCTTCAAATTGGAGTAATTATTCCACAGTAAATATTTAAAATATTAATTGATTTATATTTGAATAAATGATCAGTGTCAATTTCTGACGGTGGATGTTAATTTAATTCAAGGTTTATTATTTTGATTTATTTCAGATTAATTACATATAATTTTTATTTTAGTTTAGTTTATTTTATTTATTTCTTTTAATTCGAAAATCCCCTAATTTTGGTTTACAATGCATAAAATTAAATTAATCATTCACCGTGGGTTCGACTCTTACTTGTACTACTACATAAATATATTTTCAATGTAAACTTTTATTTTTGAGTGTCTGCTACAGCACACCAAATTTTAACGTTGTTGCCGGGAATTGATTCTAATTTATTTTTGTGTTTTTTATAAACTTCATAACTTATGAAATTATGAGTTTCAGAAATTATTAGTTTCATAAATTATGAAACTTATAATTTCATAATTTATAGTTTATAAAACTCATAATTTCATAATTTTTTGTCTCTTTTTTAAAAAAAAAAGTAATATGTATTTATTTTATTTTAGACAATAAATTGTGAAATTATAAAACTCATTAAATTAAATATAATATATCTAATAATATAAATTAAATATATATAATATAATATATATGTTAGATATATTATATTAGGTATATAATATTAAACTAATTACACCAAGCATGCTAATGGAAAAGAGTTGCTTTTTAATACGCAGAGAACTTGCCATTGCAGGTTGTAGCGGTGGGAGAGTTTTTAATACATACGCTCTGTGTCTCATAATAAACGTTTTAGTTTAATTTTTATAGTTAAATTAATAATTTTTAAAATTAATAAATATTTAAGAAAGTTTAAAATATTTGTTGAGAAATTATAATCATAATAAATTACAAATAATGTATTACTAATGTCAAGTTGAATAATTTAAAAATTATATATAAATCTTTTTAATTATTTATATTAAAAATAGTCAATTTGATAATTAAAATTAAATTAGGACATTTATTATGGGACAGAGGGAGTAGCATTTTTGCTTGAGGTTTTTTTTTTGTCATTATGAGAGAAATAAAAAAAAAAAATTAGTTGCGATAGGGAAAAAAATTTAACTGCGACTAAAACTTTTAACAATAGGAGTTTTAGAACAATTAATTTTAGCCATTAATTATTTACTTAAACGGTGTAAAATTTAATTGCTTAAATTGTAGTTCTGTAACCGTTTTCTGCACCATATATATATATATAGAGAGAGAGTTTGGAGATTTGGGATCCTTGGAATTGGATTAAAGTTCTGTAAACATAATAGTTATGACACGCCCGGTGGGATGGTCGTGTTGAAGCAATTAAATTGACTTGGTCAAAATGTCAAGTCATCGCATGGATCACGTCAACATGATTGGAGTTTAGCTATCTTGGCTTCATCCTCATTATTTTTTGCTCCCTCCTTTTCATTAAAAAAAAAATATCATTTATAAAATTTATAAATTTTAATTTTTTTTATATTTATCTTTAAATATAATCAATCAATAAAAAATTATAATTGTCAATATCAATCATTCAATTAATACAAAAATATAGCAAAAAAAAAAGTTATTTTTATTAGTCTTAAATCAAGTCAATAGTTTAAGATTTTTTTTTTGGTCAGCTCAATAATTTAAGATTATTTTTTTGAGTCTTAGCATTAAACATGCAAAAATTCAAGTTTTTCGATTTTACCATATTAAACATTCGTTGTGTCTTTTACATTAGTATTATTTTTTACATTATGTTCAAAATTTTATTTTTAAACTTACCAATTATATTTTATACCATTTTGACATTTAGTTTTCTAAGTTTACGAAATTAATTAATATAAAGTTATCTAATTTACATTTATAAATATGATTCTAACTACACGTCAAATTATACTCAAATTTTCTATAAATTCAGTGTGGATCAACAATATTTATTTTGGATCAATTATTTTCTAAACGTGATGAGTTTTATATACAAAAATGATTGGCAACACCAATGTTATCCTATTAGATAAAAAAGTACGCATTATTTTTTCAATTTATCAATCAATATTATAAACTATAAAAAAAAATCAATTGACAAAATAATTCATATAAAATGGCATATGTCGCGTAGAGGACAATTCATAAATAAATATGACCGTAGTTTTTTTTCTTCCAAATATTAAATGTAACATATATCCGTTGTATAGATTACAAGGGCATATTGTAATGGTTTCATTTAAAATTGCAAATTATTATTATTATTATAAATATTCTCTCAAATATGTCTTTTCTAAATTTTGTCTGATATGTAATTTTAAAAATTTATCCGTATTTTGCAGGATTTATCAAAAATAATAGGAGATTTAGTTTTGTAATGATGAGATGATAGTGAAATTGTGCTCTTAAACTTGAGTATATTACCAATTTTTTTTACCATAGTATATTACCATTTTATATTATCAGTCAATAGAAAAAATAAGACTAGGCAAGTTGTTACATCGCCTCACATGCATCAGCAGTATTTGTCTGGTAAGTGAAGTCATTTTCTCATATTCTACGATAAAATCCAAACTATACCTCCACGAGTCTGCTTGGAATGGGTCAATTCTTGAGCCATTCGTCCTCCCTTC
The DNA here is from genome assembly GCA_947179155.2 of Hedera helix. Classification (NCBI taxonomy): domain Eukaryota; kingdom Viridiplantae; phylum Streptophyta; class Magnoliopsida; order Apiales; family Araliaceae; genus Hedera; species Hedera helix. Next base: position 47,221,249 of record OX359268.1, on the reverse strand, counting down.
TCGTTTGGCCTTTGCTAGTCACTAGAACATATAAGAAAACCTACGCTAAATGAATTTAAAGAACCGCATATTTTGACAAAATTTTACGCCAAGACTATTTATGTGGAGTAATTTTTTTTCATATATAAATATAAGGCTCATTTTTGTGGAGTAGGAGAGTATCAATGCCAATATTATTCTTGTTTACTACATTGATGTTGCAAATTTATTTTTAAATACCGAACAATGAGTAAGTAATGACAAACGGCCGTAGTTATATTCTCTGCATCTTTCTTATTATTATACCATAAACAAAATTACAAAGATAAAAATTGGCTATAATAAAATGGGGCAAATTGGCTAAAGTCAATAAAAGCTCGTATTTTCAAAATTGACAATAAATACTACTCCAACGATGCAATTACAATGCTAGGGACCATGGGAACGGGAGCAACTAATGCGTTTTGACGTTCAGCATAGTCTGGCAGATGCTACATTCAAAATTCAATTATTTCGACAGCAAGCTGGATCGGTTTAAGTGACTGACCAATGACCATGTCATAGATTTCCAATCAATAACTAGAAGAGCCCTGATCATAAAAAGAAACTGCACGTCTTATTATTATTATGAATAAGTATAAGTATGTAATATCTAAATATAATATATATTTTAATTATTAAAAAATAAGATATAATATTAAAATTTGTATTATATTTTATTTTTTAATGATTAAGATGGATATAATATTTGATCTTGTATTTAAATATTGTGTTTGTAGACTTATCCATTAATTATGCTATTATCCTAAATTCTGACATAAAATAAATAATATGGATAGACAAATATTTAGAATAATTATTCATTAGTCTTGGAGCACCGCCACCACGTAGTGTTTTAAATTAATTATATTTTTTCATTTCAATGAGTCTAAAATTATAAACAAGATATATATAATTAGTCTAAGACATTATATGACAGTAACCTAAGACCACCGAATAATTATCTAAACACTTGGCCATGTAAATCGATAAGCTTGGTAAGGGACAGCACAATTGAGCCTTGTTACTACTCCTCCATCCCAGCAAAAACTGGCTGAACTTGGCTTTGTTTCCCATGTAATAATTGTGTTCCTATTATATAACCTTATTTTATCTGGAAGATTCTTTTAATTCCCAAGATTCTTGTTACTAATGTTCAAAACTAATTAATGCTAATGAACATTACCCATTTTTACCCATGTCACTTGAAAATAAAAAATCTTATGAGGATGATATGGAGGGAATTGTGAATTTGTAGGAGAAGTTTGAAAAAGAAACCCAATTTATTGATTAGTGAATAAGATATTGATTAAAAGAGAAAATAATACAGTCATTGGGTTTATATATATATATATAAAATAAGTTCCTAACATAAATAAGGGTATTTTAATACAAAAAATATAAAATTTAACTTTTCTTAATATGTATGTAAATTCAAATCAATTAATTTTTATAAGAGGGAGGGGAGTATGTTGTTAATCTTTTAACAGTAACTTTGATGAACTAAAACGGAAAACTTTTAGTAAACATAATACTCTGACTTAAAAAAAAAAAAAGGAAAAAAGAATTGTTACCAAGTTTTAAAATAGACAGAAAAAATGAAGTAGATGAAAATTTTAGTTTTCTTTATCTAATTATTTTGTTACTAATTTATTTAATGAACGGAGCAGAAAAGAAATGAAGAAAAAAATTAGTCACTTATTTACTAATTTTTTTCCGTATAAAAATAAATAAATTTAGACAAAAAATTAAATAACATAAAATAATCATTTATAATCCTTATTGTACTCTTTTGATTATAAATGTACTAAAACTAATATAAGGGTAATTTAGTAACTTAATAACTTAAATGTGAAACTTAAGATTTTTTTTTTCTTTATAAATTCAATAACAGTATGAAAGAAAACAAACAAGTTTTCTATTCTTTTATTCTTCATTATAAACTAAGTTCTCCGATATTTTCTTTCCGTTCCAACTAAGATGCAGAGTGTAAATGATTTGTTGATTCTTTCCTTTTCAAATATTGAGATTTTTTAGAACATATTTTAATATTTATTTTTTTGTTAATAATTTTTAAATCTTTTAACGTTAAATATTAGTGAAAGGAATAAATTTAAGTGTGTCCTACCTTATTTAAGTCTCAATTTCTCAAGGACCAAAATTAAAGTTTGGGAGGATAGAACGTAACATGAAAACCAAAATCGGAAACAAATTCAACAGATGAACTCAATAATTTACTCAGGCAGACCTCTAAATAAATGAGCCAAGACTGAATCAAATAAATATAAATTGTCTTTGAAATGGACATAATAATATTTCACATATTTTAAAAATAAGATATACATTTTAAAATTTTAAATCAATTTGTTAAATCTTAGATTTTTTAATTTGATATGATTTAAGTTTGAAAACATCAGATATGATCGTTAATAGCATTTTATGACAAGTTTAAATGTGTTATAGTTATTTACATTGAAACTAAATAATTTATTTTGAACATAAAGTACATCCTTAATATTTATAAAATTTACTTAATGTGAAATAGAAAGAGTATTATTATAAAGAAATTGTATTTTTATAAGTCAAATTGATATTTTTATAAGATCAAATAAGACTCACTTGTAAAAATATTAAATTAACTTGTGAAAAATATCAATTCTCACATGAAATGAATAAGTCTACACACAATTTTTTTTTACACAAACTCTATTTATGCCATTAAAAAGTGAGATTTGACACGGATTTCGGTGTCAAACCTCACTTTTTAATAATTTGGATACAAGTTTGAGTTTGTGCACTTAGACTTATTCATATGAAATTAATATTTTTACAAGTTAATTTGATATTTTTGTAAAATTAAATAAAATTCACTTATAAAAATATAAAAATATCAAATTTTTTTATTATGTTATAGTTAGTGCTATGAAAAGTAAACTACTAATAAAGCATGTGAAATAGAAAGAGTATTATTATACTATTATTGTTAGTGCAATGAAAAGTAAACTACTAATAAAACATCAAAACATATAAGAAAATAAACTTGTAGGATAGTGTTTGGGGCAACAAATGGATAATTAAACTATAGCATAAGACTTGTATAATGCATAAATTGTCTAGGAGGTGATTAATTCCCTAATAGCATCTATTACCGAAAAATTAACTTTAATCGATCTTTAAAATTCGTAATAATGTAAACAATTTATTAGACCAAATGTGACAGTTAGAGGGCCCTCTGTTTATTGTGCAACCTTACGTGTTCGAGTCTATCTATTGGTAAGAAGTTGAAATTTAGCAATCACACTTAAAAAAGGTTTAAAAAGATAATTTTTTCCTAAGTTATTTGTTACTCTAATATAATTTAAATACGTAAGTTATCCAAAAATAAAATAAAATCTTAGATTCATTTTTACTCTAAATATAATCAACTATATAATTAAAAGTACAAATTTGATTTGATTTTATCAATTTCTGGTTTCACAAAATTTTACTAGTTTTTCTATTCATATTAATATAAGTACTATCTAAATTTGTATCAATTAAATATTATTCAAATTTAACAATATTTTCATCCCTAATAGGAAAAGAAAAAACAAATATATTTGTCTTTCCTATTAAAATTAAAATAAGTACTATAAACATTTATAATAATTAAATATATAATATCTAAATTTGTAAATTATTCAAAAGAAACCCAACCAATATCTAATAGAAAAATAACTTCTAAAAGATTTTTTTATTTAGATTTTACTATTTAACTACAAAACTTTTTATCATTGTTTTATGTAATTAATTAAGACAATATAACACATTATACTATATATTGTCTAAATTTATTAAAACTTGAAATTATACCAATTACACAATTAATTGTATTAATAATATATTTGGATTTTTTAAAACATAATAACTGTAAAATTAGTTAAAAAATTACAGTAAATTATTTACTAACTAATTATCATAACTAATTAAAATTTATTAGAGTATGAGTTTCATACTTCTATCCGAATTAGATTTTAATTAAATTTTATCAATATAAACACTTATATAGAATTCTATTACAAACTTAAATAAAATTAAAATAATTATTTTGTCATAATTATAATTAAATAGATATGCACTTAATTGAAATATTTAGCATAATAATTGATCAAAATAACCTATAATATATAATTTAGTATTTATTATTTAAATAAATATTTAACAATCTAATAACTATAATTATTTTCTCAAAATTCTAAATAATATTTATCTATTTAATAATGTAATAAATCATTATATATGCTTGTATAAATATATAAGTTATCCAAAAATAAAATAAAACCTCCAAGTTCACGAAAGAATTTAAATTTGTAAGTTATCAAAAAATAAAATAAAATCTACAAATTCACGAAAGAGAACCGCATATGGGCCGATTTATAAAGATGGACGAAGACAGGTATCACTTACCCTAACAAGTTCCGTACAGTTACAAGATCCAAATAAAATTAAAACTGGAAAGCCCAAAAGACAAACTCCACTGTCCAAAATTTCCCTGCGCCTAGCCTCTCGTTACACAGAGAAGAGAAGAGTGTTATGTAGTAATCTGTACTGTAAAATTTCATATCATATCCCAATTTGAATTTCAATCCAGTTCAATTTCCCCATAAATTTCATTTGCAGTACTCTTCATGTTTCCCACCTGTCTTATAAATACCGCTACACGCACACACACACACATATATATATATATATAAACATATATATATATATATATAAACACACAAAAACAAACAAAGAAAGTACATTGCCATCTGTAATTTTGATCACAAAATCGTTTTTGATTTGATCACAAGTTATCAGTTTTCATTATTATCTAATAGTTACATTTTCATTACAAAAAGTGGGGTGTGATCTGATTTTCCCAATTCAAATTGTGGGCGTGATACAGTATATTTGGAGGACTTTACCTCAGTTTTAGGGTTTTTGTTGGAACTTGCTAGGGGAATGGAGAAGAAGAGGGTAGCAGTGCCGCTGGTGTGCCATGGGCATTCGCGACCAGTCGTGGATTTGTTCTACAGTCCAGTCACTCCAGATGGTTATTTTCTCATCAGTGCCAGCAAGGGTATGCATTATCATTTTAGTTATGAATACCCAACCCATAGTGTTTATACTTAAACTGACATTCATATACATATACAAGTATATGCATTTGATAGTTATGGATATTCTAATATCATATAAATATGTGTGTATATTTATTTATATGCTATAAATTTGTATATGAAAGAATGTCTGTGCTCCAATTTTGACCTGTAAGCCTGTAAAGCTTTCTTTGGGTTTCCTCTTTTGGATTTTGAAGTTGGATAGTGATCTTTGGAGTTATTTTCAAACTGAGATAAGTTACGAGCTTTTTATAGAATTAAATTCAAAGATGCACCTTCATAAAAATTAGTATTTGTCAAATCATCTAACTCATGTATGGTGTTTCTAACTAGCTATTAAATTAACTTTTAATTTTGTTGTGATCCAGATTCTAATCCCATGCTCAGAAATGGTGAGTCTGGAGACTGGGTTGGAACATTTGAAGGACACAAAGGTGCAGTCTGGAGTTGCTGCTTAGACACAAATGCTTTACATGCTGCGTCTGGTTCAGCCGACTTCACTGCGTATGTTTCTCTTCCAAAAAATGCATAACCAACACATATATGCACAAGTAAAAGCAAAATTTCGTTGGAGTGGCATAAATAATCTAAACTTAGTGAAAAAAGAACTATATATAGATATATAATTCTTTTGGATTATTGTCATATGTTCCCTATTAGGTGGTAGTTAAGGTGGACCTTTCTTTTTGGGTGATGAATGTTAAGGTGGACACTTTTATGAACACAGAAAATTAACTTAAGAAAGTACATATTATATTTTAATTATTTTTTAGGTTGGTATAAGCTCTGTAGAACTCAGTACGTTAATCTTTTGTTGAAATCATCCTTTAAGGCGGACATTACCTTTTTTATATAATTCCAACATGTGTTACGTGAATTTTTTCATTTATAAATATTTAATACTTGTGTCCGCAAGATGAGAATAGACATGAGTTTGGTCATGGGTGTGAACATGACAGGCGGAGACAAGTAGGAAACAAAGATTATAAATTAGGAAAAATGTATCATAGATTCTTTTATGATTTACCATTTTCCATTAATTTATGGCCGTGAAAGCTTAAATCATGCACCGGTTGTTTTTCAGATTTTAATGGTAGAGGATATAATCAAAGCCAGGGAAGGACGCTAGGGTTTTTGCGACTTGGGTTAGCATTGATGTAACAATAGTTTCATTTCTTCAACATCTAATATTTCCTTATTTGCTCAATACCTTAAAATGTCAAGTATAATTTTAATCACTCAATCTAGAATTCTGATCTTGTCATTCCTAGAATTTAGAGTACATATACTCCTATAATGTTTTTTAATAAGTTTTGAACTTTTATTAAAAAGGACCTCTTTCGTTTATCTTAAACTATCATTTGTTCCACAAATATACTGCCACAATAATTCCCACGTGGAAAAATTGTAGAGTGCCGTCCAATGTTTTTGGAGTTAGGGGATTGAGTGACACTTTAAAAGAACTTGAACTTGGAGTCTTGGACCCATGAGTTGGTACATTTAATTTAGCTGCCATCTTAGTAACATAATGATTCAAGATAAACGGTTATTGGTGTCTCTTACTTATTATACTTTTGGGCTTCTAGCTAAAAAAGACCCCAAAAAAGAAAAATATTGTCTTCATTATTTTTTGAGTGAGTGGTAGTCCTTAGCTCCTTGATCAGTGCACAGGATTTGACATGTTTTTTGTGTACCAAATGCAAATGTAGGAAAGTCTGGGATGCATTAACAGGAGATGTACTGCACTCATTCGAGCACAAGCACATTGTTCGAGCTTGTGCTTTTTCAGAGGTACATGTTCCATGCTCCAAGCTGACATGCAATGTATCCGGTTGACCTTTTCACTTTTCTGGGTATTTTCTAAGATTTACAAAAAGACGATTCTAGTTGTCCGTATAGATTGTTGTTTGATATGTTTGCATTTGCTACTAGTGGTAATTAATTGTGTTGGTATGAACAGATATGTTGGTTTGGGCCAAATCTTTTCCTAATATCATGATGCTTATGGTAATGGTGATCTTCACTTGTTTGGGATGATTAGTTGGGCAATCTTGGAGGAATGAACAGTGAATACCTATTAACTGTAAACAGGGGATAATAGAAAAAGAAAAATTAGTGCTAGCTTGATTATAGTGCGGTTTAATATTTGAACTCTGCTCATTTTGGTCTGTAGTACATACACTTCACGTTTTTAAATCTGCAAAAATAATTTAAAATCTTCTGTAGAGCAGACATATATTTCTTCTTTCGCTTATGTGTAATTCTAATTTTATTTTTAAACTATACACAACAGGATACTCATCTTCTACTTACTGGAGGTGTTGAGAAGCTTCTTCGTATATATGATTTGAATCGCCCTGATGCACCTCCTAGAGAAGTGGACAAGTCTCCTGGCTCTGTCAGAACTGCTGCTTGGCTCCACAGTGATCAAACAATATTAAGTTCTTGTACTGATATGGGTGGTGTCAGGTAGGCTTGCCTTATGTACCCATATTCTTTGTGATCTGGATAGTACTAGTATTTGCGTTTTATTCTGTCATTTCATAGAGATTTGTGTACTTGTGTTTATAGGGAATGTGGTTACTCGGTTACTTTGACAGAGTTGTTTTGTTGTATTTTCTTTTTAAACAAGGTGTATCGACGTCTCATATTACTGTTCGTCCCTTAGTCAGAACATTTTGTTATCATCTTTGGTTAGTAACCTATACTTCAATCCATATAGCAGTTAGACGAACTATTAGCTCGTTAAGAAAAGAAAGAAAAAATATTATTTCTTTGTCTCCAAATATGCAAATGTAACTGTTCTAAAGGATATTTTTTGATAGTTTCATTATCTCTTTCTGGTCAACGGTTAGATTTTAATAAGAAAAGAGATAGTATAACCTTATGATAGAATAATATTATGCGAAACAAGATACTTCACTTATTGTTGGAGGGGTCATAGTAGTAAGTATTAACTTGAATAATGAGAGAAAATTTATGAATCAAACTTGCTTTTCTTGTTTTGAGTATTGTAATTGGTGATGAACATTTAGAATTTTGTGGGTTTAATTGGAAATGAATCTGTTTTAATTACATATTGAATAGCTGTGCTAGTACCTGGACTTCGAGGCTCTTTTTCTTGACTACCTGTATTCCCTAAAGCAAGCAATTTCATGATAGTTTGCAATTTCTTCTTGGTTTCTAATAAGCAAACATTAACTAAACGTTGCCTTTCCCTCGACAAGTAATATTGGGCAGGATTTTCACTACAGTCTCTAAATATTTAACTTGTCTCTTTCTTCTGATTAATATTGTAAATAAACTTCTTATTTGATCTTCAAGTAATAATATTGCTTCACGATGGAGGTTTCTATTATCTCTTTCTTATTTTATGTGCATTTATGTATTGGTAATGCACTATAAACTAACGAAACAAACAGAAAAATTTGAGGTTTAATTTGTCATTAAGCTACGCTTGTGTCCGTGAAATTCATACATGGGTTTCTCCATTTATCTTGGCAATCTTGCTTCGCATTGTCAACATGTGAAGGCCTTAATTCCTGGAGTTAATTGTTCAGTAATATTTTATTGTTGGTGTATCTGTTGAAACTGTGACAATATGCAGTCTAAACCGCTTTGTGAATTGTATTATTCTCTAGTCATATGTATTGTAACTACTCGGTGGCAATTTCAGCACTCTATTATGAGCCAATTACTTGTACACACACTGTTAATAACAGAAACAGTAATTTGGTAGCAATCCTTTTGCTTTTAGACATAGCCATATTTTTTCTCCTCTTATACAAGAACTGTATGGAATTTATTTAAGGTATTGCATAAGGGATTTAAGCTTCTCTTGACCTTTGCTAATTTTACTCGTCTCCTTACAGATTATGGGACACAAGAACTGGTAACATAGTTCGTACGCTTGAGACTAAATCACCGGTGACTAGTTCTGAAGTGAGCCAAGATGGTCGATATATAACAACTGCCGATGGGTTTAGTGTTAAGTTTTGGGATGCAAATTAGTAAGTTCCAATATTCATTAACATGCTTCGTTGCTAGGATCTTGTGCCCGTTCTTGTTGCCTAATGCCTAATATATTAAATATTAATATATGAATATATATATAATTTTTTTTTAATTATCGTCTCAGTTTTGGGTTGGTTAAATAATTATATATTTTTTAATTATTGTCTCAGTTTTGGGTTGGTGAAGAGCTACAACATGCCATGCACTGTAGAATCAGCGTCATTGGAACCAAAGTATGGATTCAAGTTTGTTGCTGGGGGAGAAGACATGTGGATTCATGTATTTGATTTCCATACCGGCGAAGAGATTGGTATGTGCTGCTAAATAGTGCTCCCTCTTTTCCAAATTGAGTGTCGTGATGCCATCTTGCAAACTGTTATTTTGACTTATATTTTAAGAAATTTGAATGACACATTAAGAAATCAAATCGTGTACTCTTTTTTTCCCTCTAAATTATGCCTCAGCATATAAAGTTCAATTTTGAAAAAGGATATTAAACATATAAATCTAACGCCGTATACACGTCTTTATTTGGTCCGGAGGGATTATGAATTAATAAAATAGTTTGAAGAACAAATAATTAGTCACCTAGAATCATGAATATCTTTTTGGAGATTCTGTTAAAGGGTGGTGGTTTTACCTTTGGCCCATGTGACTTTTACGCCTGAAACAAACTGTGTTCTAGTTGATTTGCATTTTCTGATCTTATATCTTTGCGGCACTGTTTGGAGTATAAATGCTAGTTTTCGGTTGGATGCAGCATGTAACAAGGGGCACCATGGTCCAGTGCACTGCGTTCGATTTTCACCAGGAGGGGACTCGTATGCCTCGGGGTCAGAGGATGGAACAATCAGAATATGGCAAACAGGGTCTTTAACCCGTGACGAAAGTGAGGCTGTTACCACAAATGGCTTGATTGGCAACGTGAAAGTTACTTCGGAAGAGGTTTCCAGCAAGATTGAGGGCTTTAAGATTGGAGACGAGGGAAAGACCAAAGAGAAGGAAGATGTGGGAAATGCTTAAGCTAGATGATTAAGTAGCCTACGTATTTATTTTGCCTGCCATCTGATGGGCTTTCTCAGACTGCACCTTGATATTGGACCCCACCATCTGAGCTCTTTTTTGTACATTTTTCTAAATTTCTCAACCATGAAAATGCTGCACTTTCTATTTTCCTTCATTTAGAAAAAAGTTTTTCTCGTACAAAGTTCTAGTTATTGTTATTATTATTATTATTATTATTATTTTTTGTTTAGTTGGTAGGCCAACGTTAGGACTTTTCTTTACCATTTGACAGAGAGCTCCACCGTAATCTTCTGTCCTTGATGATTTAAGTTTCGCTAATATTTCTTTTGTTTTACGAAAAGAGTTTTATTTGGGAAAAATATTGTTTGATAAAAAGAGTAGCCTTTTTGTTGGCGATAATGACATAATGTTTCCAAATTTGTTATTATAATTTTAAATCATGTCATTAGAATTAAATTAACAATTTATTATCATTTTAGAGGGGTTAAATCAATTTTTTTTCACTATACCTTAATTTGTACATGTATTATTGTATTGAACTTTTTTACAATCAAGTTATTGTATTCGAAATTTTTATAAAAAGTGAAGTTTCCTTCAAAGACCGTTAACTATTTAATAGAAAAATGAATGACAGCAATAATAATAATAACATCTCTGTTACACAAAAAAAAAAAAAAAAAAAAAGAGATTACTTTTTCTTTTATAAAATTAATTTGAGATTTTTTAAAATAAATTTTGATTTAATAATAATAAACAAAAACATTTGCTACTTTTCAAGTTTTTTTTTCTTCTTAAATTCCATTCAACAATCAACACAAGTCTCATTTACGCCTACCCTTCCCTCCTTATTTCATCTGTTTTTCACATTTATCATACCTTTTATTATTATATTTTCCCACTATTTTTGGGACTTTGATTTTTTTTTTTACCAATTTATTATTCAATCAAAATTTATTTTTAAAATACCTCAAATTAATTTTTAAAAAGCAAAATTAATCTTTTTCCCCTCTTTTTTTGTGGAGATGGTATTATTATTATTATTATTAAATTAAAATTTATTTTTAAAATATATCAAATTAATTTTTAAAAAGCAAAATTAATCTTTTTTTTGTGTGTAACGGAGAGGGTATTATTATTATTATTAATTTTTTTTAGTGATGTAACTATAAATTGACCTCCAGTTCAATGATAAAAATGATATTTAATATTGTCATGTTATTTTTTTGTTAAATAGTTAACGGACTTTGACGAAAATTTTATTTTTTGTAAAAAAATTCGAGTATAATGACTCGATTGTAAAAAAATTTAATACAAAAATATATTTGTAAATTAAAATTGAGTAGGAGAAAAATTAATTTAACCCCATTTTAGAGGTAAACATGAAACATACATCCCTTAATAGTTATAAAATTTGTAAAAATATTTTTTTCCAATTCAGAGGGAGTTTTTTGTACATCATTTGTTCTTGTAAATGGGTTGGCCAGTCTGATTCAGGACTGTTTTACTGCTCTCTGGCCTAAGCGGAAGTGTTTCTGTTGATTTTTTAAAATATTAAGGTTGTCAAGACATATTTAAATATAATTTTTTTTATATTCAACTTTTTTTTCTTAAGTATTTTTGATGTGTTTATTTTGTTTTATTGGGCCTGACAAGTAAGAGACTATGTACCATAGAATATCAAAGAGAAATAAGAAGAGAATTTACTGCTCTAATTTAGTATTCACGTGTCCGAGTCCAAACAGTGAGAACTTGTATCTCGTGGGCTTTAGTTCAATAAGGAATTAAATCCAAAATCGAAAATAATTGGAGCCCCAAGTAAAAATGGAGTCCGAAAGAATAGGAAGGGAGGGTATTAATGTCATTGGATAAATACGGACTTGAATCGCCACTTCCTTTCCTTACCTTCGTCTTCTGTTCCGTCTCTAGATTCTTCTTCGATTCGATTGTATTCTTCTCACTCCTCGACTCAAATTTTGTTCTGGTTCTCTTTGTCTCTCTTCTCACTGTCAAAGCCCTCTCATAGCTGTTTCGATTTTATTCTCCTTCGTACAGAAAAAGAGAAAGGAGGAGGAGAGAAAAGATGTCGGGCAAAGGCGCCAAGGGACTGATAATGGGGAAAAACTCCTCCGCGCTTAACAAAGACAAAGAGAAAGACACCAAGAAGAAACCCACCTCTCGCTCCTCTCGTGCTGGTCTCCAGGTCCACCCCCCCCCCCCCCCCCCCCCCCCACCCCTCCCCAATCACATTGATCTCTTCTTTTTTTAAATCTCACATTCTCTCACCCGTTGTAGATGACGGATTTTACAAAAAAATTGGACTTATTTGTTGTTTCTATCTTATTTTGTCTTCACTTTTCAAACAAATGTTTTTCCTTTAGAATCATCCATGTTAGCTTGATTTGGTCTAGTTTTAGCTGGGTGAAAATCAGAATAGTATTTCATTCTCTTATCGTGATTGGGTAACGAGGACAGATTGTTTTTGATGAAAGTGATTTCTCACTTTTTTAATTTAATATTTTGAAACTGGGGTGTTTTTATTTATTTTTATTTTTTGACGGAGTGATTTGGTGAAATCAGGTGTTTCTCTAAATAGATATCCTATGGTGCATATCTTTAGACTTAGTTGATTTAGTTTTCAATTTGGTGACTTAAAAGCTAAATGATTACAATAATAATGTGCTATGCATTTTTAGTGAAAAAAAAGGAAGTGTATTGGTGATGCTGTTGGTGCCAAAACATCCTAGATTAACCATTTTTCTTCAAACTAAGATTAAAATCAGTGAGGTGCCACTGGAGTCTGTATAGTTAAAAACTTGATTAAATTAGAACTTAGCAAAAGAGAACAGCATATGATTGTAAAAAATCTGAGAACAGTGTTGAGACAATAAGCTGTGATTCTGGAAGGGTGGGATTGCTTAGAAGTTGGAGGTAATAATGACACGGGAACAGATGTAGAGAGTTGGTTATCATGGTTGGTTATGTGGATCGAGTACTTCTGACAACATATAGGAATTTAAGCTTGCTGGTGATTTATAGAGAATGGAAAGCAAAATAACGTGGCGGGGATCTAACTTATGATTTGGTTATATTTGATGAAAATTTACCACTCTACATGATGTAGAGATTAGAATAACCTTTCAAGAAAAAAACTATTATGTTCATTTGTTCAAAGATGCATCCTTAAAATCCTAGGTTCATTGATGAGAAAATATTTTCGGTTCTTTTAGGGGATTAAGGCAGTTGTTAGAGTTGGTTTCAATTTGTTTACACACACAACAGACTCTCTCTCTCTCTCTCTAAACACGCCCACGCACTCACTCGATAATACGTATGCTCTTTTTTTTTGGGTTCCTCTAATATCACTATATTTACAATGTAACATGCATGTGCATGCACAAGTAAGACATGGGAAATTGTTATAGCCTTCGATGATTTAAACTTGAAGGCCGAAGCAACTGCGTAAGTTTAAGAATCTGTTAAGATGATCTTTGCTTTGCAGTTGGAAACTATGGTCAAGCAAAAACTTTGACAAACACTTTGATTGCTAAAAACTGCTTCTGCTTAATTGTTTATACTTTATACAAATATAATTCGTTGCTGTAAATATATCTAGTGTCCTCCATCAAGCCTTCACTTTTTCTACTGGTGCCCTTTTTGGTGGGACTTGGGCGGTGGAAAGAGGAAAATCTTATTGGGTTGTTTTACTTATCAAAAAATAAAAAAAAAATCTTATTGGGTTTTTTGACCTTTTGATTAAGTATAATGAACAAGCTTATATTAAATGTTCAGTGCGTTGAAAATGGGAGAAAGGAAAGATAGTACGGATGAAAAGCTGATTTCCTACATCTCCTCTTGGGCTCCTATTTTTTGAGGTAATATTAAGGTGGATCTAGAGGGCAAGAAATCTCTTTTTTCTCTTCCCTCCTACCAAAGAAGGGAAAGTTTATCTGGGCTGTTTGCTTTCTCTCCTTCCATTTTTACCTTCACTCCTAAGGCCCAATTGACCCAGGCCACTGAAGGCACATTATCTATGACAGCAATCATTATGAATCAATTTGATGCTAGATAATTATTTGTATTATTTCTAATCTGCAGTTTCCTGTTGGCCGTATTCATCGTTTGCTAAAGCAAAGAACCACTGCAAATGGGAGAGTAGGAGCCACGGCTGCCGTCTATTCTGCAGCTATCTTGGAGTACTTGACTGCTGAGGTGTTGGAGCTAGCAGGCAATGCAAGCAAGGATCTCAAGGTGAAACGTATCACGCCAAGACATTTGCAGCTTGCCATTCGTGGTGATGAAGAACTTGATACCCTGATCAAAGGAACCATAGCCGGTGGAGGTGTAATTCCTCACATCCACAAGTCACTCATCAACAAGTCATCAAAGGAGTAGCGTGCTCTTGGGAACCATAGGATTTAGTTGCTTTGTTTAATGTGAGAAACATTTTCTTACCACCTGTGACTAAAGTAGCTGATTTAGTTCCGTTTATCCTATGAAATGCATAGACATGCATATTTGGTGTATTTGCATTGTAGGAACATTTGATGTAGGTTATTGGTATTTGATTGGGAATGTGATTTCCGTCTTATAGTTTTATATCTTTTCCCAGAATTATTCTGAATCGTGTTAGTGCAATACAATACCTGCTCAAAAAATGCGGGAAAAAGTAGATCTTGCATTTTTCTTTCAAAGTGGCAGTTTGGAGCAGGAAAAAGCTTATTCTTTTCCTTCTACGGCGTCTTTGAGGTGAGGAAGTGCTGTAGGAAAAAGCTTATTCTTTTCCTTCTACGGCGTCTTTGAGGTGAGGAAGTGCTGTGTATTATGCAGTTGCAGTTTGCAGACTTGAGTCAACTACAACTTTTGCAACTTTTGGAGAATTATTCTGCTGTTTGTGAGAATAACTTCTTCCTTTGATCGGGTAGGGTCTTGGAACCATCTCGTGTAGTAAAAGGGTGGGTGTTCAAACCCTGGCCAAGGGTGGGTGGGCATGTCATAAACTAGCAAAAATAAAATAAAATGTAATTATGGAGCCTGATGTTTAAGTCCCGACTCTATTATCTCATCACCTGTCAAATAGAAGCCGACATTCAATAAATAGGCAGCAGTTGGGAAACAACATAGCTTATTCTTGGATTGGTGTTTTTACAGATATCTATTGCTAAAACTGGGTAATGCTAATAAAATTAATTGATACACTTAACTTTTAGTTTAATTATAACAATATTCTTAAGTCATTTAAGTGCGGAAGTGGAGTGTAAAATTTTAATCTAAGGAAGCAATACACAGAATAAAAGAGCCCCGAGTAATTTTACAAAATAATTCCAATATCAATCTAATTAGTTTTAGGTAATAACCAAAACCCCCAATCATCGCCATGGTTTCCAGTTGAACTGAAGACGTTATATGTGAGAGATCATTTACACCCCTTTAAACCACAAGAACATAATGATTCAAGAATAACGATTCAAAAGTTGGAACTCATCGCGACTGTACACGGGTAAAATTTGCAGATTGAGAATTCAGAATTGTGATAACTTTGGCACATCCACTGGGAATTTGTCAATCTCAGCCATCCACGGGTTCTTCTCCTTAGCTGGGTTTCTGGTTCTCAAGGCCTTCCACACAGCGCTGTTACACTTAAATCCTGATCCAAATGCTAGATGCCACAACCTATCTCCCCTTGGCTTCTGCATAAGCCAATTCATAGTACAACGAACTACTTGATGTGTTGCCAAACCGATAAAGTGTCATCCTCGATGGTTCCATATGCCATTCCGAAAGCTGCAAGTTGTTTTCCAACGCATCCAAAACCACTTTTCCCCCAGCATGAATGCAGAAATGTTCGCATGCCAGTTTAAAATCAGGAATAGCTTGATCTTCATCTTGAACAGCTTCTTCCCAACTAATGTAGCTAGGAACAATAGTTGTTCAGACATAGGCAATACAAGAGGCGCTAACGTAGTTATATTGGTTTTCAAAGCATCACCAGCAACTGTCATGATCTCCTTAGACAAAGAAACACCAGCATTCCCGTCAGAGTCCTCTTCCTGGTAAATGCAGCGAAAACACTTGTCATCAGTACCATTGTGTGTCCTTTATACAGTGTGCACTAACTGATATTTTGAACTTATTCTGTCAAAAAACTTGTTAGAAAGCATAACTGCAGCACCTCCCATTCGAAATATGCAATTTGGGATAAGCCTCGAACGATCATTCCCACAGTACCAGTTCAAAGTGATTTTCTCCCTGCTGACAACCAATGCATGTGAGTTGGGATGGACCAGAAGAAGTTTCTTAGCCAGATCAATTTCTATTACACCAGCACTACATCCCATTCCACCTAAATTGTAGCTAATTATGTTCCCTCGGAGATTGTAATGGTTAATAACCATGGAAGATAAAGATGGGGTTGGATTAAAAAGCTACAATTCACAATCACGATGCCAATATCTTTGGTTTTATAGAGGTTTTAGCTAAAAGACCATCAACAGCACCAAACATGACAATCTCGGCTTCCTTTATAGCTTCTCTTATCAAATATATTTGGGGGCGTATTCAAGACAGAATCAGGTAGATACGTTGATTCACCAAGGCCAGATATTTGAAGGATTTTCCTCTGGAAATTAAGGCTCTCCTCTTTGAAAGAACCAATCAAACTAGATTTCTCTATAAATGTATTCTTTGAGCATATTTGGGAGTCCTCAGGCTAATAGCACGAGAAGTCCACAACGTATACGGGCGAGGACGAGTGAGGAGATAAATGGTGGATATGAAAACTAGAAGGGCAGAACAGAGATGAGATTGTACTGAAGACTATCCCAAACATCATAGAGGTTTTGAAGATTAAATGTTGCGAGTTGTGCTGCATGGAGTACCACAAGAGGGGAAAGAATGAGGTACATTCCATGGGCGATAAGGTAATGATACCCAAGCTTAACATGATGGATTTCTTAAAATCCGGTAGCTTATTTGATGAGGAAGGATTCAAGGGTATGTTTCCTTTTGATTCTGCCATTTTACCCTGCTGCAAAACTATAGGACTGTTGAACCAAATGTCACTTACAAATGGAAAACAGATGACTGAACAGAAAGTAGAAAGGTAGAAGAATGAAGAGCCAAGAGTATATACAGATATAAGAAGTTGCTGCAAACCATTGAATGCAGGTTAGGAACCAAATTTTTTTAAAAAAGAAAAACAATAAAAAAAAGATACATCCCCAAAGAGAATATAGTTGCAATCAAGTTGTGGTGCTGTTAAAAATGTGGTTCAAGAATCCATATGAATCAAATACATCAATCAAGCAGAATAGCTTTCAGGCAATAAACAGAGATGAATTGCTGAATTATTTGCTATAAACATAACCTATACCAAATTCCTAATTAGAAAACAGCGCTTCAATTTTTATTAACAACATAAAGACATTAGCACAGGAGAACGATTTTTATTGTACTTATATAGACGTAGATTGCATAAAATTGAAAATTGCATAAACCCAGATAAATAAAAATGGAAGAAAAAACTGACCTTGAAGGTGAAAATCACGACAATCCTTTTGATTGGTTGAACAAGAGTTGATGCGAGGCTGATGGAAGAAAAATATGCAGGATTTGGTAGGAAAGAGAAATAACCCAATAAGCAAGTGTGAGATCACCTATTATCAAATGTTTTTGTTTTTATATATTGAGACATATAGTGGTTTTTAAAGTTTATATCAACGGTATGTCTCGTTATTATAGTCTTTTTTTTGTATATCTATGACGATGGGACATATCGTCACCATAAATCCTAAAAATCGTCGCTATAATCTCGATACGGAGAAACAAAAGATTTAATAACAGGTGATCACGGAAACAATAGCTTGTTGAGGATCTTGCTTAGGAGACGATACTCGGGGCCTGAACTCACAAAACCAGCTTCAATGGTACCTTCTAGAACTAGAACCAATTCGATGGAGCGCGGGTTGGTATGAGGAGTATTGAACCCGGAATTTTGAACCGGAACATTTGGAGCCCCAAAGTGTTGATGCCTGGTATTTCTCTTACTGAGGTTCGAGGGAGTGGTCCGCCATAGTAGAAATCGTTATCCACAATTTTTGCTGGGCCCTTGCATGGCCTCCCGTTAATGATCACTGCATGTCACAAATTAAGTAGTCAAGATTATGTATAAACATGCATGCATGATATATGGTGTCTTTTTTGGTGCTTTTTAAAGGGGGGCTGATTTTTACCCTGTTGGCATATTTACATTCCACTATTCCAGTGCAGATAGTGCAGTACATGTACTATGTACAACACTTTAAAAAAAATGTACAACAAGCATCGTACATTTATTATGACGTATGCATATATAATTAAGATATGAAAATTTGAAATTCAAAATGCTAAGAGAAATAAAGAACAAGAACAGAACAGAAAAGTAGTTTGATTGAAAAAATAAGAAGGGACTATATGCTAGACGTTCTCTTATAAATTTATCATTTAATGAGTTGACTAGAAACTTGTGTTTATTCATGACACATGCTCCTTTTTACTTGCATGCGCTGTTAATTAAGGTCAGCAGCACAAAAGTCCTGAAGAGGAGGAGGTTGAAAAGCCATAGCAATGGTAATTATGGTGTATATTGCCAGGACCTGCAGGAAGGCTAGTAAGATATTGTTGTGGCTGTCCATAGTAACTCAATTAATCTCAAATATTTTAATTACTAGCTACTCTCCTCTTAAGATCAAGCCTAGCTATTTAAGTAGTGGTCCTTCAGTTGAAGTGTTTATAGAGAGAGGGAGAGTGGCTCCTTATGTCTGTCTTATATGCTTGATTGCTCCTAATTAACTGATGCTTTGGGGACTATAATAAATTAAGGGACAATCTTGGTTTCACGCAATTAATTATTCTAGGCGTGTTTATAATAAAGAAGCTGTCACATAACTATAGGGCAACCGTCAAAGGGAGTAGGGGTGAGCAAGAAACTGAATTACCTCCGAAATCGCACCAAAAACTGCACAAACCGCACCAATTAAAACCGCACCAACGGTTTCGGCGTATGTGGCAGTTTTAAGTGGTTGAAAAATCACAAATGCGGTTTGGGTTTGGTTTCCGAGCAAAACCGCATCTAAGAAACCGCATCGCACCATGCACTATTAAATGAAGCATATTAAGAATTACAAATATTTAGAATTATCCCAAATTGTAATTATCTCTATTTAGAATTTTCATATATAAGGATAAATCATTATTCATATTTTTAGGTTATATTTTGCTTTTGTTTAGACAAAACATTATAAGTAAAATTGTGTATTATCAAAGTAGTATTTAATATTGTGTGATGCTAAATTGTTAATTTAAATTGCATAAAATTTAATTATTTCAATTTGTTTTAGAACCGAAACCGCATCAAACGAAACTGCACCAAACGATTTAAAATCGCACCGCACCAATCATAAGCGGTTTCATGTGCGGTTTTCAATTTGTCAAACCGCACCTAAGCGGTTTCATGTGCGGTTTGAACTTCAAACCGCACCATGCTCACCCCTAAAAGGGAGCACACCCCGCGACTGTTTCCATTTTAATAAGTGTACAAGAACAAAGGCCAAAAGGCAATACCATTAACTTTAATGAATTAATAATGCTTAATATGGAAATAAAGATAGTCCACCGAATCGCCGGCAATGGAATAGCAACTACAGACGGGCAAAAGAGGAGATAATCTAAATGACGACTCGATCAAATTAAGGCCATATGTGCATGTTTTTTAGTGTCACTAATTAAAGGGAGTATATCTAATACTAGTATCTTCTACCAGCAGATAGCTTCACATTTAGTTACTTAAAAAGTATGTAACCTTTTCTTTTGACAGTACTATCTTTTAACAGTGAACAATATATCGACCCTGAAAGCGACCGTAAAGAATAAATTATAGTTTAAATAGTGAGAATATATATATATAAGAAATAATCCATAATCAAAGAAGATAAGAACACTATTTTATCTAACCCAATATTATCCATCCATTGCGAAATCTAATGACTTAGATAGAAGTATAAAAATTTGTAGCATATCTACTCAATTGTTACGTAGTATATGACTCACAAAAATATTCTCTATAATATCCCTCAGAAAAAAATAAAATAAAATTTAGGGGTACCGTATAAGAGTTATGCGGTACCTCTATTTTTTTTCCCACCTTTTCTCTCTCTTCTTCACAAGTTGTATCTTCTACACTGCAGTTTTCAGTAAATGTCATTCCCTCCGTAGTGTTGGAATTGATTAAGAAGATGATTCAATATCACCAGTAATCCCCATAAGAACACTGCCCTCCCTTAAAGGAATGAAATCTGTGGGTATCCCTTACAATAATCTCCCTTGGATATTA
This sequence comes from Hedera helix, assembly GCA_947179155.2. Classification (NCBI taxonomy): domain Eukaryota; kingdom Viridiplantae; phylum Streptophyta; class Magnoliopsida; order Apiales; family Araliaceae; genus Hedera; species Hedera helix. Next base: position 47,200,684 of record OX359268.1, on the reverse strand, counting down.
TTTTAATTGCATTATGACAATCCCCACATATCCTCAAGTTCTTCACCTCTAGTATAGGTTCTCCGGCTTTAGTTGATATAGTAGCCCAAAAGCAACCGCTAGCTTCTCACTATGATGCCTTAAGCTCATCTCCTTTTCTCCTTCCAGTTTTCCATCATCCTTAAATTAACCGAAGTCCATCTCACATCTGGTACATAGCCTGCTTGCTTCATTTTATTTAACATCTTCTCCCAGAACACATGAATTTCCTTTATCATTGGATGCGAACTATCTTCTACCACAAAACATGAACCCTTTTGCTGCATTAATTTGAAGACTCCAGTTTAAGACATTGGTTAGAACTTAGAAGTCGACAGAACAATAGAGAAGAGAGAGAAAAGGCGAAAGTTCTAGGGCACCCTTTTTTTTTTTTACCTACAGTAGAATAATTATGTGGTATGTAAAATAAAAATTTAAGGGGTATTGCACGTTCCGTGGTACTCGTAGTTTTTTTTTTCTTTGCATATGAGAGATATTATATAAAATATTTTTGTGAATTACAGATCGCATAACAATTGTACAAATATGTTATATATTGTTATGCGGTATACTCTTATTTAAGCCATTAGATTTTGTAATAGATAGATCAAATTGAATTGGGTGAGATAATACTCTTATTCTCATTTTTTAGTTTTGACTATGGATCATTCTCATATATATATATATATATATATATATATTACTATACACTATACAGATCATTCTGTTAATTAAACTATACTAATGATAGACATACTTGAACTCGGTTTAGTAACTCTCAACCTTGTATATGTTTGGTGATTCACATATATATCACCCAAAGGTTTGGATATTTAAAGCTGCCATGCACGTCATATTGAGTTTTGACCGACGTCCCAAAATAAGATCTCATTTTACATTTTTAATTTATAACTTGCTCTTATATTTAATTTGAAAAGGAGAGTATATATATACATATATATATATATATATATATATATATATATATATATATATATATATATAAATATTAGACAGTTGCTTCCAAATCTCCATCCTAAGTCCAAGAACACGGTCCAAAATGCTAATAGAATTAATACTATATATTCAAAGATTATGATTGAAATAATTAAAGAATGATAAAAGATCACCGGCTGTCCATTGAAGATGGAATAACAACTACAGCTCACAATTATGCAACCTACCTGCAAATTAATTTATGCATCTTTATATTAATAATAATTAAGTGTAATATACTTCAAATAATTAAAGACGCCTTTATCTTTACTTTATATCCAACTTAAAAGGTAACTAAAGGACGCTGAAATCGTTATCTTTAAAAAAATCAAAAGAATTTGAATATGAAAAAGATAAAAGTGAGAATAATATTTAACAATATATTGGATCTTATTTAATTAATACTGGAACTCCATTCCACAAAAAAATCTCATTTATAAAAATAATAATTATTTTAATCTTATTATTGATAATAATGTAGAATGACATGATATTGTTAACTTTGTTATCATAATTTTATTGTTATGTCACTAGTACTAAACCTACAATTTATTAATTTTAAGAGTAAATATGAAATAAAATACATCATTCATAATTATAAAATTTGTAAATGAGACCCTTGTGAGGATTTGTCGAAGTTCCAACTGCATGTTCTAGACTACACTAATTTTATACGTACATACATAAAAATATGTACAATTTCCAGATAGAGAAAGTGTACGTATCATACTGAATGGACACACTTTTTACGTACTTTAATTTGTGACCTAGCTAGTAGCTACAACGTAACTCTTCCTCCGGTATACATACCTTTCCAATTTCCAGGAAATAAACAAACATGTTGACATAATTACTTCAAGAAGCATGTCAACATAAGATAGGATTTTATATCAAAAAGTTATTCTGCCATGTATATGTGTATGTTAGCTGTTGCGCCAACTAGGCACCACACGGCACATTTTGCCACATTCGATCCACACTTCTTCGACATCATGGCACAAATCTCCACGAGCAGTACTTCCATCAAATGTGCCCTCCAGTTAATTTGATAGGTTTCCATATCTTCACCTAGTGTTTCATCTCTCTTCATAGATCTATATGTTTTTGTGTGTATATATAGGTGATCTCATCTAATGCCCTAATTATCAACTATCTCAAGCTCCATATTGAGAGTCTAATTTCTTCCCTTTAATTTCCAAGAAGGAAAAATGTGTCATATTTCTGAGATGATTAGTTTGTGGTGCCATGTGAATTATGACTATTTGAATGATGGTAATTCACATTTTGATCGTGTTAATGTCCTGGCTGCATGGATGGAAGGTGACGATGATGACGATGATGATGACGGTGATTATGATTATGCTCCAGCTGCTTGAACTGATGATTGTATATCAACAGATTGCTTATCATAATATCCTAGCTTCCAATTTCCAAACCCTAAAGCCCTAGCTAGTTATTTTATGGCTATATATTATGTGTAGATAGCTAGTAGTTTTATAGTCCATGAACATTTCTATCACATAAATATAGCAAAAAGAATCTATTACTGATATATTTTCCCAATTTTTAAGTACGTTTGATCACCAGCTCCTTCTTTTAGTTGGAAAAATAATTCCAACATTGGTGCTTTCCTGCTTAATTTAATTGTCAGCTCATTGTATAACAGTGCTGTTGAATATCGATATCGTAATATGTTGATTATTATATAGAAGTATATGATGTTTATGTTTGAATATTGAGGGCCGATTATTTAATTAGCACTATATATGTTATTTACTCCACCAGATTGCATACCATAAGCAGGAAAGCCACTAAAAATCTACATAATTGTTGACCTATGATTGAAATTTATTTTAGTCGAAATATCCCATGTTTATACTCTATCATCTCATAATACATTCAACTTGTCCATAAGAAATCTCAAGTAAATATCTAGATTATTTTCAGGTCTCTTAGGACTGAGAATCATCAATGAAAAAAGTAAATATGGTTGTTTCATACATGTACATTCAAGGAGACAAGTTGTATGGAGTAATAATTACGGGCCAACAGGAGTGCGGAACAACTGAGTGGTTGAAAGGGTTGAAACCATCAGTGGACAGTCCAAGTCTCATATTCTGCGGTTTCAATGCAAACCCAGGATGTACTATGTTGAAATCTTTTCAAGTCTTCCCATTTTCAAGATGGTTCAATTCTCCATCTTTAGTTGGAGATCTCGCATGCTACAGTTCTTGAAATATGTACAATCACTTAAGCCTATTTGTAATTAGAAAATACCTTAAGATCTTAAAAGGTATATTTGTGTTCTTTGTAATCATACCCTCTTTATTAGTCTTAAACTGATCATGACTGCACAATGTGTGCTTTGTCTTCTGTTCATATTCCTTATAAAATAACATGCAATTGTTCGAACATGCATCAATTTTTTGATATCCTAGACCCAATTTTTTTACCATTTTCTTACAAAAGTAAAAGTTATCGGACAATTTTTTATTGTTAAGCAAAATACTCTTAATGGCCTTCAAGAGCGACTAAAAACACTTATGGCTCATGTTGTGATCAGTCTTTATGTTAAGTAACGTTGCCACTACAGATAAAGTAGTTTACTTCGAGCAACCAGGCAACAACGACTTGCTACCATCTTCCAATAAATTAAAGAACGTTTTGGCATCAAAATTCATAAGTTGATCGCTGTCTTACTTTTAATCAAAATCTAGCCCTGCAATATCCTGAACCATGTCATTCATACTGTTCATACTACTATCTAGATTTTGTACCCGTTCGATGCCACTATCCCTTTTCTGCCCATTTGCTCACCAACATATTTTTATAATTAAGCATAGACTCCTTAACAAGCAAATGATATATGTGCAACCATCTAAGCATTAACATATTCTTTGTAACTATACGTGTAATCCAAAAATACTTCATAACTAATTCTAAATTCAGCTGCAACACTTATTTGGCTAATCGACTTTCATCGGCTCATCTAACTAAGGTGTGAATTGAAATCTATGATACTATGGTACCTGCTTTGAGAAAAATTAGTATATTATACTATGTCATCGGTTGGTATAATGCATGGTTCCTATCTTAATATATCTCTACCCTTATTACACTAGTCTGTAGGCTTCTATCCTGTTCAAGTATGTGATGTCCTACTAATGTCAATGACTTAAACACATATATCTGTTGTTCGAAAGAAATTTCAGCAGCACCTCTCATTGGTCTTTAAGTACACGAAATAGACTATGATTTATATAGTTTAAGTATGCACTTGGAGAACAATAGAAGATAAATAAACTAATATTTGTTTAGAATAAACAGATACACGTGCTTACGTCATTGACACCGACTTAAGTGGGAGCGAAACATACAAGAATATACAGGGACTATTCAAGATTCACTTATTATGAGTGAATCTTGAATGAGTTTATAAGCTTACTATATTATATGAGTATGAGATAAATGCGAATTCTATCACAATTAAAGGATATGTACTTTATTTTTTAATTGAATATAAGATATAAGATATAATCGTCACCTTAATATATAGGGAATATTTGAAAATAGGTTATGTCTATTGTATTTTACTATTTTTATTTAATTTTAATTTATTAATTAACTATATATCTAAAGTGGAATGGAGGGAATGCTTGATTTGTATCTCAATTCTTAGTTCACCCTTAGAGTTGATTTATAGTGGTTTGGAAGTTTGATAACTTAAATTAGAGTTTTAAATAGATCTTTGTAAAGGAAATTAGATAAATTAATCGATTCTTTGACATAGCGGATGCTTTATTGTTCTGTTATCTCTTGGTAGATAAAGTTTTCTTTCTTGCATCTCTTTAGGCCTTTGCGTAGGTGCTTTTAGAGTGGTGTTGAATTTTGATACTTATTGGGATTGGAGTAACCTATGTTAAGTGTTTTCTGTCTGCTATTTATGTGTGTTTGTCCTCCTTGTTTGTACTTTTTATTCTTGAAAAAGAAAAATAGATCTCCATGACCTTGAATTCATATGGAATATGTCAATTTTTGAATGTGTTTTTTGCTCTTTTGTTTGAATTGCTCCTATTAGAGGAGCCTATTGTCATGTTTATATTTCTCTAAAATATGAAAGAAAAAGTAAAATTTGAGAATTGCTGAAATATAGTTGTACCATGCTATAATGTGTCAAATGTTTACCATATCATACGGTAATGATTTTCAGCTCTTAAATTTGTCCTTAATATCACAAATTCACGCATGAGACCAATATAAATTTGATGTAAGGCAAAAATTAAATAATTTTTTCCTCTCAAATTACGTATATATTTGTTTTAAACTGATGCATGTCCATTTTAAGATTACTTCAATGATCTTTGAATTTAAGATTATAAAGAGAATTGAAGCTACCTAACTCTAGTTCATCTCTTCTTTTGTAAGATACACTATTAAACATATACATAAAAACATCATTTGTCAGACCTGTGCTTACATAGATTTCCTGACTCCTAACTTAGTCACTCTAAACTTTAAAGTGGCATTGACGTACAGTTATCTGGCACTCTGAAATTGGCTAAATCTTTCAATAATTATTTATTTGTTGCTATATTAAAATTTGATTGACAATTGCATGTTGAATTTGCTAAAAGTTTAGTTGGAGGGCCTTTTGACGTCATTGAGGCTGAAAGCAGATATGGTGCTTAATTTCCTTGTGCTTTGTTGTTTTCATTTCTTTAATTTCTTATGGTTTGTTAGTTAATCCATTATGATGGACTTGTGGAATACAATAGGTTTGGAGGGAAAAAAACATTTTAAAGCCAATAAGCAAGCAAACAATAATTGTAATAAGTGAGAGTGAGAAGCAATGAAAGCACATAAAGGTCTATGTAGGAGGGTAACAATCTATAAAACAAGTGAACAAGTCTATAGAACAACATAAAATATGTACTTCTTATAAGAAAAATGAAAGATCTCTAAATCTGACCTCAATAAATCTGGTAATAGCACAAAGATCGGACCCTTAAATCTTTTATGGCAGATAGTGCTTCAATTCAAAAATTAAAGTTTAGTACTTGATTCAATATATTAACATTAAGTATCTGATGAAGATACAATGAACATATATAGAATGGGATACATAAATATATTTTAATCAGAATTAAGTACAATAGTGGAATAAGCATATCAAAGAAATGCATAAGTAACACCTATGTAAAATATATTACTAGCTGATAAGAATGTTAATTAAATTAAATTGCAATTACTGTCAGTTTAGGAGTGCTTTTAATACTTGATGGAGGGGAAATAAATGAAGGTGACGGAAGAGGCACAACAAGGTAGTGGCAGTGGAGGAACGATAAGGCGATGGTGGCGGAGGGACAACGATGCATATCTTTTCTTTTTTTTAGCTCTTTCTCCTTTTCCCTTCCTACTTTCGCTGCTTCTTTTCAAGTCGTATGGTGCAGCTGTTAGGGATTTGGGGAAAAATAGGAGCTTAATAGCGACCGCTTGCGACCTTAGATGAATTTTAATAATAATTTGATGTGTAGGCTTTAGTGATCGGACCCAACGGCCGAGCGATCGTTGATACATTAGCGACTGATTTAGTAATGGATTATACAGTTGCTAATATTTTCGCCATCTTTGGTGGAGAAATTTGGTGCAAAAATACCTCTGGTGATAAATTAGCATCGAAAAAACAGTCGTAGATAATATTATTGACGAAATGAGTAAGCGGTCGCTGATGTATGATATTAACAACCAACAGGTGCGGTTGTTAATTCCTTTGGTCACTGATAGTCTTTTTCTTGTAGTGGAAGGCCATCGAAAATAAATTGACAAACGCATCTGCTCGTATTTTTTTACTGTTATTGAAACAATGACGAAACACAGATCTCAATCAAATAATAACAATGAAAATGGTCAGCTCATTTCGACGTTTAGCTAACTCGGATCGAACACTTCAGACTTTCTAAACTTGGGGCTGCGCATAGATGGATAAGATCCCTCCTATAGACGACGAAATAGGGTCTTAGATATCAACAATCCTGAACCATCAGATCTTTGCTTGACCCTTAACTAGTGTAAGGCCCGCCAAAAACCCTCAAACCTCCAAAATCATCCTCGAGCGAGTGACCTCAAGTGTGAGTTAGGTGAAAGAGTACACATGGCTGACAGTGTTGACTGGGCATATAAGGGAAGCCATCAAAGAGATGAAACTGATTAAGGCTAAAAGGGCCTAAAGGCACATAAACAGAGATAAGGAGGCAACTTTCGAGATTAAAAGAGATTATACCTAGATCGGGGAATCGTGAGCTCTGGACTCGATTCCCCAAATCTTGAGGATGAACGCACATCCACCCCTGGGCTGAACACTAGGATCTTTATACCGAACCTACAAACTCTGCAATAACAATTCTCGATTTTCACCCTTCTGACACCCGATCTGCATGCGCAGGTATTCTCGTCCCGATTATTTAAAACAGGGACAATGCCATCCTAAAGAGGATGGATGAGTAAGAAAGATAACTGAAATTTGCTCGAGGGGTGAGAACGTCCATCGTAAATTCTTTTTTCACAGAGGCGATATAAACAACCTTTGGACAAACAAGAGTAAGTATACTTAAGCTATTGATATATGATGGTAGAGGATACCCTTACGAACACCTTATAAAATACAGGCTGAAGATGACATACTTCGGGCACGTTGATGTGGCCATGTGTCAATTATTTAGTAGCACACTGAAAGACTCGACGAACGTGTGGTTCAAACTCTCAAACTACGACCAATAGCTAATTTTACCCAGTTAAAAGAGCAGTTGATGAGTCATTTCCAAATGTACAAAAGGAAATATAAGCAAAATACATTATTGTTGCACGTAACGCAAGGGGCTGATTAGACCTTACAATATTATATAAGAAGGTTTAAGGATGCTGTCTCAAAAGTGGCACATGCAGATAGACCATACACAGGCACTAGGATTCTTGTACACTGGGATAAATAAAGAGGTATTGGGATAGTTAGTGAAATCATGCATCAAGAAGATGCCAACAACATTGAATGAACTCTATGACTGGATAGAGCTATATATAGAGTTTGAAGAGGCCTTAGGGATCCTGAAACATGGTTAAGGCTACAAAAATGAAGTTAACAAAAATAAAAAGGCTAGATAATAGTCAGAAGGACAAGAACGATAAGAGGAGTCGGGATGAAGGACAACGTTCGGGCAGTAACTATGATTACAAGTGGACAGAAGGCTCTTACACACCTTTGAATAGGGGTGAACAATAAATTGAAAATAACCGAATAACCGACCAAATCGAATCAAACCAAAAAATATAAAATTAATGAACCGAAAGTAAATAAAAAAAACAAACCAAAGATATAGTGGTCGATTTTGGTTTAACTGCTGAAATTATCGAAACTGACCTAATCGAAATATTAAATTATTTTTTCAATGTTAAGTACCTTGGGAAATACTCGTTAATAAATGTTTAATTATGATTAGAACACTAGAAAGAAAATTTGAACTCTTACTCCATATTCTGATGAAATGAATCTTGTATATTTTTTTTCTCTCTCAATGAATTGAAATTGGATAGTCATGTAAATACCATTTTGCAGCCTTAGCTTATGTTTGTACATTTAAACAATAATTTGATATATGAATGAAAAAGATCGCGTCCTTATTGTTGAAAATAATATTAAATTAAACATTTTAACATTACAAAGGTACATACTAACTCTTTTCCTTATGTTTAAGTTTTATAATCGACTAAATCGATTAAACCGATAACCGAATAAACCGATAACCGATTACAGAGTAAAATTTTGGACGATTTTGATTTTTAATTTTTTATAATCGACTTAAATAGTTTGGTTATTTTTTTATCAACTAAATCGACCGTTGTGCACCCTTACCCCTGAATACTGATCGGGCGAAGATTTTGAACAAAGTATGAGTCAATCACAACATATTACTTATATTATGATTATCATCATTTCTATACTCACTTCGTCCTTAGAAGAATGACTAAAAGTACAATTTTCTTTGTCCCCAAAAGAATGAGCTAAGGTACATAAAGTAAAGGATAAATGCATCATTTAATGGAGTCTATTGATATAAAAAAAAATATATTTATCACTTTATATAATTTTATGGGGCCACAAACAATAAATATAATTTTTTTTACTTTTTTTTAATATGTATGAAAAATATATTTTACTCGTTAAAGAGGGATGAAGTATATGATAATCCTATGTTTTACCTAAGTGACAAAGTTAGATGTCACCAGTCAAAGCTTATTTGAAATTATTAATATAAGTAATCATGATCGAATTGATTATATCTGTTCAATATTATACTAATAAGTATCACAAGGCGCACCTAGTTAAGATATGGCATATTTTAGAGGTACATATTATTTGCATGTATGTTAATGTCCTAGACGTCATCGACATACCTTTGCACTAGTATTTTTTCTTTAATTCTTTTTTTTTTCTTTTATTATTATTATTATTATTATTTTATTATTATAATAATATAAGAAAATTGATATTTTCAAAGCATTTTTTGATATTTTTACATGAAAACCGTCTCTATAGGTCTATAGTGACGATTTTAACCGTCGCTATAGACCTATAGAGACGGTTTTCATGTGAAAATATCAAAAAATATTGTGAATATATCAATTTCTTAAAATAAATGTAATTAGTCATGAACTTTATTGTTGCTGGTTAATTGGTGTCCCGGAAGCCAAGATACCATCATTAACATTATAATTCTTAAGTAGGACCCTAACTAGTAAAGTGTTTCACGTAGAATTAAAGATAGCAACTTGAGACTTACTTGAAAATATGTTGGACATGCAAGCAGAATATTACTCTTAAGTTATTCTAACTGCGATTAAATACATACTCCACTAAAAGAATACTATTTGTAAAATTTTATGAATAATAATAATAATAATAATAATAATAATAATAATAATAATAATAATATATTTTTATTTTATATTTGTCTATAAAATAATAAGTTGTTAGTTTAGTTTGTAATAATGTTATAACAAACTTGAGAATCATGTCATTTAACATTAATATAAATAAAAATATTATTATTTATGTGAAACAAAAAGATTTGTCAAATATAAGTATTCACGAGTACTATAAATTCAATTCTTGTGCAGTAAGAGCAGTACTATATATTATTAATTATTGTCCATGTCCTGGAACTAGGTTTTTTTAAACTAAACAACAATGGTTTGTCATGTTAATTTAAGCAACTGGACCATACTCCTTGTAAACACGTAAATTATGTACCTTACCAGGGTTAGGATTCGGTGTGATGGTAGAGGCGAGAAACCTGCGAAAGATATGGAATCGGTTAAAAGATTGAAAATGGGAGAAGAACCAGTGAGCAACTACCAGAAGAACACGTGGCTAGAACTCTCGGGATTATGGGGTAATTGTTGGTGTCCAAGAGCCGTGACAAGTGTTTCGAGTGAATTCCAGATAGGCAATGTCTACACTTTTTTTCACTCGATTCAGAGTTGATCACAAGTCTTGCAATTCATCCCAACTTCTTCTATGTTTTGAGAGAGAGAGCTCTTAAGTAGCAAAAGTTTTCAAAGTTCTAAAAGTCCCTTTACTTGTCAAGTGAAGGGGTATTTATAGGGTCCAGGTCATGTGCCAGACATATGTCAAAAAAAAAAATTCTAGAAATACCTTTAATGATAGAGAAATTCCCCTGGTAATGACCAAATCATCTAATTATTCTAGCCACCAATCCAATCCCTCAATTGATTCTTAATACAAGTTGTTCTCATGAGTTTTCTGCATCAAGAATTATGACAACCCCTCTTAAATCATACTTTTAAGGTTAAATAATATTAAGTATAGAAAAATCACATGAATCAATTTTGCCATCGAAGAAACCTTGAAAGGCATCACAGAGCGGAAAAGAATCACCCCAAGGGGGGCCTACCCTACGGGGTTGAATCCTAGGGGACTCGCTCTTTTTTTGTCGCGTTTCGTTCGTTTCGTGTTTTCTTAATCGGCTTTCATCTATTTCTTTCGATTCTCATTTCTATGAAAAATTTATCTTGTCATATAGAAGTTAAGAGGGATCACTTTTAAGCCTTCACAAGTTTTTCTAATTTTGGATTCATTATTCATTTATTACACCTCTTAAAACTTGTTCGGGAGACGAAACATCAAACAAGCCCTAAGTGACCAACCCCTAGAAGGACCGAACCCTAGAAGGAGGTCCTTCGGGTTTTGTTAGTTTTCTCGTTTTGTCCTCGTTTCGCTTCGGTAATTCAAATTGAGTTCAATTTTGGCATTCATTATTGGACATTATACACCAAAGAAGGGCTCACCTAGGGGGCCGAACCCTAGGGGGTCAAATTCTTAGTTCTCTTCCATCTTTTTCGGTCTTTGTTCGTTCGTTCGTTCGATGTTCGTTATTCCTTAATTTCGTTTTAGTTCATTCAACGTGAACCCTAATTTTTATTCATGGACTCACACTCCTTTATGTTCCAAAACGAGTATATAATCTCATTTAAAATTTTAATTTATTTGCATTAAGGTTCGTGAGAGATACAGTTGGCCATAACTTTTTTGATAATTAATTTTGTTATTAAATTGTAAAACTAAATTAGCTTGAAAATAGAAATTATCAAGAAGAGGTCACAAACCGTAATGGTTAAAATATTTGTCAACTAATTATACTCTTAGTTGTAAAATTAGATACATTTATAAGATAACGATTTAAGTAAAAAAATATTTTTTTCAATTTATCTAGTGACATAATAATACTCGGTAAATTAAGAATAAAAAGAGAATTTCATATCATTTTATAGTTTAAAATAAAAATATATATCTTTAATTTTAAAATGGAAAAATAAAAAATTATATCTTTAATTTTGAAACGGACAAAGAAAAAAAATGTATCCTTAATTTTAAAACTTACACCAATGAAATTTCCATGTCACTGAATTTCTGACATTGCAGAGCCACATAATGCGACACATGTTACCAACATTAGGTCATCCATACCCCGCAAACATCAGTCATGCTCCTTTAGTGGAATAATTATTAAATACTTCCGGGACACTTATCGCGTGATACCCTACACCACTCATAAAAGTGAAATGACACACTTTAAGTACTGAAGTGACATCACATGAATAGTGTGGGGCACCACATGACAGGTGTCTTTGGACTACTGAATAATTAATCCCTCTAGTGGCCTAACTTGTGTGAAAACAAAGTAACACCTCTTAGTTTTCTATCTCCATATATATATATATAGAACGGATCTAAAGTATATTTTTTAAATATCATACATTTATAAAAACGATTCATTTTGAATATTCTTTTTTTTTAAAAAAGTAATATTAAAAGGAAGATGTAATATGATGTGACATTTCGCAGTATCACTTGTTTTTATTTATTTATGAAAATGCCATCAAAAAATCTTCAGAACAACGTTGTTTTGATAAAAGTATGCTACTTAATGAGATATATTATTTAAGAGATATGTTTTTGAACCGTTCTCTCTCTCTCTCTCTCTCTCAATATATATATATATATATATTTCAAGTTAATGAATTAATTAAACCTTTTGATTCAGATAGGGAAAAACCATGAAAATACGTATTCATTTTCCTAAGAAAGATAATGAACACGATGTCATCATCATACAATATATACTAATAGTAATTCATCAATTAATTATCCTCATAAGAAAACATTAATTAAATTGTTGAAATATTTAATGTTTTCAAAAAGATCCACCAGCTGAAGCAAAGCTACTATATATAGAGTTAGCAAGAAGATCATATACTTGGATCAAGATTTGCAACTTGATCTATGGCAGCAGCCTGGACACACATACTCAGACTAATTCTCATCAAAGTCAACGTGTGACTATGTGATCATATGCAGGGATGTATTAATGAAACCACATAAAACATCTGCACTCAATTTAAATATACTCCACTTTAAAATAATATGACTAACTTTGATGCCACTGGTGAATCTAGTTTCAGAGATTAAAATAGTCAATAATCAATTCATTAATATGTTGATAATAAAATAGGTTTTGATGTTGTACATATATATAGTCAATCACCAATTCATTTGCACTTACATTTGTAATTCTATTGAGATGTAATGAATGTTTATTTTTGCCGATCAATATATATACTATCTTAGGACTTAATTTTCTTATAAACACATGCATCCACCCACCCACCTACCAATCCACCACACCACATACAAACACAGATGAGTAATATACGCAGAAGAATATAATATATTGTTAATTTCACATTCGTCAATTATTAACATATATAAATAGAGGATATGACGACATGTTTCCTATATATATACATGTGCACATAAATATTCATACAAGCATAGACCTTTTGGGGCGGCTAATGACTCGAATGAAGGAAAAAAATTGGACACGGTCGGATGCATGGTCAGATGTTGACATGGTTGATAAAACGTTACAATCAATTCACAGGTTGAAATTTGATTCTTCTGGTATCATGTTAAGTAAGACTCCTATACTAATCAAAACGTTTAATATAACTTAATTATATCATGTATCTCAATAATAATACGGAACACATTTGTATTTGTCCAACAAGCATGAAACAGATAATCATATAATAGCAGTTATTTGTGTTTGCTTTTTATTTTTTACTCTATAAAATGCACATCATGACAGAAAATACTGCAAAAAGAAAATCAAAATAACTCCAATTTTAAGCGCAACTCCAGTTGCTCAATCTTCTGGATTTTGGATCTTCATCTCTCTTTACAATAACCAATTCTGGCTTGCCACGTTCTCATGTACCGTATAGACAGATGCTGATCAAATGCCTTTCTTGTCCTGTCCAACAATATGTGCACCAGGTCCAATTGGCTACTGTATTGTACTCATAAAAGCCAAGTCATTGTCCATACTTTTTGACTTTCATTCTCACCACAAAGCAGAATGATCCCCAACATTGACCCAACCATGCACCAAAAAGATGCTTTATACCACTTAAAAATTAAACTCTTCATATTTACCTATATATACTTCAACATTTATGCTGATCTGTTAATTTTAATTTCCTATGTGGCTGGACCACATATTACTGCAGACATTCGACACCCGGTTATGCACACCCTGCAGCCATCACTCCACACTCCTCTCGTGGCTGACTTGTGCCGAAACGAGTTTATCTGCTTCTCAAGTTCTCATGCCATTATATAACCATATAACCTCACACTTCGATTCAAATTCATCCCAAACCACAAAAACCCTAGTTTTTCCATCTTCTAGCTAGTCTGAGCTCCGTCTGGATCAGGCAAACAACAACCCACTTTTTTAAATAAATATCTCATTTTTCATACCAAGAATTCCATAAAAATGTCTATCGTTTCAAAAACCATTGGCCCATGCTGCAAGAAGCATACAGATGGAGATGGTGATGGATATGACTATGCCCCGGCATCATGCATAGAACGAGATGGAGACGATGACGATGGAAATTACGATTACGCTCCTGCAGCATTCTTGGAAGGGGATGATGACGATGATGGTGGTTATGATTATGCTCCAGCAGCATGAATGAATTATACAGTAGTAGTATAAACTCAAATGCAAAAAAGCCTGACAATAACTCCTAGTTATAGAGTTCGTGAACATCCTAAATTTGGTAGCAAACGATGAGATTGAGGGCATTGTATTAGTCTATGGTCTTGATGCTGATGGGACCTACGTACTTTATTATGGTGGGTTAGGGGGTCACTTTTTCTAGATGTTTTGATGATTTAGAGATCAACTTCTCATAACTATGTTATTCATCTATGAAATCGCCATTTCAATTAGTGACATAAGGGTATTCATCTAATGATTCATTACATAAGGGTTTTAAATAAAAGATTATATTATCACCATTAATTTGGAGCTAGCTATATTTGTTGCCAAATAAGCTGCTGTCCTTTTTGTTATACGAACAAGAAGATTTTGATTAGATTTTCTGGTTGTCTGCTAGTGTTATTTAGTAGGATAATACGAGGCAGTCTCATGAAGTGCATTGTGAGAACCAAATATCTTTACTTAAGATATTCTTGGGGAGGAGAAATAAGTCTTATAGGATTTGATTGTTTTGCTGGAACCATTGAGTGGTAGTTCAAAATGATTCTGTGCAGTCCAATCTATGGTGATCCACTACATTACATACTTGGACCCAGGCCCAACCAGCACAAATGTTGTATGTTAAGATATTAATTTGGATAAATAGCCAAAGTTTTCCTATACAAATGTCAAGTGTTAAGAAGAGTTGAGGTCTCTTTTGAAGTATACGAGACTAGTTAGCAAGAAAATCTTGCCTAGAATGATATGATGCGACCAACATATAGGACCTAGGTTGGTAACTATTAAGGTTCCATGTTTCATTTTCTCCTTCAAAAGCACATAGAAATCAGACCAGAGGTTCCTTGTATAATGGGTTGAGCTAGAACAAGAGTTATAACTACATAATCTTCCAAACAGCCATCGAGAAGTTTCTTATTCATGTAAAGATGAAAGAGTTCCACTCTTAATCATATTAAGGAAGGATTTTGACTTTCTTTCAAATAGCGCAGCTTAGGTCCACATTTGTTGCTCTGTACAGACGTAAGAGGGGCATGGGTATCTATTCTCAGTAGTATTATTGATATACATTAATGAGTTCAAGTAATTTCAATCAACAGAGGATTTACTGATCATTATTGTGATGCAGTGTTAGGTGTAAATATATGAATCAACTTCAATATGCAACATATGAATCTCAAATCAAATCAAAAAGATGTGAATTCCGATTTTCCCATACCAAAGTCGCATCATTTTAAGGGTATCTTACATGCGAAATCATACCATAAACCGGATTATGTGAAAATTTATAGGTGATCAGGGAATTTGAAATAAAGGTACGGTTCTTGTAGACGCCCAGAAGAATCAAACTGTTTACACAATAGTTTTCTTTTTTTTGTTCTTTTCTTTTTTAATATCAACATAAATGCGTATAGAGCCTTCAACAGATTGTATATTTGTGTTAAAATAATCATATTAAAGTGTATACAGCACAGGTTTACCAGGTACCTTGTTTATTCAGGGAAGTATATTTGTCATTATCCGTTGGCAGGCATCATGCATTTCCTTGCACCCATCCTCATTTCCTCAAGATGAAACTTTCCGCATTAATGTATCATTTTCATTAATCAGCCCTCAAGTGTTAAGCAACAGAAAAATGTTACACCTCATTTTCCCAAGAATTCCCCACCATCCTAAAATAAAATGCCTAGTATTCCAAGAAACCGAATCTCTTACAAGCATTTCATAAAAAACTTCTTCAAATACCCAACAAAACCCAATTTAGCATAAATGTCCATAAGTTCATGGCAGACATAACAATCGAAGTCAACCCCACAATTCACAACAAACCCATGAATCTTTTCCCCTACCCAAATCTTCCTTAAATGCCCAATTGCTTTAAACACACAGACGGGTACATGAAGTTATCCGTCTACCACCAATTAATCCTTAATTCATTAAAAAAATGGCTTTTTTTTTTATGAAGCAACAACTCTTCGTGTAAGGTTATTGCAGGTAAAACATTGGTTGCTAGTGGCTAGTGCATGTCAATACACTTTCACAGCAACAGCAACTACAGCAACATGAGCATGTGCACTCACAACCAAGATATACTCAGCTCCAGCACAAATTAGCACAAGGACTTCAACAGACTGCCAACATGGACTTGATACATTGGGATTAGTGCTTGATGCAGCAATACATCTCAGGACCACGTGTCATGAAGTCATAGGAGTAGTCATTAGGACAGTAGTATTCAGTTAGAACTGTGGGTACTTTTAACTAACCATGGTTACATATTGTATAAATACATAAACTAGAAAGTTAGATAGTTCCGTTTTCTCTGAAATTGTTTATCGAATGTAGCTCTCTCTTAGAGCAAGGAACAATGAATCTTCTTGTTGCTAATACTTGATTTTCATTAGTCTATATGGTATCAGAGCTATAGGTTCTGTTTTCTGCAGTTTTAGTTGTAGTTACAAATCTCAAAAACAACTTCAAATTTCTGTCAGTTTTGTTATCTTCTTCATTGATTCTCCGAACACAAAGCCCTAGGAAAAATGACAAACTTATGCAGCTATGGTAGCATCATCATCTAGTGGAACTAATCAGAATCAACAACAGAATCAACACAGAAATCAGAACAATCCACCTCTTCCTGCTAATAATCAAGCTGATCAGGCATTTCTGAATTAAGTAAATGACTTGAACTCACCATTGAATTTCGTGTATCATCCTTTGTATCTTCATACGAATGATCATCCTGGCCTAGTTTTAATTGCTAAAAAGTTCAACGGAACTAAGAATTATGCTTCCTAGAAAAGATCCATCCAGATAGCATGTTTATATCATGGATTCTGAATACTGTTTCCAATGAAATCGGAGATAGTCTGAATTTTATAACTAGTGCTTCTCTAATGTTAAAAGAGCTGCAAGATAGGTTTTTTAGTATTGATGGGTATAGAATTTATCGGTTGCAAAGAGATTTACATTCTCTAGAGCAAGAAAACAAGTCAGTTGAGTTGTATTTCCACAAAATGAAGGGATATTAGGACGAGTTCACTGGTTTTTACTTGCCAAGTTAGGTGTGCACAGTATTTGTGCCCCTCCAACTTGTGGGGGGAGTATTGCAGGTAATACGTTGGTTACTAGTGTCAACATACTTTCACAGCAGCAACAAGTGCGGTAATATGAGCGTGTGCACTCACAGCCAAGGCATACTCAACTCCGGCACAAATTAGCACAAGGACTCCAACAGACTGCCAGCATGGACTTGATACGTTGGGATTAGTGCTTGATGCAGCAATACATCTTAGGACCACGTGTCATAAAGTCATAGGATTAGTCATTAGGACAGTTGTATTCAGTTAGAACTGTGGTTAGTCTTAACTAACCATGATTACATATTGTATAAATACATAAACTAGACAGTTAGTATAGTTTTCTCCGAAATTGTTTCTCTAATGTAACTTTCTCTTTAAGCAATGAACAATGAATCTTCTTCTTGTTGCTAATACTTGATTTTCATTAGTTTATAAGGACTTTTTCATGACATCACATTGACGAGGTTTCTATGTAATTAAAGATTTTCTCAATCGTAATGTACGTTTTCCAAGAGATGGGTATGAGCAGACGACCATGAGCTTTTTGAGAACTTCGTACACTTATCCTGGGTTTGGATTGCACTTCTTTATGTGTTGAATACATGTTTGGGTGGTGAGTCTTGCCAAGTGAAGTTTTGATATGGAGGGAGTATTTGTGGAGTATAAAAATAAAAGTATGGCTTCTTCTCTCCTAAAGGAGAGTATAACAATTCTAACGGCAACTGTTACTAAATGATTATTTAACTATTATTATCCTCTTTTATTATTTATTATCATAGGATAAGTATAAGTGTACAACATCAAATACAACATTTTAATTTCAACTATTAAAAAATAACACGAAATCCGTGTCAGATTCCACTTTTTAATGGTTGAGATGTATGTAGTATTTGGAGTAGTGTTTGGTTGTAGTGTGTATAAAGTTATCCATTACCATATATAACAAAGCAAATAAAGATTTATTTCGACTCAATAAGTAAATTGATCAAATTATTTTCGTTAGGTATGAATTAGTGCCGAATTCCTCACCCACGTTAATACAATGTATCTAATATTCATAACTATATCAAATTAAACTTTTCGTATCATGTATTGTATTATTCCAAAAATATACATATATTTATTAAAAAATATATACAATAATTTTGATATATATACAACTATTTAATTTCATATTCAAAAGGTAATAGGTTACTCCTGCAGTACAATATCATTGTACAATGTTTAAGGTTCTCGAGTAGTAGGAGCAACTTTTAATTTATTACGAGACCAAACGCAGATAGCCTATGAGAGACAAAGGTTGCTTCCTTCCTTCCTTTTTCTGATTGAAAGTAGCAAGCCACTGAACCACCGGTACAGAGGCCAACACATAGTTGCATACTCACAAGCTCTTCCCAAGCTTCCTTCACTTCTTCTTTTGCATAAGCAAACCCATATCCAGGCAAATCAACTAGGCAAAGCTAAAAAAAAATTGATGATCTGCAGAAGAGCAATTCATTTCATGTATTCGTGTAAATCTCATATATACTAATTTATGAAATATAGAATAAATTAGTACCTGAGTGAGGCCAGGCTTATCAGATGTCCGTACAACACCCCATTGGCGGGTAAGTGCATTTAGTACAGAAGACTTTCCTACATTTGACCTACCTGATAAGAAAAATCATATTCAACTACAGACAATCAGTACCTGATCCACCAAAGTGTCTAAAAGAAGAAGAATTCATAAGAAGAAGGGGAAGAAAATACGATTGCATCAAATCATATAGAATGAACCACACAACAGCCAGCTAAAAAATTCCCCTCCCCAAGCCCAAAATAAGAGAGAGAGAGATGTGATAATTTATAAAATTAAAATTTTTATGGTGTATTAAATAAAACGTGTAAATTTTAATGTGCGGTTTGATAAATTAATACTCTAACTCGGGTCCCCCACGACCCCACTTAGCATGACTCGTTCCTTTTCATAAATGTATTGATTTGGGATTAGGACGTTTCGCAATACTTTAACCTAACCAACACCAAACCACATTGTAATTGACTCTAATAATACATCATTGCACACACATTAATCACTATGATCCAATTAAATAAGTCAAACCTTCTGCCAACATAAAATCTCCACCATTTGTTCCTCCGACCATGACGATGCATCCGCATTGGATGCCTCGGATCATTTAATTGTTTTATGCGCATTACGTCAATTTTTAACATTTTTTTATACAATTATTCCGCTAATTAAGTAACCACACTAATTAAAATAATCCACAAAAGGACAAGTAATATTTGACAATATAATGATATTACCACAAATTGGATGATTGCAAAACTTGTATCACTAGCCTTTCCTAGCAAATTAATGGAAATTTGCCGGAATTTCACAACAAACACTGTCGGATTTTGTCTCCTTCCATCGGAGCTCATACAATACATCATACTCCACCTAGCTTTACCGGATATCTTCCTATTAAGATCGGTTAACAAATCAATTGCCTCTGTTATTTCTGATCAAGATTTTGTTCGCGATTATAATATCCGGTCTAGCTCGGCTACTTGGTTATTTATTTATAAGAAGCGTTGGCATCGTGACGCCATACTTCATGGCTTCACCGATTGTTCTAACCGGTGGTTCCGAATTTTGATTGCCGACATGTTGAGGTCTGTTATTCCTCCGGGTGAAGATCTTTACTTTTTGACTGCATCAGGTAATTATTTTCTATTTGCGTTGAACACTAGCCAGGAAGTTATTTCAGTTAATCCCATGGCCAAGACAGTTAAAAAGATTCCCCCAAGTCCATTAGGTCGACGTGGCACGTCCTCTTGGCGGAGATCCGGGATCAAATTGCTAACTGGGTCGGGTCATTTTAAGTTTTTATTTGCTGAATTTCATGAAAATAACCCGACGCTATTCATGTACAACTCGGATACTAACAAGTGGCAGTCCATCAAAGCAAGAGAAATTGATGGGGATTTCCCTCGTGGAAATAAGAAAAGAGAGAGTGATAATATTTTCTTGAGTGTTTGTAATGGACGGAACGAAAGCGTTCTTATATCCGTTGGATCCCAATATGACACACCCGTGGTTGTACGACCTAGATTTAATGGAGAGATCGATCAATTTGCTGTTGGATTTTCCTCGGGGAATGCAAGTGATCGGTTTCACGTGTACGGCGATGGGAACATGATGATTGTTGAATCAGACGTTCCCCAGGAAGACACTAATAAAAGAGTGAGAATGTTGAAGGGTGTAGAATTGTGGGCACTAAGCCCAAGCGGTAGGCAATGGGAGTTGATCTCAAGAGTCCCGAATGGACTAATTGAAGAGATTAAAAAGCCTTATGGGGTGATGATGGGGTGTATAGAGGAAAGAGATGGCACAATTAGGGCTGTCTTGATGTCTAACTTTGAGGGGGTGTGGGACATAATTTGGCTATGCTACGATATGAAGAGGAATGATTGGGGTTGGGTACCCCTCCCTGATTGCAAGATGAAGGGTTCAAACATGGCAGGAATCACCTTCTCCTCTGGCCTCACCTTATGCTAGAATTAAATAAAGTCTCAAAAAGGGCCTTTACTATGCTAAAAAAAAAATAGAGCTATTAAATCGATCGGTTGGGGCTTTTTGTAAAAGATTGGATGTATGAAATGTGAACACCCTGTAGTTGTTCATAATTTATCTATGTTTGGGAGTTGATAGGGGCTTGAATCGCCTCTTAATTTGCACAATTACTTTTTCTAATAAAATTATTTCCACTTTATTAGTTTCAGTAATAAAGTTCCACAAATTTAACGTAAAATATATATTTAAAATAATGTAGTGTTGTAGATGGTAAAGAAAACTAGATCTAATGATTTTCTATTAAAATAATATTCCAAGTTGCAAACAATCATTTTAGTTTGACATGTTATCGTTTGGGACCAAGCCTTCCAAACCCCAAAGCTTAAACACACCCACACGAACGCTTTTTATCACTTTATGTGTACCAACAAAGCTAAATCACGCCTCGGATACCCCTAAAAAGGTAAATAAATAAGAAGCAAGATGCATATATACAAACGCCACTTTCTTTTTCTTTTTCGGGACCAAATGATACATATATATATATATATATATATATATATATATAGGAGAGATTTAAAATATATCTCTTAAATAATATATATATTTTAAATAGCATATTTTTATCAAAACGTAATTATTTTAAAGATTTTTTTAAAAAAATGATATTAAAAAAATATGATATGATGTGATATTCTACAACTCTACTTATTATTTTTTTTTTCAAAAATGTCACCAATTTTTTTTAAAACCACGTCGTTTATTAAAAACATACTACTATATATATATATATATATATATAAAGGGTTTTCTTAACATGTGTCCTAAGGACACATGCTAAACATGGAAATTGAGAGACGGAACCCACTAAATATTATTTATTTATGTATTTGCATTGGATTCAATGCATAAAAAATAATATATTAGTGGACTCTGTGTATTGAATTAAGTGCATATATATAAACAAATAATATTTAATGTGTCTCGTCTCTCGATTTTTGCATTTAATATGTGCCCTTATGACACATATTAAGAGAACCTATATATAAACGATGGCAAGGTACGAGCAGCTGGGACCAATGGAGGAAGGTATATATTAATCTTTTTATTTTTCTTTATTTTTCTCTCTCTTAATTTCATATATGATATAGGCATAGACAGGTGAAAAGCTGGTGTATATATATATACATATATGAATAAATATAAATGTATAATATTTAAATATTATATTTATATTTATTATTAAAAAATAAAAAATAAAATAAAAATTTATATAATATTTTATTTTTTAATAATTAAAATAAATATAATATTTAATTTTATATTTAAATATTATGTATTTAAAATTGAATTTTCTTAATGTGTGTTCTTAGGACACACACTAAACGCGAAAAATAATATATAATATTATTTGTTTATATAGGCGCATTGAATTCAATGTATAAAAAAATAATATACTAGTGGATCCCATATATTGAATTCAGTACAACTATATAAAGAAATAATTTTTAACGAATCTTATCTTTTATTTTTTATTTTTAATATGTATTTTTAGGACACACATTAAACGGACCATTTAAAATTATCCCGAATAAGAAATTAAGAAAGGGCATGCAGCGGACAGCAGATGCAATAACGTGATCGTGTCAGCAAAAAGAAAGGAATGGGGACTCAGATTAAGGGTGTCTGACCCAAACACTACATGCATCATGCATGTTCTCTCTCTCTCTCTCTCTCTCTCTGGGAATACCCAATCTTCATAAATATTATGCTGGTCCCAACTCGATCACTACTCTTCACTGTTCACTATCCTCCCTTCACTGTCTGCCCTGCTGTCAGTCAGTATCTTGTGACTCTGAATCTTATAATCTAACTCTCATGAAATCGTTTGATTGGACAGAATGGGTGTTTTCATTTCAATGTTTGATTCCGACAAAATTGTGATTCATTTATACATTAAAATATAATACTATATTATATTATATATTAAATATATATATCTAATATATTTGACATATAATATATATCTAATATATTTAATATATAATATGTATTATATTATAATTATAATTATAATTATATATATAAAAACATATATAATATCTATTATAGTATATAATATTATATGTATAATTATATATTATATTATATTACATTATAACAATACTATACATGAATGTAGTATTATCTCATTTTATGGTTATTAAGTGTTAATACTCACTTCATAGTGTCTAGAGGATAAGGGATTTTGTTTTTCTACTAAGTGTTAAATTTTTCTTAAACTAGCAATTTTTTTTTATTATAATTAATATTAATATACTTGTTTTGAATTAGATACATATATTGTTTTATTTTATTATAATATAATTTTTAAATAACGTACCAAACGTATGAATGACTAAAGTCTTCGATTTAGACGAGCATATATATAAATATACTCATTTGACAGACTAGGTTTATAACACTGTATGTTAAATAGTTTGACAACGGTTAGTGTAATTAAAATACATTCAGTCAAACAAGTTGATCTAATCTACTATGATTATAGATATTTTTCATATATATACATACACACACGCAGCTAGGAAGTTGTAGAGATCGATGAACCTGAACAAAAACATTAGACTAACGATCAGAGTTAACATATATTATCGATCAGTGATTAAACTTGGAATAATATTATTGTTTAGGTATATAAAAGGTATTTTTTCGCTCGTGCTCAAGTTAAGTTTTTCCTATATAAAATTTTGATTCTCTCTGCACGTATAAATTGCGGTAATTAACTGGTAGAACTGATTGAAGGGAGAGCCATAACATTGAGAAACATTGATGGTCGCATCAGATATTATGGTTTTACACACACACGTTGAGAGCTACATTAATGATTTTCACATATGGTCTAGGATATGGTTAATATTTTAACATATATCTTTGTTTCAGTTAAGTGCAGGTGATACACTGATCATATATACTTTAATCAATTATATTGTCGTTCAATTTTTTATTTTCAAGCGTAATATAGATGTGCATGTGTGGTACTGTACGGGGTGTATATTAGTTTTATGATCGATATTCAGGTGTAAAGCAAGCAAAAGGTACACCTTGATGCGTTTCTGATGCACTAATTTTGGCGACGGATATTCGCCTTTAAATTATAATATGCATCAAATAAATTAAGCCCTCCCGGGGGAGTATATATAATGAATATGTTTGGCAACTGATAAATTTATGTTATGTTTCAACAATTGTGCCCTGAGTTAAAGATTATACTATATATTATATATGTTTATTTATAACCTTATAAAAGTATGTAATTAAATGGTGAAAAATAAAGTATTTTTATAATCTCCATATGTTATATAAAATGAAAGGGGGCTAATAATGTGCATTTGATGTGTGTAGGTGAATAATCAATGACTGCAAAATGCAAGTTGGTGAGAGATGTGGATGGTTGGTTGTAAATGGCAGACCAGATAGTACATGAACAATACCCCACATATGACATATATATATAAAAAAAGAAAATTTGGAGTTGAAGGCTACACATGTTTATCAAGATTAATAATAAGACTACAATTACGGACATTATGCTCAACTTTAGGCCTAATTTTTTTGTCACGTCTACTAGAGAGGTTAAATTGAAAAAGACGTGTTGTTGATGCAGCAAGTTGTTATTATATATGTTTCCCTTTCTTTTTTTATTTTATCTATCTAAGCATTGGGGGCCTCGATCATCAATATCTTTTTTTGGTACATGAAATTTTTTGTAACGAGCTGCCCCACAACAGGGTAGGGCACAGAGCAGTAGTCCTGGATGTTTACTTCCCAAAAGTCACGAAAGAGACTCAAACACATGACCTATACGTAGGTCATTTGTCAAACTTACTGTTAAATCCACTCCCACATGGAGAACCTTTATGACTTGAAAAGAACAAGAGAAATATATATATATATATATATATATATATACACACACACACACACACACACACACACACACACACACACACCTCTCTTCTTTTTTTGGATATATGTATTTAACATATATAAATATTACAGCCTTTTTACGTGACATTTCTTATCTTTTATTTTATTTTTAAATTCTGGCATTTTAATTTCGTATTTAATTTTACATAACTTGAATCTTTTTTTTGTTCTTCCCATGATGATCTTATTCATTATTAGCGGAAGTATACGTATAAGCACACCAGAATAATTTAATTAGGAGTCATGATTTAATCTCCATATATATTCGAGTCTCATCACCCAAAAACATCCATATGTAACGATCAAAATAATCTTAAGAGGGAATATGAAGTACTTAAAAATTTTATACTATGAAAACAAGTATTACTGGTTGGATGCATAATTAACTTCCATTACATATCCAAACAAATATCAAATCTTTATCTAAAGAAAAGGTAGCATCAATGTCCTTGTCCAATGATTTAAACCCTAAAGCCTTTTTTCTACTATTATTATAGATCCTCTTTTAACCTTTACCAAAAGTCAGTACGTAACTCCTTATTAAGAAAAAAAATTCACATATAAAATGCACATAATTACTGGTATATATATTAGGTCTTTTTTTTTCTTTTTTCTTCTTGCATGATCTTTATATAATTATATCTATATATGTATCTAACAATATATATTGCTACTCCTACTTATTTTATTTTATAGCATTATGAGTTCACTGACCCAATATGGAACTGAAAATAAAAAATTAAGTGGATTCTTGGTTTTTTTCAACCTAAAATGAAGTTATTATCATTCTATAGGTGGTGCTTCCACTAAAGTTATAAAATATATATGTACGACCAACGAGATCATAGTCTGAATAGTGGATTCTTGAGTGGCGAGTTCGATTTTCATCAATAATATGCAAATTACTTTTTTTTTCTTTTTCTTTTGTAAGAGTTATTTCCTCCTTAATAAGGGCGAGGCTTGTAAGTTTTTATTATAATTGAGAAATTATTGATATTGTGATGAAATTAATTTCTCTGTGTAATATTTTATAAAATATTTACTTAAATATCAAGTCAAAAATCGAATAATAGTTCAATTATGAATATAATGGTTTAATCAAATAATGGTTCAATATATATATATATATATATATATATATATATATATATATATATATATATATATTTGGTCAGAGGGGAGCTTTGGCAGTTATTTTTAATGTAAACACCAAAAGTGAAATTTTTATTATTTTCATTTTTACTCTTTTTTTCATCTTTATTAATTCTCCGTCTCCGCCCTCTCATCTCTTTTACTTTCGCACTTTCTCATCTTTTATTATGTTTACATTAAATTACATAGATAACTGTCATTATAAAGAGGTAAGTAGAATAGAAAACCACCTACAAAAAACCTCTCTTTCTCTCTCAAGCATTGCGTTTCAACTTCTTATTTCTGCGCTCCCTCTTACTCACACACGTATTCTCTCTCTCTAAAAAGCAGGTAGCTAGCCAGCTAGCCATGATAAAAAACATTCTTGGTTTCTGAAACCAAATTGTACGCAACCCATCATCAAATGGAACCCTATGACTCCTCCATTTCCACCAGAAGCACTAGTACTGGCAGCTCCTCATCATGCGCCGCCAAACTACCCGATCGTATGGATGGTCACCTCGCCGGAGCTGGCTATAACGTTAGGTCTTCCGACCTCCGTCAAGTAGCTCAGCGACTCGAACGCCTCGAAATAGTCATGGTCAACGCCCCCTCTGATATTTCCCAGCTCGCCAATGACGCCGTTCTTTACAACCCTTCGGACCTCTCGTCCTGGGTCGACTCCATGCTCTCCGGATTCAACCAGCCCGCATCCGATCTATCCACCATCTCGGACCTCAGTTACGTTGACGCCGTCGTGGGCCCCGTGGTAAGTGATCAACCGCCGTGGAACGACCACCATGCACCGCCGCTGCATCGTGAAAATTCCCAACAATTAACCGTTGTAGCAGCGACGGAGGAAGATTACAGTATTCGGTTGGTCCACGGGTTAATGACGTGTGCCGATTCGGTTCAACGTGGCGACTTATCAGTGGCTGGTGCATTGATTGAGGAATTGCAAAGCTTGTTGACTCGTCTAAACAGTGATTTTGGTTTCGGCAAAGTGGCTGGCTATTTCATCGACGCGTTGAGCCGCCGAATTTTCAAGCCACAATGGAACCATTCTGCCGGCTCGGCTTTTGAGAATGAGATACTATACCACCACTTCTACGAAGCTTGCCCTTACTTGAAATTCGCTCATTTCACTGCAAATCAAGCCATTTTAGAAGCATTCGAGGGTCATGATTGCGTCCACGTCATTGACTTCAATTTAATGCAGGGCTTGCAATGGCCGGCCCTAATTCAAGCCTTGGCCTTACGTCACTGTGGGCCCCCAATACTTCGATTAACAGGTATTGGCCCACCATCACTAGACGGACATGATTCACTTCGTGAGATTGGACTTAGGTTGGCTGAATTAGCCCGATCCGTTAATGTTCACTTTTCCTTTCGTGGTGTGGCAGCTTCGCGGCTTGACGATGTCAAGTCGTGGATGCTACAAGTCGATCCAAAAGAAGCTGTGGCGGTGAATTCCATCATGCAACTTCATAAGTTGGTCGAACATGATCCGACTCGAATTAATTCCGTTCTTGGGTGGATCCGTAATTTAAACCCGAAAATAGTGACCCTTGTGGAGCAAGAATCAAATCACAACCAAGCCGAATTTTTGGATAGGTTTACAGAAGCTTTGTACTACTACTCAACAATGTTTGATTCATTGGAGGCGTGTTCGGCTCAGCCGGAGAAAGCCTTAGCCGAGATATATATCCAAAGAGAAATATGCAATGTGGTGTGCTGTGAAGGCTCGGCTCGAGTTGAGAGGCATGAGCCATTGGTTAAGTGGAGAGATCGGCTCAACGGAGCTGGCTTCACACCATTATATTTGGGGTCCAATGCGTTCAAGCAAGCCAGCATGTTATTGACACTGTTTTCAGCTGAAGGGTATTGTGTAGAAGAGAATGAAGGTTGCTTAACACTAGGCTGGCATAACCGGGCTCTCATTGCGGCTTCGGCTTGGCAAGTTGTAACCGAGCCAAATTCTCCTCTTGTAGTAGTAACAAACCACCCGCGCATGAATGAGTTGTAAAACACTTGTAATATGATTTTCACAAAATGTTCTTCCTTAATTTATGTTAATTTAGGACAAATCATATTTATTCCTACCCTGTATGATTAATGGATCGAGTAATATACTAACAGAGCAAGTTGACTCTTTCTTATCTTGTAGATTAAATTAGTTTTGATTTGAATTTGTAACTGTATTTTTTATTTTTGTAATTGTTGTTACTTATCTAGTTTATTATTATTTTTAGTAATCAGTTAAGGAGATTAGTATATTTGAATTTTACCTTGTAATCTATAAGTAGCTCTATCAATGTATAGCCAAGTGTGACCTTTATTTCATTTTTCTAATCTCTTATTTAACATGGTATCAGAGCCAATGGCAATGGCTACTGTCATTTTTCTCTAAACCTTTTACCACGACGATTTTTTTTTCTTTTCTCTAAATCTCTAAACCATTGCAACTATGACCACAAATTCTTCAAACTCCCACCCTATAATTCACAACACTGATGACCCAAACACTACTTTAATTGCCATAAAGCTCAAGCTCAAGCTCTCTCCACTCAAACTCACCACTAGTGACTAAATCTCCTAGAAACTTCAATTTCACACCTTCTTTGTTGGATATAAACTTCTAGGATATATAGATGGATCAAAACCTTGTCCACTAGCCACTGTACCTCATTATAACACCACCACACCAAATATCGCTCATCACATATGAGTTCTACAAAATCAATTAATTTTAAATGCTCTTGTTGGATCCCTTACCCCTACTATTATTCCATTCATTGTTCATGCCAAGACATCTCAAGAAGCATGAACATTTTGGCGAACACGTATGTTAAGCCATTATGAGGACGCATTAAGTAAGCAAAAAACCATCTTAAAAATCTAACAAATGGTTATCGGAGTGTCACAAATTTTCTCCAACTAGTGAAAACTTGAGCTGATGAATTTGCCATTCTCAAAGCACCAATGGAAGAAGACGATCTAACAGAAAAAACTCTTGACGATCTTAGTGATGATTAAAAAAAACTCATTCATGTAGTCCAAGCCTAAGACAACCCGATCACCTTTGACGAGCTTCATGAAAAACTTCTGAACTTTGAAGCAACTATTTCTAAAACAAAACCCGAGCTTACTCATTTTTCGGCATCAACAAATCTTGCAAATCGCACCAACACTAGTTGGTGTCCTTCATACAATGTGGGTAATAACATCAATAGTTGGTGTCCCTCATCATTCTCAAACACAAATAATATAGCCAAGTGTGGCCTTTATTTCCTTCTTCTAATCTCTTATTCAACATGGTATTAGAGCCAATGACAATGGCTATTGTAATTTTTCTCTAAACCTTTTACCACAGTGGTTTTTTTTTCTTTTCTCTAAATCTCTAAATCTCTGTAACTATATATGACCACAAATTCTTCAAACTCCTACCCTATAATTCACCACACTAATGACCCAAACACCACCTTAATTGCCATAAATGTCTTAGCTCAAGGTCCACTCAAACTCACCACTAGTGAATACATCTCCTAGAAACTTTAATTTCACACCCTCTTTGTTGGATATAAACTTCTAGGATATATAGATGGATCAAAACCTTGTCCACCAACCACTGTACCTCAAAATAACACCACTACACCAAATACCGCTTATGACATATGGGTTCTACAAGATTAATTAATTCTAAATGATCTTGTTCCTTTTCCCCTACTATTATTCCATTCATTGCTAGTGCCAAGACATCTAAAGAAGCATGGACAATTTTGGCGAACACGTATGATATCACGAGGACACATTAAGCTAGTAAGCAAAAAGCCATCTTTAAAATCTAATAAAGGGTTATCGGAGTGTCGCATATTTTCTTTGACTAGTGAAAACTTGAGCTGATGAGCTTGCCATTCTCGAAGCACCAATGGAAGAAGATGATCTAATAGAAAAAATTCTTGACAGTCTTGGTAATGATTACAAAGAACTCGTTCGTGTGGTCCAAGCCCAAGACAACCCGATCACCATTGACGAGCTTCATGAAAAGCTTCTAAACTTTGAAGCAACTATCTCTGGAAAAAAACCTGAGCTTACTCACTTTTCGGCATCAGCAAATCCTGCAAATCGCACCAACACTAGTTAGTGTCCTTCACACAACCTGGGTCATAACATCAATAGTTGGTGTCCCTCATCATTCTCAAACACGAATAATAATTTGTGTCCCTCACTAGTCTCTGTAAGCAACAACACGGGTTAGCGCCCGTCGTCCAATTATAATAATCGGCCCCACCCCACATTTTCCCCTACCGGCGTCACTTCTTGTCAAAATAGTCAATCTCCTTGTCCTTATCTTGGTTACTGTCAAAGTTATAGGGTTTAGGGACACAACGCTAGAAAATGTCCAACTTTTCGTCTTGTTCCAGTTCAGTCTTTGGCAATCCTAAGTTCTCCAATTACCAACTCTTCGACACCTTCACAGCCTCGGGCAACCTTTGCTGCGAACGCCTCTTCCAACACTCCAAATTGGCTATTAGATAGTGGTGCTTCTCATCATGTCTGTGACGCCCCTAAATCTGGGCCCACACAGCCCAAACTTGAGTTGTCAAAAGACTACAACAAAATTATTACAACAAAGCACAACGTACTACAATACAGTGTATAATAATACACAACTAAGTCTTCACTATTATTGCCACACTATTTTACAAAACGTGAAGACTATGATAACTATTCCTCGGACCCTCACTCCATTCCCCGGCTAGACCCTGTTATGTTTTTATTTCCTGTTGAAAAACAATGGAACAAAAGAAAGGGTGAGCTCAAATAGCCCAGTAAGAAATATCATGACTAAGATAATGACGAATAAATTATCATTAGCCTTCAACAGTTGAGTTCTTGATAGAATACAATAGACTACAAGGTTTATATCAAAAACTGTAGTTAAATTCTTAAACAATGTTCAGATCAATAATAGCAGCGGAATGAGCAATCTATTAGAAGAATAATGCAGACTATAATGTCCACTCGCTTCTCTTTTTCGTAAAAACATCATCAACTTTTATCATCTGTGTGACGCCCCCAAATCTAGGCCCACACAGCCCAAACTTGAGTCGTCAAAAGACTACAACAAAATTATTACAACAAAGCACAACGTACAACAATACAGTGTATAATAATAATACACAACTAAGTCTTCACTATTATTGTCACACTATTTTACAACACGTGAAGACTATGATAGCTATTCCTCGGACTCTCACTCCATCCCCCGGCTAGACCCCGTTACGTTTTCATCTCCTGTTGAAAAACAATGGAACAAAAGAAAGGGTGAGCTCAAATAGCCCAGTAAGAAATATCATGACTAAGATAATGACGAATAAATTATCATTAGCCTTCAACAGTTGAGTTCTTGATAGAATACAATAGACTACAAGGTTTATATCAAAAACTGTAGTTAAATTCTTAAACAATGTTCAGATCAATAATAGCAGCGGAATGAGCAATCTATTAGAAGAATAATGCAGACTATAATGTCCACTCGCTTCTCTTTTTAGTAAAAATATCATCAACTTTTATCATCTGAAATACCATTAGTCAAGATAATACAACTTCACAGTTCCTGGTCATAATCATGCAGATCAACAGTTCGTCTTTGCACTACGGGCCAAAGACATTCAATATAACACCAACGGTCATGATTATACCAGATTCAGCCTTTGGTCATAATCATACCAACCAACAGTTCATCTTTGCACTACGGGCCAAAGAGAACATTCACCACGTGTCATAAAAGACACCGAACAGATGTATCGCCTTTAACCTAGTATATCGCCTTTAACCTATCATCTGTTCAACAATTATATCACATCTGTGCCCCCGGCCACAAATATTCACAACAGCTTGATTCTTGATGATTAATACAAATAACAGTGATACAAATGATGAACAGAAGAACATGATAAACAATAAGTATCGGAAGTTTACTTTGTGCAGATTCAAATAATGTCCAAATTGCCAACATGATGTGGAGTGAAATTTAAAAATGATATTCAAGATCCACAGTTCAGAATAACGATCACAGTTCAAATAGAAATGTTCAGAAAATAGGAAGGTTCAGTTGAAATAATGAAATTCAACTATTATGGAACATATAATATTTTCAGGAATTATAGAAGCAATAGTTCCATAATAAGTTTCGATTTAGGTGTATGGAAGAAAATAATATCCCTTACCGTAGCAGGTTTGATTAACAAAAGGTGAAGGGAATTAATATCCCTTACCATAGTAAGTTTGAATAATGGAAGATGAAAAAGATGGTATCCCTTATGAGTATAAAGGAAAATGATATCACTTACGAATATGGAATAAAAGTGTCATGTGATAATTCGTGTAGACAAATTATTTCCACATGAGACAAATAACAAGGGTTATTCACCAACAGGCGATAATCCGCACCGTAAGGTTATTCCCATCAATTTGAATACGAATAGTTATTCACCAAACAGGCGTAATCCGCACTGTAAGGTTATTCCCACAATTTAATAGAATTTGAACACGAAGAGTTATTCACCAAACAGGCGTAATCCGCACCGTAAGGTTATTCCCACAATTTAATAGAATTTGAACACGAAGAGTTATTCACCAAACAGGCGTAATCCGCACCGTAAGGTTATTCCCACAATTTAATAGAATTTGAACACGAAGAGTTATTCACCAAACAGGCGATAATCCGCACCGTAAGGTTATTCTCAAAGATTAATAAGGAATGAATACAAAAGGTTATTCACCAACAGGCGGTAAACCGCGCCGTAAGGTTATTCCCACAATTTAATACATGGAAATAAATGGCACAAGAAAGAAACGATATTATTTTCGAGAATCAAAGAATGATAATCCCTTCAAGTAAGAAAGAAAATAATATCCATTTATGATGATGAAAAGAATGATACCCCTTACCTTAACACGTGACTGGATATTGATTTAAATGAGGTTGATCAACCTATATTTTTATAATAAAATTAGTAATTTCCACATATAAATTTCAAAGTGTATGATAACTCGTATAATATGAATTATCAAAATTATATATATTTAACATAATTTTTGTAGTATAATATAACTACTTTTAAATAGTTTTAAAAATAATATTCCAAAATAAATCTTCCAAAGAAAGCTTTTAAAAATGAATCTTCTTAAAGAAGAGTCTTCTAAAGGAAGATTTGTGAATACAGTGAAAAATAGGAATTTATAAAATTA
Organism: Hedera helix; assembly: GCA_947179155.2. Taxonomy (NCBI): domain Eukaryota; kingdom Viridiplantae; phylum Streptophyta; class Magnoliopsida; order Apiales; family Araliaceae; genus Hedera; species Hedera helix. The sequence goes on along the minus strand of OX359268.1, from coordinate 47,167,013 downwards.
CTACTCTTTAATAAAAGACTTACTTGAAAAATTCCTGCACTCCTTTTGGCTTTCAAACTCTCAAAATAACCTTACTATTCTCAGAGAAAACTCATAAAATTCTTATAAAAATTTTTTATGTTTTAGGTGTGATTTTTCTATTCAGTTGAGTAAGCTATTTATAGGAGAAAATAAGTTACTATGCGCATGGTAGGTGAGCACGCCAGTGCTGAAAAATTTTTCAGCAGCCGCACCTCACCAACCCAGGAAATACTCACATTTTTCATACTTCATGTGGGCCCCACAATGGGTCCCACATGTTTTTTACTATTCACGTCACTATTCACGTCACTATTCACGTTACTATTTCAAATAGTAAAATTAATTTTTTTTTTTTTTATTTATTTATTTATTCTTCCTGTGAGTCCAACATATAAAATAATGTTACCATAATAATGTAAGAAACACGTTACATATTTTTATTAATTTAATAATATAAATTACAGTATATTTGCTACTGTGACAATTATTAGATTCAATAATTTTAAACTACAGTGCACCAACAATTATTGACTCGATGATATGAAATACAGTGTAATGACAATTATTGAATCAATAATGCAAAATACTGTGTAGCAACAATAATTGAATTGATAATATAAAATATTATGCAGTGACAATTATTGATGAAATGATGCGTAACAGTTACGGTGTCAATAATATGAGACACTGTGCAATACCGTGTGCTACTGTAGAATACCGTGTGCCACAATAAAATACCATAAATTACCGTATGCTACTATTCTTTTATCACCGGTATTTTAACAGTTAACACCGTTGACTATTTTTATTTAAAAAGGTTACTTCTGTCGTTTTCTATATCCGACAATTATTCCGTTGTGGGCTCCACCAATAATTAGTTATTTCGGCGCCGTCGTACGGCCCGAATATTCCCCGACAAAACGAATATTGTCCGACAAAATAAAATTTACACATAACATCCTTAACTTTCAATTTTGTCAATTTAACCATTTACTGTTTCAGGAAAAATATATATGAAGAAAAATTAAATTTTGTATTTCATAAATTCGGGGTCTTACAACCTCCCCTCCTTATGAAATTTCGTCCCCGAAATTGACGTACCTGACATTTCGAAGAGATATGGATACCTAGACTTCATCTCAGATTCTAGCTCCCAGGTCATTTCCCCAATATCTTGGTTCCTCCATAAAACCTTAACTTGAGGTATAACCTTTGAGCGTAAGATCTGCTCCTTCTTATCTAGGATCTTAACAGGTACCTCCTCATACGTTAAATCTTCTGCTATAACGTCTGGTTCTAACTCAATGACGTGGTTTGGGTCCTTCACATATTTACGTAACATAGATATGTGAAAAACGTTATGGATGCGAGACATACTTGGTGGTAGGGCTAGTCTGTAGGCTACGGATCCTACTCGATCGAGGATTTCAAATGGGCCAATAAATCGAGGGTTAAGCTTTCCTCTTTTTCCGAATCTCGTTACCCCTTTCCATGGAGAAACACGTAAGAATACATGATCTCCGACATTGAAACTTTCGTCTCTCCGATGAAGATCAGCGTAATTCTTTTGTCGTTCTTGTGCGGTCTGTATTCATTGTCGGATCATTTGGATCTTTTCTGTTGTCAAACGTACCAACTCAGGTCCCAACAGTTTTGCTTCTCCTACCTCATTCCAACATACTGGAGAGCGACACTTGCGTCCATATAAAGCCTCGAATGGAGCCATACCTATACTTGCTTGGTAACTGTTGTTGTAGGAAAATTCCACCAATGGCAAGTACTTATCCCAACTTCCTTTGAAATCTAGTACGCAAAGTCTCAAAAGATCTTCGAGGGTCTGGATCGTCCTTTCCGATTGTCCGTCCGTTTGAGGATGGTATGCAGAACTGAATCGTAGCTCAGTGCCCATAGCTTTTTGTAGACTGATCCAAAATCGTGAAGTGAATCTAGGATCTCGATCAGAAACTATGGAAACTGGCATGCCATGCAATCTCACGATCTCATTTATGTACATACCGGCAAGACGTTCAAGTGAAAAGTTTTCTCGTATAGGCAAGAAATGAGCGGATTTGGTCAATCTATCTACGATGACCCAAATTGCATCTAAGCCTTGAGAAACTTTGGGAAGACCCGTCACGAAATCCATATTGATGTGTTCCCACTTCCATTCGGGAACCTCAAGTGGTTGTAATGGACCCTTAGGTACTTGATGCTCTGCCTTGACACGTTGACAAGTTAGGCACCTTGAGATAAACTCTGCAATCTCCCTTTTCATATTGTTCCACCAAAATGTATGTCGAAGATCTCGATACATTTTGGTACCTCCTGGGTGGATTGCAAACGGCGTGTTGTGTGCCTCCATCATGATTTTATGCTTTAATTCAGGATCGTTAGGAACACAGAGTCGAGAGTTGACACGAAGTATTCCTTTCTCGTCGATTCTTGCTTCGGGAATGGTACCTTCTTGTACTTTTTTTATCATGTTTATCAGTTCCGGATCGGTAGCTTGAGCAGCTTTAATTTTATCGATTAAAGCTGGTTCTACTCGCACGTGAGCAATCTTCGAGTGGGTCCCTGGTGTCTTTAGTTCTATCTCCATCTTTTGCAAGTCGTACAAAATACGCTTTTGTGTTGTCAGCAGTGCACTTGTACTCGCATAAGATTTTCTGCTCAAAGCGTCAGCTACAACGTTCGCCTTTCCCGGGTGATACTGGATTGTGTGGTCGTAATCCTTCAACAGCTCAAGCCAACGTCGTTGTCGCATGTTGAGTTCCTTCTGGGTGAAGAAATACTTGAGACTTTTATGATCCGTATAGATATCCACTTTTTCTCCGTACAAGTAGTGTCTCCAGATCTTCAACGTGAAAACGACTGTTGCCAATTCTAGATCATGAGTGGGATAATTTTTCTCATAATCTTTGAGTTGTCGAGAGGCATAAGCTATAACCTTTCCATGTTGCATAAGGACACAACCTAGACCTTTGCCTGAAGCATCGCTATATATGACGAATTCTCCTGATCCTGATGGAATGGTCAGAACAGGAGCTGAAACAAGTCTCCTCTTGAGTTCTTGAAAACTCTTCTCGCATTCCTCGCTCGAATGATACCGATATCTAATAATCAAACTTTCATCTCTTGGCGTTCTATGGGAGCCATTTGGTATTGAGCTTTGGAAAAGGGTTTAGTATCGGGTTCAAGATCGATACAGAATTCAATTTCTCGGTTTGGGGATAAGCCAGGAAGTTCTTCAGGAAAAACGTCAGGAAACTCATTAACAATGGGAATATCATTCAAGTTTGACGTATTTTTGTTCAAATCAGTGACATGAGCTAAAAAGGCTTGACATCCATTTTTCAATAAACGAATGGCTTTATGGCTAGAAATAACAGTTATAGATTTCAATGGTTTAGTTGCTTGAATTTGCATGACAGGTTGATTAGGAATATGAAAACTAATAATCTTATGAAAACAATCAATTTTAGCATGATGGGTAGTCAACCAATCAATTCCTAAAATCACATCAAATTCGTGCATCTCCAAAGAAATAAGGTCAACAGGTAATGTGAGGTTGTTGATTTAAACTAGGCAAGATTTATAGATAGTAAATGTAATAGGTATTTCTCCCAATGAGATTTCAACTGATAAGACAAGATTTAAGTTTTCAATAGGCAAATTTAAACGTTGAGTACATATAGGTGAGATAAAAGAGTGGATAGAGTCAATATCTAACATGGCATAGACTTCTCGAGAATTGATGAATAGCTTACCGGTCATCACCTCATTCGATTTCTTGATCATCAAGGCTGTCATCATCAAATCGAGTCCCATATACTTCATCCGGATCTTCACGTATTTCAACCATGGGGATACCACGAAATAGTTCTCTAACGAACTGTTTCTCAGATTCTTCAACTTCATCAGTAGTAGCGTACCAATGATTTCCATTAAAATAGTATTTTCGATAGACTACAGTTTCCACGATAGTGACTAACTTAACCTGAATTCCTCTAAATTGTAACGCCCAAAAGTATAGATACATCATTTTTAAATAATCTTGAAAATCATAGCTCGAACACCATAAATCCCAAAGACTTATATGAAACGTCCATATATTCTGATCCTTTGTTATCGAGCATAACCAGGTGATGATATGTTTCCAACTGTCGAGCAAATTAAAGGCAACAATTTCTGCAAGTTCCGGATATCCTTTAAAGAACGAATTTGGAAGAACGACGGTAGAACTTTCACCTTCTTTTTCTTTAGATCGGATACAAATAATTTTTGCTTTAGGCAAATTATTCAACTCTGAGTTTGTAGAAGAATTGTTTGTGGCCTCTACATTCACTTCAGGTACTCCGTGGTTAACCTCCTGATTTCCAGATGCCATACTTATCTGTGGTCACAAAATAGATGTTAGTTCAAATAAACTGACTCATCACTTCATGTCCCTATATTCAAATCAACTCATTAGATAATAAAATCTAATTTAGGTGGGACACGCTAGTGACTAATTATATTCGCCTCTCCCCTCCTAGTTCTACCCCAGATCTCCATTAAAGACCATATCCCTAAGCTCTGATGCCAACTGTGACGCCCCCAAATCTAGGCCCACACAGCCCAAACTTGAGTCGTCAAAAGACTACAACAAAATTATTACAACAAAGCACAACGTACAACAATACAGTGTATAATAATAATACACAACTAAGTCTTCACTATTATTGTCACACTATTTTACAACACGTGAAGACTATGATAGCTATTCCTCGGACTCTCACTCCATCCCCCGGCTAGACCCCGTTACGTTTTCATCTCCTGTTGAAAAACAATGGAACAAAAGAAAGGGTGAGCTCAAATAGCCCAGTAAGAAATATCATGACTAAGATAATGACGAATAAATTATCATTAGCCTTCAACAGTTGAGTTCTTGATAGAATACAATAGACTACAAGGTTTATATCAAAAACTGTAGTTAAATTCTTAAACAATGTTCAGATCAATAATAGCAGCGGAATGAGCAATCTATTAGAAGAATAATGCAGACTATAATGTCCACTCGCTTCTCTTTTTAGTAAAAATATCATCAACTTTTATCATCTGAAATACCATTAGTCAAGATAATACAACTTCACAGTTCCTGGTCATAATCATGCAGATCAACAGTTCGTCTTTGCACTACGGGCCAAAGACATTCAATATAACACCAACGGTCATGATTATACCAGATTCAGCCTTTGGTCATAATCATACCAACCAACAGTTCATCTTTGCACTACGGGCCAAAGAGAACATTCACCACGTGTCATAAAAGACACCGAACAGATGTATCGCCTTTAACCTAGTATATCGCCTTTAACCTATCATCTGTTCAACAATTATATCACATCTGTGCCCCCGGCCACAAATATTCACAACAGCTTGATTCTTGATGATTAATACAAATAACAGTGATACAAATGATGAACAGAAGAACATGATAAACAATAAGTATCGGAAGTTTACTTTGTGCAGATTCAAATAATGTCCAAATTGCCAACATGATGTGGAGTGAAATTTAAAAATGATATTCAAGATCCACAGTTCAGAATAACGATCACAGTTCAAATAGAAATGTTCAGAAAATAGGAAGGTTCAGTTGAAATAATGAAATTCAACTATTATGGAACATATAATATTTTCAGGAATTATAGAAGCAATAGTTCCATAATAAGTTTCGATTTAGGTGTATGGAAGAAAATAATATCCCTTACCGTAGCAGGTTTGATTAACAAAAGGTGAAGGGAATTAATATCCCTTACCATAGTAAGTTTGAATAATGGAAGATGAAAAAGATGGTATCCCTTATGAGTATAAAGGAAAATGATATCACTTACGAATATGGAATAAAAGTGTCATGTGATAATTCGTGTAGACAAATTATTTCCACATGAGACAAATAACAAGGGTTATTCACCAACAGGCGATAATCCGCACCGTAAGGTTATTCCCATCAATTTGAATACGAATAGTTATTCACCAAACAGGCGTAATCCGCACCGTAAGGTTATTCCCACAATTTAATAGAATTTGAACACGAAGAGTTATTCACCAAACAGGCGTAATCCGCACCGTAAGGTTATTCCCACAATTTAATAGAATTTGAACACGAAGAGTTATTCACCAAACAGGCGTAATCCGCACCGTAAGGTTATTCCCACAATTTAATAGAATTTGAACACGAAGAGTTATTCACCAAACAGGCGATAATCCGCACCGTAAGGTTATTCTCAAAGATTAATAAGGAATGAATACAAAAGGTTATTCACCAACAGGCGGTAAACCGCGCCGTAAGGTTATTCCCACAATTTAATACATGGAAATAAATGGCACAAGAAAGAAACGATATTATTTTCGAGAATCAAAGAATGATAATCCCTTCAAGTAAGAAAGAAAATAATATCCATTTATGATGATGAAAAGAATGATACCCCTTACCTTAACACGTGACTGGATATTGATTTAAATGAGGTTGATCAACCTATATTTTTATAATAAAATTAGTAATTTCCACATATAAATTTCAAAGTGTATGATAACTCGTATAATATGAATTATCAAAATTATATATATTTAACATAATTTTTGTAGTATAATATAACTACTTTTAAATAGTTTTAAAAATAATATTCCAAAATAAATCTTCCAAAGAAAGCTTTTAAAAATGAATCTTCTTAAAGAAGAGTCTTCTAAAGGAAGATTTGTGAATACAGTGAAAAATAGGAATTTATAAAATTACTACTCTTTAATAAAAGACTTACTTGAAAAATTCCTGCACTCCTTTTGGCTTTCAAACTCTCAAAATAACCTTACTATTCTCAGAGAAAACTCATAAAATTCTTATAAAAATTTTTTATGTTTTAGGTGTGATTTTTCTATTCAGTTGAGTAAGCTATTTATAGGAGAAAATAAGTTACTATGCGCATGGTAGGTGAGCACGCCAGTGCTGAAAATTTTTTCAGCAGCCGCACCTCACCAACCCAGGAAATACTCACATTTTTCATACTTCATGTGGGCCCCACAATGGGTCCCACATGTTTTTTACTATTCACGTCACTATTCACGTCACTATTCACGTTACTATTTCAAATAGTAAAATTAATTTTTTTTTTTTTTATTTATTTATTTATTCTTCCTGTGAGTCCAACATATAAAATAATGTTACCATAATAATGTAAGAAACACGTTACATATTTTTATTAATTTAATAATATAAATTACAGTATATTTGCTACTGTGACAATTATTAGATTCAATAATTTTAAACTACAGTGCACCAACAATTATTGACTCGATGATATGAAATACAGTGTAATGACAATTATTGAATCAATAATGCAAAATACTGTGTAGCAACAATAATTGAATTGATAATATAAAATATTATGCAGTGACAATTATTGATGAAATGATGCGTAACAGTTACGGTGTCAATAATATGAGACACTGTGCAATACCGTGTGCTACTGTAGAATACCGTGTGCCACAATAAAATACCATAAATTACCGTATGCTACTATTCTTTTATCACCGGTATTTTAACAGTTAACACCGTTGACTATTTTTATTTAAAAAGGTTACTTCTGTCGTTTTCTATATCCGACAATTATTCCGTTGTGGGCTCCACCAATAATTAGTTATTTCGGCGCCGTCGTACGGCCCGAATATTCCCCGACAAAACGAATATTGTCCGACAAAATAAAATTTACACATAACATCCTTAACTTTCAATTTTGTCAATTTAACCATTTACTGTTTCAGGAAAAATATATATGAAGAAAAATTAAATTTTGTATTTCATAAATTCGGGGTCTTACAATCTGAAATACCATTAGTCATGATAATATAAATTCACAGTTCCTGATCATAATCATGCACATCAACAGTTCATCTTTGCACTACGGGCCAAAGATATTCAATATAGCACCAACGGTCATGATTATACCAGATTCAGCCTTTGGTCATAATCATACCAAACAACAGTTCATCTTTGCACTACGGGCCAAAGAAAACATTCACCACGTGCCATAAAAGACACCGAACAGATGTATCGCCTTTAACCTATTATATCGCCTTTAACCTATCATCTGTTCAACAAATATATCACATCTGTGCCCCCGCCCACAGATATTCACAACAGCTTGATTTTTGGATGATTAGAATGATATAAATGATGAACAGAAGAAATAGGATAACAATAAGTATCGGAAGTTTACTTTGTACAGATTCAAATAATGTCCAAATTGTCAACATGATGTGGAGTGAAATTTAAAAATGATATTCAAGATCCACAGTTCAGAATAACGGTTACAATTCAATAGAAAGGTTCACGTAAATAGGAAGGTTCAGTTGAAATAATGAAGTTCAACTATTATGGAACATATAATATTTTCAGGAATTATAGAAGCAATAGTTCCATAATAAATTTCGATTTAGGAGTATGAAAGAAAATAATATCCCTTACCGTAGCAGGTTTGATTAACAAAAGGTGAAGGAAATTAATACAAAGGGTTATTCACCAACAGGCGGCAATCCGCTCCGTAAGGTTATTCCCACAATTTAATAGAATTTGAGTACAAAGAGTTATTCACCAAACAGGCGGCAATCCGCTCCGTAAGGTTATTCTCAGAGATTAATAATGAATGAATACGAAAGGTTATTCACCAACAGGCGGCAATCCGCTCCGTAAGGTTATTCCCACAATTTAATACATGGAAATAAAAAGCACGTCTTATGAGTAAGGAAGAAACAATATTATTATCGAGAATCAAATAATGATAATCCCTTACCATAGTACGTTTGAATAATGGAAGATGAAAAATATGGTATCCCTTACCGTAGAAAGTTTTAATAATAGAAGATGAAAGAAGATGACATTCCTTACCTTGATATTGTGAAACAAGTTTATAGCCGAACAAATCCTTCCTTGTTTGTAGCAGTAAGGAATCTGACTTTTGAGTCTTCTAGAGTTTTTAAAATCTCTTTATGCTTTTAAAATAATGTTACTCTCGGAAAGATAGACGGCATAGACTCAAGAATCACTCAATTCGGAGTTAATATGAATGAGTTATGAATTTTCAAAACTAAGACTGAAAATAGTGACGAAAATCAGAATAGGTTATGGTTTTTAGTATTTTAAGGCATGAAGATGATTTCAGATGACTTTTCTTCCTTCTTCAAAGTTGTAGAGGACGAAAAACTGAAGAGACAGGCTTTTAATTCATTAAATTCTGACAAATAATGAATTTACTACGATTTTTCGAAAGAGTTACTGTACATAAGAAAATTCCACTCGGGAATTCAAAGAAGAATGCAAAAGATTTCAAAACTAGGAATGACTTAAGAACACTTAGAGAGAACTTACACAAAAAGTATTTAGAGAGAGAAAGAAAGAATAAGTAAGGAAGTTTATAAAAAATCCTTAAGTTAAGGCTTCTATTTATAGCCAAAAAATCTTATCATTCATTTAATCTAAACCATTCATTTAAAGATCATCTTTTAATCTACACCATCCATTTCAACTATTATATTATCTTTAATCTACACCATTCATTTCATATCACCTAATAATCACCTAACTTTATATTATAAACAAATCAATTTAATTATTCAACAATAATTCACACTTTAATCTACACCATTCATTTCATATCACCTAATAATCACCTAACTTTATATTATAAACAAATTAATTCAATTATTTAACAATAATTCACACTTTAATCTACACCATTCATTTCATATCACCTAATAATTACCTAACTTTATATTATAAACAAATCAATTCAATTATTCAACAATAATTCACACTTTAATCTACACCATTCATTTCATATAACCTAATAATCACCTAACTTTATATTATAAACAAATAACTTTATCAATTCAATTATTATGACTAATTGTTATAAATACAGTATAGTTAGCTCTTAGATATCAAGTCAATAAATTAATGAAATACAACTGTTTAAATAACATCATAATAGAGATAACAATAATATAAAAGAAAGCATACGTTACCGTGTAATGACAATTATTGATTCAATAATGTGAATTACTGTGCATATGTTACTGTGACAATTATTAGGTTCAATAATTTTAAAAACAGTGCATCAACAATTATTGACTCAATGATATAAAATACAGTGTAATGACAATTATTAAATCAATAATGTAAAATACTGTGTAACAACAATTATTGAATTGATAATATAAAATATTATGCAGTGACAATTATCGATGGAATGATGCGTAACAGTTACAGTGTCAATTATCAGACCAATAATATGAGACACTATGCAATACCGTGTGTTATAGAAAATACCATAAACTACCGTATGCTACTATTCTTTTATCACCGGTATTTTAACAGTTCCGTTGACTATTTTTATTTAAAAAGGTTATTTCTGTCGTTTTCTATATCCGACAAATATTCCGTTGTGGGGTCCACCAATAATTTATTATTTCGGCGCCGTCGTACGGCACGAATATTCCCCGACCAAACGAATATTCTCCGACAAAGCGAATATTGTCCGACAAAATAAAATTTGCAGATAACATCCTTAACTTTTAACTTGATCGATTTAACCACTTACTGTTTCAAAAAAATATATATGAAGAAAAATTAAATTTTGTATTTCATAAAATTCGGGGTCTTACAACCTCCCCTCCTTATGAAATTTCGTCCCCGAAATTGACGTACCGGGCATTTCATAGTTATCCTCCTGATTTTCAGATGCCATACTAAACTGTGGTCACAAAATAAATGTTAGTTCAAACAAACTGACTCATCACTTCCTGTTCCTACATTCAAATCGATTCGTTAGATAACAAAATCTAATTTAGGTAGGACATACTAGTGACTGATTCTATTCGTCTCTTCCCTCCTAGTTCTACCCCAGATCTCCATTAAAGACCATATCCCTAAGCTCTGATGCCAACTGTGACGCCCCCAAATCTGGGCCCACACAGCCCAAACTTGAGTTGTCAAAAGACTACAACAAAATTATTACAACAAAGCACAACGTACTACAATACAGTGTATAATAATACACAACTAAGTCTTCACTATTATTGCCACACTATTTTACAAAACGTGAAGACTATGATAACTATTCCTCGGACCCTCACTCCATTCCCCGGCTAGACCCTGTTATGTTTTTATTTCCTGTTGAAAAACAATGGAACAAAAGAAAGGGTGAGCTCAAATAGCCCAGTAAGAAATATCATGACTAAGATAATGACGAATAAATTATCATTAGCCTTCAACAGTTGAGTTCTTGATAGAATACAATAGACTACAAGGTTTATATCAAAAACTGTAGTTAAATTCTTAAACAATGTTCAGATCAATAATAGCAGCGGAATGAGCAATCTATTAGAAGAATAATGCAGACTATAATGTCCACTCGCTTCTCTTTTTCGTAAAAACATCATCAACTTTTATCATCTGAAATACCATTAGTCATGATAATATAAATTCATAGTTCCTGATCATAATCATGCACATCAACAGTTCATCTTTGCACTACGGGCCAAAGATATTCAATATAGCACCAACGGTCATGATTATACCAGATTCAGCCTTTGGTCATAATCATACCAAACAACAGTTCATCTTTGCACTACGGGCCAAAGAAAACATTCACCACGTGCCATAAAAGACACCGAACAGATGTATCGCCTTTAACCTATTATATCGCCTTTAACCTATCATCTGTTCAACAAATATATCACATCTGTGCCCCCGCCCACAGATATTCACAACAGCTTGATTTTTGGATGATTAGAATGATATAAATGATGAACAGAAGAAATAGGATAACAATAAGTATCGGAAGTTTACTTTGTACAGATTCAAATAATGTCCAAATTGTCAACATGATGTGGAGTGAAATTTAAAAATGATATTCAAGATCCACAGTTCAGAATAACGGTTACAATTCAATAGAAAGGTTCACGTAAATAGGAAGGTTCAGTTGAAATAATGAAGTTCAACTATTATGGAACATATAATATTTTCAGGAATTATAGAAGCAATAGTTCCATAATAAATTTCGATTTAGGAGTATGAAAGAAAATAATATCCCTTACCGTAGCAGGTTTGATTAACAAAAGGTGAAGGAAATTAATACAAAGGGTTATTCACCAACAGGCGGCAATCCGCTCCGTAAGGTTATTCCCACAATTTAATAGAATTTGAGTACAAAGAGTTATTCACCAAACAGGCGGCAATCCGCTCCGTAAGGTTATTCTCAGAGATTAATAATGAATGAATACGAAAGGTTATTCACCAACATGCGGCAATCCGCTCCGTAAGGTTATTCCCACAATTTAATACATGGAAATAAAAAGCACGTCTTATGAGTAAGGAAGAAACAATATTATTATCGAGAATCAAATAATGATAATCCCTTACCATAGTACGTTTGAATAATGGAAGATGAAAAAGATGGTATCCCTTACCGTAGTAAGTTTTAATAATAGAAGATGAAAGAAGATGACATTCCTTACCTTGATATTGTGAAACAAGTTTATAGCCGAACAAATCCTTCCTTGTTTGTAGCAGTAAGGAATCTGACTTTTGAGTCTTCTAGAGTTTTTAAAATCTCTTTATGCTTTTAAAATAATGTTACTCTCGGAAAGATAGACGGCATAGACTCAAGAATCACTCAATTCGGAGTTAATATGAATGAGTTATGAATTTTCAAAACTAAGACTGAAAATAGTGACGAAAATCAGAATAGGTTATGGTTTTTAGTATTTTAAGGCATGAAGATGATTTCAGATGACTTTTCTTCCTTCTTCAAAGTTGTAGAGGACGAAAAACTGAAGAGACAGGCTTTTAATTCATTAAATTCTGACAAATAATGAATTTACTACGATTTTTCGAAACTCGGGAATTCAAAGAAGAATGCAAAAGATTTCAAAACTAGGAATGACTTAAGAACACTTAGAGAGAACTTACACAAAAAGTATTTAGAGAGAGAAAGAAAGAATAAGTAAGGAAGTTTATGAAAAATCCTTAAGTTAAGGCTTCTATTTATAGCCAAAAAATCTTATCATTCATTTAATCTAAACCATTCATTTAAAGATCATCTTTTAATCTACACCATCCATTTCAAATATTATATTATCTTTAATCTACACCATTCATTTCATATCACCTAATAATCACCTAACTTTATATTATAAACAAATCAATTTAATTATTCAACAATAATTCACACTTTAATCTACACCATTCATTTCATATCACCTAATAATCACCTAACTTTATATTATAAACAAATCAATTCAATTATTTAACAATAATTCACACTTTAATCTACACCATTCATTTCATATCACCTAATAATTACCTAACTTTATATTATAAACAAATCAATTCAATTATTCAACAATAATTCACACTTTAATCTACACCATTCATTTCATATAACCTAATAATCACCTAACTTTATATTATAAACAAATAACTTTATCAATTCAATTATTATGACTAATTGTTATAAATACAGTATAGTTAGCTCTTAGATATCAAGTCAATAAATTAATGAAATACAACTGTTTAAATAACATCATAATAGAGATAACAATAATATAAAAGAAAGCATACGTTACCGTGTAATGACAATTATTGATTCAATAATGTGAATTACTGTGCATATGTTACTGTGACAATTATTAGGTTCAATAATTTTAAAAACAGTGCATCAACAATTATTGACTCAATGATATAAAATACAGTGTAATGACAATTATTAAATCAATAATGTAAAATGTAAGACCCCGAATTTTATGAAATATAAAATTTAATTTTTCTTCATATATTTTTTTTTTCCTGAAACAGTAAGTGGTTAAATCGATAAAGTTTAAAGTTAAGGATGTTATGTGCAAATTTTATTTTATCGGGAAATATTCGTTTGGTCGGGGAATATTCGTGCTGTACGACGGCGCCGAAATAACAAATTATTTGTGGACCCCACAACGGAATAATTGTCGGATATAGAAAACGACAGAGGTAACCTTTTTAAATAAAAGTAGTCAACGGTGTTAACTGTTAAAATACCGGTGATAAAAGAATAGTAGCATACGGTAATTTATGGTATTTTCTGTAGCACACGGTACTCTACAGTAGCACACGGTTTTGCACAGTGTCTCATATTATTGGTCTGATAATTGACACCGTAACTGTTACGCATCATTTCATCGATAATTGTCACTGCATAATATTTTATATTATCAATTCAATTATTGTTGCTACACAGTATTTTGCATTATTGATTCAATAATTGTCATTACACTATATTTCATATCATTGACTCAATAATTGTTGCTGCACTGTTTTTAAAATTATTGAACCTAATAATTGTCACAGTAGCAAATATACTGTAATTTATATTATTAAATTAATAATAATCTGTAACGTGTTTATTACATTATTGTTGAATTATTGTTGTAGCATTATTTTATTTTATATGTTGGACCCATAGGAAGAATAAATAAATAAAAAATAAAATAAATAAATAAATAAATAAAAATAATTAATTTTACTATTTGAAATAGTAACGTGAATAGTAACGTGAATAGTAACATGTGGGACCCATATGGGGCCCACATGAAAATCAAAATGTGAATTTGTGCTGAAGGGTTGGCAGCCGACTGCGCTGCCACAATTGAAAATCAAGGCTGGCGTGCAGCACGCCAGCAATTCACCTACCGCATAGTGCCCTTATTTCTCCTATAAATAGCTTGTTCAGCTGAATAGAAAAATCACACCTAAAACATAAAATTTTTCTATAAGAATTTTATGAGTTTTCTCTGAGAATAGTAAGGTTATTTTGAGAGTTTGAAAGCCAAAAGGAGTGCAGAAAATTTTCAAGTAAGTCTTTTATTAAAGAGTAGTAATTTCATAAATTCCTATTTTTCACGGTATTCACAAATCTTCCTTTAGAAGACTCTTCTTTAAGAAGATTCATTTTTAAAAGCTTTCTTTGGAAGATTTATTTTGGAATATTATTTTTAAAACTATTTAAAAGTAGTTATATTATACTACAAAAATTATGTTAAATATATATAATTTTGATAATTCATATTATACGAGTTATCATACACTTTGAAATTTATATGTGGTAATTACTAATTTTATTATAAAAATATAGGTTGATCAACCTCATTTAAATCAATATCCAGTCACGTGTTAAGGTAAGGAATATCATTCTTTTCACACTCTTAAATTTATTGCGGTAAGGAATATCATTCTTTTCACACTCTTAAATTTATTGCGGTAATGAATATCATTCTTTTCACACTCTTAAATTTATTGCGGTAAGGAATATCATTCTTTTCACACTCTTAAATTTATTACGGTAAGGGGTATCACTCTTTTCATCACCATAAATGGATATTATTTTCTTTCTTACTTGAAGGGATTATCATTCTTTGATTCTCGGAAATAATATCGTTTATTTCTTGTGCCATTTATTTCCATGTATTAAATTGTGGGAATAACCTTACGGCGCGGTTTACCGCCTGTTGGTGAATAACCTTTTGTATTCATTCCTTATTAATCTTTGAGAATAACCTTACGGTGCGGATTATCGCCTGTTTGGTGAATAACTCTTCGTATTCAAATTGATGGGAATAACCTTACGGCGCGGATTATCGCCTGTTTGGTGAATAACTATTCGTATTCAAATTGATGGGAATAACCTTACGGTGCGGATTATCGCCTGTTGGTGAATAACCCTTTTTATTTGTCTCGTGTGGAAATAATTTGTCTACACGAATTATCACATGACACTTTTATTCCATATTCGTAAGTGATATCATTTTCCTTTATACTCATAAGGGATACCATCTTTTTCATCTTCCATTATTCAAACTTACTATGGTAAGGGATATTAATTCCCTTCACCTTTTGTTAATCAAACCTGCTACGGTAAGGGATATTATTTTCTTCCATACACCTAAATCGAAACTTATTATGGAACTATTGCTTCTATAATTCCTGAAAATATTATATGTTCCATAATAGTTGAATTTCATTAGTTCAACTGAACCTTCCTATTTTCTGAACATTTCTATTGAACTGTAATCGTTATTCTGAACTGTGGATCTTGAATATCATTTTTAAATTTCACTCCACATCATGTTGGCAATTTGGACATTATTTGAATCTGCACAAAGTAAACTTCCGATACTTATTGTTTATCCTGTTCTTCTGTTCATCATTTGTATCACTGTTATTTGTATTAATCATCAAGAATCAAGCTGTTGTGAATATCTGTGGCCGGGGGCACAGATGTGATATAATTGTTGAACAGATGATAGGTTAAAGGCGATATACTAGGTTAAAGGCGATACATCTGTTCGGTGTCTTTTATGACACGTGGTGAATGTTCTCTTTGGCCCGTAGTGCAAAGATGAACTGTTGGTTGATATGATTATGACCAAAGGCTGAATCTGGTATAATCATGACCGTTGGTGTTATATTGAATGTCTTTGGCCCGTAGTGCAAAGACGAACTGTTGATCTGCATGATTATGACCAGGAACTGTGAAGTTGTATTATCTTGACTAATGGTATTTCAGATGATAAAAGTTGATGATATTTTTACTAAAAAGAGAAGCGAGTGGACATTATAGTCTGCATTATTCTTCTAATAGATTGCTCATTCCGCTGCTATTATTGATCTGAACATTGTTTAAGAATTTAACTACAGTTTTTGATATAAACCTTGTAGTCTATTGTATTCAGAACTCAACTGTTGAAGACTAATGATAATTTATTCGTCATTATCTTAGTCATGATATTTCTTACTGGGCTATTTGAGCTCACCCCTTTCTTTTGTTCCATTGTTTTTCAACAGGAGATGAAAACGTAACAGGGTCTAGCCGGGGAATGGAGTGAGAGTCTGAGGAATAGTTGTCGTAGTCTTCACGGGTTGTAAAATAGTGTGGCAATAATAGTGAAGACTTAGTTGTGTATTATTATACACTGTATTGTTGTACGTTGTGCTTTGTTGTAATAATTTTGTTGTAGTCTTTTGACGACTCAAGTTTGGGCTGTGTGGGCCTAGATTTGGGGGCGTCACATAAAATACTGTGTAACAACAATTATTGAATTGATAATATAAAATATTATGCAGTGACAATTATCGATGGAATGATGCGTAACAGTTACAGTGTCAATTATCAGACCAATAATATGAGACACTATGCAATACCGTGTGTTATAGAAAATACCATAAACTACCGTATGCTACTATTCTTTTATCACCGGTATTTTAACAGTTCCGTTGACTATTTTTATTTAAAAAGGTTATTTCTGTCGTTTTCTATATCCGACAAATATTCCGTTGTGGGGTCCACCAATAATTTATTATTTCGGCGCCGTCGTACGGCACGAATATTCCCCGACAAAGCGAATATTGTCCGACAAAATAAAATTTGCAGATAACATCCTTAACTTTTAACTTGATCGATTTAACCACTTACTGTTTCAAAAAAATATATATGAAGAAAAATTAAATTTTGTATTTCATAAAATTCGGGGTCTTACAATGTCATTGCTGACTTGAGCAACCTTTCCTTTCATGCGTCTTACCAGGTTTAGATGACACTATAAACGGCGATGCCATGGGTTTTCCCACTACACATATTGGTTCCACTTCTCTTGAAACTCATAACACTACCTTTAAATTAAATAATATTCTTTGTGTACCTACCATGAAGAAAATTTTGATCTCTATTTCACAATTTTGCCTTTCAAATAATGTATTTATTGAATTCTTACAGTTTTCATTTATTGTGAAGGAACTTCGCACGGGGGAAATCCTTTTGAAAGGTCAGACGAATGATGGGGTGTATGAATGGCCACCTTCTTCCTTAATAAATTCTTCTTTGTTGGCTTTATTCAGTGTCAATAAGACTTCTTCTCAGTGGCATAATCTATTGGGACATTCAGTACCTTCTATTTTACATTACATTATTTCTCATCATAAATTTAATTCTTCGACATCCATGTGTCTGAATTTTTCATGTAATGCGTGTTAATGTAATAAAAGTCACAAGTTTTCATTTTTTACATCCTCTTTTGTTTCTTCACAACCTCTCTAAATAATTTTCTCTGATGTGTGAACTTCACCCGTGATATCACACGATGGTTTTAAATACTATGTCATCTTAATTTGTTGATCACTTCACCAAATAAATTTGGTTCTATCCACTTAAACATAAATTTGAAATGAAAGATGTTTTTATATGTTTTAAAGCTATTGTTGAGAAACATTTCACACTCAAAATTCACACACTTTATTCGGATAATAGCGGTGAATAACTTTATTCGGGTAATAGCGGTGAATATTTAGCTTTAGCCAATTTTCTTGCTATTAACGACATCTCTCATCTTACTAGCCCATCACACATTCCTTATCACAATGGTTACTTTAAAATATGACACCGTCACATTATTGAAATTGGTATATCCTTATTCTCACACGCCTTTATTTAACCTTTTGGCCTCTATAATTTGCTACTACAGTCTACCTAATTAATAGAATGCTAACTCCGATACTAAATCTTTTCTCTCATTTTGAATATTTTTTTTGGCACACCTCCCAACTACTCAAAGCTTAGGATCTTTGATTGTTTATGTTATCATTGGCCATGTCCTTATTCCTCTCGATCCCAAACTTGATGCTCGCTCTAAACCATGTGTTTTTTTAGGCTATTCTCTTTCTCAAAATGCATACTTGTGTTTTGACCCCTCCACCTCCAAAACATATATCTCTAGGCATGTTCAGTTTATTAAGTTAGTAGTTCTTTTTCACACACTTTCAACTCAATCTCCTAGTTCACAACCTGACACTATATCTACTTGGGTCCTGCCGCCTATCACCATTTTATTGCCAACAACGTCTTTGTCAACAGACGCCACACATATATTCAAATTATCTTTCTAATAATTTTTCCTTTATAGTTACTTTTAGTCTTTAAATTTCAATGTTCAAATAAATCATTAAAAGTTTTGATAAGTGTTATATATAAATTTTGATAATCGTTAAAAAAAAAAATAAGCAAAAACAGAGAGATAGTAGAGAACCATTCATTTTATTCTGATGATGCTAAATTAAAAAGTGGACTATTTTTGCGAAACAATAGGTATTAATTATAGTACCATATTAATTTACATTACTAAATTAACTCCTTATTAATTATACCAGTATGTATTGGATAAAAATATATTATTAGTATTCATAAATTTATAAATAAAATTATATATTTTTGTAGACGAAGGGAGTAAGTAACAAGATTAATAATAAAATTATGATAGTAACAAATTTAAAAATATTGTAAAGGAGCTTTTTTATGAAAAAATGGCATAAAAGATTTTTTTGGTGGAAGCGAGAGTAGTAGTAAATATGGGATGGGTTCAATACAATCTCAGGGTCTGTATATTCAGGTTTGTAGACTGTGTTAAATGTGACAAAACATGGACAATTATAATTGCTATCGCATTCTCTGCCTGCCCCCATTGGCTGGCGGGGTCCAAACATTGAACAACTACATATGGAAAGCACGTGATTTACCACCGAATCACAGCCAATTAGGTGGTCTACCAATGATTTGTCATACAACTAATTACAAGTATAGTCCAATCAATTGAGTTGGAATCAGGTTTAAAAACTAAGAGGTGATAAAAATATTGCTGGAAAAGTATGCATGCATGCGGCAAGATTTAACCCCACTTCTTTTCAACTATAGTGGTGGTTTATGAAAGTGATGTTCAAGTTTGATGATGAATTATTATTAGTATCATTTTTTACCTTATACTATTATTATTACATTAAAGATTTACCATTTTACACTTCTTTTCATAAATTGTAATACCATCTTATATCCTTTAGCACTTGTCAAAATGGTGTTCGTATGGTTCATTTATATGTATGGTCCATTTCTATTTATTGACGAATGATGTAGTACATAGAAATGGACCAAACGAGTATTTGATTATTCGTTCCGTGTCCATTCTGATTTTACAATTTCTTAATTTATACACCATCAACTAAACTTCCTCACAATACAAATTTTTACTGAATACAGAAGACAACAGTGCATAAGAATGAAGATTAATGCCCGCTTCAAAACAAAGCATGTTTTTGTGTACCTACCAAATGGGCAATGGTTGTTGTGGACCAATTTGGAAATTAATGAGTTATTCGGGGACCACCCTATGGGCCTCAAAGCCCAAACCATCTGGGTCACCTACCACACTGACAACTATATTACCATCCGTCTCTATGCTACCACGACACATCAGAGGGTCTATGAAGTGGTCAAGAAATGAAACAATGTGCCGTTCACACACAGCTTAGTCCCCACTCCTGTCTAAGAAGATACCCAATGAGTTCCATGGGGCCAGTTAACTCTAGGACTTGGTAGTCAACTAATGAGCTTAAATGCTTAATACTGATTCTATTCCACCTCCATCTTTACTTTGACCTTTTATTGAGGCTTTTTTTAAGGTTGACCTATGACACATTTAAATAAATTTTATCAAAATTTAAAACTAGAATTATAAATCCTCTTGAGAAACTCAAGTAATAGAGTGCATCATAATTGTCTTTATTAGACTTAGGTTATGGGTTTGAAACCACAGAGTGACCCTCTAAAAATTTATTCAAAAAAATCTTAATATAAAAAGTTTCCTCTACAATTCATAAACAATTTATGTTTTATGTTTACCCACAAAATAATAAAATTTTAATTTAATACTGGCGTAATAATATAAGAAAATAAGGAAGAATAGTAAATTGTTAATACTGACGTAATAATAAGGAAGAAAGAAAATAGGGTAAAGAGAAAGCTTGTTAGACTAGCTACGTTGGAAAGCAATCAAAGCAAGTCTTTCGCTGTGTGCCTGACTTGATCTTTGAGCCCAATTGATCATCCAATATTCGAAAGTCATTATGGGTTTGAACCACATTATTTCTGGCTTATTTGGCCCTTTCACTTTTGTAGGGAACCATATCAGCTAAAGAGTAAACGGAAGAACAATCTCTTTTCTTTTGGGGAAGAAATATTGGTGGCTTGCTCCCGCTTAATAATAAGATCAACGATTATGTGGACAAAGATATGATTTAGAAATAAATATATTAGTAAATTATTAAAAAAGAGCTTTAGGTTATTGGATGTCTTAATTCGATTTTTTCCTTTTTTTCCCCCTCACATACCTATCAATTTCATCCAACTATTTATACCTTTCCACTGTGATTGTGAGTTTTAAAAATGAGAGAAAAGAAAAAAGGAGGAAAATTTAGGAATAAGATTAAAAAATTCGCTTATTCGTGAGTTTTTTGAAGATAGAAAAGAAAAGAGGAGAAGATTTTTTTAAAATTTTTCTCAAAAAATTAGAAAGATTTTGAAAGAAATTTACTAAAATACCAAAACAATCCTTATAATAATTTCTAAAATATAATATCACAAGTGTAAAATAGTAATATGTTATTTTAAGATAAAATTTATTTTCAAAACTCACAAATAAAAGATAAATAAATAAATTTTCTGTTTCTCGTTCTCTTTTCTCTCAAAATTTTTACATTTTCTTTTTTTCTTCTCTTCCGAAACTCACAAATATAGTGTTCTTGTCTAATATAAATGGGGAAAGGGTTTTAATTTTATCGTCTCTCTCCCTCCTTGGTGTAAGTAATTAGTAATGATACTACAGTGGTTGGGATTTGGGAATATCTGAAATTAATTAGTCCACTCATTAGACCTCAATTTGTTATC
The DNA here is from genome assembly GCA_947179155.2 of Hedera helix. Classification (NCBI taxonomy): domain Eukaryota; kingdom Viridiplantae; phylum Streptophyta; class Magnoliopsida; order Apiales; family Araliaceae; genus Hedera; species Hedera helix. The sequence continues at coordinate 47,145,162 of OX359268.1, read as the reverse complement.
TCCCCTTCATTTAACATATAGAATTATAATGGAACTTACCGAGTTTTACTGCAGGATGGGTTCTATATCATTACTCGTCGTACTAGCCCACCAGGTCAGTGTGAGTACTGCAATCATTATCTATCAAATCAAGGGCAAATCTGTCAACTGTGAAAAAAAATACCGCAAGACGCCAAACACCATATAATCCAATCTTCAGATTTAGTATAAAACAGACAAATGATACAAAACAAGCAGTCACTTTTTCCTTATGCCTATTTTTACCCTCTTTGCATCTGACAGAATATCGAGTGGTTAGCCACAGAATTCTCTAGAACTAACACTAAGCTAACCCTAGCGGTCGGAAACCTAAAACTTGAGAGTGATGTCACTTCCATTGCTCTCTTCACCATATCACGATCTAGTTTCATGATTATCGAATGTCAAGGCGGGATGGAGCTTGGGATTGATCTCGGCAATAGAAGTATAATTGTAAGGAAACAGGTTTGGAGCACCCATATAACCACTCGTCATATAATGATAATAATCAAGATATTCATGAATTGATATATTGAACAAGATGAGAAAAAGAGAAATAACAGATAAGAGAAAAAAATAAATTAAGGAAAAAGAAGGAAACAAGAAAATGAAATAATGGCATGCACATAAGCCTTAATATAGCATTCTGGATAATTTGAAAACCTCTCTCTTTATCAAAACTGAAAGTCTGTTGCCTTTCAAACTCCTTATCATAGAGAACAGCTACATTACTTTGGAACAATTCTTTTTCCGGCTGCCTTTGTAACACTCAAAGCAGCAATGAGAGTCATTGAAGCAAATGAAAGAATAAAAGGATTTGCATAGAACCATGCTAACTTTTTAACATAGTACATTCTTTGTTTTCAGATAGACCTTCAGTTAGAATTCTTCTAAATGTAGCACAGAAGCTAGTCAAACTATTACCGTCAGCTTCCAATTTTCAGCTATTTTTAAAGTCTGTGCAAAGGTGGTGCTCACCCCTTTTGAAATTATTGCTACCCTATTTTATCATGACTTCACAGTTTGTAAGGATCTTAAATTGTTTAACCAAGTTAGCAGGATTACCACACTCGTTTGAAACAAAATTTCCATGGCCCACTTTGGCAAATGAAGGAAGACAACTGGTAGTACCACTTGAGCTAATTTCTATAACCAACACAAATGTATCAGCAATTGTAGTCAAAATTATCATCTTCTTATAATAGTTATTCTCTAGTTCAAAGCCCTTAATAAACCTCCAATTAATTTCTAAAGTTGACCCATCTAAAACATTGAACACTTCAGTGAATACTTTTGTTATAGACTCATATCTAAACAAGTGGCTCATACAGTGTCCACCGACAATTAGACTGTTGAGTATCTTAGAAGTCTACTGAGTTCTAAGTTCAAATATAATAGGATCATTCATGTTTAAGTCTTCTTGAAGAGAGCATGCTGTAATGCTCAATGAATTTATCTTCCAACTATCAAATTGCCCCTTTCTGTGCACAATTTCTCTGTATTATTGTACTCCATCACTTTCAGTTTACGGACCTGTATTGTTGAGATGGGAAGTCACGTACCTCCAGTGTTTTGGCCTTGTGTTTTTCCATTTCTCCAATTGAAACTTCATATTCAATATATTTGATGGGAATGGTGGATGCAATTGTAGTTATAGTGAGGCGGATTGTAGCAATCAGCAACCATGATTGTCATTTGGGTTTTAATGTCATAAACCCTTAAATGGAGGTGTCATCAGTAAATTGTCGAGCAACTTTGATTACTTTAGAGTGGTACACCCATAATAATGGAATTAGCGGCTGCATCCAAATACGACCTTTTGCAACCAGCTGCACTAAATATATTTTAGTCAGCATGAGACGAGAGAAGTCGTAAGCAACAATTGATACACAAGCCAATCCTGTGAAAAGAATGTAAAAACTGAACGATAAACTATCAGATATATAAAGGTCTACCATAGCACCATAGGCGAGCTTCAAAAATTATTTTACAATAAAACCAGATTGATAAAGTGACAACACCAGCATGTACATATATTTGCGAAAGCTTAATCTTTGAGGTTGTTCTTAACTTGTCCTTGTATAGAAGTATTTGAAGAGAAATAGACAATAAAAGAACACCTGATTCCCATAAGATAGATATGGATGTCATGAATGATACTGCCAACTTGGAAGAATCAAATCAAAATCCAAATGAATTTTTGTTTGATTCGATTATCCTAAAAAAAACCTCTGCACAAGAGCCAAACCCACAAAAGTTGTCATTACAACCATATAACTTGGATGAGTCATTTCCTTTTCTAAGCCATAGTTATATATATTTGAGTAGTTGTAAAAATGGTTCTCAACGTAGCAAAGTAGCAAGACATGGCTAATTAACCCAGGTTTGGTCGAGAAATGAACTTGGGATGGAAGGTGAGCTAAAACAGGAACAACTATACCAAGGATAACTCTGGAGACTATGAACTTATAAAAGGATTTCTAGGCCATACAGACTAACCTTATATTAAGATCCCCGAAATTATGCAACACTGACAATGTAACCATTAATCTCCAGAGAATAACAAAGGAAAAATATTATATTCAACAAAGAGTCAAGTATAAGCCAACAACTGAAGGGAGGAGAATGAACATTATCAAAAAGCCCTTGACAATAGGTTTAGCCACACAGACCACGACAAACAAAGAAGTGCAGACCACAATAATATTGAGGGTATAAGCACCCACGCCAGCACTTGTGTGCTCATTCCACCTAAAGTCTTTCTCAAGAATACAACAAAATAACTTGATTCCCTCATTTTCATACCCTTTTAAGCATATATACCCCGAAATTAAAGTATTCAAGTAAACTGCCTCATTTGACTCCATTTCGCTATAAAAATTATATATATTAAGCCATCAACTCACTTTTAACTGTAACATCGAAGGAAACCTCTATAAATTCTATTTTTTTTAGAACCATAAGTGAGATCTCCATCATCTTCTTTTTCTTGATTAACATGTAGTCAGTCATGCTTAAACCCTTCAAACAATGTGCCTTCAAGATATTCTCCATGTTAGCCAAACATTATTTTTCTTCTCTTCATCCTCATTCCTGTTTTTTAAAGCATAAGGATTTTTCATATTTATGGGAATATCCTTCCCAATATTCTTTGATTTTTCATCATAATTTTTCCTATTCAACACATTGGGATTAATTTCAACCCCTATACTCCCAATCTCATTTTCCAGCCCATTGTCAACAACAAAAATAGTGTCTAGCAATCTGGTGTGACAACTGGAATCTTTGCCCCCAAAATTATCATCGCATAACTCTATTGACCTAAAAGAATGGGATATTTCAGGTTGTATTATGTCTTCTATGAGGAAGGATTGGAAAGAGGCATTACATATGTTTACAATCCAAAAAAGTTAAAATCACTTTCTTTGCCTTATAAGCTAGCTAAAAGAGTAGAGACTGATAGTGAAGAGGTAGCTTAAATTCTTGCAATCATCCCACCATCTGCTAAAAAGAGAGTCCCAACTTATCACTATAGTTGGTACTGACAGCAAACTTGGGATAATTGAATCCAAAGCCTTTTTCATGAAATGTTTCCACGTCGATGACCTTATCAACTACTACAGTTTGGCGTCCCTTCCCATCAATATTTAGTGAACTCTTCTGACTCCTTGCTTCAGTAACCAAAATAAAAATATGTTCTGTATCCATTTTCATTTCTAGATTACTTTTCAATTGTTTCAATTCATCAATTAATTTTCCTCAAAAATTTCAACAAACAATCTGTCCTCGATTAGAGATTCCTGAAATTTTGCTAAGTTGATTGATCCATGCAAAATGGTAGGTGACCATAACATGAGGGTTTCTCGAATTTCCTCCTTGAGACCAAGAATGAAGTGGTGAAAAACAAAGTGTTTGCTGAACTCACATTTATAAAAGGTCTCTGCCCAGTACTTAGTTTTTGTAAATTCCTCTTCATACTCGACAATGGAATTAGATTGTTGATATTTCATAAAGTGTTTCATCATACTAATACTGTAGTTAGAATCTGAATTCAAAAAATTTCTCTCAAGATTTTCTTCAAACACCTGGGCTTCATTGTTTAAGTTCAGTATTTTGTTAGTAAATCCAGAGTTAAGGGATTGTTGTGTTGTAGGTGCAACAATTTGTGGTGTTAAAAGTATCGAAGTAGACGATTAAGGTGAGATTCATGTTGGAGATGACTGAATTTCATATGATTTTAACTGATTGAAAAGGGTACCCCAATTATTGATTAGATTATTTTGATAGCCAAAGTGATTAACCGGGGAGTATGAATAAACTGGTAGTGTATCTGTAGATGTGAAAGTAGAGGGAATTGATTCATTTGGATTATTATTATAATAATCTATGTATGGACTTGAATTTTGAGAACGAGGGAGATAAAATGAAGGATTAGTTGTAGAATTCAGATGAGATGCATGAATTGAAAAATCAATTGTAAGGATTACCGGTGGTGGCGGATCATGTACCATCTCCAACGGTCGGAAGTTATCGAGGAACAACGACTCTGATACCATTATGTCATGATCTGGTTTCATAATTACCGAATCATCAAGGCAAGATAGAGTTTGGGACTCAGCAATGGAAGTATAACTGTAAAGAAATGTGTTTGGAGCACCCATATAACCAGTCATGCAATGATAATAATCAAGATATTCATGAATTAACATTGAACAAGATGAGAGAGAGAGAAATAACAGATAAAGGAAAAAAATAAAGGAAAAAGAGGAAAATAAGAAAATTGGTATTTCATTCTTTCTCCACCCCTAAATACAAGTGAACATATATATAAGGAAATATCCTAACTATAATCCCTACTAAAATCAAATTAACCTTGCATTTGGGGTAAATTACACCCATGCCATTTCTAGCTATTACACACCATCCTCCCTTAGCACCGAACCTTTTCTCTCTCCTCCATTTTCTTGGCAACCGCCGCTGTCAACCTTCCAGCTACTGCTCTCAGACTTGTCATCGTCTATGCTCTCGGACCGGTCGCCTGTGTTACCCCTCATGTCAGACTCTGGTGAACTGTGGGCCTGCGGGGAGGGCTTGTACATGTGGAGCTGGTGGTGCAACTGGTGGAGGCCTTGTGGTTGTGGTGAATAGTATTCTTGGGGAAGTGGGTAGTGTGGAGAAGCTACATGATGAGTTGTAGGGCGTGGACCGTAGAGGGTGTGTGTACCAGCGTGGTGGGTGGCGGCGTACTCTTGTGGAACCCATATACCTCCTAAAACCACAAGCTGAGGTGTTGGAGTGCCTGCAACTTGTGGACTTGGACACGGTCTTCTTGTGTGAAGTCTATACTTCTGCATATATGCATAAAGAAGGAAGATCATGCTTCAGTGTTTGGTATATATACTTTGTATTACCACGTATGGGAATATGCACAGTGTTCTGTCCTGCAGTTTGGTGCAGCTTTGCATGTCTGCATGCATATATTTTTATGTTTGGTGTGGTTTTCATGCAGGCATATACTTGTGTGTGTACATGTATATATATATATATAGAGAGAGAGAGAGAGAGAGACGTACAGTACGTACGTACCTGCAAATGGCTTTTAACTTCATCATTAGTCAAGCCATCAACCTTCATCAGCTCCCTGATTTGTTTTGGGGTGGCTACTGCAATCATTACACACAAAAGATTAATTACCCGGGTCCTGTATATAGGACATCAACATAATAATAATAATAATAATAATAATAATAATAATAATACTGAAAATATATAGGAAATGATAGTTTTTTTTTTATAATAAAAAAATATTTTTCTTCAATCTTCGTTTTTTACCTTGGGAACCACCTAACGTCTGAAGAGCACTTACAAAGCGCCGGTGCAAGTCCGGCGACCAACACCGCCTCGCCTTCCTATGAGTTTGAGAATTTGTGTTTGTAGCAGCAGTACCGTTGGTGATGGTGGTAGTTTGTGAATCTGCCGGAACAATTGCTCCTTTTCCTAGATCTATTCCCATCCCAACACTGCCACCTTTACTAGGATTCTCTCCTCTCAAACAAGACATTCCATTATCAGTACTTTCTGTACATTTCTTAACTTGAATCTCTAATTTATCAGCTGAACCAAGTGCCAGTTCAGGAAGACACGAGGAATTTCTTTCTTTAGAGAACGGAAGAAAAGCTCCACCGTTTCTCTGTTTGGCGTCTAAACCTAGCTTGGGACTAACAATAAAACCGATATCGGGTTGTTTAGGAGAATGTTGTTTGGTTCCATCATTTGTTTGGCTCCATAGTTGGGCAGAAGTCATCCAATTAGCCTTATCAGACATGATGTTTGATGATGTCTTTTCTGATCCGTTGGAGTTTGATTGTCGAAAGGGTATGAATTCTTCAAGAATTGGTTGTGGCCCTTGATTTTCCCTGTATGTTTGTAGCTGCTGCCTTGAACTCTCCACGGCTGATTGATGATTAAACCCATGCAGAAAAAAGTTTTCGTTAATTAATTTTTTGATGTTGAGCTGATGATTATGCAGAATGCTAAATAAATAAACTTCTAAATAGTGAATACTAACTGGAAAAAGATGGATGATAGAAATTTACATTATGAAAATGCTGTTTTTTCCCTAAATACTGAGAAGTTATAGCCTAAAAGAAATAAAGCTAGGCACAAAGAAAATATATTTCTTGGTTCTGTTAATGTCAAAAGATATATATATAAGATTACAAAAGCAAGACACTATTGTAAAGAACATGAATATCCACTGTTAACATAGTAAAATATGTGTCTTCTGAATCTCAACAATATATAGGTTGATGATTCTTGATGGAATTCTATTATTTTATATATAGACATGCATATATATATATATATATATATCGAGAGAACTAACTTAATTAAAATCATGGGAAAAATTAAACCAAAAATTAAGGAATATATACATAGAAATTAACTACCATTGGTAAGAAGTTGCATGCAAAGGGGAAGTTCGCGCTTGAAGGCATCAATCTTGAGGCGTTCTTGTTCAAGGCGACAAAGGAAATCTTCAAGTTCTTGAGTTTGGTCAGTAATATAAAAACTCTGTTCTCCAAATGATTTAAGAAGCGTAGAATAGCTGTTGTGGGGTTTGCAATCAAGGATTAGTTGATCCGATGGAGAAGCCATCATATCTATCTATTACAACAGTGGTGATATATTAATAATTATCTATATAGTCTAATAACAAATGGGGTGGTGTTGTATAATATGTTTGAACAATTAAAGAAGAGCAAAGAAACTAAGAAGGTGGAGGCCTCTTTTCTTTCTTTCTTTCTAGGCTTAAAAAACTCAAGAGAGAGAGAGATAGAGGGAGAGAGAAGGGTTTAATGTTGTTTGTGAACACAAGGAGGATCGAGTGGGGTGATCATCTTCTTTTAGGGTTGAGTTTGAGGGAGAATAAAGCAGAGTTTTTGAGAGAGACAGAGAAAGAAAAGATAAAGCAGTGTATATTATTTGCTGGCCAAGTGAGTGATAAAGAAGGATATATGGTAACTTCTTGCAAAGAGAAAGGCCAAAAGCTAAATTAAGATGTGTGAAGAGGTGCCCTTAAAGAAGGAATCAATCTAGAGAGGGAGAGGGAGAGAGAGACAGGGTTTCTGACACTTGAGGCTCGTGCTTTTAGAGATGGAGTTTTATTTTAGAACCTTTGGAGTTTAATTTGAAAAAATTATCTTATAATCTTAGAACATGATCATGTGGTATTTCAGGACTACTGAATAAATTCTCCTTAATTTGGAGAATTGGATAGTCTTTGTACAAATTCAAATTCACAAATTAATATAAAAGATGATTCTTCTTATTCTTCCTAGTCTACTTTACTCTTTACTTTTACTCTTTACTTTACTATATGTTAATTTTTTTATACCTCCCCATTCATTTATATAGTGTGTGTGTCCATATTCTCAAAGTCTTGTGGTAAAAAGCTTCATTTGGCTTAATGGGCATCTTACAAAATACAATCTTTACCTATCTGATATATTTAATATTATTTACATTTGTCATGCATCAAAATGTCTTAAAGAGAAGACTAGAAATTATCTTGGTGAGGTGGAGAGGCAATCACATTCTGTATAACTTTATAGTTTTAATAAAATTTCTTTTTGGCATTAAAAAAAATAAAGTAATAGTAATTGTGCCCCATAGATGCTAATTGGCGAATTTGACACATCAGAAAAAGTTGTGATAAAAAAGTTTAAAAAGCTTATGTTTAGATGGATTTAATGGCTATGATGGCTGGTTTTATATGTTTTAGTTTAACAAACGGGACACGTGTACGGTTTAGTGGTACTTCAGGGTGTCCTTACCAAAGTAAACTAATTCTATCTTACTCATTTAAAAATGTAATAAATGATCCGAATATGATTATTTAATACTACAATGAAAGAAATTATTCATAAGGGGCATATCCTCCATCCATTCTATATGCATATTTATTGTTAGCATTTTAGATGTGTGAGAGAGAGAGAGAGAGGACATATTCAGATGGTGTTTAGTATCAAACCGCCATGCAACTTTCTTTTTGGTTTCAAAAGTTGCAGAATTGTTCTACAAATAATTTTGTGCAACGTGAGAGAGAGAATAGAGAATATCTAATCCAAAAAACGAGACATTCATTTCAAAGAATAAAATATTTGCCTACAAGGAAGGAATATCTGAGTTCTAATTCTACGACTCTAAATCAAGGGAACATACAAAGCCACGAAACCTAAAAAGGAGAAAACAAACCATTTCTCTCTCCCTCTCTCTTCCCTGTAGAAGAATAATAAAGGAGCTTAAGGGATGAGGAGAATCTCCTTCTGCATTCAACTTTAGTGAAGTGGGTAGGAAGGTAAGAAGATTCTCTAGCTCTACATGCATTTTTTGAGGAGTTTTATTTATTTATTTAGGGCTTCGTACCTATTCAAAAGTTCGGATCTGGGTCAGGATCTACCATGACCAAAACTTGTTTGAAGACCAAAATTCCAACCATTCACATTTCCTCTTTCTATTGAAAAATTACCTTTAGTATATACTATGTATTAATTTTATTATTTATGCCTCTATATATTGACATAGACAATTTGCGCCTATATACGTATATAGTATATACATATTGTATAGTGTTTTAATTTATTCTAGGAGAAATGTTGAATGCCTCGCCAAAATAAATTATTCATATTCACTCCACGTGTCATGATTTCAGTAGGGAAATATATTTATTTTTGTTTTGTTGTTTTTGGTCAATGAAAAATTTATTTATATTTTGTTTTGTTGTTGATATTGTCAGAATATATATATACATAATAATACTTTTATAATTATTTTGATGACAATTCACATTTTAAGCGACAAATGTCTTATTACATTTTAATTCTTTTGAATGTTTCAAAAAAAAATGCTTGTCATGTTCGAATTTTGTAAGTTGTTTTTTATAATTTGATAGTTTTATACGACAACGTTTAATAGGTCAGTGGCCTTTTAAGTTCTTATATTGCGATAATATAGTTCAATTGGTTAAATATAAAAATAACGATAAAACATAAGAGCGATGATCCAAGTTGGGTATTTATGCTTATCCATCACTTGACTTATAACTTTTGACTGTCGCAAAATGTGAAATGCATTTATTACCTGCTGCCTAATATATATATATATATATATAAATGAAGTTATTCATAGCAAATATTTACTATGAATATTATTTTAATAAATTCATCTTTTACCGTTTAATGTGAGATTCAAGACTTAGAAAACATACTTAGTGGTTGTATGAGTAATATCCCCACTTTAATTATATTTAATAGCTATAATGTATTTATTTGTATAAATAATTTTTTAAATAATAAAATTTAACATTGTCAATTATTGTGACAATTTGATTATTTAAAATTTAAACTTCATATTGTAATACAATTTGATTTAATTAATATAAATTACACTCTCATATATATATATATATATATATATATCATGAAGTATATATAAATTAACGTAGATGGTAGCATGGGTAGATAATGAGTGGAATCAACCCATTTGCATGTAGTGCTGTACGTAGTTTAATTTGTTCATTTTTATCTTTTTGCATCGAATTCCCTTGGGAAGATGGGGAGCTATTACAAGTGCAATGATGATGGGCAGCGCGATGATCGCTTTCTATAATCACTCTTCTCGTACAAGACTCCAACCCTCGCCTTTATTTTCTGCAGATTCCTTTCTCCCTCCCACTCTTTATCTATATACATACATCTCTCTATATGCACATATAATTTTCGCTTTCTAGCTCTGTGTATGGTTTGTTTTGCATGGGAAGGATTCTTTTGTGACAGGTTCGGTGATATTCTCCATATCGTCCTGAATATACCTTCTGTCTGCTGCCCAAATATATATACATTAAAAGAATATTCCCTCCCAATTACAATACTAGCCCTATTAGTTGTCAAAAATCGGTCCCGATGCCCTAATGGCCTAATTTGTTGAATTTCATGTAAAATGCATTTTCACAATCAAACACATAAAATTGTATCCGAATAGGTTTATTTTAACTAGGAACTTATTACTACCAATAATAACAACTAAAAAGTAGGGGTGAGCAAGAAACCGAATTGCCTCCGAAACCGCACCAAAAACCGCACAAACCGCACCAATTAAAACCGCACCAACGGTTTCGGCGTATGTGGCGATTTTAGGTGGTTGAAAAACCGCAAATGCGGTTTGGGTTTGGTTTCTGAGCAAAACCGCATCTAAGAAACCGCACCGCACCATGCATTATTAAATGAAGCATATCAAGAATTACAAATATTTAGAATTATCCCAAATTGTAATTATCTTTATTTAGAATTTTCATATATAAGGATAAATCATTATTCATGTTTTTAGGTTCTATTTTGCTTTTGTTTAGACAAAACATTATAAGTAAAATTGTGTATTATCAAAGTAGTATTTAATATTGTGTGATGCTAAATTGTTAATTTAAATTGCATAAAATTTAATTATTTCAATTGGTTTTGGAACCGAAACTGCACCAAACGAAACCGCACCAAACGATTCGAAACTGCACCGCACCAATCACAAGCGGTTTCATGTGCGGTTTTGAATTTGTCAAACCGCACCTAAGCGGTTTCATGTGCGGTTTGGACTTCAAACCGCACCATGCTCACCCCTACTAAAAAGCGCGCAGTGGTGCTCCGAACATTTACAATCTAAAACACCGAATGGTCCGGTTACTAAAACACTCCTCTAATAACAAGAGTTATACTTCCTCTTCCTCCGTGTAACAACTACTCAATTACCTTTTTTTATAAAATTTCAAGGCTAAAATTTGATGTTTGAAAATGGTTATTGATGATGGCAACCTATCCTTCGATAGTAGTCTCCAACCAATAACCTCCTCCTTTAGACACGTGGGATGACGAGGGGATGTCTTTGTGGGACGCTTCTGACAAAAGTAATTAGTAATCAAAGTCAAGAGAAAGATAATTAAAAAATATGTGAATTCTGTTTGTGTAAAAATTATTTCTAAAAAAAATTCTTACCTTGGAAGTCACCTTTTATAGTCTCTCCCACTATTTCATCAGCTTGTCCACTCACACACATGCACAATGAACTCTGTCGGGCCATTCCATCACCTAACAAGTGTGCCGCTCAAAGTGTTGTTGTATACTCGAAGAACAACCATGTGGGACCCTCGGTCAGGGGGTACTCCAGCTCCACCAAAAACATCCCATCACCTGACATATGCGCCACTCGAAGTGCAGCTATGTAAGACCCCGAATTTTATGAAATACAAAATTTAATTTTTCTTCATATATACTTTTTTTTTGAAACAGTAAGTGGTTAAATTAACAAAATTGAAAGTTAAGGATGTTATGTGCAAATTTTATTTTGTCGGACAATATTCGCTTTGTCGGGGAATATTCGTTTGGTCGGGGAATATTCGTGCCGTACGACGGCGCCGAAATAATAAATTATTGGTGGACCCCACAACGGAATATTTGTCGGATATAGAAAACGACAGAAGTAACCTTTTTAAATAAAAATAGTCAACGGAACTGTTAAAATACCGGTGATAAAAGAATAGTAGCATACGGTAGTTTATGGTATTTTCTGTAGCACTCGGTACTCTACAGTAACACACGGTATTGCATAGTGTCTCATATTATTGGTCTGATAATTGACACCGTAACTGTTACGCATCATTTCATCGATAATTGTCACTGCATAATATTTTATATTATCAATTCAATAATTGTTGTTACACAGTATTTTGCATTATTGATTTAATAATTGTCATTACACTGTATTTTATATCATTGAGTCAATAATTGTTGTTGCACTGTTTTTAAAATTATTGAACCTAATAATTGTCACAGTAACATATGCACAGTAATTCACATTATTGAATCAATAATTGTCATTACACAGTAACGTATGCTTTATTTTACATTATTGTTATCTCTATTATGATGTTATTTAAACAGTTGTATTTCATTAATTTATTGACTTGGTATCTAAGAGCTAACTATACTGTATTTATAACAATTAGTCATAATAATTGAATTGATAAAGTTATTTGTTTATAATATAAAGTTAGGTGATTATTAGGTGATATGAAATGAATGGTGTAGATTAAAGTGTGAATTATTGTTGAATAATTGAATTGATTTGTTTATAATATAAAGTTAGGTGATTATTAGGTGATATGAAATGAATGGTGTAGATTAAAGTGTGAATTATTGTTGAATAATTAAATTGATTTGTTTATAATATAAAGTTAGGTGATTATTAAGTGATATGAAATGAATGGTGTAGATTAAAGATAATATAAAATTTGAAATGGATGGTGTAGATTAAAAGATGATTTTTTTAAATGAATGGTTTAGATTAAAGGAATGATAAGATTTTTGGCTATAAATAGAAGCCTTAACTTAAGGATTTTTCATAAACTTCCTTACTTGTTCTTTCTTTCTCTCTCTAAATACTTCTTGTGAAAGTTCTCTCTAAGTGTGCTTAAGTCATCTTGAGTATTTGTGAAGATCTATAAGTATACGTGTACTGTTCAAGTTAATCAACCTCATTTAAATCAATATCCAGTCACGTGTTGAGGTAAGGGATACCATCTTTTTCATCTTCCATTATTCAAACATACTATGGTAAGGGATTATCATTATTTGATTCTCGATAATAATATTGTTTCTTCCTTACTCATAAGACGTGCCTTTTATTTCCATGTATTAAATTGTGGGAATAACCTTACGGAGCGGATTGCCGCCTGTTTGGTGAATAACTCTTTGTACTCAAATTCTATTAAATTGTGGGAATAACCTTACGGAGCGGATTGCCGCCTGTTGGTGAATAACCCTTTGTATTAATTTCCTTCACCTTTTGTTAATCAAACCTGCTACGGTAAGGGATATTATTTTCTTTCATACTCCTAAATCGAAATTTATTATGGAACTATTGCTTCTATAATTCCTGAAAATATTATATGTTCCATAATAGTTGAACTTCATTATTTCAACTGAACCTTCCTATTTACGTGAACCTTTCTATTGAATTGTAACCGTTATTCTGAACTGTGGATCTTGAATATCATTTTTAAATTTCACTCCACATCATGTTGACAATTTGGACATTATTTGAATCTGTACAAAGTAAACTTCCGATACTTATTGTTATCCTATTTCTTCTGTTCATCATTTATATCATTCTAATCATCCAAAAATCAAGCTGTTGTGAATATCTGTGGTCGGGGGCACAGATGTGATATATTTGTTGAACAGATGATAGGTTAAAGGCGATATAATAGGTTAAAGGCGATACATCTGTTCGGTGTCTTTTATGGCACGTGGTGAATGTTCTCTTTGGCCCGTAGTGCAAAGATGAACTGTTGTTTGGTATGATTATGACCAAAGGCTGAATCTGGTATAATCATGACCGTTGGTGCTATATTGAATATCTTTGGCCCGTAGTACAAAGATGAACTGTTGATGTGCATGATTATGATCAGGAACTGTGAATTTGTATTATCTTGACTAATGATATTTCAGATGATAAAAGTTGATGATGTTTTTCCTAAAAAGAGAACCGAGTGGACATTATAGTCTGCATTATTCTTCTAATAGATTACTTATTCCGCTGCTATTATTGATCTGAACGTTGTTTAAGAATTTAACTGCAGTTTTTGATATAAACCTTGTAGTCTATTGTATTCTATCAAGAACTCAACTGTTGAAGACTAATGATAATTTATTCGTCATTATCTTAGTCATTATCTTCCTTACTGGGCTATTTGAGCTCACCCTTTCTTTTGTTCCATTGTTTTTCAACAGGAGATGAAAACATAACAGGGTCTAGCCGGGGAATGGAGTGAGGGTCCGAGGAATAGTTATCATAGTCTTCACGTTTTGTAAAATAGTGTGGCAATAATAGTGAAGATTTAGTTGTGTATTATTATACACTGTATTGTTGTACGTTGTGCTTTGTTGTAATAATTTTGTTGTAGTATTTTGACGACTCAAGTTTGGGCTGTGTGGGCCCAGATTTGGGGGCGTCACAAGCTATGTACTCGAGAGATGACCATGTGGACCCTTTGATCAGAAGGTGCTCCCCCGCTGGCATGGGCCTGACCTTCGCCATCGAGCCCAAGTTACCAACGCCTAATCTAATTGGGCCTGTCCCAACACTTATCAAGAAAAATATATATTTAATTATGTGATTGACAAACGTTGGTTTGGGTATGCCCAAAGGGAGTGGCCTCATGCACGAAGCATATCATATCAGACAAACAACTTTTAGAAGCCCATCATATATAAGTTCTAAAACAAAAGCCCAAATTAGACTAATTTTGCAATGAGTAATGACTCATATAATGATAGGTATAACCAGACCTGGCAAAAGTGGTCCAGGCCCGCGGGCCGAGCCGGCCCGCCCGTTTTTGGACGGGCGTTGGGCTGAAGAAAAATAGCACTTAAAAAACTGGGCCGTTTTGGCCCGGCCCAAAAATGGTCCGGCCCGTTTCGGCCCGGCCCGGCCCGGATATTTTTTTTTTTTTTTTTTTTTTACATTTTTTTTTATTGTTCATTATTGAAAAAAAAAATATTAACTTAAAAAATGAATCAAATAACAAATTATGAAAAATATAAGGGTAAATTCTAATATGTAATCTTAAATAATAATATATATGACTATAAAATTACTATAAATCACAAAATTAGTTATATTTTAATATATATGACTATAAAATTATTGATTATTTTATTACTAATACTATTAAATGATTATGTATAAATTATATGTTATAATTGTAAATAATTAGAGTTAGTATTTATTTTAAATTATGTATTATAGTTGTAAATATATATATATATATATATATATATATATATATATATATATATATATATATATATATATTTTTTAAAAAAATTAAATTTAAAAAAAAAAAAAAAAAAACTCAAAAAGCCCGCGGGCCGGCCCGTACGGGCCACGGGCTCAACATTTTCAGCCCGGCAAAACCTGGGCCGTTTTGGCCCGGCCCGCCCAATTGCCAGGTCTAGGTATAATGACTTAATGTAAAAATCGTGGACTCACAATGTAAAAATGGTGAATCCTTTTTTTTTATTGAGTAATTGTACCCATCATTGCATGGGTCATTACATATAGCAAAACTCAAATTAAACCACTACCCCGAAGTTATTCCCCCATCTGCAGTAGTGCCCTAAACATGAATATTTGAAAAGTCCTTTTTTTTTTTCAATATATATATATACTTGTAATAATATTTTGTTAAGTGGGAGCGGGTTAGGGGGGAATATGGAATTCTCACTTTTTGGATTATAACAACATAATGGTAAAATTCATGTTATTTAACAAAGGAAATAATAATGTTTTTTCAATAATTAAAAATGGTAAGATCCTTTTGGTAGAGCTAGCGGAGGTGGTATTATTGTAACAAAGACAATGACACGACAATACGGTATATATGCATTAAGGAGCCATTCTTTGAATCACCCATACCATCATCATAATATAATGTATAAAAGAAAACCAAAGTGAAAGAAAAGGAGGGCTTGGTAATGTAAGAATAATTGTGCTTTGGGAAAGGGAAAGATAGAATAATTGACAAAGTTTCACACAACTATTACAGAAATGTTAGATTCTATTCTTCTTTATCCAATCCAACTCCTAATTGATTAATTTTATCCTAAAAAATTCAAATATCTGTTGAAATTCAATTCAAACGCTTGCTAAAGTGAGAGGTAAAAGGGATGGTCTTTAGTTTGCATTAACGTATATGAAATATTCTTATTGGCTTTACGGAAAGCCAACGACAACTACATTTACGTCTGTATGTATGGGTTTTTCATTAATTGGATGATTATTATAATAAAATAACTAAATTCCTGATTTTATTTATTAAGGATTAATTTGTTGATTCGCTAGCTAGTACGTACGTGGCGGACAGCTTTGTTTAATCATCTGAGCGAGTCTCGATTATTGGTAGTTTGGAGATGGATAGCAGTCATTTTTAGATACTTATTCCACAGATATTTTATTATTTTGCTGTTGATATTTTGATTATTCTTCCTTTTTCTTTTTTGTCTAATTAAAATGTTATTGGAGATTTTTTTGGTGAAAGGAAAAAAGATGGACAGCTTTTTTGAAAACTAATTTTGAGTTCCCCAAGGAGTTTAATCTACATATCAAACAATTAATTTTTTAACGTATGTATATATATATATATATATATATATATATACATAGATAATTATATTTATTATTGTACAAGTCAAAAAAGTTGTCTAAGATCAAACCTGATAGTCTAATTATATAATCTCTTCTTAATTCTATGTTGTTTGATTTGATCGTTCAGCAAACTCGCACATGAGCTACATAATAAAAAGGTAATTTTTTTCTTCTAATATCTCCATGATATTAAAATTTAATAGTATATATAGGTGGCCAGATATACATTATCTTCGACTTTTAATTAATACTCTTTAACTAATTTGACACTCACTTCGTCTGTAAATGAGGGTCTAGTAAGTATAGTAGTTCTAAATTTATAAGTACTTTTTCTTTTAATATTATATAGTAGTTCTAAATTTATTATTCCATCTGTTACGTAATAGGAGTATTTTTTTTATTTTATTGGTGGTAGTATTTTTATGTGTGTATATTGTTGCACTGATAAACAATCCGAGAAAGACTAAATTCGTAAACCTTATTTTACTCTTCGAATCTCCAATTTAATTCGTAAACAAGTATTAGCATTAATTGCTTCTCAACCTAAAAAAGTAAATGTTATAAGTTTTAAATTTTAAATTTTTGTATCTCAAATTATATACATATTATCATTATATCTATTAATTATATAATAATTCAATGATAATATACACGCACATTTAAAACTCTAAATTAGAGATTCTTAACATTATTCAAAAAAAAAATTATGTTGTTGCCACAAGTATTGGGCACCGAGTTCCAATGTATACAAGTTTAATTTTTTTTTCCTATCAAATTTTTAGATATATAATTTTTAAAATCCTATTAGAAGTTTGACTTTATGTATTGAAAGCATCTCAAGCAAAGGCAGAGAGAAAGAGAGTGGGGAATAGAATTAGAATCGCTCCTGCCGGCCTCTTAGCAAAAGCTAGCTAGGGCTTCTTAAAAAATCAAAGATTGCAGTTTTCAGTTTTTGTGTTGGTGAAGATAGGAATTGTACGCTAAAGCTAGTTGCCCCCTGTTTTGACGTCTACTGTCTACCAAAAGTTGAGAATTGTTTATTATATGAGTTGTTATATATGCATATGTGTATACACACACTCATGATATTCATTTACATATACCTTATTCTCGTATTCCAAAATTAAATATATATCATTTTTTGTTTATTTTAAAATTAGAAATATATATATATATATTTTTTTAAATTATAAAATGACATAAAAAATTTAACTATCATTCAGCTAGTAATATATTTTTAACTAATATTTAGGATAAGTTTGAAAGAAAAAAAATCGTTAAAAGTTATCATTTATCAAATGTATTTTTAATTTTAGAAAAAATAAAATAATTTACAATATCAATATATCTGTACAAATTTTTTAATTTTGTTTTATTAGGTCTAAATTCTAATTCTTTCTGGTCCAACATTGTTATCCTATCAGTATCACATTCAATCATGTCTAGTACACATCAAATGTGAAAGTTTCAACTATTAGTTTCCTATTGATAAAATGTTTAATGCATGTCAATTAGAATTTGTGCAGGGTGATATTAATGAAGTCAGGTTCCTAATTTTTCAAGTCTGAGTTGAATTTGAAATGACGTGTTCGCTTAGATTTGACTTATTTACATTTGTACGTTTCACAATCAAGTGAAAAATTATTTTATATATCCAACTATAATCTCGTTATTTTTATTTTTTAATATTATGCATTTATACTTATTCAGATACTTTATGTTGATGCCCTTTGCGCGAACCGTTGGCAACGGGTAAATTCTAGTTGGACAACTATACGGGCCTTGGGCTTTGGGTCTCGCAGTCAGCAATCGTGAATTAGCTTGGTCCTTTGATTGATTACTCCTTACTATTATCAACTCTAGTATCATGTTTTTCTCATTTGAATGAGAATGTTATCCTACAATAAATGCAGGCCAGCCTTCATTCCTGAGGAGTGAGGACTCATCCCTAGAAATTACTAGCAGGCAGCAAGAAACTAGTTGTTGCCAAGTAAACAGAGCTTTTCTTGAATTCGTTATTGGTAGTGAATGAATAGTTTGATTTTCATTGTTTCCATTTTTCTTACTTGTCTATATATTTATTTTAAATAAAAAAATTGAACTTTTGAATTTTTGTAACTCAGAAACATCTCACAACAGAGCCTTATGACTCTCACCCATGTAATCCAAATCTAGGTCCAATCAAAAGCCAAGTCGTCCCAAACCCATGGACCAACTTAAATTTGAATGTATTTTTCACAGCGACACACAGAGTCGATTAAGCAAGTTAATTTAGTTATTAGACAAACTAAGGGTCTTCATTCCTGAGGTGAGGACTCATCCCTAAAAATTAGTAGGCAACAAGAAAGTTTTAAACCCAAATCCCAGCTTTTCTCAAGTTTGGATCCTGGTGTCCATTTTATAATTGATAATAATCAGATTAGATTATTTAAAGTAAACAAATTTTAGCAATTGGACCATGAAGCTATATATATATATATATATATATATATATAATACTTTCATTGTATTGTTACCATCAATAGCATGGTTTAACAGTTTGAACGCATTAACGTTTTTGACACATAACGAGTTTTGGGATTTAGGTAAATAAACTATTGATGATCAAGCGTGCATTAAAATTTGTACGGGTGGTGTGTGTGTGTGTGGTTCTACAAGCAAAGAGAGGTTAAAAGGAGCACTTTAGGATTTGATTTGAGAACTAATTAAAATTATGGCCGGGGTGGTGGTTCTATACTACTAGATGAAGGAAACCACATATGCAGTGATTGACCGATGAGCGAAGCCGCAACAATAAACATAACATCATATAATGAGAGGTTTTACTCATTTTTAAGGTTTGCTAAAGACGCTACTATATATAATAACCAACCCATGCATTCAAAAATATGTACAAAATGCATTTAAAAAGGTAAAGCTGGACTTAAAATCAATTTAGTAATCTATATAAAATAAGTATAAACATACAACAACCAAACACTATATCCATCTTACACTATTAAAAAATAAAGTATGACATTGAAATGCGTATCATGTCTCATTTTTTAATTGTGTAGATGGATGTAGTGTTTAGTTGTTGTATATATAAACTTGTCCATATATGTATATATGTACATACATTTGCAATTTTGTGTGTATATTAAATGTTTTTGTTGTATCCCATTGGGTTAATTAATATACTACATTAAGCTACTGAATTTGTTATTGTTACTTTTTAGTTAGCACGGCACTACTCTAATCTATTGACTGCATGTTTGGCGGAATAGTTTGGGGGATGAGTTTATCAAAAAAATTGTTTTATTTTGCTCTACAAAAGAATTTCATTTATCAAATTTTTTGTTATACAATATCTTCAAATTTGTCATCATAATTTTTTTATTATATCATACATCATAATTTTTTTATTATATCATACTACGAACCAAACATACCATAACAAATATAAAATGGTTGGTTTTATGGTCACGGGTACTGAATTTAGGAGAACATTAATGATTAATAATTTTTAGGACGAAATCATAACTTGAACCAACTGCCCAGACTCAGAATTCATACCTTAAGAGGCTATGAGACAGAAGAAAGAAGTTATATATAGTTTATCACTATTTGAGGTTGTGATCATATAGTGAATTTTTTTCAGAATATGCTTGAACTTATTTGTCTTAAACTTGGTGTGTATCTCAAGACTATGGAGATGACTTGTCCCTTGAATCCAAAAGACAGACTATTAATTAAACCTTAACCAGACACTAATCAATTACCAACAAGAGCTAAGCACATTTAGCAACACACTTTTTGCAAAACTTGCACATTTCAATGATAATGGCACGTGAAAACAATGACTTACCCTTCTCTTCTTATGACTATTTTTATAATTTAAAAAAATGATTTTCCCTCCCTCTCTCACTCTCTCATCCTCGTATAAATACATGTGTTACTCCGTCCATTTTACAAATATTCTCGTTTGATTCTGATCCAATCTAATTAATTTTGGACTTCAATTTTTTTAAAAATTTTGGCAATGATATTTACAAATTGAAATAAAGTAAATTCGCACTATTTTAAAAAAAAATCAAATTAACCTATAAAAAAAGTTTAACGAGAGTCTTTTAATTTTTGGGACTGAGGGAGTAAATGACTGAGAGTTGGTATATAAAAAGGGTGTAATTTGAAGCTTTTAAGTTGTTGACTATCTAGGCTCTGGTATTCTTGAGCTGAGTTCATGGCAGAAAATGTATCAAGTATTGAAGAAGAAGAGGATCAAGAAGCTCTAAAATGGGGTGCACCAACTTTTGATGGTGCCCAAAAGCAAAAGGGAATTCTGCATGTAACTGCAGGACAGGGGAAACAAGTTGTTCATCTTCCAAAGCTCGATTTTAGAGAGAAGAAAAAAGAATTGTTGGACAGGTTCATCGGTGATGTAGGTGACCATCAACAGTTCTTGCAAAAGCTCAAGGATAGATTTGATAGGTCAAATTAATTGCTTTCTTTTTAATTTCCCTTCTATCATTTTTTCTTCTAACAATATATATTATTACTGTTCATCCTGCTGATATAAATATTGATGCATGCATCACATTTGAGTTTATAAATTTGATAGGTTATGTTTTTTCTTGGGAAATTAGAGTATCTCTTGATATAAGCAATTGAAGTTCGATTTGAGAATCTGAATGCTTATGCAGAAGTTTATGTGGGTAAAAGAGCATTACCCTCAATCACCAACTCTTTTCTAAATATGATAGAGGTGCCTAAATGTGATTTGAATATGTTTATGAAACTCTAGACGTACATACTTTTATATGTAATTATTTATTTCTATCTTAACTATTAAGCGACCAGCAAATTATCTCCACATTCTCCCAAGTTCAAAAAAAAGGGTGTCAATTCTTCAAAATTGTAGTGGAGTTATCAAGCCAGGCAGGTAAGAATTAGCAGAAGGTCTAACCAATTTTTCAATTAGACAAAATCTGTAAAGAATTTGAAATGTTTGCATGCATTCTGGGTAGAATGACTTTGCTATTAGGGCCTCCGGGCTCCGGTAAGACCACTCTGCTCTTATATTTATCAGGAAAACTCCGGTCAGAACATACGGTAAATATAGTACTAGTTGATTTGGTTACTATTTAGTTGGTTTTTGAAACCTTTTGTGTCTTTTCAACTGATGAGGTTCCTTTTTTTAAAACATCAGTCTTCTGGGAAAGTGACATACAATGGACACGAAATGCATGAGTTTGTGCCTCGGAGATCATCCTCGTTTGTTGGACATTTCAATGACGTGGGACGGTGGGAAGGATTTTGATCATCGTTTTTGTAACGAGAGATTGAGCCAGAGGAGAATAGATCGTTCATCTTGCTAATTTGATAGATAATCAATTTCGTTTCAGCTGGTTGGATGGTTAACTGAATGGAGAGGAGGAGGAGGAGGAAACGGTGGAAAAGAAAAGTAGGTTGAATGGAAATACTAGTAGAGGAGGTAGAGGAAAAGGAATTTTGGAGAAGAAATAAACAAGGGAAGGAAAAGAAATAAACAAGGGAAGGAAAACAAGTGACTCATCTATGAACATTATCAAGATACTTCAAGTAAGTGACTGTCGTGAATTGTGGGCATAACAAAGCTACGACTCTGCAGGTTGAAAATTGACTTATTTGCATCCTTACGGCATATAATTATTGCAATCATTGCTGCAACAATATTTTCACAAACTAAAAGGGGCCACAAAACATTGGAAGATGGAATTGTCCACGAGGGAGCTCTCTTTGCTGGGGTTCTAGCAACTCTGTTCACTGGATTTTTCGAACTTCCTCTGAATATAAGCAAAGAAACATATTTTATCCTTCGTGGGCATACTCATTGCCAGCATCAATAAGTGGGCTTCCAGTTTCTATTATTGAAGTTGCTCTTTGGCTTGCCACTACATATTATATAATAGGATTCAATCCAAATATCAAAAGGTCAGCTGCCAGAAACATGTATTGCTGCACTGAGTAGGGACCATAATGTTGCCAATACGGGGGGAAACATTGCGATAAACTGGCTTTTGGTTTTCAGTAGTTTTGCCTTATCTCAGCGTATGACTTCAGCTGACAATTTCTTATATTTTGAAAATGCTAAAATATAGAATTTTGGTGTGATGACATTCACTGTTCTTTATTGCAGAAGATATGAAGAAATGGTTGATTTGGGGTTACTGGACTTCACCCCTAATGCGCGTGCTAAATGCAATTTCAACTCATGAATTTCTCGGTGGGGATTGGAATCATGTAAGATTTCATGTCCTCTTGAAGAATGCCGAGTCTACTATATGTTACATCTAGTGTTTCAACTTTCACCCTCTACAGAAATTTTATTTGTAGGCTCTGAATAATTCAACATAATCAATAGGAACATCTGCATTAAAATCTCGCGGGATGTTCACTAATCAATATTGGCATTGGATTGGTATTGGTGCACTAGCTGGTTTTATATTCTTATTATTTGTGATCCACACTTTGGCTCTTGCTTATCTAAATCCTGAGCACTCTCATTTCTATAAGCTAACATTACTATGTTATTTGTACTTTCTATTTTTAACCAACTTTGGAAGACTTGAATTAAATACATGCAGCGTTAGGGAGAGCAGTGTTTTTGTCAGTTGAAGCTTTGAACGAGAATCATGCTACCAGAACACATAACAAGGAGTGCAATGAAACAGTAGAGAACAATACACACTCAACCATGACAAGACACTGAAAAGTGAGTCAATGGCTCTTTGTTGAGTTTCATATCTCTCATTATTATCTCTAATTGCTGACGTTATGAACACTGATCAAACAACAGAAGCCTCTGCTATTGGCATGTATCAGAAGGGAGGCGAAGCGATTCTTCCATTTAAAAATCTTTCAGTCACCTTCAAGAACATAAGATGATATTCAGTTGATATTCCACAGGTAATGGACCTGATATATGTATAAAGATTATTTTCCTCAAGAACTAGTTTAAATTTAATGATTATAGATTAAATTTGTAGGAAACAGAAGGTAAAAGTGTTCACAGGGAACAAATGGTAATTCTTAAAGGAGTGAGTGGAGCTTTTAGGCCAGGAGTCCTCACAGCACTAATGGGTGTTAGTGGGGCTGGAAAGGCAACTCTACTCGATTTTCTAGGGTGTTAGTGGGGCTGGAAAGACAACTCTACTCGATTTGCTAGCTGGTAGGAAAAACACTGGATTTGTAGAGGGAAGCATAAGCATTTCAGGTAACCCCAATAAGCAGGAAACATTTGCTCATGTTTTCGGATACTGTGAACAGCATGACACTCACTCTCCACTCGTCACCGTGCATGAGTCCTTAGTATTCTCTGCTTGGCTACGCTTACCTTCAGAGGTCAACCCTGTGACTAGAGAGGCAAGTGGAAAGAAATGTGAACCCCAGTGATCCCTTCGCTATATTTATTATATTCACGCTCTTCTGACAAGTAATGGGTGCAGAATTTTGTTGAGGTGGTCATGGAACTGATAGAGCTAACACCATTGAGAGATGCATTGGTTGAATCACTAAATGTGAATGGGCTATCGATTGAGCAGCGAAAAAGGTTGACCATTGCAATTGAGCTAGTTGCAAACCCCTCAATAATATTCATGGATGAACCAACCTCAGGTCTTGATGCTAGAGCAGCTTCAATTGTCTTGAGAGTGGTGAGAAATATTGTGGACACAGGAAGAACTGTAGTATGCACAATCCACCAACCAAGTATTGATATTTTTGAAGCTTTTGATGAGGTAAAAGATTGTTAAAGTCCTTAAGTATCTGGAGTTACCTTTCATGCTAATGATCTTAGCCATATGATCCAAGTACTTTGAGGTAAGCCCAACAACACCATGTTTGGTTGCTTTTATTCATTTCACGTCTTTAACACTGACAATCATTTTATGTTTGGTCCTCTGTGTTTTCTTCATTTTGGTGTTTTGAAGGAAATCTAAGGAGTTGGCAGGATTAAAGATGGTTATAACCCAGCAACATGGGTTATGAAACAGACAACAGGAGCACAAGAAGAGCTTCTAGGTGTTAAGTTTGCCAACATATACAAGAAATCATATCTTTTTAGGTTGTTTATCTAAGAAGACGTATAGGATTGTTAAAGCTCAGCAAGTTTTAACTATTAAAATCTTCAATATTAATAGCTCACGCCTTCATGAAATCATTGCAGGCAGAACAGAAATTTGATCATGGAGTTAAGCTCACCTCAACTTAATTCAAAAGATCTTCAGTTTACCTCTAAATACTCCCAGTCCTTTCTTACTCAATTCAAAGTTTGCTTGTGGAGACAACACAAGTGCGCAATACAAAATACAACTTCATTCGATTTCTATATGGCCTTATAGCAGGCTTCATGCTTGGAATAGTATTCATGGGGCTTGGCTCCAGAAGGTACACATTTCCACTGTTTCTAGTCTTGGATATTTTATAGGAGCAATAACTTTTCTTTCTCAATATAAGATGACTAAAGTTTTACAGGAGAACAAAACAGGATGTATTTAATGGGATGGACTCAATGTACACCACAGTAATGTTCATGGGAACAAATGCTGCTTCTTCGGTGCTGCCAATCATAACAGCAGAACGAGCACATTTCTACCGAGTGAGGGGTGCCTATGAGTATTCAGCTGTACCTTACGCAATTGCACAGGTATGAATTCTATTTATTGATACCATATTTAACATGACAGACTGACCTATTTATTCTTAAAGATAACTTCCTCAATCTGTCACGATACAGATTCTCTGAGTCTAATGATAATCCACATTTTCAGATTGCACTTGAGATCCCATATACACTGGCTCAGGCTCTCATATATGTAATTATAACGTATCCCATGATTGGTTTCGAGATGACCATGAACAAGTTCTTCCAATACTTATTCTTCACGTTCTTCACACTTCTCTACTTTGTATATTATGGTGGTAACCTTGACTCCTAACCATGAAACTGCTGCTATATTGTGTGTATCTTTTACACACTGTGGAATTTGTTCTCAGGGTTTCTTATACCCCAAACTGTAAGTTTCAATTTCAACCCCATTTCTTCTGTTTTTAGCTGGAGTTTCATAATCACAAATGTAACTCCTACAGTTTGATTTATTGCAGAGGATTCCCGCATGGTTGAGATGGTATGAATAGCTGTGTCCGATTTCTTAGAGTTTGTATGGATTGGCTACTTCATAGTATGGAGACATGCAGTCTAAGCTCGACACTGGTGAGACAGTGGCAGCCTTCATGAGGAGATACTTTGGCTACAAATATGAGCTTTTGGATATGGTTTCTTTCATTGTAATAGTTTTCGGGTTGATCTTTGGTTCTGTGTTTGTTTTAGCCACTAAAAGCAAAAATTTCCAGAAAAGATGAATAAAATTCCTAAGGACAGCGTAGCTCTATTCTGCATGTCTTACAAACATAGTTAATACAGTTATTTAGATTTGTGCCATGAATATTCAATTTTGCCCAAGTATAATATGTTATTTATGTTATTTTATTTTTTTATATAAAGAAGCTATTTAGATTGCAGAGTAGCCAAAAAAAAAAAGAGAGAATATGTTGCATGAGCCCTCAATATAACCAGATTCATGCTTGTGAACCATTGCAGTCACCTGTTTCTTCCATTATGCCCTTATATCCTCTATAGCCTCTTCTTTAACGTCTTCATCCATGGCTTCTCTTTCCCTTGCCGCCACCCTGTATCAGTCTACTCATTCTGAAAACTCCAAAATCTCTCTCAAATTTTCACGAAACCATCTGGTAAAATTTCAAGAAAACGGGTCTTATATCAAACACGTTTCTTCTCTGTCCAAAAATGGCCAAATTCGAGAAGCATTGGATTATCTTACTGAAATGGAATCCAAGAATTTGCCGATTAAACCAGAAGTCTATGGAGAAATTCTTCAGGGGTGTGTGTATGAACGAGATTTCTTGGTGGGTCAGCAAATTCATGCTAAAATAATTAAAAATGGTGAATCTTTAGCTACAAATGAATATGTTGAGACCAAGTTAGTGATTTTCTACTCCAAGTGCGACGCTTTCGAGAATGCAAACCGTTTGTTTAGGAGAATTCGAGAACATAATATTTTTTCTTGGGCTGCAATTATTGGACTTTATTGTAGGATGGGCTATAGTGAAGAAGCCAAGCTTGGTTTCTGTGCAATGCAAGAAAATGGGGTTTTGGGGGATAATTTTGTTTTGCCAAATGTTCTGAAAGCTTGTGGTGCTTTAAGGCTAACTGGATTTGGTAAAGGAGTTCATGGGTATGTGATGAAATTGGGTTCTGAAGACTGTTTTTGTTGCCAGTAGTCTTGTTGATATGTTTGGAAAGTGTGGTGTTATAAATGATGCAGGAAGGGTGTTTGATCGTATGTTTCCGAGAAATGTAGTGGCATGGAATTCAATGATGTTGAGTTATGTTCAAAATGGTTTGATGGAGGAAGCAATTGGGGTCTTTTATGATATGAGGATGGAAGGAATAGAACCCACTCGTGTTTCACTGGTGAGCTTTCTTTCTGCTTCAGCCAATTTATGTGCTCTTGAAGAGGGTAAACAAAGTCATGCTATTGCAATTTTGAGCGGGATGGATTTAGATGACATTTTGGGTACTTCCATAACAAATTTTTATTTAAAGATTGGTTTGATCAAGGATGCTGAGTTAGTCTTTAGTAGGATGCTCGAGAAAGATAATGTTACTTGGAACTTGCTAATATCTTGTTATGTGCACCATGGTCAGTCTGAGAAAGCAATCCATTTGTGCCGTTTAATGAGGTTAGAAAACTTTAGATTTGATTCTGTTACACTGGTATCTATATTGTCAGCTTCAGCTGATATGAACAGCCTAAAACTTGGCAGAAAGGCGCACTGTTATTGTATTAAAAATGACCTTGTATTTGATGTGTCTTTTGTGAGTAGCATTGTCGATATGTATGCCAAATGTGAGAGAATTGATGCTGCGAGACGAGTTTTCGACTCCACAGTGAAGAGAGATCTTGTGTTGTGGAATACTCTTTTGGCTGCTTATGCAGAACTGTGTTTAACTGGAAAAACCTTAAACTTGTTTTATCAGATGCAGTTAGAGGGGGTGCCACCAAACTTGATATCGTGGAATTCAGTAATACTGAGTTTATTGAGAAATGGACATGTCAATGAGGCCATAGATATTTTCACTGAAATGCAATCCCTTGGTATCCAGCCTAACCTAATCACTTATGCTACGCTTATCACTGGTCTGGCTAAAAATGGATTTGGAAAGGAGGCAATTATGCAATTCTGGCAAATGCTAGAAGCAGGAATTAAGCCCAACAGTATAAGCATTGTTGGTGTACTCTCAGCTTGTAGGATTACCGCATCATTGTGGTATGGAAGAGCTGTTCATGGTTATATTGTGAGACATAACATTTGTGTGTCTATTCCACTTTTGATATGGCTTCAACCAAGCAACTGGCCTTGTATAATGCAATGGTATCTGGTTATGCATTACATGGATGTGCTAAGGAAGCTCTTGCACTTTTCAAACATCTGCAGCAGGAGGGTATAGAACTTGACAGCATAACCTTCACCAGTGTCTTATCATCATGCATCCATGCGGGGCTGGTGAAGGAGGGTCTGGAGATTTTTAACCTTATGATCACAGAATACCATGTAAACCCAAGTATGGAACACTATGGTTGTGTGGTTAATCTTCTTTCACGGTGTGGAAATTTGGATGAAGTATTTCAATTTATTGTAAATATGCCTTTTGAGCCTGATGCACCTATATTGGGATCACTGCTTGCAGCTTGTAGAGAGCATAATGAGATTGAACTTGGAGAATATCTAGCTGAGTATTTAACAAAAATGGAACCAGATAATTCAGGGGACTATGTGGCCCTTTCAAATGCCTATGCTGCTGTGGGAAGGTGGGATGAGATGTCGCAGTTGCGGTATTCGATGAAAGAGAAGGGCTGGAGGAAGGTTCCTGAATGCAGTTGGATTCAGATAGGGGAAGAACTTCATGTGTTTGTTGCTGGTGATAGAAATCACTCACAAACAGAGGAAATTTATGCAGCATTGACTCTATTTGCATCAGAAATGCGATTAATGGGATATGATTCTCTCGTCGGTGAAGCTTAAATAATCTGGCTCTTGAACGAGGTGGTTCACTTGAAACTTTAAGCAAAGTGAAGTGATTCAGACTTTCCGGAGAGGGATTGGCTATCAATGGCAGAATGTGTCTGTGTGAGTTGGTGGGTAAAAGCTCAAGCACCCCACCGACACATAACAAAAGAAGAGTTTAATTATGGCCTAGAGGATGAGGAGAACAAATCTTACAGGTCTGGCAGATGACTCCTGAAAATTATTAAGATTGGGTAATTCCTAGACACAAAGTCCAACCACATTGATCAAAATTATCTAGGAACTATTTCATCTAAATTGTATATCCATTTTCCCTTTGGATTTCTAGAAGCAAGCAAATCTTCCTCATGTTCTGTATGTATGTTGATTTGCTAAAACAAGCATGATTGAGTTTCTACTACTCTCTTAAATGGTGGCTGCCTGCTTCAGCTATGGATGCTTTCTGATTTTCAAGACTCATGGATTCTACCATCACTTTTCAATTGTACAAGAAATAAAAGGAGAAAGCGAGAAGGTTTTGATGAATATACCAACTTCCAGTTGTAATGCCTCATCAAATGAGTATTCTCTTTGAATTAAGGAGATCATTTCAAAATTTCTGAGGAACTACTCAAGCCTTCCAAAGCTTGTTCTATGATTCACTTCTTCATATTGTGCATATCATATACTTTTAGATTGAATCTCCTTCACTAGAGTTTTACCTTCTACTAGTGTTTTATATCGCATAATGCACCGATGTTAAGTCTTGCACAGAAAGTAGCATTGGATTAGGAAGATGTTTGCAGATTGTTAGTATGGTGAGGTAGGTTTACAATGGAAGGTAAAAGAAGAAACTGACATGAGAATGATGCAATATATATATATATATATATATATATATATATATATATATATATATATATATATATATATGTATGTTCTTAAACTTCACCGGTTAATATTCAATTTAGTGTCCGAAAGGGCCAGAGAAATCGTTTATCAATGACGAAATGAGTGGTAGGTGGATGGTGAAAGCAACTAATGAAATATCTGCAAAGCCAGCTGCATAAAATGAAAATTATATGAATGCCCTGAGCTCTTAAAATCCCATGTGCAATTCTTAGTGCTTTAGCTTTCTGAAATTTCCACTAGTTCTACAGTCATCACAAAATAATATCCTGACATGGAAAACTAACGAAAATTTCGGTTGAGGGGATGCTATTTATAAACATTCCAAGTTTCCACCCAACTTCCTACTTCATAAAAGGTAGCATGATGATTTTCATAAAGGTGAGATAAAATGCATGTGAGAAAAAGTCATGTTCATTTTCTGACCAAATATATAGTGCAGTTGGACCCCCACTAAATTTATTTGCGTGTCCAAGCAAAGAACAAAGTGATAGTATATAAGTTTCCAGTTTAGCTCCAGAGGAATCTATATTAATTAATTAATTATAAGAAATCATTATTAGGTCTTGCAGCAAAATGGTCCAATAGAAATCATACAAATTAATGATTTTGGCAAGTCCCCAAGTAAAGCTAGTATCTTTTCCCATTTATGGTGTAAGGTCATTGTGGGGTGGGTCATGTACCCAAATACTTCTTCATCACTCCTGGAAAAATAAAATTAATGTTGAATTTATTATATCAATTGTAAATTTTAAGAATTTACTTCAGAAACTCAAAATATATCTCGCTATGATTGAATGATTTAGATGTACAATTTTTGTTTAGAAACTCAAACCCACTGTTATGTTATGTTATGTTATGTACTCTAAGCTACACTTAGAAGAAAAGAAACGCTAGACTTGAATATCACTCCATGACCAGCCGGCCATTAGATTCAACATAACAAATTAATTCTGTTTGGTGGATGAGCACCAAAAGGAAATTAAGATGAGTGATCGAGCAGGGAGTGGTATTTGTTCAATCACTGTACTTGGCAGTTGCTTGAGTGACACTTCTCACATCCTAATTAAGCTTTTATCAATATATTTACTAGCTTGCTATTTTGGCCTTAATTTCTCTAAACAAATCCTAAATCTTGATATTTAAAAATCATTAATTTCCCACCATCGATCTCAAAATAAGATCGAGTCCCATTTTAAAAGGCAGACATGAGGCATTTTAACCACATATCATTAATATATAAAGGGTAAATTATACACAATAGGTAAACAGTCAGTATTGAGAAGTAATAATTCTATAGTTGTATATATTAGCCTTTTAGACAAACTGTTTTAGTAAGACAGGTTATGGGAAAGTTTGGTTGAACTGTATTTGGGAAAAGGAAAGAGAAAATCTGCCGGCCAACTTTTGAACTGGTGCTGAGCATCCAATAAACTCCTCTACCCAGCTCCAAGAGGATTTAGAATGGGCAGTCCCATCCATATTTCTTTTTATGGACCACAAATGATTAATGTCATCTACGATGCAATATATAGGTTACCCCCTCTCATTGCTAATAAGTACCACTGGTCCACTATTATATATTTTTACTTTCATTGTCACTAATTATACTATTGATCAGGATTATATAAATTCATAATAAGAATAAGAAGAAGAAGAATTAAGAGAAAGGCTTTTTCCTTTTATGATAAGATAAAATAAGAGTTCCAAATTCAGACAAAGTAAAAAGATAATCAAACGTTGTTTTTATTTAATCAGTAAAGCTATAATCCTAAATACAGAATCTACCTTGGTGAAGTCTGAGAGCCAACTATAAATAAAAAATATATGAAAATAGAACCTAAAAATTATTATTATTATTATTATTATTATTATTATTATTATTATTATTATTATTATTATTATTGCGTGTGTGTTTTTATTATGTAACCGTAAATACACAAGATATAACCTTCAAACGAGACCTTAATTCATTTCTTTGGTGAAGTCTGTCAAGCTCCCGCATATTCTTATAATTATAATTATGTGATTTCTTTAGATATTATCATGTTCTTAATAAGAACAAGCACGATACATACGTGGACAAGTGAGTAAAATTATTAGTGAAAAGAGAGATGAATTTATTTATCAACAACTTAATATATATATATATATATATATATACAGGACAAGTATATTTACAGAATCATGATTTAGATCATTTGGTGTACCATAGTCTTAAAGATGCATGAATAAGAGGAACACTCAACTAAAAATTTATGAAGAAAGATTCACGCATATATTGAAAAACATCAAGGAAGAAATTAGACTCTCATCTCTATCGTTCTCTTTCTATGAGCAAAATATGAATGGCTTACAAAATTCAAAGTTTTTTCAATTGATTATGATGCAATCAAGCAAATTTCATGTAAAATGCACTACGCAATAAATTGAAAGCTAACCTTATTGGTTTCGGACAATCTAAACTGCCTTTGAGCATCACATACAATACGTTGAATGCCGCCTCAGGATGTTCTTTGTCACAAAATCCTTATTTTCAGATAATCAATTTTTTGCTCTTTGCTGGTATTGATCACCAACGGCTGCAATAATATCTCAAAGATATCATGGTAAAGCTCATTCTGCCTAGATAATTAGAATTACACATCAGATAAAGAATTCTACATAGAATATAGTTATACAAAATATAAGACAAAGACATGTGCAATAAATTCACATGTTTGACTGTATATAAGTTGGAAATTGATACCTTCTATCAATTAAATCGGGGTTAGATTTTTTGCATAAAGTGTTGCAAAAAATGTAAGCATTGTGATCTTTGATGGAGTCTAGGATTTGGATGCTGCTATTAAAGAATCGAAGAAAGAGTATACGGAATTCTTTTGCTGCTATAAAGACCTGAAATCCAATTAATATTATTACTATTACTGCCAAAAAAAGATTGAGATAATTCATATTTGCAATGTACATATTGTCCTGTTTTTAAACGAAACCCTTACTAAGGTGAAACCTTACCGCGATTCGGACTTTGCACAATCCTTGAAATGGGTGAACCTTGAGACCTATTGGAAGAGGGATTTGGAAGTCAAAGAGAGGGTAATCAAACTAAGAAAGATGATTATACATAAATATTGAAAAAAATCAAGAAATAAATTACTCCCATCTTTATCGTTCTTTCTATGATCTCTCAATTTTCAAACAGATCATTCAATAAAAAAATAACAATTATATTCTACGATTAACAAAACAATGAATATCATAAAATATAGAATCAACCGAGACAGTTGTCTCAGTTGATTTAAGGGAGACCCCGGGACGAGCCGTAAACTCGGACGTTCTGGGTTCGACTACTAGCAACAGCACAATTGTTAAAACCAGAAATGGTCAACTCGGCTACGGATCGCACGTTTCAAGGCGAAGCCATGTCTTAGGCCGAGCCTGTGCGCAAAGCCTAACCCGGGATGGGGAGATTTTGTCCGACTGCGGTTGGGATACTCTACGTTATCAAAATATATATATATATATATATATATATATATATATATATATATATATATATAATCCATGCAACCAGTCATGCTTATACCCAGCATAATAGCCAATGTAATCAAAGTAAAAATGTGTTCCATCACCTTAACTTCATGCCTAATCACAAAGAAAATGCAGATTTGTGTGTGAACAACTACATATTGCAAATAAGAAAATAACTGCATGCGTTGCCTATTGTTTATGCCCAAAAAAATAACAAATAAAATCAGCATAAAAAAGAAATCAAAAATCAAAACTCAATAAATTAAATAAATAAGCTCTATTAGATCAAATTTGTCCTCAATCAATAATCACACGTGTGATTGTATGTGAGATATACGCAGATAAACCCAAATCTCAAAATTAAATAAATAAATCTCAAATTCGTCATATCAAAATTTATATTTACCATTGCGAAGTAGTTTTATATAATCGCATAAAACCCTAACGTCTTTCTCTCTTTAAAAATGAAGATGAAAATGAAATACTTGTCAGAAAACGCGGGCAAGAGGCTCAAGTGTTTGTAAAACTCGATAAAATTAAAATTTAATATTTATAGTAGCTAGCTGGGACCTAACTAAGGCAAGAGGACATAAGATCTATTTATGCCGTTGTCATTAGAGTGTGAATGGATGGATTATTCGTTAGTTTAGAAAAAGAAAGTAACGGCTAAGGCAAAAGGACATAAGATCTATTTATGCCACTGTTAGTTAGGGTGGAATGGATGGAGAGTATTCTTTAGTTTAGAAAAAGAAAGTAACGAGTCATGACTCAAAATAAGTATGACACAAAACAAGTGGAGGTAGCTAGATAGCGAACAATCATCATTTATATGATGGTCATGGACGATGTGTGCATTGCCCGTAACTCATGTTCCCACTTGATTCTTATGCAGTATAATATTTCTTTCTTTATATCCAAATTAATATTTATTTTATTTTAAAGGTCATTTATCAATTGTCCCGCCAAAAAAAAGAAGAGAGAATTGAATAAAGTGGGTAAGCTTAGCCTTAAGACATGTATGGATTATCGGCCCCAAACGGTACCCAAAGGATGAGGACTTGTTTGAGGAATATTTTCTTATTTATATATATATATATGATGAATATAAACAATTTTCTAAAAAAAATGAAAAACTTAAAGAAGAGTACATGTAAAATTACTGTTAATTTGTTCATGGCGTCTCTCTTTAAAAAAATTAAAATTTAATTACGTTCCGTTATAAGATTAAAATAATAATTTCTTGGTTCCGCAAATATATTTTTGTTACGTAAACTAGACTAGTCCGACCAAAAGATGTTTGAGGTTACACTTTGGGTACCAAAACACGAGCTCTCTCAAGAACGCACGTGACTCGTGGTTGGCCACCGGAAGAAGCCTGGGATTCTATCAATCAGACGTTTTATAAAGTAGGTTGTGAATGATAACGGCAGCTACTAATTTTGCATTCCACGACCCAAAGGAAGTGAGCCATGTAACTAATCTTACTTTCCCAACAATAACTAATAGAAAAACTTTATTATATGTAAAAGGTCAAAGTATTCAACTGGAATATTTTCAAACAATATATAAAAACATATGCTTTCTTCCTTTCAAATATAAAATCATTATTAAATTCAAAAAATATGAAATAATAAATATTACAATTAATAATATTTTTTTTGGAAATTTATACTATCATTAATATATTTGTCTAAAATTAAATGTATTTATCACAGTTTTAAATTAATTTTAAAAAAATCAAAATAAGAATGTGATTGCTATGGCACTGCATTCAAATGAGACTGAGTGCCCGCCCTTTCAGCATATAACAGCAGCCACATAACACCTCTTTAATACGAATGAATATGCATGAGTGAGCGAAATATATATATATATATATATATATATATATATATAGTATAATGTTGCTACTGGTAATTAAGAGTTCCATAAACTAACCAAGTTAACACGTTTTGGGGAGAGGGGAAGAGGCAGGTGGTGTGGGGTCCATTATCGCGTGGATCAACGGCTGACACATTCATTCAGTTCTTTGACTCTGGTCACCCACTTTTGTCTTCTCTATATCTCTCTATCTATCATTCTGCCTCCATGTATGTATTTATGGGTAAAATGATGAAGAGCTTAAATTTGACATGGGATCATCGTTTTGGATGCCGAATAAGATTTACTCCAAATTATCCTAGTTTGCTTTTACCGAAACACAAAATTTACTCCAAATTAATTTCACCGTAAACGGTAAATGGTTACTTGCACAATTTTTTTCTTTTATTTACGCCCCATTTTAGAATAATAATATTTACATCATTTTAAATGTAAAGTCGAGCATGATTAAAAAAAATTACATCTCATTCAAAATTTTACTGTAACAACGTCTCTTTCTCTTTAAAATTTTATATTCTCATTTAATAATTATATTACACAATTAAACTATAAAAAAATATAAAAATTTATATCAATATAACTATAAATATATAATTTTGAAAAAAAAAAGTATATATAAACAGACAAACTTTATACACTCAGAGAAAAGGTCTCTGAGACTCCAAAGCCGGCCAGCCTGTTTCCCACCCCCACCTCCTCAAAGGACGAAACTTTCGTTTCCCTTCCCACACAAGGGCCAGACCCTCCCCCCAATGCTCAGAAGACTTTATTTAAGACACGTGGCATACCAACTGGGGTCCACAAACCATCCACGGACGTCGTGCCTCCATGTTGTTCGCCTTTGAACATCTCAGCCGCTAATAAGTTAACATTATATATTATATTTATTTTAACTATTAAAAAATAAAATATATTATTAAAAATTGTGTTATGTTTTAATTTTTAATAATTAAATTAAATATTATATTATATTTAAATATTATTTATGTAAATTTGTCCCACAGATAAAAGTAAGAGTATGGGGCTGTTTGTTTAAATCTGAATGGAGGTCTGAATCTGAATCGGTAAGTGGCTGAATGGTTAAGTGCGTTTGTTTGAAAAAAAATTCGTCTGAATGGCTGAATCGGTCAGATGACGCGGCTGAATGGTTAAGGTCAGAATTTGTGACTGAATGGGCTGAATGGTAGCTGAATGGAGAAAAAAAATAAAAAAAAATAAAAAAAAATAAAAAAATATATATTATGTAATATTAAATAAATTTACAACAACTTTGAATTTTTTCAGAGGGGTAAAATATTAAAAATATGTCATTCAGATCTTTCAGATATGTTAATTATCAAATAACTTTTTTCATTCAGATTCAGCTCATTCAATTTTTATCAAACACCCCCTATGTCTTTGTATTTTCTTTTCTTTAATGTCTTATTTTCTTTGCTGGATAATCTAGGTTCTTGACTCTACTATAACTCCTATTTGTCCGTTTCCTTGCTTCTTATATATCAATGCCAGTTTTTAGATAAAAGAATAATTAAAAAATCAACTCAAATGGGAGTGGCTGAATGGTTCTAGAATAGGAGAATTACTAAAATTAATAAATAAATAAATAAATAATGTAACAAAGTAAAGCCGTATGCATAGAAGCAAGAATATACTAAAATAAGAATTAAATAAATAAAAGCCCTATTCAATTACGAATAAATTCTTAACTAATCAAATCCAAAAAATATAAAACACTCTCTATTCTAAAATTAAAAATATATTTTAAAAATAATTATTTTTATAAAAAAAAAATCACTTTCAACTTTATTCTTAAAAAATACTAACACAGAAATGTTTTTCCGACAGAAACGCATATATAAACACACACCCCTTGTTTCAACTATTTTATAAATAAAAAAAAATGACAGATTAAGTATATTAAGATATTTTATGTCTCAAAATAAAATATATCTTTAACTTTAAAATAAAATAAAAATATCTCTAATTTTAAAATAATAAAATGAATACTTTATAAATAGAAAGAATCAATTTTGAAAAAGACAAAAAAAAAAAACACTTAATACATGAAGATGGTCAAATTTAATCGGTTCATCCAATTTCAATTCTCCCCCCCTACCCATAGAAACAATTCAAACCCCAACTTCCCCTATAAAATAAATCAAGATTCTTATAAAAAAAAATAAAAAAAAAAAAAAAAACTAACTAAAAAAAATTGAACAAGAAGCATAATTAATGGTCCAACCCCAAATGACCTGCACATTTTCACTAGTTTCATTTAAGGTGTGACACTACGGGGTGGGGTCCGGGACTCCGGGGGAGGCGTTTGACCGTCCGATCCTTTAGAGGGATCATCAGACGACTGTCGTAACCCGTCATCAGTCTCAATCCTATTCATATCCTCAATCATTCTTACAACCTCCTGCATTGCCGGCCGTTGATCAGGTACAGTGGCCACACAAGCCATCGCAATCTGCAGCAGCTGCACCATTTCTTCCTCAACATT
Organism: Hedera helix; assembly: GCA_947179155.2. Lineage (NCBI taxonomy): Eukaryota > Viridiplantae > Streptophyta > Magnoliopsida > Apiales > Araliaceae > Hedera > Hedera helix. Next base: position 47,107,457 of record OX359268.1, on the reverse strand, counting down.
ATGGTACCTCATCAACTCCACGTCGAAAACCTCAGCCGTCCATTCTTCTCGCACCACCGACTGGACCCACCTCGGCAAATCAATCCCTTCCTCACCCAATGAGGCCTGATTAGGTGCTTTTCCCGTTAGCAATTCCAGGAGCAGCACGCCAAAGCTGTACACGTCGGACTTAAAGGTCACTTTCCGGCTTTCGAGTACCTCCGGCGCTCGGTAGCCAGCGACACGGTGGTTGGGTGGATTTGACACGCTGAAGAGTGGGTTGAGCCCGAAATCAGAGACGGCGGCGTCGTGGTTGTCCTGGTGGCGGAGAAGGATGTTGGAGGATTTAATGTTGCCGTGGACCACCTTTCCCGAGACGTGTAGGTGAGCCAGACCTCTTGCTGCGCTCGTTGCTATTCTAATCCGGCTGTCCCAGTCTAACGGCGTACGACCTGAACCCCTGCTACCTGTAACAATAATCACCGGCTACCAGTCATCAGAGAAATAAATTATACCCCTAAAACACTCTCACTCGGTAATAAAAAAAATTCCCTCAAAGGACAAACTGCACATGTATGGATTTGAAAATACTAGGTGTAATTGGGTTAGTAGAGAAGAAAATCAGCAAAAATGTCTGGACATACTTGGAAATGTCACGGGCACGGTCAACAAATAATTAATTGTGTTGTTGTGCATATACAACCGTACAAGCATGTGGACTTCAAATACGTAATCAAATTATGTGGATAATAAAAAAGAAAGTTGGGTGGGTGGGCAGGCGAATTGGGAAAAAAGAAGTTGCTGGCATTGACTGCCAAGGGATATCATTTTGAAGATAATGATTAAGCTTATAGTAGAAATGAAAAGCTTAAAGCTTTTTCTTTTGTTTAGGTGATGGATTTCCTCCATCACAATTGAAAAGGACAAAAAGCATTCATCATGTCGGTAGGAAAATAATGTTGGTCTGTTAGTTATTATGTTTTGGCGTTAAAAATACTACTAATAATATACTACCCTTCATAATTCTTATACAAGAGAATGTTGGAATTAAAACACTACCTGCGCATTCGGCGCTGCTGGTTAGCGACATGCAGTTCCGAAAACTATGAAGCAACCTATGCAAATTACTTAATACTCACAATGATATATAACCCCTTGCCTTGTCAAAAAAACAAAATTGAAACCCATACAAAAATACTGCAGTATTTATATATTTGTCCCACATATATAAAACAAGTAATCAAAATTAAAAACACTCGCCATTTAGCATTTTCTTACTTTGTACCTATTTATACTTCTTCATTTTCATTATATAAATTATTTAAGCCATAATTATATATATTAAAAAATATCATTAATACTAACGTTAAATAATGAATATTAATTTAAATTTTTATTATTATTTATATATTAATTATTTATTTATTTTTCTCTTTCTCTTAATTTCTTCATCTTTAAAGATAAAAAAGATAATAATTAAAAAAAAATATTCTAAATATACGGAAAACATCTTATATTTTTTATAAAAAAAATTCTAAAACAACTATTAATAGTAAAAATGTACTTTTAACAAATAGAATTAGAGGAATTTTCAAGCTTCACAAGAATTCAGGGACGATTAGTAATAATGCAATGAATAATATCACAGAATTCAAATGTAAAACGAGAGTAGTACATTACATACCATGGAGAAGAGCAGACAAGCTACCGGCGGCCATGTAATCGTAAACAAGCAATTTCTCATCTTTTGAGAAGTAAAAAGCTCTAAGAGGCACCACATTATCATGCTTCATCTTTCCCAAAACCTCCATTTGCATTTCGAACTCTTTTTTAGTCACCCCCACATCCTTCAATCTCTTCACCACCACCGTCGTGCCCTCCTCCAGCACAGCCTTATACGACGTCCCAACACTCCCTTTCCCCAAAACCTCCGCCGAAGCCCTCAACAAATCCTCCAAATCGAAACTGTAAACCCCACCATTGAAAAACACCAGCTTATTTCTCTCTCCTCCGCCTTCCCCTGTACCACCAGTTAGATCGTCTTTCGAAGAAGACGTTCCCGCTTCTGCCGCCGCGGACCTCGCACCGACCGCCGGCTTTGGTTGCTTTGGGGGTTTATTCTTTTTCTTTCTTTTCATTAAACAACAGATTAAACAGAGTAGCAGAAGTAAGAGAATTACGGCCGAACCGACTGCAATAGCTACAATGGCTGCTGTGGATAACTTTTTGGATTTTTTGTGAGATGGGGTTTGGGTCGGTGAGGGAAATGGTGATGGTGCGGGCGAAGGGAAAAAAGGGTTGCACGGTGGTAACGGGCCGCCGCAGAGATCGATGTTTCCGGTGAATGCCGATGCTGGGAATTTTTTTAACGTTGCAGGGATGGAACCGTTGAGATGATTGTTGGACACATTGAAGTTCAGTAAGCTCGGGGGATTTATGCTTGGGAGGGGGCCGGAGAAATTGTTGTTTTCCAATAATAGTCCGGTTAAGTGGGTGAGATTGTTGACGGAGAATGGGATTTTGCCGGTGAAGTTGTTGGTGGAGAGATCTAGACGGGTTATCCGAGTTAATTCGGGAAGACTCGATGGGAATTCGCCGGACAATTGGTTGTCTTGTAGGTAGAGACTGCGGAGGAATTTGAGGTTGGAGAAGTCGGAGGGGAGTTGTCCGGTGAGCCGGTTGGAGCGGAGACTGAGGACTCGGAGCTGAGTCAGGTTACCGAGTGTGTTGGGCGGAATCGGGCCCACCAGGCCCACGCCGGGAAGTCGGAGGTTGGCGACGTAGGATTGATTGGGGTCGCATTTGACGCCAAACCAGTTGCAGGCTGAATCTGACTGGTTCCATTGTAGGCGATTCTCGTGGGGGATTTGAGAGAGGAAAGCAAGGAGCGCTTGCTTGTCCTGAGTCGGCTCCGAGTTGACTCTCTGACTCTGTAGCAACAGCAGTGAAGAAGCAAAGAATAATAGAACAGAAAAAAACAAATAAAACCGGTCAGTTACTGAAAAAAACACCGCCATTGATTTTGTTTTGTGACCAAAATAATAATTAATTGCAAGAATGAAACTGTTTTTATTTGTGGGATTGCAACGGCGGTTTGGGGTGGCAAGTTCGGAAAGATCCAGAAGTAGTTTTCCGGCGAGAAGCCATGAGAGAGAATATGTGTGTAGTGTGTTTTTTGTAGGAGAGTGAGAGGAGAGAGAAAGTGAAGGGGTGAGGTTTTGTAAGGAAGGGAAAGAAGGGGAGACAGACAGCTATCACGAGGGCAAATGTAAAGAAAGAAGAGAGAAAAAAAAAGTGAAAAGAATCCCGCGAGTGTGCTGGGCTGGGCCGGCTGGCTGGCTGGCACAACAGTGAAAACGTTTTCTGTTTTCTTTTAAATTAAAACAAAAACAACCAGTATTTGTATTTGTGTATATTTATTAATGTACCGCACACGCAATTCACATTCATCTTCAAGTTTAAGGTTATTATTACTAAACTTATGTTTTTGTGGTCAGAATTCTTTAACCTCTTTTTGTCTTAAGATTTTTTAAATAAGGTGATATTTGATTAGATCTGAAATTTTTTTAAAAGATATTTGTTAACGTTTGATTTTGTCTGACTATCCTGCTGGTCATCGAGAGAGAATACCCTTGGACCGTCAGTAAACTCTTCTAGTGTGAGTGTTGGTGAATGTTTTAAAATAGATCAACAATTGAGGCTTAAGTGTTTAATAGAGTAAAATAGCGTAACATTTACCTCAATTATTGACCGAGCATTTATAGCACTTACTTGACTCTTATCAGTCCTAATAGAATGTCGAATAAGTAGTAGTTTAATAGGAAGGTAACTATCTTAAATCATTTAGGATGCATAACTCCTATTCTAATTAGGATTAAATGTAGTAAGCAGTCATTATCCGAATGAGTTTAAGAACCCTACTCAAGCATATGGGACTAAAAAATCCTCATAAAAGACGGTCAAGCTGATGGTTTATTGTGTCAAGCCCAATATGAACTACTGGATCATACTTAATAAAATATTTATCCTAACAACATTTATTTAATTCGCTAAGACACTGAACTTGTTTGATAAAAAAAAGTATTCTAATTCGTCAAATTACCTCCAAGTCTAACTCATTAATAGTTGTCTCTTATTAAAAAAATTTAAATTTATGGACAAAAATAGCCACAATAATATCATGTTCTCTCTGTTTCAAATTCTAATATCGCTATTGATTTTTGAAAAGTCAATTTGAGATATTTTTAAAACTAAATTTAAAATCATTAAAAATTATGAAACAATAAGTATTATTTTTTCGATATTTTTCAATATTCATCATTGTATAAACTAAAATCAAAGAAATTCATGTCAATTTTGAGTTTAAAAATATTTTAAATTAATTTTAAGAATTCAATAATAATTTTATATTTTGAAACGAAAAAAATATAATTCTTTTATGAACTATTACGTTATGTTGTTGTTCTATTAAATTTGATACATTTTTTTATCTAATTTAATAGTCATCATATTATGCATTGTTACTAAAAAAAATTAAGTGATTTGCTTAATATTTATTCACTAAAATATATGAATATTTGTATACAAATACAACTGGCAATATTATTCGTTCTTTCTTTATTAGACTGTATATTTAAAATTATCAAATAAAATTTTTAAATAATTCAAACTGTTAAAATAATAAAATATTGTTATTCAGATATTTAAAAAAAATAATTATCAAGTAGTATTTCTTCATTCAAATATAATTCTAGACATATACTTTATATTATTAAGATGTCTAAACTCTTTAAATTTTAACATTTAATTTTATTAAATACAACTTAAACATCTCATTAATTAGAGCTTCAAGAATCATTTATGTAACTGATCACTTGAAAAAAAAAATATTTCAGATCACATTTTGTCGCACCAAAATAACTTTTGCAATTTAAATATTTATTTATATGAACTAAGGCAACAAAAAAAAAAATTAACTTGGTCATTTACGGTGGTTTTGTAACACCCAGTTCTACATTGATTGATATAGAATATTTAAATGTGTAACTCAAGCTCTTATCATTAATACCTTCAGTTGTAACCTTTTGGGTGAGACTGTGTGGTGGACTAAGATGGTCCAAGAAAATATTATTGAGATAATGCATTAAGTCTTATGCTACTATAATTTGATTCAAACTAGAAATTTGACCTGGGTCGTTACATATGATATCAGAGGTGACTATCGAAAGTTCAGGTCAAGTCATTCCATCGGGTTGCCGAAAATTAGGACATGAAGTCGGGCGTAGTCATCCACTAGTATTATCTCACAATGACTAGAGAAGTAAAGTGTTTTAACCTTGTGTGATTTTATGTTCGTCTTGACGGGAACGCCCCACATTGTTAATATGGGATATTTAGATGTGTATATAAGAAGTCAAGCTGCTATCATTAATACTTTCAATCATGACCAACGCATTGAGTCTTATTCTACCATTACTTAATTCAGAGTCAAAATTTGACCCGAATCGTTGCAGGTTTGTTGTCTATTACTTTTATTTAAGCATACTTATAATTACTACAGTTTAAGTAAGATTTATTATTATTTAAATAATATAATTTAAAAGTAAATCATCTTCTTATAATGCTAATCTGACCTAATTGTAATATATTATTATTATTAAGATATAAGTAAATAATTTAGTTTTCAAGAAAGATTTTGTTATTTATAGTTAAGAAATTGTATACTTTTATTATTGCTCATGTAATACAATATTAAAAAAAATAATTGTTTTGGAGATCTTCTTAGCTAATATATATTAATCTTACTCTTACATTTGTAACATAATGTCGTAATACAATATTACATTTGTAATATTCATAAGTCGACTGGATGAATGAAAAGATATAGCAATTGTGGATGGACATATTTTAAATAACTATACTAATTTATAATCCTTCAATTATTTCCAAATTAATTCAATTGTTCGTTCACATGTAGTCTTTCACTCCCTCAATTGATGTCAATAATTGATGTCAGTTTGAAAGTAATTAATCAATTAAATTCGATGCACATGGTTTTTGTTTATATTCTCTATTATTATTACAAGTATAAATAAATAAGATTTAAAATTAACATCAATAATTCTTCGTTTACAATAGATACAAGTGATAAAAATCCAACATTAAACATAAAAGCCCCATAATCTCAATCTTAACTATCATATTGGCAAGCTCCACTTGGGTTGCTGTTATGGAGAATGTTGCGTGGAAAAGTTTTGTGATATATAAATAAATATATATATATATATATGTTGGGGTGTGGATTCTTTGGGCCTAGCATTCTGGGCCATGAATCCCTTCTCTTCATGTGGCTTGGGCCGGGTTGGGTTTTTTCCCTTCCTGTTGGGCCCGGGTTCACAGATCTTTATTTACCCAGGCGGTTGATAGGACGTCCGGGCCTATTTTGTCCACTTTGACGGACTGACACTGGAAGGAACCCAGGCTGGTATCTCCTCCCAACGAACCAAGTGGAGCAGGTGAAAGAGAACTACTTGCTTGTACCCATGAGAGTATGACTGGACAGCGAAGGATGCATGGATTAATATATACTGGCCACCTCTCAATTTCAGAGGTATTGAATCTTTTTACATCACTAACATTAATTTATCAAACGTCTGAGAGATTCCAGCTAATGATAAAGCTCCTCCATTGTGACGTTATTCCCCTGAACTTACTCTTACACCGGAGCATCTCCGGACGGTCCCAACCACGACTGTTCTGTGAGGTGATAACGGTTTGCTGTTTGTACAGGTATCTTGCTGACGGGTGATCACTGCAAGAGCGAAAATCAGACGTCAACATTGGCGCTAGAAGGAGGGGCCTGTTTGATACTTAAGTCACCCTGTTGTTTTCGAATAAAGATCGTTTTTATGGAAGGAAGAGGTAGTTCTAATGAAGGTCGGCAGGGGTCTTCCTTTGACCCCCATGAGGTGAGTACTGGACCCTCAAAGAAACACTGGTTGGGAGTTCATCGGTCGGGGCGAGCTCGGGCCCACGCCCATTCTGAACCCATTAGGAGGCGTCTGTTTACACCACCCGCTTCGGAGAGGGCCGAATCATATCGGGAGAATTCGGAGCTTGGAATATCTCCTTTGGAGAGGAGTCCCCAGGGCAAACGAGCTGAAAGAGATAAATGGTCCCAGATTAGAGAGGCTGAGATAGAATTGGAAGCCTTGCGTTGCAGACAGGTAGACTGGCAGAACCACCTAATGAATTTACAAGAGGATCCGTCGGCAACCATTGGCAGTAGGGAGCGGGCCGATACCCCGCAAAGTAGACCCAGGTCAGAGCAAGGAAGGAAGAGACACGACCGGGATGGTCGGGAGGATATAAGGGGCAAGCACCAGTCTCAGGGTTATATGAGACACGACCGGGAGGGTCGGGAGGATATAAGGGGCAAACACCAGTCTCAGGGTTATATGAGACACGACCGGGATGGTCGAGAGGATATAAGGGGCAAACACCAGTCTCAGGGTTATATGGGACACGACCGGGATGGTCGAGAGGATATAAGGGGCAAACACCAGTCTCAGGGTTACATGAGCCACGACCGGGATGGTCGAGAAGATATAAGGGACAAACACCAGTCTCAGGGTTATATGAGACACGACCGGGTCGGTCGGAAAGATATAAGGGGTGCGCCCCCCTCCCAAGTTTCTTTGGGGCACATCGGCCGCACGAGTAGGGACGGGTCAGAAGGAGCATGTCCCGCCTCCCTCGGTCATTTCTCTCGAGAAAGGTTGAAGACCCCAGACTATGAAGTGGGACAGGGCGCCCCAGTGACAGCGTCGGGTCGGCAAGATCAACGCATGGTCCCGTATGTCCCTGCGGTTGATCCAGTTATGGAAAGAATAGCTGAACTGGAGAAGAGGTTGGTAGCGGCGGAGGCAAGGCCGATGGCTGGATCCGGAGCCGAAGCGTCCAGAACTATGCCTTTAGATCCGAAATCCCCCTTTTCGACAGCTATTGATCAAGAGAAGGCCGATCCCAAGAAAAAATTGCCACCTCTTGAGATGTACGATGGCTCTGGTGACCCTTATGACCACACCAGTTCATACGAAAGGGTGATGAGGTATTATGACCATTCAGAGGCCGGCATGTGTCAGATCTTTGTGACAACGCTTAAGAAGGGAGCCAAGCAGTGGATGATGTCATTGCCCCCCAATTGTGTCCACTCATGGGCGGAGTTGAGCGTGCGGTTCCATGAGCGGTTTGGTAGTAATAAGAGGAGAGGCAAGGTGACGGCTTCTTTGATGCAGATAAAGCAGAAATCGGATGAGTCACTGAGCCAATATGTTCAAAGGTTTCGGGATGCGGTGGGAACTATCAGTGACCTCAATATGATACAAGCGTTGGGATTCTTTACAACCGGGATGGATGTCACCCAAAACCGGAAGATGATGAAGGACATAATGTTCAACCCTCCAAAAGACCTCTTGGATGCATACGACAGAGCTGAGAAGTTTATAGCGGTTGAGGAGGCTATGAATAGTTTGATACCCAAGAACAGAGGTTTAGAGAGTAAAGCTTATGGTGGAAATCGAGGTGGGGACATCCGACCCCCCTCTTTTGATCGGGTAAAGCAAAGAGGTGGGCTGCCAAATCAGGGAAGACCACCCTTCCAACCAAAGGCGGAGAACCGTGCATATACTCCTTTGAGTGCCGAGCGAGTCAAAATTTTGGAAGCAATCAGACAGGAAGAGGGGTCGGGGCAGACGCTGCCGATCCATAGACCGAATGGATCGGGGCCTTATTGTGTATATCATCGTCGGGTCGGGCATACCACGGAGGCTTGCACCGGACTAATGGACATGATCGAATCTAGGGTTCAGAAGGGGGAGTTAAAACAGTTTGTGATTGGCCGAGGAGGGGGAACAGATAATTATAAATCGGGAACCGATAAGGGGGTCGAACCAAGTAACCCTCCTCGAAGAGTAGTTGACGTTATAATAGGGGGATCTTCTCCAACAGGGTCGGGCAAGAGGCGCCGTTCTTCCGGCTCCATATCAACGCTGGCAGGCCCGTGCCCGTCGACCCCTCGACCTTATCCCAGGACGGTCATCTCCTTTTCTGATGATGACTTCCCAACCGAGGCCATTGAGCCTCATGAGGGAGCTCTGGTAATCACTGCCCAAGTTGGACCGGTGGATATGAAGAGGATAATGATCGACAATGGTTCATCAGTGGACGTGTTGTACAGCCATGCTTATCAGAGAATGGATCTCCAGGGTGTGAAGTTGCAGGTTGGGACAGAGTCACCGTTGTATGGGTTCGCAAATGAAGCAGTACCTGTGATCGGCACTTTGGAATTACCCATGGTTTTTGGCGCAGCCCCACGGCAGGTCACCTTGCAGGTGAGATTTTTCGTTGTTCAAGTGGATTCTGCCTACAATGCAATCTTAGGGCGAACCACTCTGACCGCTCTGAATGCCGTTACGTCCATACCCCATTTCAAGATCAAATTCCCGACCCCGGAGGGGGTGGGAGAGGTGAAAGGAGACATCGATATCGCTCGAAAGTGTTATCGTCACGCCGTGACGGCATCGGCCGTTGGGGTCAGTCGGCAGAAGTGTGCCATGGTTTTCGATGTAGAGCCTTATGCAGAGGGGGATACGGAACCCCTAGCAACTCCCGCCGAGAGCGTTGAAGAAGTTGAGTTGATACCCGGCAACAAATTCAAAACAATGAAAATAGGTGTCGAGTTACCGAAGGGCATAAAGACGCAATTGGTTCAGCTACTACGAGACTATTCTGACATCTTTGCTTGGACCCCCCGAGACATGCCCGGGATCCCAGAGGCCATAGCGGTACATCGGTTGGCCGTTGACCCCGACAGGAAACCAGTGCGGCAGAAAAGGAGGATATTTGCGCCCGAGCGCCAAAAGATTATAGACTTCGAACTAGGGAAACTTTTGGATGCGGGGGTTATTGAAGAAATTGAATACCCGGAGTGGTTGGCCAATGTAGTTCTGGTCAAGAAGCAGGATGGAAAGTGGAGAGTCTGCATAGATTACACAGATTTAAACAAGGCTTGTCCCAAGGACTTCTATCCGCTTCCACATATCGATCAGCTGATTGATGCCACCTCTGGCAATTCGGTGTTGAGTTTCTTAGATGCTTTCTCAGGCTATCATCAGATTAATATGGCTAAAGAGGACATCCCTAAGACGGCATTCATTACCCATCGGGCCGTTTATGCCTACCGGAGAATGGCCTTCGGCTTGATAAACGCCGGAGCCACTTATCAGAGGATGATGAACACCGTCTTTCGGAAACAGATAGGGAAGAACATGGAAGTGTATGTGGATGATATGATTGTTAAGAGCCTTCGAATGCAGGATCATCTTCGAGACTTGGAAGAGTGTTTTGAAACGGTCCGACGTCACAACCTGCGTCTGAACCCTGCCAAGTGCACCTTTGGTCTTAGTTCAGGCAAATTTTTGGGGTATTTGGTGAGTAAGAGGGGGATCGAAGCTAACCCTGAAAAGATCAGGGCAATTCTAAATATGCGATCTCCTCAAAGCTTCAAGGACGTTCAAAGACTCTCTGGTTGTATTGCAGCTCTGAGAAGGTTTATGTCCAGATCGGCAGAAAGGTGCCTTCCCTTCTTCGACACATTGAAAGGGCCTAAGAACGAGAAAACCTTCCAGTGGAACTCAGAGTGTGAGGACGCGTTCCAAGGCATCAAAAAGTATTTGATGGCAGCCCCTCTATTGCAGAAACCGATCCCGAGAGAGCCATTGTTCCTTTACCTTTCGGTAGGCTCTTCGGCTGTTGGTGCGGCCTTGGTTAGGGAGGAAGGAGGTGTTCAGAGACCCGTGTACTATGTCAGTCATGTTTTGCGTGATGCAGAGGTCAGATACCCGAACTTGGAGAAGTGTGTGTACGCTTTAGTGGTAGCCAGTCGGAAGCTCCGACATTATTTTCAAGGTCGACTTATTATTGTCTACACAACCCAGCCCCTGAAGAAAGTTTTGGGAAGGCCTGACGCCTCTGGCAGGATGATGGCATGGGCTGTTGAATTAACTCAGTACAATCTGGAATATCATCCTCGGACTGCCATCAAGGGACAAGCTCTCTCGAATTTCATAATCGAGTGTACTTTCTCTAAAGAGGGGGGCGACCCAACCCTCGACGTCGCCCATATAGCAGGGGAGCAGCTGAGCCCTGCTTTTTGTTGGACCATGTACGTCGACGGATCGACTAATGCTGAAGCTAGCGGGGCAGGAGTTATATTACTAAGCCCCGAAGGTTTCAAGGTTCAGCAGGCTATACGATTTAAGTTTCGAGCCACCAACAATGAGGCAGAGTATGAGGCAGTTTTGGCTGGCCTACGTTTAGCAAGAAGCTTAGAAGTTCGTCATTTGATCATTTTCAGTGATTCTCAATTGGTTGTGAAGCAGATCCAGGGTGAGTTTGAAGCTCGAGGCGCGAGGATGGCCGGTTACGTTGCCGAAGTAAGGATGATGCTCCTCAAATTTGAATCTTATGATGTCAAGGGAATCGAAAGAGAAGGCAACTCAACTGCCGACGCCCTGTCAAAATTAGCTACAACGCAAGTGGAGGATTTTGCGGGATCGGTGTATCTGGAGGTCCTGACTGAACCAAGTGTCAATAGAAAGGAAATTCTGTGCATAGAAAGGTCTAATTGCTGGGTGACACCCTATCTTGATTACCTAGCTGACGGGAAGCTTCCAACAGATAAGATCTTGGCCAAGAAAATTAAGTACCGAAGCTCTTACTTCTGCCTAATTGATGGGGAATTATACAAGAAATCGTACTCGTCTCCCTTGTTGAAATGCCTAGTCCCATCCGAAGCATCTTACGTGCTTAGGGAGGTCCATGAAGGGATTTGCGGGGACCATATGGGAGCTAAGTCATTAGCCTACAAACTGGTTCGGCAGGGGTATTATTGGCCTACTATGTTCCAGGAATCAAAGGGGTATGTGCAGAAATGTCCCAAATGTCAGATGAATAGCTCGGTTCCCCACCAACCTCCCGAGGAGTTGTCATCGGTGCTTTCTCCTATTCCTTTCGCGATTTGGGGAATTGACTTATTGGGACCCCTTCCCAAGGCCAAAGGTCAGCTCCAATACGTGATTGTGGCCATCGACTACATGACCAAATGGGTCGAAGCTAAGCCACTCCGTCACATCACCGAAGACAATTGCGTGAAGTTCATGAAGGAATCGGTTATTTACCGGTTCGGTATCCCGATGGTACTCGTATCTGATAATGGTACGCAGTTTGTTGGAAAAAAGTTTGAAGAACTTCTCTCCGATCTGGGTATCCAGCATCGAAAGACTTCGGTGGCCCATCCCCAATCCAACGGGCAAGTAGAAGTGACGAATCGAGCCCTCCTCAGAGGGGTCAAAAGGCGACTGGATGAGGCAAAAGGGCGTTGGCCCGAGGAGTTGCCTAGTGTTCTGTGGTCTTACCGAACCACTCCGCGTTCGACTACGGGAGACTCACCTTTCAAACTCGCATATGGGACTGATGCCTTGATCCCTGTCGAGATCGGATCGTCCTCGTTCAGGGTATCATGCTTCAAAGAGTTATACAATGAGGAAGGGCTCAGACTGAACCTCGACCTGTTGGGTGAGGTTCGGGATGCTGCATTGCTGAGGTTGGCCGCCTACCAACAAAGAACAGCCAAATACTATAATCGAAGGGTTCGAGTTCGAAGGTTTGAGGCCGGAGATTTGGTACTCAGGGAGGTGGAGGCCTCGGCACCTGGTAGTACCGGGAAACTGATGCCCAACTGGGAAGGGCCTTACGAGGTCACCGAAGTCGTCAAGGAGGGGACTTATCGACTTCGGGACATGATGGGAAGGGATGTAAAGAACACTTGGCATGCTGGTAGGTTGAAAAGGTACTATCAGTAGTGATAACGCCTATCGTTCTCGTTTGAAAGCATCGGACCTCATTGTTGTAAGCCTCATTTTGTTATCCTGATGTAGCACAGTTATATCACATTTTGGTTCCTTAATGAAAATATTTTCTGTTCCTGCTTATGTTTCTCTAGTTTGGTTGTTACGGCCTAAAAGAAAAATTTACTTGACAGATTAAAGAAAACTGACTTTAATTTACTCGAACTTGTTTTTGTACAATTGAAAAATGAAAATATTACATATTAGATTGTGGGGTCTGGTGGGGTTGGGTTTACAGGGGGGTCATCCTCCTCCTCCTCATCGGCATCTTCATCTGAAGAAAAGCCCAGCGTGATTGGGTTCACCCCAGCGTTGGCCACCATGTTTTTGGCGAAGAGGTATCCCTTGTTGTACTGGTCCACCACGGCCTCGGTCAGCTCGCTAGACCTCTTGTACTCCTCAATAATCCTCTGACGACTGCTCTCCCCTGTTGATTCAATTTGGGCCTTCAGTCGGAGGTTCTCTTCCTCCAGGAGCTTGTTGGCCGCCATCGACGCCTGGACGGCTTCATCTTTAAGAGCATTGTCTTTCGTCAAGGCTCCCAATCGCCCAGCCAGATCTGATCCCTCCTTTTTAAGCCCTTCTATCAACTTGTTGCGGTCAGCTCGTTCCTGCAGAAGTGTTGACCTTTCGTTCATCACATCGTTCAGCTTGTCCTCCCAAGATTGGTTGGATGCTTTCAGTTCGATCAGCTGAACCTGCAAGGACTGGATGAAGGTTTCTTTCTGATCATTCTGCTCATGGAGGGAAGAATGGTCGTTTTGCAGCTGGCTGTGCTCTTGATGAAGCTGGGAGTGTTGGGAGTTCAGCTCCTGCATTTTAGCCTGGAGCTGGCGCATGACTTCGGCTTGATGGAGGTTCTGCTCTTGAAATTCCAGTATGCGGCTAAAGCCTCCCAATGCCTGAATAACACAACAAGATATGAGTAGATTTCAAAAGGACGTAAAAGGAAGTCATAAGTCACGCAATAGACATACCTGGCCCAGGTGGAGACTGGTGGCCCTCACCAAGCTGTTAAGGTTGGATGAATCGAAGTACCGATCGTCAGTCGGGAGGTTAAAATAATTGTACAATTCCTTCGGAATAGGGGAGGTAGGGTCCGATGGGAAAAAGGATAGTTGGGAGAAAGGGGATGCTGTTGGGGGTGGATTAGTTTTGTCGGGAGGAGGTTGGGGCTCGCTTGGCGGGGGTTCGGAGTCGGAGGACTTGCCGTGCGACCTCGGTTCGGGTGGGGTGTGTTTAGTAGGGGAAGGTCTGACTTCTCTGTGTGATGTAGATGGAGGTTTAAGGGATGATGGAATAAGGGGCGGTGCATCTCTGTCCCCTATATTGGGGGAGGGAGAGCGAGGTGGAGATGGAGTGGGGGGTCGGACAAAGTTCAAGGGTTGAACATAGATGGGTTCGGCGATAGGTTGATTACCTTCAGAGACTCTGGTCAGTCTTCGGCGCTTCCTACGAAGCTGCTGTTTCTCGATGTCAGTTAAATCCAGGGCATTCTTTCGAAGAGGCTGGGGGGCTTCGGATTGTTTCCTGGATGGCTGGGGGGCTTCGGATTGCTTCGTAGATGGCTGGGGGGCTTCGGATTGTTTCCGGGGAGGTCGGGGGGCTTCGGTTTGTTTTTTGGAAGGCTGAGGGGCTTCGGCGCGTTGAGATGGAACCTGGGGGGCTGGCCGGATGCGTAGCTGTGACCTCGGAACATTTGGCTGAGTCTTGTAGATCACTACTGAAACCCGAGGAGTAGAGGGAGATTAATATAAATAGCGAAACGAAATGGACTTCTTAAAGAAAGGAAAGAACTTACGATCATGGTCGTGCAGCCATTGGAGGTTGGAAAGAAGGTTGATGTCCCAAGGCTCTGAGGGAATGTTTTGGCAGAACCGTTCGAATTCTTCCTCCCTGTCTTCAGCGATGTCGTCGATCACCGGCCTTTCTGGGTTACCCCAGGGTTGAAGAAGGTGGGTGTCTAGGCTAGACACGAAGAACCAGTTACTGTGCCAGCCCTTGTTACTAGAAGGGGGGAGCATCCAGGCCCTTTGGTTAGGGAGGCGGTTCAGGGATCGGAATCCTTGTTCCTTGGTTTTGGTTAGAGAAAAGATGTGGAAGAAGTAGTCGAGACTGGGAGTAATGCCAAACTGCTTGCAGGCAGCGATGAAACATACCAGGTGAATGTATGAGTTTGGGACCAACTGAGCGAGCCCGATCCCGACGAAATCGTGAAAATCAGAGATAAAAGGATGGAGAGGGAATCTGACCCCATTCCGGAGCACCTGGGTCGGAACTGCAAGTTGAGGGCTGGAAGGCCTCCAATACATTCTTTCATCGGGGTTGGGGGCTCTCAGACAATACTCCCCTGGAAACTGGAATTCGGATTTGAAGCCTTCAACGGCTTCACTGCTGACTGATGATTGGGTGTTAGCGTGCGAGTAGATGGCAGTGTTCTCGAATAGTTTTCTGATTTCCATTTCCCTCGCCCTGGTCGTCGATCCGGACGGGCTGGGAATCGTGGTGTTTAAAGGGGCAGGCCGGAACGGATTCGCCTCAGAAGATGAGGAGGTCGTGGCGGCAGCGCTAGTTGATGATGTCATTTTAGATTTACGCAGGAGAGAGAGAAAGATTCGGGTTATGGGGCTTTGAGTAATCGAAAGTCAGTATGGAGATCTTTGAAAGAGAGAAGAATGAAGGGTACTCGTCGATCGATTAGGCGGTTACGGGAAGCAGTGGGCAGTTGCAGAGGATAAAGAGAGAGAAGACGGTGTATTGTTGTGAAGAAGGTAACTGTTGCGGTAGAGTTTATTTTGAAAACTGAATATTTATTTCGAAGGCGCGAGGGTTTAACGTCATATCAGTTTATCCCTCTTACGTTGGACCAGGTTTAATATCCCTATTTTTATGCTAAACTCCTGTGTATTCGGAGGGGTTACCCTTCTATTTCTCTTTTTATCTTCGAAAAATAAAATGGAAGGGTGGGGGGCAATGTTGGGGTGTGGATTCTTTGGGCCTAGCATTCTGGGCCATGAATCCCTTCTCTTCATGTGGCTTGGGCCGGGTTGGGTTTTTTCCCTTCCTGTTGGGCCCGGGTTCACAGATCTTTATTTACCCAGGCGGTTGATAGGACGTCCGGGCCTATTTTGTCCACTTTGACGGACTGACACTGGAAGGAACCCAGACTGGTATCTCCTCCCAACGAACCAAGTGGAGCAGGTGAAAGAGAACTACTTGCTTGTACCCATGAGAGTATGACTGGACAGCGAAGGATGCATGGATTAATATATACTGGCCACCTCTCAATTTCAGAGGTATTGAATCTTTTTACATCACTAACATTAATTTATCAAACGTCTGAGAGATTCCAGCTAATGATAAAGCTCCTCCATTGTGACGTTATTCCCCTGAACTTACTCTTACACCGGAGCATCTCCGGACGGTCCCAACCACGACTGTTCTGTGAGGTGATAACGGTTTGCTGTTTGTACAGGTATCTTGCTGACGGGTGATCACTGCAAGAGCGAAAATCAGACGTCAACAATATATACACACACACACACACACAATAATGATAATATATACGCTTCTTACCCTATTGGGATGTGTCAATTTCCCCCTTTTTTCTTTTTTTAATTTATTAAGTAGTTTACAGTTATATAATTTATTATATTATAGTATTTTTGTGTGGGGTCCACATTGGTGCCAAAAAAAATAAATCCGAATCAAGTCTCGGGTGTGACTTAATATTATTTATTTTTAAAGTTGATGCAAAAAAAGGAGAGAGAAAAAGTGTGGGATTATAATATGACAAATGAAGGAAGTACTTAAATTATTAATTTGGGTTGGCACCGGCAGTGTCCAGATTACTGAGAATTGAATGTGTTACTGTTATCCATCCAAATGGTAGAAATCTGGGCAGTGATAAAATTGATCTAAAATGTAAGCATTTTTCCACAAATTTCTTTAGTAATATTTTATATTAATTTGGTAGGTTTATTTTGACTTTTTTTCTTTCCTTTCCACCATAAAATGAAATGTAAAAAGTTTAGGTTTATACGTGTGCCCGCCCATCCATCTACATGCTGATTTAAAAAAAAAACTTAACAAAACTCTACCCGTCAACTAAGATGACGGGTGAGAATTTTTTTAATTTTGATTTTTTTTTTTTGTTAAACCGTTGAAATAATGATTTTTTTTTATTTAAATATAAGTTTAACAAAAAAAAATCAAAATAAAAAAAATTTCCACCCGTCATCTTAGTTGACGGGTGGAGTTTGATTTTTTTTAATTTTTTTTTTAAATCTAAGATAACGGGTGGAATTTTTTTTATTTTGATTTTTTTTTTGTTAAACTTAGATTTAAAAAAAAAAAAAAAACTTAAAAAAACTCCACCCGTCAACTAAGATGACGGGTGGGATTTTTTTTTTTTTTAAACTTATATTTTAAAATAAAAAAAAAAAAAAAACTTAACAAAACTCCACCCGTCAACTAAGGTGACGGGTGGGATTTTTTTTTTTTTTTTTTTGTTAAACTTATATTTATAAAAAAAAAATTTAACAAAACTCCACCCATCAACAAAGGTAACGGGTGGGATTTTTTTTTTTTTTAAACTTATATTTATATATAAAAAAAAAACTTAACAAAACTCCACCCGTCAACTAAGATGACGGGTGGGAATTTTTATTATTTTTTGTTAAACTTATATTTAAAAAAAAAAAAAAAAAAACTTAACAAAACTCTACCCTTCAACTAAGATGACGGGTGAGAATTTTTTTGATTTTGATTTTTTTTTTTGTTAAACTTAGTTAAAAAAAAATAAAAAAACTCCACCCGTCATCTGGATTGTGAAAATATTTTTTTTTTTTATTTCCACCCGCTATCTTAGATGACGGGTTGACTGAGAATTTTTTTTTTTCCTACCCGTTATCTTAGATAGCGGGTGAGACTCCATCTTATCCATTAAAATCATTATTTCAACGGTTGAAGATGTATTTGCTGAAATAGTGTCCATAGCAAACGCTTGCTATGAATCATTCCCCTATATATATATATATATATATATATATATATAAACTGGGTTGGGCCGCGTACAAGAAAACGTATGGCAGTTCTCCCCCCATGTGTTAAAGGGAAGACGCACTGCACTGTGTTAATCACAAACAGGCTAAGGCCCTGGCTAATCATTTATAAATATTTTGGGCTTGTTATTATCGCCTTCATTGTTGTTCCTCCGGTCCGGTAGATAAAACTTAATTGGTTACTTAATTTTACTGTCTTGATAGTCTTTTCTATAAATGCATTCATGCCAAAATCATCATATATGTGAAAACAGTTTTTCTCATAAATAATCTTTACAAATTTCCTTTGTCACGGGCCCATTTGAGTTTTCTATTTTCCAAAAGGATTATTTTCTTATTACAAAAAAAAAAGTGGGTCCCCTTCATCTTGGGTGATTGTTACAACTCGGCAGGTCGGGGGAGCTCATAGTGGTCAAATTTGCCAAAAATAATAAATATCCCACTCTACTGCAATTAAAATTTTAAAATATATACTTAACCCATTAAATTAATTAAAAATAAATAATTATATTATTCTGTTAAATTAATTAAACAAACGTACGTTAAATTGAATTGCATATTTACATATATGACAGCAAGGGAAAACAAAAGACTTACTGAAGCAATCACACAAGAATTTATAAATTAAAAAAATAGAATAAATTTTGATTTTTTGTCTTTTATTGTCCTATTATTTCTCTCTCTTCCTAAGTTCTTGGGTTACTTCTTTCTTCATGTGGGTTTAATTTCATGGCCCTAACTTCTTAATTACATATCTCCCACCACTTATAAAACCTATATTTATTATCTATTTTCTTAAATGTTTCTGCAATCACTAATTAATTTGGGAAATATTGAGGGTTTCAAAATTTTTATTACGATAATTTCACATGATGGAAGGATAATGAGTGATGATTTTCGATACAATCATGCCTGCTGTGATTAGATATAACGAAAGTGGACTGGTGATTCGGAGAAGAAGGTGGGTCTTTGGATTACTGATGGATAAAGAGGGAGGGATGCGTGTGTGTTTATATAATGAAAAAAAGTTGTGATTCTAAGTTTAGATCTGCATTTACAAAATTTTATTGAAGATGGATTATAACTCTTTTTAATTTCATTTTCCAATGGTTATAAATTTTTGAAAGTGACTTGAATTATCCGCAATTGGATTCGGTGGAGCTACCACCGGCGGGTTAGCAACTTCTTCGTGAATGATTTATTTTAAAATAACTTAAAATTAAAATTTAAGTAGATTTATTAGTTAAAATTTAACTAACTTATAAATAAAAATGTTAGGTATTAATTTTACTTATAAGAAGATTTATAAATAAAAGTGATCGGTTAATAATGACTTATAAGTTAAATAAAATATAAAGATTACTAAAAATGACATTAATAAGAAAAACATTCAAAAAATAAAATAAGGTAAAAGTGTCATTTCATAATATTTGATCAACTTATTAAAAATCACTTATAAGTTCTTTTTAATAAGTTTCAAAAGATTACTTCTTTTTTTTACTAATAATTTAACTTTATAAGTTCACAAATAAATTATTGTCGAACATGTAAAATAGTAAAACCTCCTTATAAGTTAGGTATAAGTCACTCTCGAATAGGCTCTAGATCTAAAGGCATGAGTTAAAAATTAGAAAGATTTAGGATGAAGAAGAGAATAGAGAAAAAGATAATGAATTTTTTTTATTCAATATATCACTTGATCTCACGTAGTTATTTTTTATGTAATTTCTTTGTATTTATTTTTTCAAAAATGCCTTGTAGATAAAAAGAAAAAATGTATACTCAATTAATTTAACAAAATATGTAATTATAAAATTTTAATTAATTTAATTAGTTGATTGCATGTTTTTAAAATTTAATTATCAAATGTTGAATAGACGTCAAGTACAGTGGCTATTTGACATTTTGGCCTAATCAATTGTTAACTGCAAATTCAAGAAATGACAGACGACAGCGAACAAAAATCCAAAATCCAATATTCGTTAAATTAAATGAATTAACACGCAAGTAGGAGTAATTGTTTGGGGCCTGAAAATCATTTCCATTTTGGATTATCCCCATTTGCCGTGTGTGGTTCATGGGTTTCCGCGACCCACATCATATACGATGGTATATCCCAAATTTCAATACCTTGAACTCGGCTACTATCTCTCTCTTTCAATTGGAAGCTCATGCGTACAGTTGCTTGAATTAATCCCTCTAATTACTCCTTGTTTTGCTTCTTGATCCCAATCTTCAATGGCGTCTATGTCAAGATTTGTGGCTAAAGATTGTAAATTGCAATCTTTAGATGCTCTTCACAGACCGAGTCATGGTTTACCTGCGAAGAGGCTAAAGACACATTTGCGTAAGAATTAGTTTTTTGGCTTTGCTACATGTACTTTTGGGTTCAAGGGTTGTTCATTTGCTTGTTTTTGCATATGGGTTTTTGCTAATTTGTCTTCTAATATGCAGTTTATATGTTTTTACCGTTTGTGTTGGAGTTTTTGAGTGTTATGACATAAGAGTAATCGACATTGAAGGAGTGTGAATTTTCAGATTTAAGAGGTGAATTTGGTGTGGCTGAGAATGTAAGAAGTAGTTTGACGGTTCAGAGTAAGCAGCAAAGTTTAATTGCTCTTCCATTCCCTTGCTCAAATCTTCAATCTTCTACTTCGAGGTATTTTTATTTACATTTAAGTGGTTATTTGAAAAGGCTTATCTTAACGCAGTTACACACACACAACTTCTAAATATGGATATGTTTGTGTTTATTTCTGTTTTTTCATGCAATTGTATTTCCAATTTTCATTTAGTTACCTTTGCAATTGATGCAATAATACGAATTTGTAGCTTTTTCACCATTATTCTCACGAATTTGCAAGTATCAGAATGTACTTAGATAATGTTGGGAAAAAGTAACCACTTTTTTTAAGGAAGATCATGCACTGATTATGCTGTCCTAACCACCAAAAAAGTGTTATGTGTCTTCTTTTTGGTTGAAAGAAGCCCCAAATATTCTAAAGACGTCTTTTGATTATGTCATTATGCTTTTTTCTCTTTTACCTGATGATTTAGAATTTTCACTTCGTGAGATCACTATCAATTTCTTTTCCACTTCTATGCAGAGTTGGATAATCCTTTCCATAATTGCATCTAGTAAATGGTTTCAATGAAATTCTTTCCTTAAAACATGACAGTAAGTCTTTTACTGTTATAACTAGGAACTGCAAAGTTTTGTGCAAGGCAGCAACAAATGTACCTGGAGATATTCCTAGTACATCTAGCGGAATGAGCCAATACGAGAGGATAATTGAAACATTGACGACTCTTTTTCCGTTGTGGGTATGTTTTGTTTCTCGTTAGAACAGTTTTATATCATTTTCGTACTTTTCCTCTTCTCTCTTCTTCTTCATTTTTTTTTGGTATCTGAAAAAGGCTATGATTTAGGTCACTTTCAGAACAATTATCTGTGGGATAAAGTTTGATATTTTAGATCAACTACTTTGACAGGTTATATTGGGTACTATAATTGGTATTTACAAGCCCGCAGCGGTAAGTTTACCGACCAGTTGGCTTTTCTTGGTTTCTGCCATTTTATAATGTGAGGACAAAGTACATGTTCCTTAAATAATTGATTTCAGAGTTTTCTTAATTCTTACAGGTAACATGGTTACAAACAGACCTTTTCACTGTGGGCTTGGGTTTCCTCATGCTTTCAATGGGATTGACACTTACATTTGAGGACTTCAAACGTTGTTTACGTAATCCATGGACTGTAAGAAGAACACATCATCTAAACTAACAAGACTGCTGATGAAAGAATGTTCTCTTTCTTTGTTTTATCTAGACCTTGTTTGTGCAGGTGGGTATAGGATTTCTTGCTCAGTACTTCATCAAGCCCGTGTTAGGCTTCTTTATTGCAATGGTATGTCTGCATCAAAGTTTTAACATGCAATATATCATTTCCCTATTCTAACCCCTGAACTGTATGAAGAAGTTTTCCAATATAGTCAGTTGACACCTTGACATCATAAGCTTATGATACATTCTCCTGTGAGAAAAGATTGTACCACCCACGCGCTGGTTAATGTACTGGGCGGTCATAGTATTCTGCAGTGGATAAGAATGATACAATTAGTAAAGGAGTGTCAAATAATGTTTTTTTATTTTTAGGATGTCATAACACTGGAACTGCTAACTTATTTATTTCTACTATCTGCAGGCTCTAAAACTATCTGCCCCTCTTGCAACTGGGCTTATTTTGGTTTCATGCTGCCCTGGAGGCCAGGCATCAAATGTTGCAACATATATATCTAAAGGAAATGTGGCACTTTCTGTTCTCATGACAACGTAAGCTTTACCCGGAGCATTTCTCAATAGCTTTTTGTTTTTTTTTGGTTTTTTATCCAATAAAGAAAATAAATAACAGTAACTTTTTACTGGGTTGTCACGTACCTTTGCTGTTTGATGTTATATTGTTGTACATTTAGCAGTGGAAGGTCTTTCTTTTCCTTTTCCTTTTCCTCTTCCTCTGTATTTGGTGTAAAGGAAAAATGAGCTATAAGGGGGTTAAAGTTTACTTCACTTTAGTTAAAATAGATTTGGTTATTGATAAACAAACCTTCTATACTTTCTGGTTTAAACTGCAATTTAGTGTGCTGTCAGTGTCTCTGTCCCTCTCTTATTTAAATCTTCTAATATCATGGCCATATAAAATACGAAACTCCAGTCAATGTTGGTGATGGTATATGGGAATCTAATTAGATTGCCCTGGTAACAGTTACAAATTAATTCAGCACTTTTACTTATTCTATAACATATCTAACGCATGCAAATGATTATGTGCAAGGATAAAGAGTTATTTATCAAAACACACACAAAAACATACATGTACCATGGTGTAACAAATATGTTAATTGTGCACCGTGAATTAAAGAGAAACTATATATATTTATATATGGCGACAAATTTGTGCAGACTGTTGTTGCAACTAGACACAGTAAATAATAATTGCAATTATTTACAGTCCCTGCCATTTACGTGTAGTCACAACAAAAGTCGATATAAATTGTTTGCATATGTAACCTAAATTAATATACATAGATAGGAACTCCAATCTGCAACTGCGACTTTGCAGTGTAATCAAGGCACAATTATGTTTAAGAAGAGGGCCTTTGCCATACGCAGCATATGCTTGATGCTGATTCTAACTCCGCTTATAAATTTTACAAGTACTCACACTCTGCTATTCTTATTCTTATTATTATTACCATGGCTACGACTGCTACTAAAATTTTAAAATATCAAGCCCTCTTTGCAAGGACTTGATTGAAAATATGATTATCTATAAATATATTCAAGATATTTATTTACAAAACTTAAATGCCTGCATAGTTTAATTCTATAGCCTCTAAAGAAATTGTAAAGCATGATATGAATCAAGCAATGCCTAACTCCTTTTCTACAGAGTAATAGTATTCAGGTAAAGTAACTATGTTTCATTATTTTATTTCTGTGGGATTTTTGCAGGTGTTCAACTATTGGCGCTATTATTATGACGCCCCTACTTACTAAGCTTCTAGCTGGACAGCTTGTCCCAGTCGATGCAGCAGTGAGTCTCTATGTTTTGTAATATACCACATCAATCAATAATTTTTTATTTTGAGTGGATTGAGTGAAATTTCCCTTAAGCTTATCCCACAAAGAGATGAGGAAGTCTCAAACTAGATGTTCCGCAGAGTTTGTACAGTGCTGGATAAGAGTTAGAATTTCATTGTGCAGACTGCAGACTAATTCACCTTATGTACCTACTGTATAATATTTCACATTATGGATAAAGAGGTGATGGACCAATAAGGTGTATCTCTTCCAAAAACTAGCTTATAGCATCATTGAGAGGCATATAGTCCACCTTCAATGAACGTTGATCTTTAGCTTCATTGTGAATTGCTAAATATTTATATTTATTATATTTTGACTTTTACAATTTCTGTAATCTTTGCAGGGCCTTGCCATCAGCACCTTTCAGGTTGTTTTAGTGCCAACAATTATTGGAGGTAACTTGAAGGTGTCTGGATTTATTTCCACTATTTTATAGGAGTATTTCCTTTATGTGTGTCATTTGGGCCGTCCCATTAATTGATCATAATGATATCGTGGAAATGCTACAGGGTAGGTTTTTGAGTTTGTTGTGCAGAAAGTTGATGGTGCGATAATTTGTACATGACTCATAATAAGGATAATGAAGTATTGAAATTCTTAAGTTTCTGATGATAATTTAATTTTTGTGACAGTGTTATCAAATGAGTACTTCCCCAAATTCACTTCAAAAATAATCACCGTAACACCTTTAATAGGAGTTATCCTAACCACTCTTCTCTGTGCTAGTCCTGTAAGTTTTGGAAATACTCAATCTCAAACCTCTTAGTTAAAAGATCAACCACTAAGGAATTTAATTATCTCCTTTTTCGTTTTAGATTGGGCAAGTTGCAGACGTACTGAAAACTCAGGGAGCACAATTATTACTTCCAGTGGCCCTCCTACATGCTGCAGCATTCTTTCTTGGTTACTGGATATCGAAACTATCATTTGGTGAATCAACTTCTCGTACCATTTCCATAGAATGTGGGATGCAGGTAAGCTATGTGGTCCCAAATAAATGTGCTTTTTCTTTCTCGATTATTTTAATTAAGTATTTCTATATCCATCATAACTGCACATAACCACATGGTCTTCTATATCCATCATAACTACACATAACCACATGGTTCATACATTGTACGTATAAAGATTTTACTCTAAATGAACCTATTCAAACTCATATTTGCATAGTAGTTTGTGACTTTTGTCTTGGTATGTATTTTGATTTTTTAAAGCGTCCAATAGTTCAGAAGGAAGATAGATTCAGTCTAATAAAGGAATGTATAGATAATTACCATTTTGTGGCAAATAAACGTGGATACTTGTTTATGGGGATTATAGTTCTTGACTTGGCCAACCTATAGCATATAAGCTTTGTTTTTCTATTAAGGTTCCTCTGTCAGCAGGGTAATGTACTTTGGATCTTCTAATGCAGGCAGGCATGACATGACAGTATAGTCTTCTTTTTTATTTCTCAAAATTGGCTTGTGGTCGATTATGCCAGCTTTAGTTATTTCTCTTGAACTTGAAAATAAAGAAAAGGGTCTACGTAATCATGGAAAGAGGAGTCTTAAACTTTTGATAAACGATTTACCTAGCCTGCAACTTGGTAGTTCATATTCTTGAGGTCTGAAAGTTGGTTATTTCAGGGATAGAGTACCGTTTGGGAGTGTTTCTCATCTCCATCCTTCCCCAAAATAATTAATGATAAAATATACGAAAGATATGTCATATTTTGGTGTTTTGGTGGGAGACGTTGAAAGTATTAGATCTTGTTAACCGATATGTTATAAAATCTCACCAGAGGGCTCCCTCGCTGAAAGAATAGTTACAGCTGTCTATATACTAAGATCCCTTCCTGCTAGATCTCACTCTAGTAGGATGTCTCATATATTTGGAACGTGTCCCTCACAGATAAGGAATAATCTACTCCTATTAATTTACAAATCAAACCTTACATTATTTGGTAAGATAATGTGCAAAATAACCCTATTTAATCATGTTATTTGTGTCTGCAGAGCTCTGCCCTCGGATTTTTACTTGCCCAAAAGCATTTCACAAACCCGCTTGTTGCTGTACCTTCTGCTGTGAGTGTTGTCTGCATGGCTGTAAGACTCTTCATCCCGTCGACTAATTAATAATGTTTATTATCTTCTTGTCACAACTTTAGGCTTCGTGTAAATCACAATGTTTTTATATTTTGCAGCTTGGAGGGAGTGGTCTGGCTGTGTATTGGAGGAACCAGCCAATACCTGTTGATGACAAGGATGACTTTAAGGAATAGAATAGAATTCCTAGTAGCTTTTCTTTGATCCCTGCTTTATGGTTATTTAGGTTTACCGGATTTTGTAGCCCCTCTCTATGTTTGTTTAGCAAAAATGAATTCTTCAATTTCTGGATTTTGCTCTATTTGCCGATGTAATACAACTTTCTTTGCATAAATTTTGGGCAGCGCGTTATATGTAATAATCTATCTAGCGCAATGTTTATCGTGCATGTTTGTACTGCAACGACTTCACCCCTACTTTCCTTTTCTTACTAAAATTGACTGACTATACATACGATAAAATTAAATAATAGCACTAAATACCATAACCCCACTATATATATATATATATATCTTTTTGAAGAAATATACAACATATTAATATAACTTTATTATTGTCGTGTAATTGAAAGTTTGTTATTTGTTCACACTAGATTATGCACTAACGAGGGGTAATTAAGGCCAGGCGGAGGTGGGTTGACGGACGGCTGCTTTTTAATTTTCGGTTGCCCTGTAACTACCAAAAGAATTATGTCTATTCCGTAAAGAATGCATACAGTAAAATTGGTTGCCTGCCGGCATCATACTCCTCTACTACCAACCAGAGTATGTGTTATAAACTTAGTTATATGGAGTATTAATGAATATATACTCCGCTTCTCAACTATAGGCTGAGGGTCAGAGTGAGAAGTTTAAGAATTTTGCCGACAGTTTTCTTCACAGCTTTCAGAGTTCTGGAGAATATACTATTAACATGGCTAAGGAATCCCAAAACATGTTAGTATTTTGCTTACATGACTATCAAACTTTTTTCAAGTACTCTTTTATTCTTCTCTCCGAAGGTTTCTTCCGGTACATTTCTTTTTTGTTGAATTTTTAAGCTTCGGATTTTTTGTGCTAAGGTTTTCGTTTTAAGCTGATGGGCAGTGGTTTTCCAAATGGGTTTGTGCCAAAAAGAACAGAAAAAAGAAAAATGGGTTTACACCATATGTGTTATATGCAGTTTTCACAGATGGGTCGTTTAACTTTGGTGTGTTGTTTTTTTGGGTATTTGTAAAGTGAGTGTAGGTTTTTTTATTTATGGGCGTATTAAACTTTGGAGGTTTTGTGTCCCAATTTTGGGTGATTGGTCTGGTTTGTTGATTGCTAGGGTCTTTTGGTTTTACAAAAGGGTACGAGTATAATGAATGTTTTGATATTTTGCATTGTTTTTTTAATTCCCATTTTTCACCTGGTCTACTTTCGATTGCTGCTGTGGGTGATGCAATTTTCATGTACTTCAAAGTTTTTTAATTTTTTTTGTTGGCCTATTGTTGGGGGTGGGTTATTTATTTCAGTTTGTTATTGTGATTCCATTTTTGATAATTTTCTCCCCTGATTTATGGGTGTAACCCTTTGAGATTGTTTGTTGTAGTATCATTTTCCTTTGAATTCTGTTAAAACGCTTCAAGGTTTAAGGGTATTTTCTTCTTGTTTTGTTGGACAATAGGTTGTGATAGATTAATTGAAAGAGAAATAATATGAGGTTATCATTCAAAGGAAGAAACTAAATTACAAGTGAAGTAAACTAAAAAGAGCTTAACCTTTGACTAGACAAAACTAGGGCAACATTAAGAAAATAGAAAAATACAATACTACCCTACCTAACATAAGCTAATAACAAAATAGTATTAATAATAACAATAATTCTAATATCCCCCCCCCCCCCCCCAAACTCATGATGTAACGATGGAAATCATCGAGAGTTTGCCAACCAAGAAACGAAAACGTGGAAGCGGAAGAGACTTAGTTAACGAATTTGCAATCTGTAAGGATGAAGAAATGAATGGCAAGGTGAGAGTGTCATGTTATAGGTGATGACGAGTGAAATGACAATCAATCTCAATGTGCTTGGTTCTCTCATGAAAAATCGAATTGTGAGCTATCTGAATAGCACTTTTGTTGTCACAATGCATAAAAGTGGGTGAGGATATAGGAAAACCCATATCTGCAAGCAACCAACGTAGCCAAACGATTTCAGTGGTAGTAGAAGTCATCGCTCTATATTCTACTTCTGTAGAAGAGCGATAAACAACATTTTGTTTCTTACTCTTCCAAGAAATAAGAGAATCTCCAAGAAATATACAAAAGTCAGTGATAGATTTGCGATCTGATGGGTCACTGGCCCAGTCAACATCAAAGTATGCCCGCAGTTCTAAAGAGGATGTCGATGGAAACAATAGACTCTGAAAAATAGTACCCCGAAGATATCGCAAGATACGAACAACGGCTGCCCAATGAACTATAGTAGGAGAAGTGACAAACTGGCTGACAATATGAACATTATAGGCAATATTCGGGCGTGTAATGGTGAGATATACCAAACTCCCAATAATGGTACGATATAAGGTAGGATTAGTCAAAGGTGTGTCATCTGAAGTAGAATACCGAACATTAAGCTCAAGTGGAGTATCAACGGTTCTAGTATCTGTAAGACGAGCCCGTTCAATAATATCAGTTATGTATTTTGACTGTGAAAGGAGATATCCTTTAGGAGAGCTAGCAACCTCAATGCCCAAGAAATAACGTAGAGACCCCAAATCTTTCATTTCAAAACGAGAGGCTAATTCAGACTTCAGTGTTGCAATCCCATTAACATCATCACCAGTAATAATCATGTCATCCACATATAACGAAAGAATAATGATGCCAGCAGGAGTACGCTTAAGGAAAAGTGCAGAATCATGATTACTGGAAGTAAAACCAAGTGAGATGAGCACAATGAAAAATTTCTCAAACCAAGATCGTGGAGCTTATTTGAGACTACAAAGCTTTTTTAAGTTTGCAAACTTCACCAGGATTATGTTTGACTCCAGGAGGTGGAGTCATATAAACTTCCTCTCGAAGATCACCATTCAAGAAGGCATTCTTGACATCCATTTGAGATATATGCCATTGACGGATGAAGGCAACAACAATCAGAGCGCGAACAGTAGTCATTTTTGCAATTGGTGCAAAAGTCTCCTCATAATCCATACCATACTGTTGCGAAAATCCTTTAGTGACTAATCGAGTTTTATATCTCTCAACTGAACCATCAAATTTTGTTTTGATTTTATATACCCAACGCGGACCAATTGCACGTTTACCTAGTGGTAAAGTTACAAAATCCCAAGTATTTGTTTTGTGCAAAGCAGAAAGTTCCTTAGCCATAACATGCTGCCAAAGTGGGTCAGTAACTGCCTCTTTATAAGAGTGAGGCTCAGAAAGATGATGAATAGATGACAAAAAGGAGGCAAAGGCAGGAGAATAAGATGAATACTCAAAATCAGGTTATTGAGTTGACTTACGTGTACGATGAGGATAATGAGGAGCAGGATCCTCGAATTCGGGAGCTGGTTGGGGTGCCACATGGGGGAGGAGAGGAGTGGTAGCATCAGGAATAAAAGTACTAGATTCTGTAGAGTTTCTATCTGCATCTTCACAGAAGGGATCAATATGTAGAAGATCAAATTTAGACATGTTATGAGAGTTAGAAGGAATGGAGAAGAAGGGAATGTGTTCAAGGAAAAATACATGACGAGAAACATATAGTTTATGAGTAACCGGATCAAAGCAACGATATCCTTTTTGACCTTCCCCATACCCCAAGAATACACAGATAGCTGAACGAGAAGACAACTTACTCCGTTCAACATGAGGACGCAAAACAAAGCATGTACAACCAAAGACTCGTAAGGAAGAATAATCAAGGGAGTGACCATAAAGCTTTTCAAAATGTGTCAAACCTAATGTGTGAGAAGATGAAATCCGATTGATTGAATGAATAGAGGTAAGAACTGCTTCCCCCAAAAAATCAGGAGAAACAGAGACAGATAACAATATAGAGCGAGCAGTCTCTATAATATGTCTATGTTTTCTTTCAGCAACACCATTTTGTTTAGTAGTATCTGTACATGAAGTTTGGTGTATAGTCCCATCTAAAGCAAGCAATTCACGAAAATTAGTGAAAGTATATTCCCCACCCAAATCACATCTAAAACATTTAATAATAGCAGAGTATTGAGTTTTTACAAGGGCCCTAAATGTAGAATAAATACCTAAGAAATCAGACCGGTGTTTCATAAGATATACCCAATAATAACGAGTATAATCATCAATGAAAGAAACATAATATCGAGACCCTCCTCTTGTGGCTGTTGGAGCAGGTCCCCACACATCAGAATGAATCAAATCAAATGGGACAACATAATAAGAAACACTTCGATTAAAAGGTAGAGCAGAAAACTTTGCCAATTTACAACCCATACAACCAGAAATATCATTATATGATAAATTTCCTAAAGCTCCTGTAGAAGCCAAATATCTTAAACGAGAAGAGGAAACATGTCCCAATCTAGAATGCCATAAATATAAATTAGACGAAGAAGGACTCAAACGAAAAGAAGACAAGTCAACAGTAGAAGCAACAACAGATGGTACTTTCAGCTCATCCAAAAGATATAACCCTCCCCGCTTACGGCCTATCCCAATCAACTTCTGGGAGTGAGGATCCTGCACACAACAAGAAGTGGAAGAAAAGAAGACTAAATATTCAGAGTTACATAATTTACTAACAGAAAAAAGATTCAATGCAAGATTGGGAATATGATAAACATGCGGAAGAGACATATGAGATGTGACAACATGACCAATTCCTGCTAAGGACATTAATGTACCATCAGTGGTAACAACAGGCTTGGCATTAGTAGGTGAAATAGATGTAAAACAGGAAGTGTCAGGTGACATATGGTGAAAAGTTCCAGAATCCAAAACTCAGATAGATGAAGATGTACATGATGAATTTGGAGGTGACAAACCTAAGGCAGCAAAAGCATGAGACGAGGCAAGGAACTTCTAAAATTGTTCAGTAAGTGAGTCCGTCGTAGGCGGAGCAGAAGTGGATGCTCCAGTCACCGTATAGTCAGATGGAGGTACAGGTGCAGCAGTGCAAGGCTGTGTAGGCCTAGGACCACGATATGACTGAGTGAACTAATTCTGAGAGAACTGATTATGCCTAGGCCGTTGAAATCGCAGTTGCACTCCCTTGTTCAATAGTTGAGGGCATTGAGCCTTCCAATGTCCTGACTGTTTGCAATAGCTACATTCATCATCTGCAGCCTTTGGATTAGGCTTAATGAAAGATGGACATTGGGGTACAACCAAAACAGACGAGGTGGTCGTTGGAAGAACTCCTTTCCCAGCGTGGGACTTATAACGCATTTCTTCAGCCAACAATTCACTAATAACTGAATCAACAGATGGCAAAGGAATGCGGTGCAAAATATTACCACGTAAAGATTCAAAATCATCACGAAGAGCCATTAAAAACTGAACCAATCGTTTCTCTTCTCTAGAAGCAATATATAAGGCAAAGGCACGAAGTTCAGAAGTTTCCGTGAGAGCTAATTGATCCCAAAGATCAGTCATGGCAGAATAAAACTCCTGAACATGTTTTTCTATTGAAGAGCACGAATATCAATTTCCAACTGATACTTTTTGGCGAAGTTAGATTGCGTATACAACCTCTCTAAATGATCCCACACATCTTTTGAAGTGTCATATTTAGCCAATTGCATGTCAATGGAGTGCTCAATAGAGTTATTAATCCAAGTTAAGATTTTCGAATTATTCATTTCCCAAGTTTCAAACTCTTCGACAAATTTACCATCCTTTTTATCTACAGGTTTATACACAATTCCAGAAATATATCCCCACGTCTTCTTTCCTTTTAAGAAATTTTTCATAACATAACTCCAATATGAAATTTTTTTACCATTCAATCTAACACTAATAGACTGCAACGAATCATCTTTATTACCAGTCATGATGTCAATCAATAATAAGCAAATATCACCAAAGCAAATCAACCAATGAAGTAGCTACAACCAAATCTGGCTAAACACAACTCTCAACAACAACACTAAAGACACAACTACACAACTCACAGCAACAAATCAAATAACCAACATCAAATCAATCAAAAGGTCTAATAAAAACAGTGAAAGACCAGATCCATCGACGATGAGATCTCCAATCTGATACTACAACGAATCACCGATCTGAAACTGCGACCCACTGGAAAACTGCGACCCCCCAGCCAACTCACAACGGAGTTGGATCCGCAAGTTTAGGAATGCCATTAAACCTTGCTCTTGATACCATGATAGATTAATTGAAAGAGATTAATTGAAAGAGAAATAATATGAGATTATCACTCAAAGGAAGAAACCAAATTACAAGTGAAGTAAACTAAAAAGAGCTTAACCCTTAACTAGGCAAAACTATAGGCAAAATTAGGGTAACATTAAAGAAGTAGAAAAATACAATAGTACCCTACCTAACATAAGTTAATAACAAAATAGTATTAATAATAACAATAATAGTATTAATAATAACAATAATTCTAATAGGTTGGACGCTTATATACATGATTATCTTGTGAAGAGGAAATACTGTAGTGCCTCAAAGACATTTCAAGCTGAAGCAGAGGTATCCACAGACCTGAACGGTGAGATAAGTAGGAATACCGTGGCAAAACAGACTTGATATATCTTCTGAAATGTTTTCTACTTTTGCATGATTTGGTCGACATATTTTTTTTAAATAAATATAGATTTAATTCTAAACATATTTTTATAAACATAGTTAGTCATTTATTAATCCATTCATTAATTAAAATAGATGATGGATTACAATCCCCTTGCATAAATTGAAGGATCCGCCAAATTTAGCTAAAGGTTTTTTATTTTTATTTATTTATATTTGAATATAATTATATTTATTTTTAAAAAATATATAACTATATTTATATTTCATCAAGAGTAATAAATTCAAGTTAGATGAGACGATTCATTTGAATTTTTCTTTTTCTCCTCAAACTATGGTATCTAAGTTATAATAAAATCGTATTTAATAATAATAACAAATTAATATTAGGTAAAATGATATGTTTTTTTATAAACTATGTTACTAATTTATTTTTTATAACTCTATTGAATTGAACGATAGAGTCTTGTTGTGCAATTATAATATTATTAATGTTTTGAATTTTATTTTTATAATTTTTTGTTGGATAAAGTAATAAAATTTTCTTTTTTATTTAATATCTAAATCACAATTGTATATTTTTTTTAAAATGATTAAACATTTCTTATACTGAAAAAAAAATTATATTTATATTTAAGTAATACTAACAAATTTAAGTTAGATAGATGATTTTTATAATAATTTTCTTTTTTTCTTAAATTATATTATCTAAGTGATGATATAATTTTACCTAAACTTGTATTATTGTATATATATTTGAGTAAAAAAAAATTAATATTAGGTAAGATAATCTTATTTTAATTATTTTTTTATAAAACTATACTACGAACTCATATTTTCTTATAATATTGATTTTAATTTTTGAATAAAAGTAATAAATTAGTATTAAGTAAATTGATCTTATTTTGATTATTTTATTATAAAATTATATTATTAATTTTTTGTTTTCTTAAAAAATTATGATATTAATTTTAATTTCTAATTTAAATTAGTAAATAAAAAAAGTTTATTTAATGTAAAAAAAAATTAAACGTCGAAAGAAAAAAACAAACTAAATAAATAAAAAAAATTAAATTACCTATTGAATTATAGTATATATAGACAAATATTATTATGTTTTTAGGGGTGTCAAGTAGGACAAAAAATTATCTTTCTACTTTTTTTGGTGGTCAAGTTACTATTATTACTCCTCGTACCGAAAGTATGTTCAAAATATATTTTTTACATAAATTAAAAAATAATAATAAAATAAATATCACTTTTATTCATAATAAACCGAATATAACTATATTAATGAATTTGTATTTTCTAAACTTAATAGACATTGGTTAAATATACTTAGGATAAATTAAAATTTATGAATATTTTGATCTATATAATTTTAAACATTATTTTATAAACGAAAGAATTTATAGTCGAAAACATATTCTTAAGAAAACCCTTTTAAGAACGCAGAGAATATATTACTTCAATCATTGGTGGAAAACTCAAGTTGGGATCACTATAATGAGTAAAATTGAGCACATAAGCAGGTGGGTAAAACAAAGGAGCATTTTTTACGACCATAAATAAAATAAAATGAAAACAAGGTGGAGAGAACCAAAATAAATGGAAAAAATTACGTTACGTTCTTAAAATATGATTACGATATGCTCTAATTTTTTTTATATAAGGATAGAGTTTATACATAATAAAATTCGTATAAAATTTATTTTTATATAAAAATAATAAAATATACTATAACTATATTCTAAAAATACGAAATAACATCTCAGAGGGATGGGCCAAAAATAAATACTAGTTGAAGGAAGGATGGGGTATGTTTCCCATTCACCGAACCAAATTTGATTGAGAGGTCACTTCACTTGCCCTTTCTTATGTTTTAAGTTATCAACGACTCCCATCCTCCCTCTTATCCGAATAAACATCTGCAGGCTTTCCTTGTACCCATTTAATTCTACAAAAAATGAAAATAATAATAATTCCATGTATCAATTGAAAAATGATAGACCAAATACATTACTGTGTACCCTTATTAAAACTAATATATTTCAATACCGGAAATATTAATATCTTTTATAATATATTAAAATTTTAAGATCAAGCAGTTAAGATATAATTAAAAAATATATTCTTGAATATAGTGATTAAATTTCATATATTAACATGTTTTATGTGAAATTTAATATAAAAAAAAGAAAGAAAAAAGAAAAATGTAGATTTGAGATAGTATAGGGCAGTGATGTTAGATTGTTGAGGGCAGCATGATTGACAGATGAAGGATAGAGGATGAGGAGGAGGAGGGGGAGGACAGTTACCTACTCCGCTGCTGTTGCGACTGCAGTTGCAGTACTTTTTTTTTTATTATAATCTTGAAACTATAATCTTAAATTATAATTTTAAAATTATATTTAAATAACGTTATTAATTTCATATTTATCTTATTTTTTTTTAAATTTATATTTGAGGTTATTAGTCTAAAAATTATAAAATAACTTAATATAAAAGACTATTTAATATTATGTTCAATCAGAGATTATAATTCTAAGACTATTAAATTATTTTATAATCTCTAAATTAATAATTCAAAATCCACATTTAAAAACGAACAAGATATTTTTAAAATTAATAATTTTATTTTAAATATAATTATTATAATTTAATTTAATTTAATTTTAAAATTATAATTTATACTTTAAAATTATAATTTCAAAATTATAATTCGAAGAAAAGTAACCAAGGGTTTTAAAGCGGTGGACTCTGAGGAGAGAGATTGGGGAAGATCTCCTCAATCTTGCAATTTTGTTGACATGTCTCTTTCATTGCTCTCTCTTCTCAGTATGCCCCTCTCCTTCTCCCTTCATTTTTTTGTATGTTTGTTCCGTATTTTAACCAATAAACGAGTAATAATTGGGCCCTTGAAATGTCAAGACGAGATGAGATGAGATGAGATGACTAGTATTTAGTTGAGGCTTAGACATTCATGGGCCTTACCATTTACTAGTGTAGTGGACTCCCTCTGCAGATACATACAGTAAAAAATAAATACATTATCTAGTGGAGTTCAAGAGTTTGAAAATTATAAAAATTCATTATTTTATATAATTTTATGAGATTATTAAGAAAAAAATTAAAATAAATAAATTATACTTTTATTTTTTTAAATTTGTATAAACTTTATTTATTCTTTTGAAAACTAAGATTGAACTAATTGACTTACACCCCCTACCACTTACTGTACTGTACTAGGGTTGGCCCAGGTAATAAACGACAAATACACCCCCCTATTACAACTTTTATTGACGCGTACAAAACATCCTACTATTTGTACCAGTGCTAGTATTAGCATTATCACCTCACCCACAATTGTACTGTAATCTTTATTATATATGGATGGATAGATTCTACTCTCGCTGAACCCAAGTTAATTTCTAGAGGGAGGGAGTGGGGGTCCAACTAAGGGGGGAGAAAACCGATGTAACGTATCACTGACAGAGGCTGGGGGGTGGGTTGGCAGTAAGAGTAAGAGTAAGGTCGAGTCTACATCAGACTCGTCTCCTGCCGCCGTGAATTCCGGACTACAGTCCCCACCCCCTTCATCTGTCCCACGTCTTGATTCCCCTCCTGATCCACAACCCTAGCCTCCTAGCTAATCACATAATAACAATAAACCCTAAACCCCACACATTCTTTTAAGATCCCTCTACTTACACCTCCTGCTCCTAGCTATGTGTGTGTGTATATATTCAGACCGACGACCTACAAAATCAACCGACATTGATTGATACTAGCATAATATATATATATATATATATATATATATATAGAGGAGTATCTTGTAGTCCTAATGTCGGAATCTGTCTATTTACATATATATTATTATTATACTATAATAAAAGGGAGTTCTCTTTTCTATAGGGTTGGCTTGTCATACATAGCTCACGATTTTACCAATGCATATACATTTATGTCTTCACTTAATCGATTCCACTTTTTAATTTCTCCCAGTGTAGTCACGTCTATCCAGTTGCATAAATAAATAAATAAACTACTATATAATTAATTGGGAAGAGAGAATGTGAGGGTGGTTGCAGGAGGAAAGGAGTGGAGGTACAGTGAGAAATTACAATGCTCTCGTAACAATGCCCGGCCCATGACAATGACACTTTTACTTTAATTTTTCGCAGTTTATACTAGCTACCTCATGGGCCATATTATGCTTAAATTTCTGGATTACAATTAATATTTGTCATATTTTGTGAGACAAGTTTCGCAAATAAAATTTCAGAACTTTAAAAAAAAGTATATTGAAGAATCTGAAACATAATGATTACATGGTCTTAACCATCACACGCTAAGACGACCTTTTCATAGATTTTATATAAATAAAGATTCTAATCCCCAATTTACCTGTTTCCGTGGAAGAATGACAGGTGGGTGGCTGATCGTGAAAATCTCAGCATGCATTATTACGTAAAAGAGGAGAGAGAGAGGAGCCGGGAAAAGAAAAGACGGAATGTGGCGTACTTTAAGCGCTGAAATCGAGCTTACATACGCCATGGTAGTCTCCTACCTCCCTCCCAACCTTCATATAAGTATATATATATATACATGTGTGTGTGCAACTTTTCTCTCTCTCTCTCTCTCTCTGTTTAGACGACGAAGTAATCCATTAAATAAATAAAACACCTTTTTCATTCTTAACCAAAGCGGAGGAGCTTACATAAGCACATTCCTTTTTCTACGTCACAACGCCAAAGAGAGAGAAAAAGAGGGTTTGCCTGCCTTTTTTCTCTCCATTCGCGTGCCCTCCTTTTCCGCCGCTGTCAGATCTCTTCACTTTCCCTCTCCTCCTCAATTCTTCCTCTTGTTTCCTTCTTCACTTTAGCTCTCTCTCTACTTCAGTATTCCCCTCTCTCTCACTAGCCTGTTTTAAGTCTCTCTACATAAAAATCGTTTTCCTTTTTGTTCTCCTATGAATAAAGGAATCAAACAGGAAATGGGTCTAGGATGATGATGAAGCATCTCGGTTTTACACAATACAACTGTGAGCTTTTTTTAATAATTTCCCATCCATCCCTGTTCTTTCTTCTTTTTAGTTCCGAAGCAATGTCCTTGTGTGTTTTGTATATCCACGTTTGTTGTATGTTTGTTATGCTTATCACCATATGCTTACGCTTAACTAAGTTCTGCTGCTGGATGCTGATCAATCAAAATTAAGGTTTGGTTGTGAGCAAACATGGAGTATATCTTTTCGGATATACTTGTTGTAAACTGATATATTCAATTGTACGCACCTTCAATGAGCGTACTACCCTAACTTGGGTTTATTAACGGTTTTCTTCTAATGCCTTTTTTAGACCCCGCTCTATTATAACTAACCAATTATTTACCGTTGTGATCGTAGTTTAGTTTTTAATTAATTTATACTTGTTAGACATCGATTCTCTGACATTTGTGTTACTGAATTTTGGGCAAATCAAATTGGGAGTATGAATTTAACTGCGATGTGCATATTTCGTCTTTTCTTGAAAGAAGGACCTGTAATTTTTAAGAATCAAATGCTACTGTACTAGAGATATTGCCTCCGACTCCATTCATCCAAAACCTTTTAGTTTTGCTAGTTTTTCCGTAATTTCTTTTGGAGAAAAGGAGGCAAGCTACTGAACTTGTGCCAAACTTCAAGTGATTCTCTGAATCAACCCTTTATATTTTGTATTGATAACTGTTGTTGGGGAAAATTAATGTTTTGTATATGAAAGTGATGTTGGAATATGGTAACTATGTGTTGGATGATGTGTATCTAATATATGGGCCACCACAGCCATTAAAATGCGCATTTCCTTAACCATACTCTGTTGCATACTAATTGGTAATCGCTCAATTCAACATTTTAGCTAATTGTATCCTAATTACCAAGATCAAGACTTGACGCCACCTTGTCCACCATCCTCATCTTCATGTGGCACCAAGTTCTTGCATGTTTCTGGCTATACTCTTGTTTCTATTGAATTTCAGTTAATACTTGACAAACATTAGATTTAATAATTTTCTTAAATTAGCTAATGCTTGTTTAGATGCAATAATTTAGCTAATATATAAGGTAAACATGTCTTTTGTGTCTATCCTATATTGAAAATGTAATCATTGTGCTTAATTGGTTGTTCATTGTCACCATCTATAACTAAATTATCCGTTACATGATCTGTGGTAGCTAGGGAAAATCCATCAAGTGGTGGATGACCTTATAGTGTGCAAGGAAAAAAGTGTCCATGTTATGTCATTTGTTTGGGATTACTAATCTGTAATTTAATTTTTCTAAACATGTGAACATAATTCATATTTAGATTCTGAGTTAATTCAGATTGATTTTTTTCTCTCTCTATTCTTAGATTCTGAGTTAATGTAGACTGAAATTTTTCTCTCTAATTTTTTTTTACAGACACATTATGACGAGTTTCAGGCAATGGGCGGTGACATTTGCAACGGGAAATGAAGGAGAGGCAGCGGTGGCGTTCTGAAGAGGATGCTCTGTTACTTGCATACGTGAAACAATATGGCCCAAGAGAGTGGCACCTTGTGTCACAGCGCATGAACACACCTCTTAATAGAGACGCAAAATCCTGCTTGGAAAGGTGGAAGAATTACCTAAAACCTGGCATAAAAAAGGGATCCCTTAGTGAAGAGGAGCAACGCCTTGTTATCCGCCTTCAGGCCAAACACGGGAACAAATGGAAGAAAATAGCGGCTGAAGTCCCTGGCCGAACTGCCAAGAGATTGGGTAAATGGTGGGAAGTGTTTAAAGAGAAGCAACAGAGAGAACACAAGGAGAATAACAAGATTATAGACCCTACAGAGGACAGCAAATACGATCAGATCCTAGAGACATTTGCCGAAAAACTAGTGAAAGAACGCCCTCCTCAAGCAGTATTCATGGCTACTTCCAATGGGGGATTTCTTCACTCTGACCCTCCTGCTCCTTCTCCACCAACTTTGCTTCCTCCATGGCTGTCTAATACTAGTGCCTCCTCTAATGTCAGATCACCATCCCCTTCGGTTACACTCAGTCTCTCTTCCTCTACAGCACCACGCCCATCTTCAATACCATGGCTACAGCCTGATAGGGGTCCCGACAATAACCCTTTTACATTGAGCAGCTTACCATCTCATGGAGCGCCTCAACGTGGTGAGAATATACTGGTTTCTGAGCTGGCAGAATGTTGTAGGGAATTGGATGAAGGGCACCGTGCCTGGGCAGCTCATAAGAAGGAAGCAGCTTGGAGGTTGAAAAGGGTAGAGCTGCAACTGGAGTCGGAGAAGACGTGTCGAAGAAAGGAGAAAATGGAGGAGTTTGAGGCAAAGTTGAAAGCTCTTGGTGAAGAGCAAAAAGTTGCTCTGGATAGAATTGAAGCCGAGTACAGAGAACAGTTGGCTGGATTGAGGAGGGATGCTGAAGCCAAGGAGCAGAAATTAGCTGATCAGTGGGCTGCAAAGCACTTGCGTCTTGCCAAGTTTCTTGAACAGATGGGAAGCCAACGACCGAGGGTTGCTGAGCCTAATGGGAGGTAAGCCTCCGTGTTCTCTATGATTGGTGTAGTCTTAACAGGTCTGACTGGCCTTTAACTTTGGCTCCATCATTTCACCTTTTCGATCATTTAGAAGATGTAAACTCTCATCTTCTCCTTGTTTAATCATGTGTCCATTCTCTACTGATAATTTATAATACTCTTAATGAGTACTTTTTCTCTATATACATGGTGCCTGTAGTCTCCTTCAGGCTGCTGGGAAGCAAATAAAATTATCTGCCCAATTGTTTTTTTTCTTCCGCGGTATCACATGCATCATGAATGTATGTATGTATATGTATCGTGGGCTTTATAAACAGAGCATTAGTAAGATTTCCCAATTATTGCAGAGTATATTGACATGCTGCTCGGTGCTTTCGTACCAAATCACCAGGGGCATTGGCTGCCATTGCAAAATTAGCTACCATATAGTGTATAATGCTAAGTGCCATTCTGTGGTTATATCATTCGGTGATTTTCATGCTTTTATATTACGATTACTATTATTATTGAAGCGTATCTATGTATCTTGTTGGGTACAAGCAAATTATGCATCAATTTGGAACTCATGAAAACACACTTCTTCCTTTTATGCAACTAGGGTTTACAAAAAGAACCCATTCAACTTGTTATAAATTTGGCTGGGCTTGTTTAATAACTAAACAACTATGGTAATTTTAAACAACTTTTATACCATTTGTTAAACTGTAAATAATTTGGTTTAACCACTGTTATCAAACCTATAGTATATGTTTGTGTAGCATGACACGCCAAGAATGGATTATACCTCATCCATTTTCGGAATGTATTCAACATGTGCTTCTTTACCTTCTGTGTGGATGTCATTCTGCTGCTTGGATTTGGCACTAATTCTGACGATGATGCCTGTTAGAACATAATAAATAGGGAAAAGAAAAAAAATTAAGAAAATGTCAAAAAGAATCCCATTTACGTACCAATTGTTTTAGGCTAAATTCACAATTACAATTCTATTATCATACAATAACACTCAATAATCTAAGAGGCAGAAATGAAACAAAATATATTCTTAAAATTTAAATGTGCTTTCTTTTTAAAGGTTGAAATTTTACGGGGCGCACAGTAAATACTATTTCATATAGTCTTCGCTCATATAAAATTGGGTCCTATTTCATCTTTATGTAGACATATTATGTGAAAATGTAAAATACACGTATCTAAATATATAGTTTTTCCATATATTATTATAAAAAAAGGTTAAGCGTTTGTAGGATATATTAGTATTACATTAATTATGTTTTTAATTGATTCTATAAAAACTTTATCGCGTATATTAATTCTCATAATTGCTCTTCTTACTTAGTTTATATATTTATAGTATTATACTACTACAAGTACTACTGTTATTGATTGTACGTGGCATCTCATTTACCAATTTAACCGGTACAACATTATATATCCATGGCGCCTCAAGAATTCTCCCTCAATAATGTAACTGTTAAAATGTTTTGATATAAAAGCAATCAATTATATAAATAATACTCTCTTCGGTTTAAAATTAGAGATAAATTTATAAACCAACAATAATTTTGTGTTTTCAAATATAAATTTAATATTAGTTAAGAATTTAACTGTTATATTTTTAATTTAAAAAAAAAAGAGAATATATAATAACAAATTACTGTAATATATAATTCTTTTATTTCACAACATATATATATACACTCATTTTAGCTGATTTACCCAATCAATCAGTCCGATCTGACGTTGCCGCTTCTCAATTCTCCATCCGTCCAACCATTTGGGCAAGTCCAACTACTTGCCTCATTTGGTATGTTGAATTCCGGACAAGTTTATGTATATAAAATTTAAATATTATATTAATTTCAATTATTAAAAAATATATATTTACGTTAAAATTTGTGTAATACATATATCTTTAATGATTAAAATTAACGTTGTGTTTAATTTTTGTGTACATATACTTATTCTAACTTAATTAACTATATATATAGCTTTGAGAATTTTGGGAAAATATCATAAAAGAAAAAATGTCTAAATGCTTCCTATACAAATTTTAGTATTCAAAAGAAAAAAAAATGTCAACAGCAAAAAAGGAAAATCAATAGTTCGGATTTAGA
The DNA here is from genome assembly GCA_947179155.2 of Hedera helix. Taxonomy (NCBI): domain Eukaryota; kingdom Viridiplantae; phylum Streptophyta; class Magnoliopsida; order Apiales; family Araliaceae; genus Hedera; species Hedera helix. The sequence continues at coordinate 47,065,307 of OX359268.1, read as the reverse complement.
ATGAAGCAGTAAGTTTTCTCTTTCAACCGGGCTTAAGCTTGCACGACCTAAATTTGGCTAATTCTATACTAAACTCTCATATATACTTTATTTATAACTTAATAATGAATTTCGGCCCAAACAATTACTCCCTCCATTCCGAATCAATACCATTTTTTTAAAGTCAATTTAAAATATTTTTTAAATATATTCTTAAACTAATAATATTTTTTAGGTAGTTTATGATATTTATAATTGAATTGATATAAACTATATAAATATATTCATGTCAATTTTGAGTTTCAAAATATTTAAAATTAACTTTTAAAAAGTTAATATTAATTGATTTTATAATTTAAAACGAAAATAATATTTTATGCATGCTTTTATTCTAAAGTTTAAATTAAGAGTACGTTTGACAGTCCACAATTTAGCAAGAAAGGATTCATAGTTACTGTACAAGCCTTAACCGCTAATTACTACCTTGTCCATATACGGAAAACACCAACTGACTAATTGTTTAAGGGTCTCTATATATTATTATCATGAGTAATTGTAGTCGTATTTAATTATTTGATGTTCATACTTGCATGGATTCATTGGGTTGACATAAATAAATATATGTGACCGTTTCTCCTTCCTGGTATTCATAAAAGTCACTCCGTTTTACCAACCTACGCTATAGAATCAATTATTGGTACTCCCATAGTCTAAAATTAAGCCAATAATTCTTGCTTCTTCTTCTCCTTCGTCTTTTTCTCCCTTTACCTGATCTCTCACTAATAACAACAGAAAGATAAAGCTTCAAAGGGATTTGTTTATTTGTTTAAGGTGATGGTCTTTTTCTCTGATAAAATCGTTCATGATCTCGAGAACTTACGAGCAAGAGAGAATCACGTGGAATATTGTAGCTTACGAGTGAGAATTAAGCTATTTTATTACACTCCGTGGTCTTTTAGAATAACAAGAAAACTGTGGAGTGTACTATTCGCCTTAACGAAAATTTAATAGTAAGATTTTTTATTACACTACTTACTTATATAATTACAACTTGCATCACAATTTTAAATTTAAGAATTTTTATAAATTAAATATGTTAAAATTAACTAAAAAAATATTAAATATATTAATTATAAAATTATTTTATTGTTTATTTATTTTTTTGTATTTCATTATATTAATATATTAATAATGTGTACGATATTTTTTATTAAAAAGATTAGCTACCTCTACAGTATATTATTTGACTAATAATGCACAACTTTTTACTAATGAAAACATTAAATAAAATTTAAAATTAGACAATTCATCTATTAATTATAGGGAGAATTATATTTACTAGTACTTTTTAAAAAAATATTAACACAAAAGTGCATACATAAAATATTTATAAAATTAGTAAATTGTTAATATTTAATTTTCAAATTAGTGCATTGTTATTCCATTAATTTAGTTAGGTGATTTAATGGGTAATTGATTCCAAATTTCAAAATTCAAAATTCAAATTACTTAAAAAATTGAAATGAAAAGTTGAATAAAAAGTCAAACAAACTATCCTTAAAAAGGGATCCAATTAAATTGGATCTCTCAAATCCTTTTATCTTATCAGTGTTTCTCTTTAAAGTAAACCAGTCAACCATGGCGAAAATCAGCTGCTCCGCCGATCAGTTAGCGTAGTTCTTCGACGCCAACACCACCAACCACACCGCAGCTGTTACCTCCATACTAGTGTTTAGTTATCTGGAGAAATCGAGAAATCCAACCATGAACGTGAAGACTTCATTGACGCCACCATGAGCGTGACTACGAAGGCATTGGAGGGGGCGTCGAAGGCAAAGGGGAAACCGAAAAGGTAGTAGAAGAGGCCGACGGTAGCGACATCGAGGACGTTAGTGAGCATGATGCTTATGGTATTTTTGGCGCGGACAGAGCCGATGCAGAGCATGGGGAAGCCGAGCTGCATGAAGAAGACGAGGTAGGAGAAGAAGAGGAGGTAAGTGGTGATTTTTTTGTTGCAGTAAAACTAGGTAACCAAACACTGGTATGGAGGTAACTAAACACTATAAACACTAGTATTGAGGTAACCAATTCCTGAATATGTAGTAACTAGTTTTTTCTACAGTAAATCTAGGTAATCAAACACTAATATGGAGGTAACCAATTCCTGAATATGTAGCAACTAGTTTTTTCGTGCAGTAACTCTAGGTAACCAAACACAGTTGATAACCAAACTTTCATATCAAGGTAACCAAACCTTTATACCAAGGTAACCAAAATCTTAAGTTACTAATTTATTTTGAAAGTGATGCAGTTGGTAGCCAAACCTTTATGTTGTTGGTTGCTAAACCTTCAGACCAAGGTAACCAATTCAGTTTTATTAGGTAACAAATTTATTTTGAATGTGATGCAGTTGGTAGCCAAACATTCATACAAAGGCAACCATTTTAGTTTTTGTGCGTAACCATTTCGAGGCGAAGGAGGATGATGAAGGGGAGGAGAGGGCGATGTAGCAGTGGCGCAACCAAGGACTTTCGAAGATTTGCGGCGGATGAGGATGATAAAAGGGAGGCGAATGAAGATAAAGATGAAAGGGAGGCAACAACAGAGGAGGATGATGAAGATAATGATGAAGATGAGACGACGGAAGATGATGATAAAGGGAATGCAGAGATTCGCGGCAGAGGCAGTGATGAAGAGGGTGAGGAAGTAGCGAAAAAAGATGAAGATTATGATAGATAAGATAATTTTTTTGTTTTTCATTCCTTTTAATTTGAATTTTGTATTATGAATTTATTTTTGTTGTTAGATTCCAAATATTTGAATTTAAATTATTAATTATGACAGTTATTTGTCCTTGATTTTAGGGTTCCTTATTAATTTGAAATTAAATAGTTTGAATTTGTTGCCCTTTTTTTGTAATTATTTTGTGGATGCACTAATGATGTAATTATTTTTTAATTGTTGTATATTTCTGTAAAGAACCCTTAATTATATACTCAACCTAACTCAATTTAGGTTGGCTTAGGACCGACCAACGGATCATTTGTCACTAAAAGGTTCAATGAATTTAAAGACTCTAGTCTAACCTAGCATTGTGTTTTTTTGTTATAGGCCTATTTAGTGTCCATTAACAACCTACTCTATTTTTTTTTATGACTATTAATTATACCTTTATAAAAATATTAACAAGTACAACCAGACTAAGCCTACGTATACACTAAAATAGGCCAAGACAGTGAGAGATTATTCCATATTTCTAAGATAAGTAACAATATGCTTTCTCATCTCATATACCTGTAAGGTCTGCCTATGGTGAGGCACACAAGTATATAAAAGGGGGAGTATACTTTTCACTTATTCCAAGAGCGTGGAATAATTTTTTCAAGACAACACACCTACAAATAACACAACAAACTAAACTCACCTAAACAAAAATACTATGAGTGTAAGTTTGTTACAATTATATATACTAATTGAATTGAAGATGTTGTCGAATTAACATCAAAATTTGAAAAGTTTTAATCAAACAATGACCATTAGTAAAACTAATGTATGCATTTATCGAGTAATAATGCTTTTATTTTATTCTTATCTTTGGGACATAATTAAGTTGAGTATTAAATTAATTTGTGTAAAAAATTATAACAATTCATGATTAAATATGATTATGATTGAATATACTCATGAATCTCGAAAAACGAATAGGCAAGGATGTCATATCATTGTAAAAAATTTCACACCTATTATTAATAAATAAAATTTTAAATAATTAACCACTTGAGTCAATTTATGTATCAACAAAGTTAATTTACCAAATTAACTTCGTTGATTCCTAAATTAAATGTTGTACTTTTAAATATAGCTAATGGTGTAAATGGATATACTCAGATACAAATACAGTAATATTCGTATTTGAAAAATTAATACCCTATCTATATCCGGTATTCGACGAATTTAAAAAAAAATATCCGTATTCAGTATTCGAAAATATATCAAAATATGGATAATATCCGTTTCCAATGAAAAGCCAAAACAAAGAAATTGAGAAACCAAGAATTGAAAAGCCCAACCTAAAGAAATCTCAGAAGGTAGAGACGAACGAAGAAGGAAGTAAGCTCAGGCACCATATTAACTTGATAACACCTATCATGACATGATGTTTTAAAAATGATTTTTGTAAAAAACAATTGGTACAAATGTTTCTACGGAGGTTTAAAAGCTTTTAATAGGTTGAATTTTAATAAAAACTGTGTAAAACTCAATATTTTTTATGATAAAAAACCAATATTTTGACAAAAGATGAACTTGTATAGGAGAGAGAAAGTGAATTTTTTTTTATTCTCCAGCTTTTATACTTAATCCATGAGGTTTGATCAAACGGTGATGATTTTAGATCAAATCAGATTGATCTATTAATGGCTTTGATTAAATAATTTTTGATCCAATGGTCATTGTATTCCCTTAGTCCACTAAAATGGTTAGTGGATGGCGTTAGTGGGTGACTCTGATGGTAACTAATTGACAACTTTTATTTCTCTCGAGTTAAAAGTGAATATATCAACGGGAGTTCTTCAGCAAAAAAACAAAAAAATATAAGTAGGAGTTATGTCTTGAGTCACGTGCCAACATTATGTCTTGTGCAGTATTGTGACTACTATATTATAAATTATAATAAAAGATTAATTACATCATTTCATCAGTTTCAATGTTTTTCAATCTCTTTCATCAATTATATTTAACGTTATAACGAATTTGAATTAAAATACACATACGAATATCCGAATATTTATGGTCGAATGCTAAACGAATATGGATATTGTTATATTAGTATTAATATCCGTTTATTTTCAGATACCTTATATCTGAATATGGATATATCTACTTAATTTTGAATACAAATAATATTTATTTTATTTTGAATACGGATACGAAATTTTCAATTACCATTTATGGTCCTAAATATAGCAATTTTTTTTTTTTTTTTTTTTTTGCAACAAAAAACTTATTGGATAGGAAAGTACATTAGCAATTCCATAGAATTAAATTTTAGTTAAAGTTTGGTACTCAATTAGTCAATTTCAATTGCAAGTCATGGAATCAAGTTGTGAAACATAGCATAAAAGAAAATTAAAATCTTACTTTTTTTTTTTAATATCTTAAATGCGCCTACAATTTTGATTGAATCCTTTACTCGTGGCCAAATAAGTTTGATAATTCACTGACTACGCCTTCCTGTTACGAATGAAAATTTACATTTTTTTTAGTGTTATGATGATTAAATACTCGATAAGATTTTTTTTCCCTTCAATGTGGGAATTATAAAATAATAAATAAATAAAGTAGAGCAATTTCTCATTAAGATTAGGAATAGGGGCCAAGCAACCTTCGGAAAGCTAAAGGATTAGCCATGCCGGCCTGGTCCATATAAAATGAGTTGGACCAATTCGTGGGCCGCAAATACACTCATAACCCTATCACCGATGGCTAAAAGCCTAAAACTCGTGGATCATTCACATCCCTCTCACTGTTTTTTATTTTTGATTTTTATTTTGACAAAAAATTCAATACGGGAAATACGCGAGTATGTCTTTTTATCCAACCAAAGATCGTTCAATAGATCGTTGATAGTGTTGTTATTTAGATAGAGAAGATGAGCTGATTATCGATTTAAAGATCAATTGAAAGCCCTAGAAATAGTTGGGGTTGTCCAAATTTTTTAAATTATAAGTGTATGTACGTGTATTTGAATGTATAGAGTGATATTATTGTTATAGTGTTTCAGCGATGGAGAGTGAAACTGGTGACATAGGGCACTGTCGTTGAGCCGATTGGCTTTTCTACTTGTTCAGGATGGAAATTGACTCGCCGCCGCCGCTTGAACCTAATTCTCTTTCTCCTCAATTTCGTATTGTTCGGGTATACCTTTTTTCCCTTTTCTTGTTAGTTGTATTTTACATACTAATTTGCTGAGAGATTGAGCTATAAAAAGAAAAATAATTCTGATTCTGATTTGAATCATCGAAATTGTATGCTCCTAGTTAATAGACTTGTTAAAGGACTCTTTGTTTTTTTGCTTTTTGTCCCCTTAATTTTTGTGTTAGAGCTAAACCAAATTCAGTTCATTCTATGAAGTATTTTTTTTTTGTTACTGTTGAATTTATTTGCTACTGTTGCTTTGACGGCTGATTTCTTGCAATTGAGGAAACTTTAGGACTCTAATTTTTTTTTTTTTTTTTTTATTATTATTAACTATTTTAATTGTAATTCTTAAATATAGTATGCAAATTTCCAATGAACAGAGCTAGGACTATGTCTGTGGATGTCTGGATGTGGTGGCTGAGGTTGTAAATGAAGGAGGTTTTAAAATTGTTTCTGGGCAGGATCAAATCAAATCCGAGAGAGGGGGGGGGGGGGATTGTGTTTTATTTGGCTCAGGGAGGACGGACATTATGTTAGAGTTCTTAGATTGAAATTTATGCTCGTGATATAGTTTGAGATACTGGTTGATAAAGGGCATCATTATACCATTTACAATAATAAAGTGATTTAGAAAGAGAGTATTCAAGACTTCAGTCTTCCTCCCGTCCTCCCCCATCCCCACGCAAATAGGATTATTATTATTATTAATATTAAAATTAAAAAACCACCGCGGCCTTTACCAAGTATGTTAGAACTTAGAAGAGAGGAGGAAAGAAGAAAAAATGTCATACCTGCTTCATACGTATTGTATTTGATGAAGTCTGAAAGCTAGATGGAAATTCCAAAAACACGATTTTATGTATAGATTATGAATAGACTTTTAGCATTTTCCTACTTCTTTGAGGGTATATTACCTTGGATATGAATGTATAAGTTTACTCATACGGGCCAATAGCATGAATTAGCCCTCTACCCAATTTATGTCTCATGGCCTAGCACGATTGCGCCATCAACAAAATCTAGCAATCATCAAATTATCATTGATTATTTTAAACAATAGACCCAAAATAATTATAATTAGTTCCGTGTGTAACCTTTTCTTTTGTTTTTTCCTTATAGTTTTTAAAGATAAAGCGTCTTAACCTTTTTGTTCCTTCTGCGCTTTGTATTGATCTCCCATTTTGTAAAGCCAGACGTATATACACTTGGACAAATATATATATATATTTAATATTGATAATTCTGTTAAATTTTTTTAGCAACCAGAATCCAGATGAGGGTAACAATTAGTTAGATGAGTTGTACTGTGATTTTAGGTATTAGCTTGTAACTTTTTTTTATCTAGTTGAAACTTGAAACACTCTTAAGCACTCTCAGATAAGCAAAGGTGATTCAAGTTTTATTGAGTTTGTGCTTCTAGTTTATTGGATATAACTTGTGTAGGATCTTATTTGGGTTTATTTTTTCTATGTCTAATTGCGTTATAAATAGCTATTTACATTTTCTCTTATAATTCTATATCAGAGGCTTGCCCTGCATGGAGTTCCTGAAGAGAATTTCGAGCAGCTACAGCCTGGTTTGGTCACATATGTTAAGGATAACAAGTTTCAAATTCCAGAATTAGTCACTGCTATTTTACCAAGTGATGATGAGGCACTGGAGGCTGCCACAGAAGCACAAAAAGAGTCTACAAAACCTCGTCTGGGGCCTAGTCTTCAAGATCAATTCCGCGAAAGCATGATTTGGTTGCAGTGGTTGATGTTCGAGAGTGAACCAGGTGCTGCACTAAAACACTTGGCGAAAGTGAACGTTGGCCAGCGAGGTGTCTGTGGAGCTGTTTGGGGAAACAATGATATAGCATACCGATGCAGAACTTGTGAACATGACCCAACATGTGCGATTTGTGTTCCTTGTTTCCAGAATGGGAATCACAAGGATCATGACTATTCAATTATATATACTGGTGGTGGTTGCTGTGACTGTGGAGATGTGACAGCATGGAAACGTGAGGGCTTTTGTTCCAAGCATAAAGGTGCTGAGAAGATACAACCTCTTCCTGAGGAGTTCGCAAATTCTGTGGGGCCTGTTCTGGACTCCCTACTCCTTTATTGGATGAAGAAACTACAACTTACAGAAACTATGTTTCTGGAAAGTCTTGTCGCAACCAAGTTGAAAAGCCCTACTGATGAGCTGACGGCTGCAGTGGTGGAGATGCTTTTGGATTTCTGTAAGCATAGTGAAAGTTTGCTCTGTTTTATTTCTGGGAGGGTTTTTTCTTTGGCTGGTTTATTGGATATTCTGGTAAGGGCAGAGCGGTTCTTGGGTGGTGTTGCTGTTAAGAAGCTCCACAAGTTACTTCTGAAACTGTTGGGTGAACCTTTGTTCAAATATGAGTTTGCAAAAATTTTTCTAAGCTACTATCCGACTGTTGTAGATGAAGCGATAAAAGAGTCTAGTGATAAAATTTTAAAAAAGTATCCATTGCTATCGACCTTCTCTGTGCAAATTTTCACAGTGCCTACTTTAACCCCTCTTCTTGTTAAGGAAGTGAATCTTTTAGCCATGTTACTGGAATGTTTATGCGACATTTTTTGTTTTTGCGAGGGAGAAGATGGCCGCCTACAGGTAATTTTTCTTCCCTTTTTTTTTCTTTTTCGCTTTTTAGTTTCAGTCTATAACTTCTATAAATTTGTATTGTCATGCTTGTCTGCTAGCAGAGTGGAGTCATCATTTTAACGACTTTTTACATTTTATTTGCCTTTGAATTTGTACATTTTGCTTATGATTATATGGACCTGTAGCTATTCTGTTTTAATGCTGCAGAAATGGTTTTAAAACCATAACTCTGCGCTAGGGAGCATTGTGAGTGAGTATGTGGATGTAGTTTCCTTTTTTCTTCTTTTTTCCCCCTTTTTAATTATGTGTTTTCATATATGAATTTCTTGTTGGCAAAAGTAGGTGATCACAGTTCATATCTATATACTTACAACCAAGGAATCACGTAGGTAGTTGAATCATCCATATCTAATGTTTAGATGTACTCCTCCCTCTAAACACATGCACAATAACTCACATGATACTTCTCTCAATAAATTATTTATAATCCTCATGTTGGCCGAGTGAGGTGCTCTTCTTTTTTGAGTAATCTACAATTGAAATAAGTGATGAGCAGTTTCTTTAATACCAAACACTTTTTAATTTTTTATTAGTTTAATATCCTTTTCATTTACAAACACAAACTGCTTATAAGCAAAAGCAGTAATCACATTGCTTAAGCAATCCTAAACATACTCTTGATAATGGAGCAAAGTGATTATGTTTTTTTCATCAATAAATTGGTAACTAGATTCTTACGTTTCGTGTAGCTTTCTTCTGTGACATTCTATTTTTTTTTTCTCAGTAATTGCTTCTTCTCTAATCTGTTGTTTTAATTTCTTGACCTAGTGTTCCCTGCTACTTGCATTCTAGCACAATTGATTGTAATTTTTTGCAGGTTTCTAAGTGGGGAGATTTATATGAAATAACACTTCGCGTGGTTGAAGATATTCGATTTGTCATGAGCCATTCTGTGGTACCTAAGTATGTGACCTGTAATCGACGCGATATCTCAAGAACTTGGATGAAACTCTTGGCTTTTGTACAAGGGATGAACCCTGAAAAGAGAGAGACTGGCGTTCATATAGAAGAAGAAAATGAGAATGTGCATTTGCCATTTGTTTTAGGTCAGTCTATTGCCAACATTCATTCTTTATTAGTTGGTGGGGCATTTTCTGTTAGTAGCACCGAGGAGGCAGATGTTGAACATTTTTCCAACACATATGCGCAAGATTTTGATGATCAAGAAAGCCTAAGGCATGCAAAAGTAGGAAGGCTTTCTCAGGAAAGCTATGTTAGCAGTGTATCAGGTAGGAGCAGTACGTTGGATTGTGCATCCAAGGCTGAAGTAAAGTCTGATATGTTTCTATTTCCAACTTCTGCTTCATGTTTAATATTTGAGTGCCTCCGAGCTTTCGAGAACTGGTTGGGAGTGGATAATACATCAAGTCCTTTTCTCAGTGTTTTATCTCCGAAGACGAGTAACATCTCTGGTAAAAAATTCTTTAAGAGAACACTATCTAAGATTAAGAAGGGTAAACATATGGTTAAGTCCAACAGTACATGTTCCTCCATCAGAAATCAAACAAGTTCAAGCAGTGGTGATTTTCATACTGGTCCAGACTTGGAGAATGCTCTAGCTATAAAACAAGACACCGGGCATGCAAGTTTTGATGATAATGCAGTGGAAGCAGAATATACGAATGACTTAGAAGCCCTCCATGCTCTTAGTTTATCGGATTGGCCTGATATATCATACGATGTTAGTTCTCAAGATATATCTGTGCACATTCCATTACATAGATTGCTTTCATTGGTTTTACAGAGAGCTTTGAGAAGGTGTTATGGTGAATCTTTATCACCACATATGATAACTTCTAGTCATGATTCATTATCAGCTATCTGTCATGACTTTTTTGGTCATGTTTTAGGAGGGTGCCACCCTTACGGGTTTTCTGCGTTTGTTATGGAGCATCCTTTACGCATTAGGGTATTTTGTGCTGAGGTTCATGCTGGAATGTGGCGGAAGAATGGGGAAGCTGCAATATTATCTTGTGAGTGGTATCGTTCAGTTCGCTGGTATGCGAGTTATTCTTTACTAGTAAAGTTATTGATCCACTTCACTTGAAACTTAACAAAAAAGAAAGGCCCACTGCACATGTAGTGTCTCTCTTGGGATGGTTAGTCTCTGTAAATGTATTTAATTTGGTTCCTTGGTGCAGGTCTGAACAAGGTCTAGAGCTTGATCTATTTCTGCTGCAGTGCTGTGCTGCGTTAGCTCCAGCAGATCTTTATGTCAATAGGATCATAGATCGTTATGGGCTATCAAGTTACCTTTCTTTGGATCTTGAACGGTCTAGCGAGTATGTGGCTCATTCCAATCTTCTCTTTATTAGAGATCAAATGTTGGTGTTTCTTTTTTATCATTTTTTCCTGTTGGAAAAACCTGACATATATTTTTTGAAACATGTTCTCACCCATCTAGCTAAACAGATCTTTCTGTTTAAGCATAAAAATCCTAAGTACTTGGTATATTTAGTTCATGTTTATGCATGGAGCAAAAGTATTTTGCTTATGTGATAAAGTTTGACTAGGTTCGATGCTATATATATATATATTTTAATTGATCATTTCTATGGCGTATAGACAACTTGATCATGTAGCTTTAGCTGAATAACCTAATTTCTTCCCATACTTATTTTACAGGTATGAACCAGTTTTAATGCAGGAAATGCTAACTCTTATTATACAAATTGTTAAAGAAAGACGTTTTTGTGGATTAACGCCTGCTGAATGTTTGCAACGAGAGTTAATTTATAAGCTATCAATTGGAGATGCGACACATAGTCAATTGGTGAAATCTCTTCCTCGTGATCTTTCCAAAGTTGGCGCGCTTCAGGAAATATTGGATACAATAGCAGTTTACTCAAATCCGTCTGGCATGAATCAGGTTTGTTCGTGGCACTATTGTCTAACTTTTTGCTGAACATTTTTTTGCGACAATTTTTTCACATTTTTATGATCTGACTTGCTTCTGTATCTCTCGTCCTAATAATTCTCACTATCCCAGGGCATGTATAAACTGCGATTGGCATACTGGAAGGAACTAGACTTATATCATCCTCGTTGGAACTCAAGGGACTTACAAGTTGCTGAAGAAAGATACTTGCGCTTTTGTAATGTTTCTACATTGACAACTCAGCTTCCCAAATGGACAAAGATTTATCATCCTCTCAATGGAATAGCTCGAATAGCTACTAGTAAACCAGTTCTTCAAATTGTCCGTGCAGTTCTATATTATGCTGTTTTCACTGATAAGTTGACTGCATCACGCGCTCCTGACGGTGTCCTCCTAAGTGCATTGCACTTACTGTCACTAGCAATAGATATCTGTTATGTGCAGAAAGAATCTGGTGAACGGTCAAACTATAGTGGCGAGTTGATTCCTGTTTTAGCTTTTGCTGGTGAAGAAATAAGCACAGGTCTTACTAATGGATATAATGACCAGAGTCTGCTGTCACTTCTGGTTTCATTGATGAGGATGCACAGATTAGAAAATCCAGAAAAGTTTATGGAAGCTGGAAATCTCAACCTTTCCTCTTTGATTGAAAACTTACTGAAAAAGTTTGCTGAACTTGATTCTGGATGCATGACCAATCTGCAAAAATTTGCACCTGAAGTAGTCAATCGGCTATTGCAGTCTAAGTCAAATAGTGATAAAAGTATCGTGGGGTCAGATTGCGATAGTGATAAGCGCAAGGCAAAAGCTCGAGAGAGGCAAGCTGCTATATTGGTGAGTTGTTATAATATAACACTATATTCGTTTTGCCTGTAAATTTCCTTCAGTACTTGAAAAAGTCTCCATTGCAATGCTCAATCGGCAAAATGAAGTTAACATGGAGATAATACATGGACCAATTAGGATTGCAGTGCACCCACAGCTGAGGCGTGCCAGCAGTTTAGTTATGTCATATGTGACCAACGTGTCTGGTTGGAGCTGCCCCATCAAGCATGTCCCTTTTTTTTCTCTCTCTCTCTCTCTCTCTCTCTCTTTTCAATCATGTTAAATAACTTGGATGTATTCAACCTCTTTATTTTATTCTTTCGTTGGTTGGTTCGAAATGGTTAAAGTGTCCACGATGAAGAACGGTTACAAAAGAATATTTACCATACTAAATAAAAAATAAATATATGCATGATTGAGACTTCAGCCATTCCTTTGTTTTTGGAGCTGGAAATCTAAAATTCCTTACTTTTAGACACAGAAATGGAAATGCTAATTCCACAAAGAAATATGGTAGTTCCACGTGGTCCTTATCACATGAATATTAACTGGGTCCCATACTCATCTATGAAGGGAATTTGTAGAATTAGAACTTTGGCTTATGGAATTTTGAGTCCTGTAAGACCTGTGTGAATAATTTGGATATGATTAGTGCTTCTCCAAAGTCAAAGAGTTTTTGTTTTTTATTTATGACTTTTTCACCAGATACACAAGGACTAAAACTGTAGGTTCAATCGTATTTTTTCTTATAAAAGAACCATTATTTTGTATCTATTTAGATGAGCTATCTGGTACCAAATATGCCTTTCAGTTGGAGGCTAATGTAGAACCAAATTTCCCCTGTTTCAGGTTAAATCCAATTGTTTCAGATCTTTCTTGTCAAGGTAGTGTGGTTATATTTTGCTTTCCAATGCTAACAGAGTTCTATTTGCAGGAAAAAATGAGAGCCCAGCAATCCAAATTCTTGGCAAGCGTTAATCCCTCTGCAGATGAAGGGTTGGATGACGCGAACATGGTTCAGGAAGTATCTTCTTCGGATGCCGGACATGAATCAGAAGAATCTGAACAAGTCATTTGCTCTCTTTGCCATGATCTTAAATCTAATAGCCCAGTGTCTTATCTAATTCTTCTCCAGGTAGGTGACACGCTAGCATTTGTTCCATATGGCATTACTACTAACTTGTTCTATTAACCCATGTAGTTTATTATTTATTGACTCTTGCACAAAACCAATCTGATGTTTATTTATTTGTTTATTTATTTTAAATTCCTGGAACAAGAAATCCAGACTTCTTAGTTTAGTTGACAGAGGACCCCCTTCATGGGATCGGTCAGAGAAAGAACCTGTTTTTACCAGCATGCCTGCAATGAGTGTTCCATCTCCAAGTAGCACTGCCTCAAGCAGTTCAGAAATTTCCTCTTCTCAGTTAATGCATTTAATACAGAATGCAGTAAACGAATTTGCTTCTCATGGGCAACCTAGGGAAGTAAATGCTTTCATAGATTTCATCAAGAATCGGTTCCCTTCAGTGATGAATATTCAACTTCCCGACACATTGAATGATACAAGGGAAAGGACTGCATCTTCACTTGAGGCATTGGAAGAACGTATGCACCTGTTGATACAGGGTGTAATGCATGATAACTTGTTGCATTCAAATTCCGTAAAAAATACAGAGAATGCTTCAGCAGGGGGAGTTGGTCTGACAAGAAGCGAAGAAGCTAAAACTCTTCTGCTTGGAAAATACATTGCTGCTTTCTCAAAAGAATCATTAGATAATCCTTCACCCTCGGGAAATTCCAGTTTTCATAATGACAAGTCACAGTCCCAATCTATGACGCAACTCTCAGCATATGATGGGTTTGGCCCCTCAGATTGTGATGGGATTTTTCTTTCTTCTTGTGGACATGCTGTGCATCAGGGATGTCTTGATAGTTACTTATCTTCGCTGAAGGATAGGTAAGTTTTTTAAGTGATATAGTGTAGCAAAATGTTCTTTGTATTAGTCTTCTTTTTATTCTCTCTCGTATAATCCACAACAACCTCAAAAATAAAGAAAACTCACTAGACATGCCCAGACAAATGAAACACAGGTGTGCAGACGCACATAAGCAATATGGAAATTAAAGGCAGTAAACTATTTAATGCAAGTTGAATGTTGCTGCTTTGGTGCTTGAAAAACTGTATGTTGGTTTTAGAAAGATCAAGAATTTTAAGTATATAAATTGTGGAGTTAGTTCTATAGAGAGGCGGGTCATTCTATCAGTTCTTGATCAAATAACAAGGAGTTCTCTAAAGCAATACAATAGCTGGAAGAAAAAAATAGAAAGAACTAAAGAAGCACAACTTGCCAATCTCTACGAACATTTGAAATGGCAAAACCTCAAAAAGCTCCCTTAACAAAAGCCCACAACAATGTGATAAATGAAAACCCTATCCCAAATAAGAGGTACAAAGGGAAATGCCACTTACAAAGAATCTTGGCATCCTCGTGCCTTCCAAATCCCCAAAACGTTACCCGAAGCAAACTCTTCAAGGAGTAGGGGGATACCTAAGCCTCCTCAAAAATTCCAAAAAGAGAATTCTAAAGCCTCAGCACAATGAAAAGAAATAGGCTCATGACACTCTGAACTTTGCCTGTACATGATCTCCGCACTGCACAATGCATCCCCCTCTCCATGGTTCCCATTGCCTCTTTTACGTTTTGTTGTTATACTTGTATCATAGAGTTTCGAGGGCAGATGCATTGCTTGATAGTTTCAACTCTATTTTTTACCTTTTTATCAGTAATAAAAAAATTATTTTTAAATTACCAGAAAATGGGGTGAAGCCCACGGTGTATGCAATGTGGTTATAAAGAACAAAAAAACAACCTCCCAAACCAAATACCTAAAAAAATCTCAAGGACACACAAAAGGGTCCCGGGAGCTCCCAAAATATAATTAACATTAAGCTCCCAATACAAACTCTGCAAAAATAAATAAATATAAACAACATAGCATATCCTGGAAAAATCTCTGAAAGGCCTAAATGGCTTTGAACCTTGTTTATACAGGTATATTAGAAGAATTGTATTCGAAGGAGGGCATATTGTGGATCCTGATCAGGTATGAACTCTGTTGGTCCTTTTGTTGAATGAATTTGGTTAAATATTGATTTTGAAAATTTCCAATTCTTGTCACAGGGGGAATTCCTCTGTCCTGTATGTCGTGGACTTGCAAATTCTGTCTTGCCAGCATTACCCAGAGATTCAGAAAAGCTCTGTAGGCTGCCAATGCCTCCAACTGTTATTCCATCAGATTCTGAGGCCTCATCACCAACGTCAAACTTAGAAATTGATTCCCTTCGTCTTCAACAAGCCTTGTCTCTTTTGCTAAGTGCAGCTGACGTCTCTGGGAGGGATGAAATCCTCAAATCTGTCCCAATGCAGCATAATGGAAGGATAAGGCCGAACCCTGAAAGTGTACTTCGTGTACTCTGTGGAATGTATTTTCCAGGCAAGGATAGGATTTCAGGATCTGGTCGGGTAAGCCACTCGATGATTATGTGGGACACACTTAAGTACTCCCTTATGTCAACTGAAATTGCAGCACGCTCTGGGCGGACTTCCTTGTCTCCAGAATATAGCCAAAATGCTTTAATGAAGGAACTCAAATCTTCTAGTGGGTTTATATTATCCTTATTGCTAAAAATTGTGCAAAGCACCCGAACAAAGGACTCTCTTAGTTTCCTTTTAAGGTTGAGAGGCATTAAGCTCTTTTCGGAGTCTATATGCTCTGGTTTTTCTGTTGAGGAGTTTCCTAGCCGCTCATGCAGACAAGGAGGTATAACATCTGTTTTGGCATTTTTAAATATTGTTCTTGTGTCTTACGATTCCTTCTGTCCTGAAAAGATTGTCACTTTTGACTTTTATTTTTGTCTAGAAATGATGCAATAAGATTCAAAATGATTGCTTTTTTGTTACCGCAAATATGGGCACACAAACGCCTCATTAGAAGGAGTACTCAATTTCCAAATCAGATTAGATATGAGGAACAGACGAGGGTGTTTGATCACTCTAAAAGAGAGGAACTATTTCTCCCAGCTGGTGACATTGGTGTATCTTTTGCTGGTTGTACGGATTATCATTATGCTACATGTAAGGATTTGAAATCCTGTCATTAGCTGATGAGGGTTGAACTAATTTTAGTCAGTCAGAACTTTACTTACCGAGGAGTTAGAATGGGTGAAACCATACTTCTCTGATAGGGAGAACATTTACTAATCTTGGGACTTGGATAGTGTTCAAAATTTGTGAACAGGCATGATAAACGCAATATCTATTCTTTGATACATGATGGAACCTGTGATTTATATAATGGCTTATCTGCTTTATGACGATATTTGATCTTTCTTCTTGACCACTTACTGGTCAATACTATAGTTTAACAAGAACTGATATGCATTGCATCTTCTTTGTTTGGATAAAGATTCGTTGAGGATAAATCTTTTTCTTGTATTGACACTATGCTCGATAGGTAATATGCTATGCATCTTGGAGAATGCTGAAACAGAAGTACGATACCCAGACATTCAATTTTGGACACGGGCATCTGATCCTATCCTTGCTCGTGATGCTTTTTCATCATTGATGTGGATACTTTTCTGTCTTCCATGGCCAACCCTATTGTGCGAGGAATCCTTCCTGTCTCTAGTGCATATCTTCTATGGTGTTACCGTAACTCAGGTTCACTTCATTTTAAGCAATCAAAAGGTTTAGTGTTCCCTTTATGATTTTTATATTCAATCTTGTTTCCATGTTTTGCAGGCTATTATTTCATATTGTGGAAAACGGCAATGCAATATAACCGAATTGGGATATCATGATTGCCTGATTACTGACATCAACAAATTTATGTGGGAATCTGGAGTCGCTCAGGACTATTTCATTTCCAAATACATTGACCCTTCTTGTGATATCAAAGATATTATTCGTAGCCTGAGCTTTCCATATTTACGAAGATGTGCATTGTTGTGGAAATTAATAAATTCTTCAACACCAGCACCATTTAGTTATGGGGCTCATGTGCTGGAAAGATCATCAAATGCTGCTGATGATACTATGGGATATGCTAATGGCATGGAGGAGCTTGCGGAGGTTGAAGAGCTGGAGAAGATGTTTCAAATTCCTTCACTGCATATTGTTCTTAAGGACGGAGTGTTGCGTTCCTTGTTCTTGAAATGGATGCATCACTTTTCCCAAGAGTTTGAAGTACGTGCTCTTCAACGCACTATGAACTTAACCCCTGCAGTTCCATATAAGTTGATGCTTTTGCCTCATATTTACCAGGAACTGTTGCAGAGGTATACTTGCTTACAGAAAGCCCTTTGTTTTTCTCTCTGCCATTTGATTTATTCATTTGAGAAATGTTCATCAGGTACATAAAACAACATTGCCCTCTCTGTGAAAAAGTTCCGGAGGATCCTGCATTATGCCTGCTGTGTGGAAAATTGTGCTCACCTTACTGGAAACAGTGCTGCAAGTGTGTATTCAAGCTGCATTATATTTATTATAACCCTTTTAATCTCCCCAAAGGAAAATCCACAACCTATATAGACTCCAGTACTTATTTGAATTGTGCAACTCTGACACTCTTCACTTTTAACTTTTATTCAAGGAAAAGTGGGTGCCAGGCTCATTCCATGATATGTGGTGCTGGTACCGGAGTTTTCTTGTTGATTAGGGTATGTTACTTTAATTATGTTACACTCGACAAGCCTGACCTAATCTCTCAGCTAGTCAGCTTCTATTATGTTATTTTCACAGAGGGGTTGTGAGATATGACTAATTCGTATTATTAATTTTAGAAAACCACAACTTTGCTTCAAAGATCTGCGCGTCAGACACCCTGGCCATCTCCTTACTTGGATGCATATGGTGAAGAGGTATGTCATCTTGTATTTGATTCCTCTGCAGCTATTCTAGGAATCTGACAAAATGTTCATAATGTTGAAACCTTTGCCACTGTGTGCACTATGGTGGACCTGTGGCTTGCACACGGGATTTTCTTCACAATACAAGTCTTGACTATTGTAGCACTATGATTATAACTACTGCAAGCCATTTTGCTTTTATTAATAATTTGTCTCTTTGTCCCCTTTCTTTGCTGTCTCAAAACTCAACTCAATGGACTTATTCCATCCTCAGTAAAGCTATTTGGAATAAAATAATAATTAAAATTATTGCTCTTGATCTACCAAGTCAGGCACATGGATGTATTTACGGGTTCTATATTGTGCTGATACCAAAAAAAAGTGAATGTATAGCGTGTTTTACTAATGCCAGGTTTTTTTGATTAAATTGCTTCTTCACCTGAACTTCTAAAACACTGTGAAAGAGCACACCTGGTGCTACTGTTTTAACCAACAAGATAATTTATGGCTACATGTAAGTAGAATGAAACCAATTTTACATAAAGATATTGTTTAATAGCACTATATGACGTAGGAGAGCACCACGTTAGAATTATGCTGCCTAAAAACTGTACGTGTTAAACACCCTGGATATCATTGTTCCTCTGCTCTTCGTGTCAGTTGGTGACTGGCTTGTTATCTGTTGAGGATTATAGGTTGATGATTCTAGAACTTCTAGAATTGTTTTAGAACTTCTATAAATGAAGGTCTTAAGTCATGAAAATATTAGAGAGAAGTTTACTATGGAATTCTGCAGACAAGTAAAAGAATCTTAGTGCTAGGGGATGTTGCCAAGATGCTTACTTTATGATAACGAAAAGACATCCAAGTGATTTAAGGTTTTTATGTTTTTAAGTGATATCAGTTTCTCATAGCATTAGCGTCGGACATATTATTGGCTTCACATATCCTCTCAGATCATGTGATACACTATGCAGTCAGTTCGTTTTCCAGTCCAATATTATGGCTTGCATAGCATTCATTCCCCTTACAAATACAAATTTAAAGAAGATAACACATAAGCATGGATTAATTTAAATTAAACTTGCTTTTCACTGTTGTGTGGCATGTCATCTGGCAACCAAGCATATAATCAAACCCAGCATTAATTGTGTTCTGAGTGGCATTGTGGCTAGTTAGCAGGGGTGCGACAACTAGTGCACGAACTTCGCACCTTGTATGGCAGGTGTGTTGGAGGTGCGTGGTGGTATGTACGGGGTGTAGCAATTGCCGTATTCCCAAATTAAAAAAATAAAATAAAATTAAGAGAGGAGGCGAAATTAGGGCTTCATTGGAGAATGGAGGGGAGAACAAACTTACCTTTTAGGGCTGCTCTGAAAAAGAACGAAGGAGAGGTTGTATATCTTTCTCTCTCTTTCTCTTTCTTCTTTCTTCTTTCTTAATGGGGGGTCGGGGTATTTTGGGACAAAGGAAATTTATACAGATAACTCACACAAAATCTCAATTGATTTTATATTCATTTATCAAAAATAATGAAGTACATCCCTATTTATAATACTCCTAGACAACTCTCCTAATCTAAATTGGACTCTTATAAGGTAAATACAAATTAAATAAAAAATTCTAATTGAAATACAACTCGTAATTAAAATACTGCATCTAATTTATAGGCTTAATTCATGACTTTCAAAGCCTTTTATATTGTTTGAACCAAGTTTAGCGGGCTTGTCCAGTGGCTTGTCGTCCTGCATCATTTCTTCTTTCTTCCCCATGCAATTTAAAGAGAGATGCGATAGCGATTCCTTGTTCTCTTGTCGCGATTCAAAGAGAGGGAGTCTACATCTTCTATTTTTCCTTTTCCCGTCTTTGTAATGTGTGGATAGTAAGAGGCATACGTGTGCATATATTGGCCAGATATTTCTAGTTACATCCCTCGTAATTATTTTCATTAATTATTGGCTATATATTTATCTATATATATATACTAGTAATTACTCGTGCCTGAAGACACGACGTAACGAAAAATTAGATTAAAATTTGAAAAATACTACATTACTTAAAGATGTCTTACAACCTAAAATAACTTTCTATCACACATAACAAATATTATAATTCACAACACCCCCACAATAATTATTATTATTGTTATTTTTGTTGTTGTTGTTGTTATTATTATTATTATTATTATTGTTATAATAATAATAATTATTATAATTATTGTTATTATTATTGTTTCTATTATTGTTATTGTTATTATTGTTATTGGTATTATTATTATTATTATTATTATAGTTATTATTGTTATTATCATTATTATCATTATTATGGTTATTATTGTTATTATTATTAACATAATAATTATTATTATAATTATCATTATTATTGTTATTGTCATAATTATTGTTGTTATTATTATTATTATTATTATTATTATTATTATCATAATAATAATAATTATTGTTATTATCGTTGTTATTATTATTATTATTATTATTATTATTTTAAATTCAAATTTGAATGAATGGGTGTAAAATGAAGTGTTGATTTGGGTGAAATTTTTGTGTGTGTGTGAGATATTATTATTTTGAATTCAAATTTGAATGAATGAGTGTGAAATTGAGTTTTGATTTGGGGAAAAATTGTGTGTGTGAGATAAAATGTGAGCCATTAGATTAAAATTGAAAGATCATAACCGTTGTTGTGCTTTGTCAAATTTTGGATTCAAAATGAGTTGTGTTTTATTATATAGATATAGGGTGATGATTCATAGTAAACATTTGCTATGGACACTATTTCAGCAAACAAATCTCTCACCGTTCATTTTAGGATCTAATGGCTAGGAGGGGGGGCCTGGCCGCATGTCCTTCATGCGGCCAAGGAGAATTTTTTATCTTTTTTTTGGCCTGGCCGCACCTCCTTCATGCGACCGTTTTGGGTTTGGCCTGGCTGCACGAAGGACACGTGGCCAAGCCAAACATATTTTTTCATAAATTCAAATTTGAAAGAGATAGTCGTTTTCAATACATACATTTAAATTATATATATGTACTAAATTACTTCTGAATTATATACATGTATTAAATATCATATTAATTATAATTTTTAAATGAATTAACAAAATTAAAGTTGATCTTATTTTAAATGAATTGATTATTTTGTTAGAATTTTGGTAAGGAATATATAAAAATAAATGATTTATAGAAGTTGGTGATTTTAAAATATTTATAGAAATTAAAAACTATATGATATTAATTAGGATTGATAAGTTAAATTGAGGCAAATGAAACTAAGCTTCGATAGAAAATTTCTCTATTGTTTTAGATGGATAAGACTGAGCCAGAAACTGATAAAATTCTATATTATGTTATAACAAAATATTAATATTAATTTTAAAATATTATAACAAACTGATAATATTAATTAAAAATTATATTATATAGTTTTTAATTTCTATAAATATTTTAAAATTTAAAATCACCAACTTCTATAAATCATTTATTTTTATATATTCCTTACCAAAATTTTAATAAAATAATTAATTCATTTAAAATAGGATGAACTTTAATTTTGTTAATTCATTTTAAAATTATAATTAATATGATATTTAATACATGTATATAATTTAGAAATAATTTAGTACATGTATATAATTTAAATGTATGTATTGAAAGTGGCTATCTCCTTCAAATTTGAATTTATGAAAAAAAAAAGATTTGGCCTAGCCGCATTAAGGATATGTGGCTAGGGAAAATATTGTCGTTTTCCTTGACCGCATGTCTTTTATGCGGCCAGACCAAACTCAAAACGGCGTCGTTTGCTTGGCCTCATGAGAGAGGTGCGACCAGGCAAATAAAAAATAAAAAATTCTCCCAGGCAGCGTGAAGGACATTTGGCCAGACCCCCTGCTAGTCATTAGATCCTAAAATGAACGGTGAGAGATTTGT
This sequence comes from Hedera helix, assembly GCA_947179155.2. Lineage (NCBI taxonomy): Eukaryota > Viridiplantae > Streptophyta > Magnoliopsida > Apiales > Araliaceae > Hedera > Hedera helix. The sequence continues at coordinate 47,043,172 of OX359268.1, read as the reverse complement.
TTGTTAGAATAGTGCTTATAACAAACACTTGTTATGGATCATCCCCCATATATATATAAATATGTGTCGTATTCCCGCCGCACCCAAATTTCCATTTTTTAAAGTTTGACGAACTCCCTTATTCCCGTGTTGCGCCCCCTAATCCCTGCACCAGAATCCTTGCTTCTTAGCATTGTAGCTATCAAGATGTCCCTTGGGAAGAAATGTGGGTTTGAGTCATACGCAGTATATAATTACCCTCATTATGAGAAATTTAACTTTGTACATCACGATTATTTAGAATCCAACATTAGAGCTGGTTTTCTGTCCATAAAAAGATATTATAAGCTCAAACTAGATACATTTTTCAAGTTCTATTAAAAGTTTGCATTTTGCATGTGGTGCTCATACATAATTATATTTGGTTCCAAGCATTCATTGTACATTTGTAGGCGACTCAAGTTCTGTAGCGCATTGAACAAATACGAGCACAGGCTCTTTTTAGCTTATGTTTGTTTGACAGCATGTTGTGGAAATAAACCCATGCTATATTTTAAGTTGTTTTGATAGTTTTTCATCATTTTAGTTCATTATTTGGAAGAAAATGAAACACAAAAATGTCTAGATCTGTATGTTACCAATGTATGTACATTTTCATTTACAGATTTATGTTCATATGTATTTTATATTTTACAGGATATCGAAATGCATAGGGGAAAACCATTGTTTTTGAATGAGGAACGCTATGCGGCTCTAACTCATATGGTACAAAGGATTTTTCTTCCTTGTTTAACGTGCATCACATTTTCAGTATTTGCATAGGATGCTTGTGTAAAGTGTAAACTTAAAAAAATAAGAACTCTTGGATGTGGATGATTCATTCTTCTCTTGGAATATAAATTGTTTTATTAGCTCTTTGAGGCTTGAGTCAGGCTAGGATGGAACAGATGACTTTTAACCTTGGCTTGCAACTCTGGAGCTAAGGGCTTCACCTGAAGCAAGACCCTTTCACCATTTATATTTGTTAAGAATGAATATGTTTGACCAATATGTAAGATTTTTTCTGTATACTTTTTTAACATTCTCCTATGATCAGTAACATTCTATCCTCTTTGGGTGTACTCACAAACTTTATTTATCTTCATACTTAAGTGCGTACTACATTTTATATTGTTGGATTGTGCTTTTGCTTTAAGACATGTATGATCCTGATTTGTGTGGAATGCACATGGGGTGCGCCTGAGTCGGAAAAGTTGAATCTATTCCAGCCCATTGAATGTTAAAGTGAAGCATGCCCCATTACGCACGTGTTTGAGTTCAGATGTTTTTGGCTGTGGCACATTATTAGGTTGTCCGACGTTTGTTGGGCCAAATTCCAACACAACCAGGAGAAAAAAGTAAATATTTTGGATGTCTGTGCACTTTATTAATATGGTGAAATGTAGATTATATTAATTTTAGAATCCTTGTATGTGATATATCAGTACAAACAGTACAGTTGTGTGTAAGCCCTATTTTAAGTGAAACAGGCAACAATTATTTTTTTAGTCATGATCAAACCAGGAAACTAATCAACCCCCTCTTATGCACTCTTTAATAGACTTCTACTTATCTCTTGATAAATAAAAATCCACCCACCAGATTCCTAAGTGACAAGTCATTGTTCAACTCTTAGAAATGCTTTTTTTTTTTTTTTTGCTAAATACTTTGAAATACTTTTCCTCTCCACTTACCTATTTATTTTGTGTCAAGTTGGTTTGCCACCAGACTTCTTTTTCCTTTTCTTCCATGTTTAATGATCATGATTTAATTTTCTGTATTCTAGGTTGCATCTCATGGTTTTGATCGAAGTTCAAAGGTGCTACGTCAAACAACTGTTGGTTCATTTTTCATGCTTTAGCTTGAAGTCATTTTAAAGACGTAATAGTGAAGCTCTGGTACTGCAGACAACGTTCACAGTTCTTTACTTAGCTTCTGTATTCATTGTTTTTGTTTATATACAATTCATATTTATTTATTTTTTGGCTGATAATTTTGCAGGTAGTACTAAATTCTAAGCCAGATGATGCCAGGGGCCTGCTAAACAGATCTTGAAATACTAATGTTGTCTAATTGATTGTAATTATAAAGTTCTGGCTCAAGGCAAAGGATTTTCCCAATGTACAGTTCATTCAGGTTAGTTTTGGAAATTTTATATTTGTATTCAATTTGAGTAGCACCTCTTACTATTGTAAGGTGATGGTTAACAGTCTCTTCACTTCCATAGCACATGAAACATCAGTAAACATAAACATAAACTATATTCTTCCTTAGATTTTAAGATGTTAAAATCACATACATAGCTAACCTTCAAAGTAAAAAAGGCCAACTTCTTCATAACATTAAATTCAAAGTTGCATTTCAAGTAAGAAGCTTCCTCCTTCTAACGGAAATAAAATAGAAAGAGGTTTAGAAGGGATGAGGGAAGAGATAAAAGGGAAGAAAGAAGGAAAAAAATAACAAAGCCTGAAGGCTACAATGGCATGAAGTAGTCTTAAATCTATATTCAACTATTCATCCCGGTGATAGGGCATCACTTTATATAGGACCTAGAAAACCTTAATTCTAATATAACTTGGGGAACCCAATTCAATAAGGAAATAAACTCTTAATTACTACCTACTCCAATAAGAAGATAATACTTCTGTTCCAAAATATATAAAAAACTTACTAAAAATGTGAAAGTCAAGTACTTACTCTTCTGAAACAAGGCACCCACTTGTATATTTATACTTCCAAAAGTCATTTTGCTCATATATTTTAGAACAAAACTAAAAATTGTTTTGCTCTTATATTTGGGAATTAGGGAGTATATTAGTATTTCCTAATTATAAATAACCTAATTACAATTTATTCACCCTGAAATAATAATAAGAAAAAGTTTACTTATAATTCTTTCGAAGTCTTCATGTTTCATTCCACATCAGCTACCCTCAAGCTTGTAAAATAATCTGAGAGAGATCCCAAGCAGTCGATTCAATTCTCAATTGGTGGAAGACTCCAAACAAACACCTAGGGGTGTCCATCGGTAAAAAACCGAACCGGTACCAAAAAATTCGAATCGTACCGAACCGAAAATGCCGTTAAAACAAGAACCGGTACCGAATTACCGGTTTTGGTACTGGTTCGGTACAAATTCGGTTCGGTTTTTTCGATTCAATTTTTGATTTATACAAATTGGTAATATATATAATTAAAATTTATAAATAATAATTATATATTAATTTATTTATAGATTATCATAATATATATTATTATATATATAATAATCTATATAATTATTTTATATATTATATCGGTTTTTACCGAAATTCAAAAATTTTCATACCGCTACCGGTACCGAAAAGTGTAAAAAATGGGTACCGAAAAAAACCGGTACCGACTGGTTTGGTAAAAAACCGAAAAAATCGAATTTTTTGAACACCCCTACAAACACCCCATATACCCAAAGGCGGAGCTAGGTTGGCAACTCAGGGGGTGTCATGGTATAACTTTGGTATAAGAAATATATTAACATGCAAAAAAAAAAATCATCATATTTTCTATTCATCCTTGCTTCCTTGGCAAAATATAGGCAAAAGAGGAGACAAAATAAACGTTTCATGCTTACATTTAAACTCAATCATATATCAAAATAAAATCCGACGTTCTTTTAAATCTCGAAATTTGTCTATTATTGATTTTATATTAAATTTCGCTGTAATTTCCCTTTCAATATATAAAATCAAAGAGTCGGTGAAAAAATCATTCTCCATCTTAAATCGAAGCCTAATTTTGATGATATTCTTGGGTTGGACTAAATTTTGTGTAGGTCATTATGACATTAATTGTAATTTGTAAAACATGTAATTTTGAGTATCTTAAAAATCTAGGGAGTGTCGTGGCTCCGCCCCTGCACATACCCCATCACTAGAACAAATGAACAAGGAAATAACATGAGAAATTGGCGGTCAGTGCCATATGCTAACTTTGTTCCTTTATCAGTACATTAGATTAAAAGGGAAATCCATCCTGCTTCTTTTTTTTCTCTATTGTTGTTCCAATAGCTGACCTAAACCATCCCTTATCCCAGACTGTGATCGGTCCTTAAATACTCCTCCAAACCCTTTTAATGCCTTCCCATGAGCGCACCACAGAGGAAGCCTCACCTTCACTATAGCATTCTCGTTTTTCTCTAGAATTAGTGTCAGCATCCTTCTCCGTGAGGGTTAAATGCTTCTTAACTCACTGTACTTTATGTCAACTTATAAGTGAATAACTAATTTTTTTTGTCTTGCATTCGACTCACTGAACTATAGTTTTCTAATAAAACGTTAAAAAATCCGTTAAATCATGTTGACTTTATGCAGTTTGACACATGTGATTCCACATAGGAGAGAGATATTTGACATGAAACTCTCATTTATAATGTAGCCACGCTGTTGAAGTGGAAATTGGGGAAAAAATAAAAGAAATTCGTTAAATTCTTATTATACATACATATTTTTAAATTGCCTTTTAATTGCTAATAAAAAAAAATATTTTGAACATAATTTTTTTTAACTTCATTTTTCTCATTTAAAAAAGTCTTTTAATTGCTAAAAAAAATTATATCAATATATTTATCTATACATATAAATATTATAAAAAAAGTATATTCTGTTATTAATTCACCATACATATAAATATTATCTAACATAGATATTTTAACTAAATAAATACTTAAAAAGAAAATAAATTATAATAAAACTAAATAAATAATTCTAAAAGAAAAACTGCAGTAAATTCAACAATTAATCTTTTTGGATGTAAATCATTCTCAATTCATTTTAATCTAGATCCTAAAAAATCTGTTTTCATTATCTTCAATCTCTATCTCTAACATAAAACACATAATCAACACTCGTTCATCTATAATGGCTGTAAAGAATTAAAATCCCTAAATGTTAAGTTATCTTCTATACCAAAAACTAAATTTGAAACATCCATCCATGGTCGCTGCACTCGAGGGCCAAGAGCCATAGTTGTTGCCTTCCAAACCAGATTACAACCACACTGAAACCAGATTCAAAGCTTCCATTGTCGCGGAAACCAAAAAACTAACCCAGTTCTTGAACCCCAAAAACTAACCCAGATCTTGAATCCAAACCAGATCTATATCCAGATCTTGAACTCAAACCAGATTTCAAAGTATCCATTTGGTAAATCTATTTTTCTTGATTATCTTTTCATCTCCAGGTTGCTGTTTCTAGGTTCACTACCTGTCCTACTCGCCTCACTCGTCATACTAGTGTTGGGAAACATCGTTCCAATGGGATCTGTCCTCCATGCCATAATCTCAGCAGTTTGTGTTGTTGTCTACTTTTGCTGCTTTGTAATGGGCTTCGATCCAATCCCTAACATTCTTTGCTCAGAATTCTTTCCTACCCGTGTCCATGGCCTTTGCATTGCTATAACAGCTCTCACATTTTGGTTTGGGGACAATGTAGATGAAGAAATTTAGAGGAAGAAGATGAGGAAAAATATTAAAAAGTATTACCCTTTTTTTATTTCGTATCTTTTATTTATTATGATAATAGTAGTTGGGTCAGGTCGGATATTTATGGGTTTGGGTGGGTAAGTTTGTTTGTATGGGTTGACTATAGATGATGTGTAAAAAATTATTAAAAAAACATTCCAAGTAAGATTATGTGCATACGTGGCATTGCCCATGTCAAACTTCCGTTAAAAAATTAATGCCCTTAACGGAAATTCAAATTTTTGTTAGTAAACTGCAGTTCAGTGAGTTGACTGTAAGAAAAATGTTTAGTTAATCATTTGTAAGTTGACATTAAGTACAGTGACTAAAGAAGCATTTAACCCTCTATGAGGCCCTACTCTTGTTCATGGACTCCCACCAACTTTTATGAGAAAGCGGCATTATATTACGCCAATTGTTTAATTACAAGACCTCCAATTTTGAAAATGAGAATGCCTCATTCCTATAAAGTTTTAACATAATGGTCCTAGCATAGGGCCCACAATATCTGTGCTTTAAAGGTCGCGGTAAGAGGTAGACCTAAATAGCTGAATGGAAGGAAATTGAACTTACACCAAGACTCAGTTCCCCTAATAGAATGATTTCTGTTTACCAGCATTATTGTTGATCTCTTGTTACTGGAATGAACAACATAGATTGGGAGGAGGAGAGAGAGAATGAAGAATAATAAAAGTAGAGGAGATGATAGAAATATAGAAATAATAAAAAGCTAATCCATGCGTTACATCTTAAGGCCTTTATTATAAACAATTATAAAAATATAAGACACTATATTACTATACTTGAGCACTAAAAATAAGGAATTCCTCCTTTTATCAAGAAATTCCTAAATAACCTAAATAAAGCCATGAAAATTGATTGTTGACACTAGTCACAATATACACTCCATTGGAAGTTGTCACATCTATTACTCTTAGGAGTCTTTTGCTTAAGTTTTGTTGGGCTTAAGTAGTTTGTGATTCTCATGAAATTCACAAAGATTATTTTGGTGGAGACTTTGTATTTTACCGTGAAGGATCTATAGTTTTATACTTCAATCATACTCCGTCCATCGGAAAAAAGAGTTTAGTGTTACTTTTTTTTTAACCTAGTATTAAGGTTTGTATATGACACTTTTGGACATAATTTCTTTAAAAAATTTAAATGTGTAAGCAAACCTCTACTACATTTGTAGGAAAAAGTCGGCATGATAGTAGAATTTTCTGCTCTGGACTGAGGTAACATATGATAATAAAGAGAAAGAAGAAAAAGTAAATTACTCGACTATAGCAAATGAAAGAAGAGAGAAGATGGGCCTTTCTTAATTAAAAGGAGAAAGATAAACCATAATATTCACCTTGAATCTTTTTCTGTAGAGGCCGGGTTGTAGAGAGACAAGACAAGTGTTGGTTAGAAACGTAACAGAGAGGGATGCAGAGAGAATCTTTGATCTTGTCGTCCATCATTTGTAGAAGACTGATCTGGTTTTATACTGGTAGGGCGGGTTTATAGGGTTTTGTGTGTAAGGATATCGGGTGAATGTTCTTTGAGTTTGCTCCCAGCTATTGTGTCATGTTGTAGAATCTCCTTGATCTTGTCAGGATTGAGGTGTTTCATAGTTAAAGCTGTTCCTCCCGCCGATCTAACAGTGACATTACAGGTTGGATGGGTTCATTAAGATAGTAGTAAAAGGTGCAGTAGGTTAATAAAGAGTCTCAGCTATGACACTAGCCTATCTATATTAGCTTAGGAAGTTGACATAATCATCTTAATTTACAGTCTTCTAGCCGTAGGTGAAGAGTTCCACATTGAACACATTAAAAAACTAATTAAATTTTGGTAGCTCCTAGTAGTTAATTGTAATCTTGGAAGCTCCTAATAATGTCTTATGTTTGTTGATGCATTGAGTCTCTTGTTGATAGATCCAACGCTTATTATCTTCATTTAATCCATCCTACTCGGAAACACTTGGAACTCCCAATATTATTACAGACCTCCACTTAGATGTTAAAAACAGATATATATGCTTTGTACCTCTAATCAAATGTGGACAACTCATTCTCATACGAGTATATTATTGTGTATTTTGCCTGCAAAAAATTCTGTTAAGTTTCACTTTTGAACATTGTTTGAGAAACTAAACTTGATACTTCCGTCATATCTTGCGGTTTCATCTCTCCTCCCCTGATCATATGAAATCAAGTTCCTGATAACCAACTAAAATTGAGATGTGCCATAATTCATCCGAGTCTAGTTGATTGATGTCCTCGATATTGAATTTGTTATAAATGAGCACTATGATTGTACTGTGGTGCAATAACTTGCTGTTGACTTGATGTCTTCGATAGACTAACTGATTCATCTTCATATGTTGCATGTGCTGTTACCTCTGGGCTCAAGGCAGATTATTTTGATTTTATTGTGCTCATTTATCTCGTTTTGCATTTAATGTTTTTACATCCTTTTGGCAGGTAATCTGGATTTTGCCATCCAAGAGTTAAATGTTCATTGGCAACACTGGTTATTTCGTCCGAACTAGTCCCAGACAGCATATAGTTGGATGTACAGTTATCTTTTATTGTGCATAAAAGATGGCTGGCTTAAATTCTGTTAGTTTCAAAACGTGGATAAGTAAATTAAGATCTGATTGCCAATCAAGCAGTTTTGAAGTTTTCAAGGAATTTCCTCGATACATATTTTTCTCCAATGGCTCAACTCCAGTGACAGAAAACATTAACACTCTGTTTCTGAGTTTTAAAATGGACAGAAAATATTAAGTTTTCTGTTCAATTTTTGTGTTTACGAGTTTTTTAATAAATGGGAAAGAAAAGAAATGGATAGAAAATTTAGTTATTTTTTCTTTTCATTCAAAATTAGCCGGATTTGGACGGAAAAGAAAATAGAATAAGTAATATTTTTATAATTTTTATATTATTTTTAATTTTTAGTATAATAAATTTTAAATTACAATTGATGTCTCCAAATTGTTTCTTAGTCACCCTCACCCCTGAACACGTGATATTATGGCAGGTTCAAGTACAAAAGTTGGGATTAGTTCTATGAGTTAGTCTTCTTTTGACATCTATTTCTTAATTTCTAATTTTCTGATTCCTTGTTACCTATTTTCAAGGTTCTATAACTGCGCAAGTGTGACGGTATAATGGGTGAGGCCAGCCCATCGTACTTGATATTTATGGAATTTGTCATTGACACAATAACTTTGTTAATATTTTTATATATCATGGTATAAAAAATAATGTTATATACTCAAGCATACTAAATGACATATACTCCCTCAATTCAAAATACACTATCAAATTTGACTTTTTAAAGTCAAATATTTTTGAACTCAAATTTATGTAATTCATTTTAAATTGGATACTGACACTATTGCACCATTAATTAGACACAAAGAAAAAGAGAGAGAGAGGCAAAGTAGAGTAAATTTAGTTTATTATTTTTTTTTATGTTAATTTTTACTAGTACAATTGAAAAGAAATCATAAACTTTTCATGTTAAATTTATATTATTATTGTTTTGTGTCCATTTGTTATTATGTATTTAACTTTGAAATTCAGTCAGTTTTATTAATTAAATAGATGGATAATCAAGAGATTAAACTTTGAAATTTTATGATTCGCCGATATTTTATAATATTTGATGACTTTTTTCATTGAAACTCAGAAATGCAAGAATATTTTTAATTTTTTTTTTCTATTCTTTTCTCTTAAAAACTCAGAAACAACACAAATAAAAACTTTAAATTTTTTATTCTTTTCTTTTCTGTTCTAATTGAAGTTTTCTATTCTTTTCTTTTCTGTCGATAGAGTTTAGCACCTAATAAATTATGTTCTCACGTGAGAAGCATCTTTATTTTGATTTTGATTTTGATTTTTGAATTATTATTTTCCCCCAACTATTTCTGAAATGAGTGACCAGGAAGGAGGATTTCAGTAAAAGAGTGCATGAGAGATGTTTAATTCTTATGGTTTTATTGAAATAAATGAGCTCTTGTTTGTACTTCGTCCTCCATGTAAAGTTTAAACTCCATTGCAAAGCCGAATACAATAATAAAATTTAATTTTGAGATCATGATTGGTGATTTGCCTAGACAGATTCATAGGGGGATGGAGGGGTAGGCGAAGGACCAGCATTCGAACTTTAGAAACAAGGGCTGATAAGTAAATAAAAAAAAAATAAAAAAATTTAGGAAAATTATAGTTCATACGGAATCGATCACCTGTTAACTAGTTAATATATGAAGTGGATAATGATAGAGAGACAAGGTAAATTTATTTTAATATTGTTGATCTGCAGCAAGCGTAAAATCAAGCAAAACAGCAACAATCAAGTGCCTGATACATACCTTTAATTTAATTTGAATTTGCTCTTCTTTTCGTTTTCCCTTTTCTTCTATTTAACGAAAGTGGTAATACATAGAATCATTTTTTTCTTCTTCTTTCCGAGGTAATAAGCTAACCTAGCTCAACTGTAGAGATGAGTAGAAAAAGAATTCCTTCAAATTCAAGTATAAAGCTTTAACCTGCATAAGTTCATTATTACAGTATTTGTTTTACCTAAAATCGCTTTAGCCTCCATAGCTTAGGGTACCTTCAAGTCCATTTGCTGCCGAGGGTACTCAAAGTTCAACTCCCAATAAAGAACGGATTATGCAAAAATCGGAATTTATTGATAAGTAGTAAAAAAATAAAAAAATTATACCGTGTACAAAACCAGTACAATCCCAACCACACATGAATTGATCCTGATTCTACTAATATGTATGTTGTCATGATGTTAAGTTCAGGAAAAGTTCTGGGTAGATGGATATCTACCTGACAACAAGGATGTAAGATCATCAGCAAGATCACCAACTCTAGGCAGTCATGGGAGAGATCTTGAGCTTCTGATTTGATTTACAATGATTTTGCCCCTTTCCAGAAATCATAGGCTACCTTTCCCCGAGAAATGGCTCAGAAAGTGGAAAGTGATAGCTATTCAAAATTCAATCGTTGAACTGAGGTCCGAGTAACATTTGAGTTATATTCAATGCCAGACATGAGTACAAACAATTAAACGCTAAAGCACACTGTCAGAAACATTGAAACCCAAAGAGGCACTTACAGTTTAGATTCTAGGTCACACCCATGTTCGATGCATGAGAACAATCTTCACTGACAGGAGGATTTTCTTTTAATATCAATTCCAGAGGCTTAGCATTACTGCCATGATGCTGCTTTTCAAATGTGAACTCAAGCTGCTTTTCCAGGGACTTAAAAATAGAAGTTCGTTTTGATCTTAACCGATATGGTGGAGATGTATTAATGGCCTTACCAAGCGCACGGAAACCATTACCAACCTGAGCAGGACTCTCACAGAAATTACGGTCATGTGACCCTGAATTTTCAAGACAACTCTTACTTTCCCCAATTTTATCAGAAGTATGAGACATGTCCTTGACTGCTTCGCCATCTGCCTTTCCATTTTTAGTTGATGGCAGAGGTATTGGAGCTTCAGACTTCCTTTTATGTAGTATGGAAGGAGTATCTGGAAAGCTCTTGGCAGTCATTTTCAGAATAGATTCTGGAGTCTGCCCATACAACTGCTGCACTTCACAGAAGGAGGAGTGAAGAAATTTATAGGTGACGCTATTGGACTGGAGTCAGGTTCTAGTTGCATCCAGGACATATTTAAAAGATCTGAATCAGGTGGGAGATAATGCTCTAATAGCGGTGGCTGATAGTACAAGGAACCATACGATGGATTTCCATCTTGTGATGATGTTCAATCGCTTTCTCCTATAGGTTCTTAAGCTCTCAAATTTTGTTGCAACATTTGAATTTACTTGGTCAGCATCGATATTTGATGACTCTTCTGGCTTGCATTTGGAAAATTCAGAATCAGAAGGCTCATAGGGGAGGACAGCTGTTGAAGCACCCATATCAGGAGATTGGATTGAGGATTCTAACTGGTCCTTGCCATCATCTATTTTGCATACTTCTGTAGTTTGTGATGACGTTTGGACAGTTGACTCTGACCCTTTATTAGAACGAACAAGTAGTTTTCCACTTGAAGCTGTTATGGTCAAGCTAAATAGAACTCTAACTTCTTTTTTAACGAACTATTCCAGTGATTCTTAATTGCATTGTCAGTCCTGCAAACACAAAATTTAGTTATGAACCATAAATAATGCATTTATATATGGGATACACATAAACACCAGCCAAATACGGCATCCTGAAGAATTCATTTGGCTCGTGATCCCTAAATGGTTTAAAGATGGGACAAATAGAATTACTCAGAATAATTATTTTCATGGGGGTTTGCTAGCAAGCTAAAGCTGACAGAATAAGTAGCACATGGAAATAACCAATGAACTGCAGGGTCTCTAATCATACTAAACGACTTTTAATCTGATATGTAAACATAGGTCATGGGGACTTCATTGAATTTGAAGGCATACATATTGAGCATAATTGCATAAACTACGTTTGAAATTAAGTAAGAAGGCAGTTGGTAATCTTAAGATCCTTGCGGTCCACATCTCGTCTCTTATAACGTCAGTTCCTTGTCATGACCCCTCCCTACCCAAAAAAAAAACAATAAATAAATTTGTACCTGTTAATGTTACTGTAGAGTTTGAATATGTGCTTTTACCTCTTGGCCTTTACAAAAATAAATAAATAAATTTGTACGTTCTAATGTTACTGTAGAGTTTGAATATGTGCTTTTACCTCTTAACCTTTAGTTAACTAAGCTCAAATAAACTTAGATAGACCCTCCGCTAGCTAGATTGTCTAGTGGACTGATGTTTATATATGTGTCAATCTGACTATGACCTTTATAAAATCTAGATAATTGTGACATTGTCAATGTTCTGTTTTTGTTTGTGCACAAAATCTACTTGGAATTAAAACTAGCAAATGATTACATTTCAGCAAAATCCCAGTCCCCAGGGACAAAAGCAATACCTTCCGGGTAGAACCTTAGCTATTTCAGCCCATTTGTTCCCATGTATTCGATGGGCATTCATGAGGGCCAATTTCTCCTCCAATGTCCAGGCATCCTTTTTAATACCTGGATTTAAATGATTGTGCTACCTGAAAACATTTGACTATCATTCTTCATTGCCAATAAATAAACAAAAGAACGTCTTGGTAAAACTCCAAGGTCATAATGCCATAATTGATAGCAGGAAAAAAAAACGTGTATAATATAAAGCATCATTTTTTTGTTGCAAACTTAGGGATGATAAAAACAATGACTACAAAATGCAAACAACCGAATGGAGTGAATAAAATTATCGCCACAGATACAAGGTGGCAGCAAATGATGAAAGATGAATAGTACTAGAGGATCATGCCTGCACGTGATTGAGGCTATAATGTATAGATGTATATATATGTGAATATGTGAATATGTGCTGACCTGTGTGCCTATGTGTGACTAACTTCAATGCAAAACATATTAGTTAGATACTTAAACCAAATGTTAAAGAAAAAAACATTAGTATATTTTTGAAATCATACTAGCATTCAAAAGGGAACTTGAAAAATATGATTGTTATATCATCACATATAATTTTTTATTTATTTAAAGCAAACAATTTCAATTGTTATATACCTCTCATGGCATTGTTTCCCTATGCAACCAGGCAAAGACTTTGCGATGAGAGACCATTTTGTAGGCCCATATTTTGCTACCAGTTCAGTGATTTTCTTATCCTCCTATGAAGCAAAATAAGTATTTAAATGGCACAAAATGAAAGCTTGTCAAAATAATCTTTTAATGCAATATGAAATAATAGACGTTGACGAAAGAGGAAAGGAACTATGTGCCAACATCTTGAGTCCAAGGTCCTTTAAAAAGTTCGGGATTGAGAACCTTTTGCCATCGATGCAGACACTGTACCTCTGATCTATCCGGAAAGAATTCCGCTGTACACATCAACCATCCATTGCATACATATAAGAGGTAAATACCGTATTATTCAAGCATGAATTAGACAGAATAATTATTAAGGTAGAGATGCTATATTCTTCTTCAAAATAAATAATATAAAGGGATAACTAAAGACACTGGAACATTTTTGGAATGATATGTCAAATTGTAGCTAAAATTCACAAAATAGATTAGGATCATGTCATTAATTTGATATATATATATATATATATATATATATATATATAAACAATCGCTGTTTTCCTACAATATCAAAATTTAGCAAGTCAATACCAGCATAATATCCTCCAAAAGACGCCGCTGGTTCACATTTAGGTAATACAAAGAAGCTAAAATAAAATAGATGCGACAGCATATATTTCAGAGACCAATACCAAGCATCATGCTACACGATATCTCAGATCCTTTGTTAAGTGCGGGAGCAATTCATCTCCCAATTGAAAGAAGGATTACTTCTCAAAAACAAGTGGAAGGATTTATTATGTGATCTACAAGTAAGTTAAGTTGTAGTCTCCTAATTTGAGGTAATATTGTTTGGCAGTAATTAGTTTATTTTCCTTTGTGGGTAAGTTTTGGAAACAGAATCTTCAGAAATATAGTTAAGGCTGCATATATCTGATCCTCCTCAGACACTGTTGTTTGCTGGAGTCTTGTGCAATGAGTAAGACCTCCTTTTGTGGGTAAGTTGGCAGGAATAGTTGCTATCTTTGTATTTGGATTTGCCTACATATACTAAATTTATGTATTGAAGTGTAGAGATTAGCTCAAGTGGTACCGATTGCCCCCCCCCCCCCCCCCCCCCCCCCCCCCCCCAATAGGGTATGTGGCTGGTGCAAAGTTCAAGGAGGTACAGGGTTCAAGTGCCTACTAAAAAATGGGAGATATACATAGGCATATCTGAAGGGTTCTTGGACATCAAGTCTGATTTTTTCTTTTAATTGAAAATTCAAAAACAGTTATTGAAGTTGTACAAAATATTAAGCAGCTTAGTTCTTTTATTTCAATAATGGACAATAATTACTACACAACGAACATAATCATAATAAATATCAAAAGATATGAGCAGATGATGAATTATTTTTAAAATGAAAGGTCTAGTTATGGTAGTTAATATAACTGTAACTATCAACTGCAATGTACCTTCAAGTACAAAAACACACATTTAGAGACACCAAAAGAGGACAGACAAACCTATTTTTTTCCAACACTTTCTCTTGAAAACTATAACAGCTCTCTTCAAAAGAGAACAGACAAACCTATTGATCTCTTTGACAATATTGCTTTTACTAGTGTTTAAGGGTGTGTAGTCCTTATCGCTACTTCTGTTGTTTCGATCATTCGAGGGATCATTCTTTTGCTGTCGATCATCGTTAGAATCCCTTTTGCCATTTTCCTTCTTGCCATTGGATTTCTTATTGACATTATCGCCTCCGGGGTCTCTCTGGTGGAAATCACATGTGTTTTTTTAAGAACCCCGAAGATTGGCGAGTGTCTCTTCCAGTTCTATAAACTTGTCGACTTTTTCATAAGTCTCAGATAAAGATTCAGGTGCTCTTGAGATGAGTTCTTCAATCAACCTGCTAGATTTTTCAACATTTAATCCCATAGTCAAAAAGTTGATTACCTATTTCGGGTCGATCCCATTGATCTCGGATATTGCCTTCCTGAATCTCTTGATGTACTGTCGAAGGGTTTCATATTGGCTCGCTTTTTATTGCTGCCGAAGCACGTATGAAATTGATCCTGTAACTTATTAATGGATCGGGGTGGAAGAGAGATGACCCACTCCCTGACAATTCTCTTTAGAGTGGATAAAAATAGGTGATACATCGCCACTGCATCATAGTTGTGAAAGTGCATGGCATGTTCGAAGTAAAAGGTGTGATCATGGGGGTCTCCCGTTCCATCGTACATCTCTAGGGTAGGTACCTTGTGATTCCAATCAATCTTTGCTTCTTCAAGAGCCTTAGAGAATGGGGAGGCCCGGGCTTTCTTAGTTCCATAATACTTATCCAGGGCTTTCTTGGGTGAGGATTCCCCAGTATGGCTTTTATTGCTACATCTATCATCTCGGTCTCTCCTTGAAAGAGATCTAGCTCGCTTTCGCAAGTCTGTTGTGAAAATTGATTTGGAACGGATTGGCTCCCTGTCCCGATCCTGGGCCCGATCTCGATGTCGTTCATGATGTTTATCGTTGTGTCGGTCATGATGTCCTGAGCGAGAGGCAGAGTCTCTCTGGCTCAAAAAGTCATGTCCCGCCTCGTCCAAATCCTCGTATTGTTTGTCTAGCTCTTTCTGCTGGATGTCGAGAGCTTTCTTCTTATCGAGGATCGTTTGGAGGTGACGATCTTTGTCTGCTACTGTCTCCCGGTGAGACAGTAAGGGAGGTGGTTGTCGTGAATTATTCTAATTTCGCTGTGATTGTGAAGCTACCATGTCAGTTTTTCTTCTTGTCGCACTGCCCCTGCTTCTAACACCAATGTTGACGCATGATTCTGTCTGCACGCTCGATCTCAGGTCCGAAGAGAATACATGCACAAGAGTCCTGACGGCTTGAGCCGTCGGTGGACTTCTCCGGTGTAAGAGTTAGTGAAGGTATCAAGATATGTCAACAATGGAAGCTTAAAGTATTTAGTATAGAGATAATAGTCGTAACCCTTACCTCCATCATTAACCGGATATTTATAATACGTACTTGTCTCTTACCAATCTTATTAAGAGTCCACCGAAGAATTACAATTAAAGGGGGTAACAATCATCCTAATCTATCTAAGAAATATGACTTCCACTCTAATTAGGATTAGATGTGCTAAACAGTCAACATCCGAATTGATTTAGGATACTAATCCTATTGGACTAAGAAGTCCTCTTAAATAACCACCAAGTTGACGGGCCATTGGGCCGAGCCCAATATAAACTGCAATCATGTTATGCAATCATGTTACGGCAAAATTTACATCCTAACATGGATAATACCACATCCATCAAATATGCAGACTTTATTGGATCATCTCCAACTAGAGGAAAACTTGAAGCACTATGGAATTCCATAAGAAAAGTTCTATCTCCCATTTGCTCCAACATAAATATTGGAAATATGTCATCCAAGGACCAAATATGTCTTCTTCTTTTTGACCCAAACACTCCCAAACCACGGCATGTCCTTTAAACTGTCCGAATGACAAGTTCCAAGAGATTGGCACCCCACTTGGTAAATTTAATTCGCAAAGTTCAAATTTGAAGGTAAGGAAAAAGTTCTTGAATCATATTTGTTCCAAATAATTTCCATGAATGTCTCACGTTACTAATTCGATTCGATGTACAGAGCTCTTTGGTTCAAGAATAACTTAATTTTTAAATACCGCCAGCAAGCAAGTACTGGTTTTCTGGTTCTTCAGTTGTTCTTTCTTCATTAGATGTTATAGTGGACTTAACCGTATGTGTTGCTTATTTCTCAGGGAGGAACTGCTGGAGTTAAAGGTACTTTAATAAACAGGTAGGTTATTTGTAAATAATGATCATATTTCTCACGCAAGTGATGTCTGCTACTTGTAAATATTACTCAGGGCATTGGGCAGAAAATGGCCGAGTACATTCTTGAGCTAAGGGAAACAAGTCCAATAAAATCGGTAAAGATGAAATTAGAAATGTTTATACAACCATGAGGTGTCTACAATTTTATTGAACAATGCTGAAATGCTCTCCTTTTTTGGATTGTTGCAGCTGAACGATTTGGAGAAGATTGGTTTATCGTCCAAACAAGTAACGATTTTTTAACTGCTACCTCAAATTTTTTCTTGAAAATTTATGTTCATCGCTAACTGTTTTACTTGAAAATCTTTTCTGCAGGCCAATAAAATGTTTGGCAGGGCCGCAAAAGGGTTATTCGATTGACATAATAGGCAACACCTAGTTGTTTGTTTAGAGTTTGCCGCTAACAGATCGTTCAGCTATATACTGAGACACCATTTGTGTAATATTTCGTTTTTTATGTGTATTTTTCTCTCATCAGTGTATCAATATTGTCGTCGAGGTAGATTAACTTAATGACGAGCCTAACTTGCGTAATGTCATCAGTTGTTTAGTAGTGAACTGATTGAGGCTTCTCATTTTCTTTATTTGTAGTGGGGTTTCCCCTTGGCCCAGTACTAGTTCCTATTCAAAATGTGCTATTGAAATAAATTGTGCTTATTTAGAACTTGTTGAAAGGCTACTAGTTTAACATCAGGCTAAGAACACACCAACCAGGGTTGCCTCCGTGGTAGTAAATTAATAATTTAATTACGAAGATTTATAATTTTGGAACAAAATATAAAGCTTTAACATATATTCTTACCGTTCTAATTTATAAAATTAATATTAACTTTTAAAAAATTAATTTCAAATATTTTTAAATTACTTAACAGCTATGATTTGGGGAGAAAAAATCGCATCTATAAAATTGTGGAGATAATGTTGCGGGGTAATAATTATTGGGAAAACTTAGCATGTGCCTTTAAGTCACATGCTAAACACGGAATTTAATACATAATATTATTTATTTATGTAATTACACTGAATTTAATATATAAAAACATAATATGCTAATAGACCTCATGTATTGAATTCAATGTAAATATATAAAAAAATATTCCTTCCTTTCCATTATATAAGTCGTTTAAGACATGATTACACATATTAAGAAATGTCATTAATACTAATATTAGGCAATTAATGTTGGTTTGAAATTTCATTACTACCCATACACTCATTAATTACTCTTCTATTTCTCTCTCTTAATTATTTCATCTTTAAGAATATAATATAAAATGATTAAATTTGTTCTCCTAGATATATGTAAAACGACTTAAAACGACCTATATAATAGAAAAGAGGGAGTTATATTTAATGGGTCTCATATCTTATTTTTCGTGTTTATTGTGTGCCTTTGAGACACATTAAACGGACTCATAATTATTTGTGAATAGTTTAATTGAGCATAGTCATTAGTGAATGAAATGCATAAAATAATACTCAATTTCGCAAAAGAGCTGCACTCAACAGTTAAAAGTAAACTCTTAAAATTTTGGAATTAATATAAATTATTTATTTAGTTTCAAATTGAGCAGAAAACTGGAGCATCTAAACAGTAATTTAAAATTTTACTACTCTTTTTCAAAACCTAAAACAAAATACACACTTTTTAAAAAAAAAAGAAATAAACTTGATGAAAGCAGAAACCTTGTTTAAGAGAAGAGAAGAGAAGAAGAGATACCACCGGTAACGCCAGCTTCATTTATACAAAAAAACAAAGGGAGCATTTGAAGTAACACTAAAGTTACCCCATCATAGCCACACCCATTTTATTACAAGTGAAGGTAGCTTCAACTACATTACAAGAGAGCCCAGAAACGCAAAGACCACACCTAGTAATTAGCATATAGAAAGAACTAGCTTAGTCTACTACTACTAGCACTTATTTTAGCATGACAGACTTGACAGAGAGAAAGAGACAACTCTCATTATATGTAATCTAATGGAGTATCTCAGTTTTTTTTTTTTGATAAATCTCATTTGCAGGTGCATGGGTCACAGGTGCAGTTGGATCCGCACTTGCACCCTCCGTTCTCTGCTGCCACTCCCATCTCTGCTCCCTCAAAGCATCTGCAATTATTATTATAAAATAAAAAAAGTTTCATATATATATATATATAATTACTTAACTAACTATAATGAAGGAAGAAGAAGAGGGAGCATTAATACATACGGCTTCTGAGCTGCAACACCAAAGACGAAGGTCTGGCTTGTGGTGCTCTCGGAGTAGCTCATGTCAGGGTACATCTTGCACCTGCATAATTAACCATTCATCATACTTTATCACTCGTTTCTTCCGTTCAACAACAATTAAATCCACACAAATGAAATAATAACAGAGCATTATGTGATCACACAAACATGATACCACTCCGTTTCACAAAAGACTCCAAATTGCCAAAATAAATAAATAAATAAATAAATATCCATAAAAAGAGCCTCTTTTAATGGATTAATACAAGAATATCAGCCTATTACTGTTTACCTTTTGATTCCGAGTTGAAAATCAATTAAAAGATGAATCTTTGCACTAAAACTAACCTTAATTCTTTAATTCTCAACTCAGTAGTAATTGTCGCATATAATCTAAGCTTTCTTAATCTAGCATTATACAAAATCAGTACAATTAATTTTCCTTTTGATGCCTAAAACTTTGCCCTACAGAGAATAAATATTCAATTAGAATATGATCTTCCACCGCCTAGATATCAGGAAAACCCTATTCTGTTTTCCCATCAACAACAATCGCGAGCGAGCATTTATGTAAAATAATTAAAGCAATTTTTTTATAAAATAAAACAATATATATACACACGCATACACACAGAGGGACAGAGAGATAGAGAGAGAGGGTTTATACCCAGAACAGCCATTGCCGCACTTGCAGCCAGATCCGCAGCCACAGTTTCCTCCACAGCAAGACATTTTTCTTATGGAAAACTCGACAGAAAATACTAGTTTTTAGAGAAGAGATAAACGATTGGTATTATGCGTACGCTCGCTAATAATGTATAGCAACCGAGCCCCCCTCATTTATAACCAAATGCAGGAGAGAGAACGGTGGATATCCACCGTCCACGTGCCTTGATAGTCTCTGGAGTTTGTAATCCTTACGCGTGTACGCACCTATATCTCCTTTCTTCCACGTATCCCTCTTTTTTGTGTGGTTCTAATGTCATCCCCATGTAAAAAGTCTTCCGCATATTAATTGCAATCAGTTTTGAACGCATCTATTACTTTATTTGTTATAATATCACAAACAACAATTTTTTTATATAAATTAATTGAATTTTT
The DNA here is from genome assembly GCA_947179155.2 of Hedera helix. Lineage (NCBI taxonomy): Eukaryota > Viridiplantae > Streptophyta > Magnoliopsida > Apiales > Araliaceae > Hedera > Hedera helix. The sequence goes on along the minus strand of OX359268.1, from coordinate 47,022,828 downwards.
TAAATAAATTTTAAACTAAATTAACTCATATATATTAAATATAATTTATTATTATATAAAATAATATAATAATAATATTTATCTATACTTCTATCGATAATTTATTTTTATAAAAATTTATCATTTAATTACAAAATTATTATCTCTATAATTAATTTTTTTTAAATTTAATAAATTAAAATCTTAATTAAACATTACACCTCCTTTTATATGTTCGGCCTCCAAAACCCATATCACATTAATATTGAATCAGTTTGTTTGTGTGTTATTTTAAAACTAATACTAACAATCTTTTATTTTATCTATTTATATATATTATAATAATATAAATAATATTTTATTATATGAGTTAATTGGGAGGATTTTGTTGGTTCTAAACTGAGTTAATTTATTAAGTTATATACTTGAATTTAATTGGTTAATATTTTTTTTTGTAATATCTCATAAAATATATTACTTATTACAACAATATAAATATATTGTATAAGTTAACTGAGATATTTTGATTATGAATTTGATTGACTCGTGAAATTATATTTGAATTTAATTAATATTCAAATTAATTGATATTTTTATTATATTTATATTATCTCATAAAATATAAATGATAATTGATAGATTTTTTCTCTTTGTAAACAACACAATGTATATGTAAATTAATAATTTCCTCTTTGCAGGCATTTAATGATGTATTATACATTCATGCAGCTCTTTTAATATTTCTTCTTCCTTTTTTATTTTTATTTTTTTTGTCTTAGTAAGCCAAAGTGTTTTATTAAACACTAAAAATAAATATAACGGACTTCCACTTTCTCAGACATCCTAAAATGCTCCATTACAAGTAATTTGTAAGTTTTACCCTCTAAAATCCCTTTTATAGTCACAGTGACCTCATCCTCAACATGGGATGGGAGGAAGAGGATAGACCCATATGACGAGAAAAGCCATCCATTGACATTAAAAAGGGGTAAAAATGAATAAAGAAGAAAAATCTTACTGAAGAAATTATCGTGACTTGAGAGACGACGAAGGTTGACACCAGATCTGCTACCAAGAGGAATTAGGACTCAATTATCTCACAAAGGATTTTGAGCTTTAAAGTGAAAAAATGTGGGACTAACTCTGCTCTTTCTTTATTTCTATTTGTAATTGACGCCTTAATTGATTATGATCCAACGACTGGGGAATAATAGGGCATAAACCTCTATGTTCATGCGCTTGTGACCTTGAGACTTCCTTATCATGTCAACCCTTTATATTCTCAAACACGTAGAGGAATATACCTTTGGGCTTACTTTTTAAAACCCTTACTGGCTGGGACAAGTTTATCAATATTCTTATGGGTATTTAAGGTTCGTTTCTTAACGGCAAATGTAGGCTCAATGGATGATGGTTCCCTTTTGAGGAATAATTGCATCACTTTTAAATTGAGTGTGACACATTTAATTATAAATTGAATTCTCCGTCCTTTGGTTTCATCTTCAGTCTAAATAGTCTCACGGGCTCCCGAAACCTATTTTGTTATACTCCTCCACTTTATTTTATTCTTTGAATGAGTGGGAGACAATCTTGGGTAACGTATTTTAAGCTATCCAAATGGGCTTTATTCACAGTTAGCCCATTATCATTTAAGCTCCCATAATAAACTTCTAACTTCTAAGTTTAATAGACTTGGGTCACCACCTTACCAACTAAGGTATCACACAACTATCATATTCAATATTAACTTCGTTATGATATCTATCTTTTCCAATAAGACCTTTTTATACAATTTCAATTGGAAATTATAATCATATTGAGATAGGGATGCTAAACTATAAATATAGGTGGATAATAGTGATATATTCATCTTATTTTATTTTAAACCAACTAAATACTTCTACCTCCATTATTAACCTAGAGTCTGTTCTTACTCTCACACCATAAGTATTCTCTATCAACCCAAACCATTAAGTACTTTTGGTAAAAAAAAAAAAATTTGCAGATTCACGTCTAAGCTGATGATTGAACGTGTGGATGAAAGCGAGCATTAACAGTTGTTTTAATATATTTTTAAACTTAAAATTAAGATGATTCATTAAAGATTATAAATAAATAAATTTTACAATGAATAATTTTTTTTAAATAATTTACGAGATTTATTATTGTATTAATTAAAATTAATATGGGTACGGGGCCAAGAACTCAATATCCTTCTTTTTCTCTCTGCTTGCAGTTGCAGAGGTATCACATGTAACACTATAGTACCTTCACGTTATTGCGAATTGTGATGAAGTACTTTTTTCTATTCAATGAAACTCTACTACTAATACAATAACAAGAGACAAAACACAAATTTCTGGACTACAAAAAGAAGTAAATTACAAGGGAATTAAGATGGAGTAAAGTAATTTTCATAAGACTCAATATGGTACATAAGGTTCTAATGATGATTGAAGTTTCTAAGAAATTAAATGAAGTAATTAAATTACAAGGAATTTCATTAATTCTGTAAAAAAAGAAAAAGAAAAATCTCAAGAAAAATGAAAAATGAAAGAGAGAACTTGTGGATTGCATCAATGGGTACTGGATGGAGTGGGGGGTAGTGGTGGTACCACAGAACCAGCAAAGCTGCTAAAGCACTACAAAAGAAAAGAACAAAAGCAACTTTAAATTGAAGGCAACCTTTGAAGGACGCGTCTCCTTTCATCGAGTTAAAAGTTAAGAAAATAACATGTCAAATCAAATATACTTCCAAAACTTAAAGTAAACTAGATGTTGATTGAGGATAAGCGATACCAATAAAGAATGGCACAAACAAAGAGGTCACAATTCTAAGGGATCAATTGATATTTTTTTCGCGTGTCCATCTCACATGAACCGTGAACGTGATCTCTAAAATATTGTTCATGTGAGGATAAGCGTATGACAATATACCACTTTTTTTTTTTTTTTTTATAAAAATAAACCATTGTCAATAATGTGTTGAATAAAATTGAGAGACCGGAATCATTAGGTTTTATATTTGATTCCTATTATGTGATTTCACTTTGTTTTTATACTTTCTTTTTCTTGTATTATGAGAAAATAAAATATTTTGGTAGACAAACCAAAAAAGGTTAAGAGCCTTGCGCTCTACCAACTGAGCTGGACGGGCTTGCATCATATTGTAATTAAGGTATTACTTTCTTCAATTGTTATCTACACACGAGTAGAAAAGGAAGGAATAGTTTGCTGGTATACTAGGATTCACAAGGAAATAAAACTTCACAGGCCATAGCAACTCATAAAACATTTCTTGGAGCAACAAAAATATTCAGGCCTTGGTAAATCTCACGTACCATTTACATCTGGCAATGTTTCCGGCCTTCCAAAACAATAAAGCTACCTGCTGATTTATATACTATACTCCTTAGAATTCCAACTGGTACAGTTAGCACCAGAAAACTTCCCAGAATGAAGGCTGAATCTCGAAAATTAGCACAACTTAATTGGGAAGTGAACCTGATCAGGTCAGAACTCGGAACAATCTTGTGTCCAAAAAAGTTCTTCCAAAAGATCATCAAATATCATTTCGTCAACTAGGTCTTCAAATATCATATCCTCAAGCTCAAGACCCACACACTCCGCATCAAATTGGAGGTTCATCCACCCATCGCCTTTATCTAGATCACGGCTCACAGCATCATCTAGTGATTGGTAGGATTCAGGTCTCCAGCTCAAATACCAGCTTATATCTGCCCAGACCTCTTCAAGAACATGGTATTCCACTGGCATTGGACTGATATGAGACCGACAAGTCAAGGGCATAGGGTAGTACGTGAATGATCTCGCATGGATGTCCAACAAGACCTCATTGACTAGATCAAACATAAGAAGATGATTGCAATTGTGCATTTCTTCATTTTCAGAACTGCCAGGTTCAGCGAGCAAACAACCTTCCACTTCCTCAAACATTGAAGGGTCCATTGGCTGCCCAACGGAGTGCCATGTCCCGAGGAGCTGTCTTCCACTGAAGCCAGATAGCTCTATTATATCTTTTACATAATTGAATACAGCAATATCTTTTATATCCACCTGATCATGTAGAAAATCACCATGGTATTGATTAGCAGGACTTTCTACTTTCTCAGTGTTAGCTGTGGTATCGTCTACAGTTATGGAATCAACATGTTTCTGGCTGGCCAAAAAATCTGCTGCATAAAATAAGAGGCATCTTGGTGTTAAATGTGAACCTTCTTCCATCAAATCAGATTATAGAACAACAACTTTCAACAATATATAGTGAAGGAGGTTGCTATTTCATGATAATCATCAACATCAACATGTAAGTATCAAACCTGCAATTATGCTATAAAAAGTTGTTCAACTATAATAAAATTTTACTATAGATATTTTGAGTGCTAAACTCTGAAATCTATTAGTTTGACTCAACTCCAATTTACGGGGAAAATGGGCGGGGGACTGAAAGCATCAAGACAGAAGTTATAAGGTTTTAGAATTTCTTGGTTATGGGCTAGAATGAGTCTTTAGTCGTGCTTTCCAATTGGACAAAGGGGACATAAATGTTGAATATAGTAATCTCAGATATACATTTTTTTAGTTTGATATTAAAGTTATGCTAATTTTTTACAAAAATAATTACATTTTCTCCCCCATGGAATACCACACAATGTGAACCATATTAAAATATGATCTGTATGGATTGGCGTATGAGATAAACAGAAGACAACAATGAAGTGAAGAAAAAAGTGGCAAAAGTACCTTCTGCTATGGAGAACTTGGTGGGGCTGGTTGTGTCCTCTTTTGAATTGGAGTTAACCACATCATATGAGCTTGGTTCTAAATTTGCAGGCCTTGCTGTATGTTCAAGTTCGTGTTGACAGTGAGAAGTACTTTCACCTGCTGTCAAATTGTCTGAATCACTTGGAGTCTCACTATATTTGACCAAATTTTCCAGACCTCCACTTTCTGCCTGAGCATCTAATAGTTTTTGGCTTTCCTGGTCTACAGAAAGAGCAGGAATCTTTTGCTCATTAAGCCTTGTACTTAATGTACTGGAACTGCGGTCCACAAAAGTCCTGACTGGTGTCCCTGGTGGACCTGGAGAGTTCTCAATTTGGAGAGTAAAGTAAGATCTCAGATCAGGTAACGAAAGCAATCTTCCCAGAGATTTTTTAGAACTTTCACAAGGTGGAGGTGTCTCCTCTGCTCTCAATTTTAATTTCTCGGAGAACTGATGTTTAGCTTCGTTGTTGAAACTGGACTCAAATAAACGACAATATCTATCAAATGACTCCCTGTAAGATGTTGTTCTTCTGAAGCACTGCTCGTCAATATCAATCTGCTTGCCACACGCAGAAGCAGATTGATCGTTTCCACAGCTACTTAAAGGGCTATATTTACTACATTTTTCAATGACCGACTCCTGCAGATCATCAGTGTCCTCCATCATAATCTTGGAGTACTTGCGATCATAAGGAATTTTGTGAAAGATTGGGTCCATGATGATCTGTTGTTGCTTCTCCTTTCTGCTCTCTCTGATGGCATGACTGATCTTTTGTTTAAGCTTCTTGAAACGCTTAATGACTGGTTTATTCTCATGCTCCGTCTTCAGCCCACGAGGTGTACATTGAGGAAGATTATTGAAAGAGTTGGGCCTTCCCAAGGTTGGTATCAAAGTGCCATCTTCCCTGCCCTCAGCTAATGATGCAACTGATTGATCACCCATATATATGTTTGACTTGAACTTGGTTGAATCATGGGAATGACTGCAAAGTTGGAACTTATCTTCTCCTTTTGCATAAGATGCAGGACCCTGATTGCATATATAATTGCTTAACTCGAACGCACTTTTGCCTGCAGAGCCAGCCACCGGAAATGATACAGACTTTGTTAATCCCGTCTTTGAGTTGAATGCCTGACGATTGTGTAAGTAATGTACTAAAGGGGAGCCCGGGTCTAGTAATATTTTCAGGAAAAACTCCTTTCTTGTGCCAAATATATCCAGAGCATCCATAAAATGATTTGACGCCTGGATTGAAGCACCTTCACTGAGCTCCTTTGCATCAGCCTCACTCAGCTTCCAGTAACTCGCACTATTTATGGCTGCACACAGCTCACATGTTTTGATTTTGGTAACTGGTTCCTCAATGGGTTTTGGCAGGAGAGGGTCTGATATCCTAGCACCAGAGGAGTTTCTATTAATAAACTTGTGACTTTTTCCCTTAAAAGCAAGTTCAACATCCAATCCTGCAGATTCTGAGTGAGGGCTAGGATTAGTTTTTTCCAGTTGTGCGTGTGTGGGGCAGGAGGAACTTCGACGATGTTGGCCCTTTCTCTTGGACTTCTCTTCAACTATCAAAGCTTTTATTCTAGATTTCATGGAGCTTTTAGTTACTGGACTGTGATCTGCAGTTTTTTCCTTTTTCCCAGTAATTAGCTCTGTGGCCTTTTCTCCAATCTGATGAATTTCAAATAGAATAGACTGTCCGTTATAGAAGAAAGGCCCAGAATAGGGGTTAAGGCGCACCCGGCTTTAATTAAAGGTTTTTATTTCCATTTTTTCACTGGCTAGACCCAGCCAGATGATGTCTATTGGTTGGTCGTGATATATATATATATATATATATATATATATATATATATATATATATATATGTTTTATACATAAATAAGAACGTTATAACTGAAAAAGATCAGCAAAAACCAAAGGTAAAGTTTGAATTTTTTTACTCAAGCCAATGGTAACGAAATTATCTTAAATGAACGTACGAGGAACTTGTTCGTTTCAGCATCAATGTGTTCTTGCACTTCACTTATGTCCGTGGCAGCTTTGTCATTCTCTGGATCTCCAAAATCTAAAGAAAAGGAAATAGGCTATTAATTAATAACACAAAACACCAATAGATAGCTCCAAACTTGATAACACCTTGCGGCTAAGAACACAAAGCTTCACATGTTTTATTAGCCATAAACTTAACAAACAACAATAAAGGAGATGAAATTACGTACAACCATGACACATCAACCCATCCAGTTGAGTTAAATTCTTATCCTTTTGTACCAGATTTTATTCCATATACTTTTACATATCCATAAGTACAAAAGACACAATGACAGAAGCATAAAAATCTTTGCAGATTGAGAATTAGGATTATGAAATGAAATGGTAGATCATTAAACATTTGACCAAACAGAGATGACTTACCTGCATTGTGCCTGCTTGAACCACCAAGTCTTTTGTGCGGAAGCATTTTCTTAACATTAGACCAATGGTTGTGGTGTAGAGCATTACGTATGGTATACATGCATCCTGGATGACCACCCTCCAGATGAATTTTAGGGTTTTGGCGCCCCATATTCTTTCTCATATGATTCAGGTATCTTCCAAATGTGCTTCATCGACAATTCGTTCGAGTTGAAGGCCTCTGAGTTCCCAAAACTGATCCATACCACAATAACAAAATTAAGTGCAAGTGTACGAGGGAACATACCAAAAGCAATATACTGTTTTCTCTTTTTTTGTGTTTGTACATAAACATCTGCAGTGACTAGCATATGTTCTTGACAACCTGAAAGGCTGAAACTACTGTTTACTCTATTTTTTTACGCTCAGGAAAAGAAAAACAAATGACACCCTCTGCATGGAGTAATTATTTAGTAGTCCTGGGGCACCACGTGGCAGGTGCCCCCAGGAGCATTTAATAATTTTTCCTCCACATGAGGTAAACGGTTGTTAAAATATAAAGAAAATGTTAGAATTAATTGTAATGAAATTTTAGACAGATTAAAAGTACAACTTCTTATTCATTCCATAAACAAAATTAGATTCATAATGAACAAATAAAAAGGCACGAAAATTTTCCCTACCTTGCCGAAAAATTCTGTCTCTGCAGAGAAAAAGATACCCCTTAATTCGAGATCATATTGCTTCAAGATTTTATTGATGAAAATGAAATCTATGCTTATAAATATCCAAAAACATATTTTACACATTATTTAGAAGCCTTGGATGAGGGGATGCTTTTCAGTTAACTAAGACCAACTTGATCCTATTATGGCTTTGCGGGAGTGATATTTGAACATTCACAACAATGCGATAAAAGAGAACACATACCAGTTTCTTGAATCATGAATGTTATATAAACACAGACCAATCATGTTTCCCAATCGACTATTAAATGAAAATCAATCCATAACATGGAGATGATGGTAATCATTTGTAGCTCCCTCCATTCCAAAATATAAAATCAATTAATGTGAAACATTTTCAAATCAAAATTAATATAAATCGTTTAATAAATACGCAAACTATCTACTAATTTCAAGATTTATTGTTTTTGAAATTTCAATGAATCATATTTTGAATTTAAAAATGACTCAAATTGCATCAAAAGAAGAAAAAAAAATTCGACTGAGGAAGTATAAAACAAATGTAATGTTTACGCCCATACAAGTTTCAATCAAGGGTTAAATATTTATATACCTGCAAATGATGCTTCACAGCAATGCCGGAGGTTAAGAAACAAAGAGATAAAAGGGCGATCATTACAGATTTATATGATGATGATATTTTCCAACAATTTCTCTCACCTTTTCTTTTTCTTTTCTGGTGGCGATTAGTTCCTCCTGCAGCTGCTAATTTCTTCTCTTTTGGCGCCATGACATAAAATCCGCCAACCGCTCTCCTCCATATCTTTCTCCCCTTTTAACTTGCAACTTTTTTCCTACTTATATATTGAATTATTTTATGCATAGAATGTGTCCAAAAAAAAAATATGTCAATTAATTTAGGGTCCGTCGGATAATAACTTGTCACTATTTACTCTGACACACGTGGATATAATTACTTTAATAATATTTTTTTAATTTAGAGAATAAAATTAAAAAAAAAGTTTAAAAAGACAAAATTGTAAAACATATGAACTTGCAAGGGCAAAAAATAAGGAGGATTTATAGTCAGCATCCCCCTCTTTCGTTATATAATAGTTTTAGTTAACAATATTCACTATATAATTAGTTAAAAAATTATATTTTTAATAATTTAAATTTATTTATTTATTATTACTAAATATTAAGGACAATACAGAAAATAACTATCTTTTTGGATCCGTGTCTTTTTTAACTTCTTTTCTCTCTCTCACCTTTTAGTTAAATTTTTTTATAGGATTTTACCTATATTTTATATTTTTTATTCAAATATTAATTAATTTATTTTAATTACATACACATAATCTATAACACAAATACTAGTTACTATAAAATCATTGACACAAGTCTAATTAATTGCTACCTAATACTTTCATAATTTGAATGCTCTTTGTAAGGTTGAATTGAAAGTTATATTACACCAAGTACCTTGGAGTCCACAAAAACTTGTCGCGTTAATGCCCACTTAATTTATCATGGGCCTAAAAAACTCTACTCCGTCTGTTCTTGGGAATGAAGTTTCAATTATTATTATTTTTTGTTTTTTTAAAAAAATAATTTAAATAACACAATACCTTCAAATTTAATTATTATCATAGTGTCATAAATATTAATCAAACAAACTCAACATAATATATGTAAGGATAAGTCCATCCACGCAATCCAGAAGTCATATCATATGATTCATATCAAAATTTAGTAGGTGCATGAAAATAATATATTGATATCAAATGCCTCTTATTCTTCTCATAAGAGTTATTCTTCCATTTGTTCATTTTCAGTTAATAGTTTAGCTCCAAATTTTTTATACGCTTTAAAAAGGAAAAGCAGCAAAAAATATTATTTTTTACTAAATTATTTTTTTCAAATAATTTGGTCCCAATTACTCAGTGTTACAGTTCCAAAAAATTATTTTTAGGTTTCTATTCAATATATTTTAGATAAGTCTAGAGACACAAAATCAAATACTACATTCATCTCAGTCATTAAAAAGTAAGGTATAACAAAAATTTTATATCGTATTCCACTTTTTAATGATTAAAATGACAAAATTCAGATATTTTTTCGGGTCCCCCTGGGTGCTTAGGGAACATAAAATAACCCAACCCACTATCTATTAACAGTAGAGGTGTGCATTTGTTTCGGTATATTCAATTTTTTGATTTTTTTTGACCAGTCTGAACCGGTAGGTTCGGGATAAAAAGAATCGTTCTGGTACCAGTACAAAAGATCCGGTATATAACGATTTTTTGGTATTGAGTTTTTATGGTTTGGTAAATATCGAAACGTACCGATTTTTAATTTATTTATTAATATTAATAAATAAATAATAATAATAAAATAATAATAATAATTATTATTATATTAATTTTCAATTTTTATTTATTTCTTACCAGTACCGACTTATCGGTTCGGTATATTGATCCAATCGATACCGATATCGGTACCGAAATTTGGCTAATTTCAACACCGATCCGATTCAATACCAGTCCAGTTTTGTACCGATTCAGGGCGATTTTTACCGGTTGTCCACCCCTAGTAGCCTTGCAAGGCAAGACAAGGCCAGGCCAATTGTTCTAAATGTCTAAAACTTTGTCTCATTATCTACTATTTCAGTCCGAGCTCATAACCCCTTGGGTTCCAATGTCGGATCCGGTTACAATGAAATAAATTTCATGGTAAGTTCACTTCTAGATTAATAAAGTGCTGACACGCAGATAGAGAGAACATTCCTCAGTCTGCGTGTGAGCACTTTATTGGTCTAAAAATGAACTTACTATAAAGTTCACTTCATAATAATCGGATTCTCCAATGTCACAATTAATGATCAATTAGGAGGATGCGTTACATTTTTGTTTAATTAAGGTTAATTTTTATTGAAGAACACAATTAATTCTGTTTATTTTATAAATAAATAATTATGCTCTCTCAACTATATATGTTTTACATTATGCTCATTGATCTCTCTCAATGTCCAATAATTATGTGTCCCTTTTATAGTACAATAACATGTATCATAGTTGTAGTAGGGACAATGGAAAGGTAGAGACTAAAGAAATTAGTGATGGCATGACGCAAAAGCTGTTATGAAATAAATACTCCATAAATTATCTTAAATTGAGCTAATACCTGTATTTGATCCGTCTATCTCTATCTCAATCTCAATCTCAATCTCAATCTCAATCTCGTAGTATCAATTCTTTCACTATAAATATAAATAAGAAACGGGGGTTGGTTTTGGACAAGTATTTGACTTTTACTTATTATTTTAAAAAATAGTTGGTCTGCCTGCCATGTGAACAGGACATAACCATACACACACATATATGTATATAATACTCCATCATAAAAAGTCGCATTTAAACTATGATTAATGTAACAACATTGTTAATTAGTCGCTCTGCTCTGTTCATAAAGAAATTATTTATAAAATTTGTATAAATCAAGAATGTATTTTTATTCGTGTTAATTCCTAAAAAGTAATAAATTTATTAGTTTTGATGGTATAATTACAAAATTATAACGATGAATTTAAAAATAATTTATTATTTTATACTATTATTAATAAAAAGACAAAAAAAAAGTCAAATAATACCTTTTTGTGGAACAATTAAAAATATTTATTTACATTGCATGCTCACTTACATCCGCGTGCCCCCAAATAAAATAACACTAAATTTTATAATTAAACAAAAATACAGCAACTGAAGATTTGAATGCTAGTATCCTTCCTATAAAATATTCCAATTCTCAAATAGATTCTAGAATGTCGTGCTAACAAGTAACAAGGGAGAAGACTATTTCGTACCAAAAAAAGGAAAAAGTATAAAATATATATATATCAAACTTGTCTATGATATATTTACATAATTTTATTTAAAATTTAAAATTAAATGCTATTAATTAGCTAGAAATTTGTAAACATATTAATTTTTTTAGTGTGCATAAAATAAATTTCAAAAACTTCCTGGGACATAGGTTTCGGGACGGAGGAGTATATCATTGTACAAGGATCGAAGCAGCACTGATGGACTAACAAGAAGAAAGAAAGAAGATCAACGAAATAATAATTGGTATATTCACACAAGCTTGTAAGAGATCATATGCATGGAGGAAATCACTCGTGCATGCATGTTAAATTATTAATTCGTGTGGATTTGCAATAATACAATAATTTATTGCAAGAATAAATCAGATGAGCATCATAAATAAATAAAACAATGTATATTGTTGTGGTATGTTATAATCATTAAGTTAACACACCATTCTATAAGTTAATTTTCATAAAAAATTTTTTGAAATAATTGTATATATAACAATAATGTTAAAATTTGCTGCAAGAATCAATCTTTTGGTGTGGAATATGTTGCTATCTTTCGACCCTCAAGTAAAATGGTATAGAGTGCAAATTAAGCTAGGAACTACTACTAATTAAGATCGAGCATAAACAGTGGTCAAATTAAAAAGGGTTTTAGTAAAGATGTCGGCTAATTTAATTTTGATTACAACATTAATTGTACATAATGAATACGAAAGAGCTCCGTGAGCAATTAACTTAAGCATTAAACAATAATGATCTCAATACGACTAGCTAGTCCGGGCATGAAAACTTGAACTATCAACCATGCATGTACGTTTAAAGTGTACAAATTATCATAGCTGATGAAAAAATGTGTTCAGAGAACATTAATTTACAGAAAAATATGAGTGATCCTACGCATGTTAGCAGCTATATATTGTAACAAGTTTTTAGTACTAAACCTTAAATCGATGGTTTGCATGTTTTTTGTAATAATTGTTATAGGATCAAGAAAATAAAAGCATGAATCATAGAAGACCGATCATTCAGGTCATCAGTTTAGTCGGTAACCGGTCGAGAAAGCAAAAAAAAAAACAAAAGTATTCCAACGTACAGCTAGCAGTCAATCCCGGCCCGTTTGTCTTATAGACAGACTCGTTATGAATTCAAAATTTAAAACTACGAGAGTACCATGGAGTAATCCAATTCATATCCATCCACCAATACCATAACATTTAAAAAAATGACCAACGTACGAACGCCACAACAAGATTGGACGACCCTACTAAGTTACTCCGTACTACTTTGTCGCAACCCGACCGACATACATTACGTCTGTTAGTTGCAACCAAATTTGATACTTGATTCCTCACTCGCATGTTATCCTTCTTTAAGCCGGGAAGCGCGTCTCCTGTTACATGCATGCATCAAATGAACAATCACCCATAGACTCTCCTCCTGTACTAGGTTTATTTTTCGTTGACGCCTTTCCAAAATATCGACCAAGTTGATGACTTGTATTATAATCGGTGTGCAAAAGGAAAAAAAAATCAACTTTAGGTCTAGTAGTGAAACATACTCCATATATACTGCAAGCGTGCTAAATAAATAATCACTCTTGAACTCTATTAATATTCACATTAATTGTAGTTTTGTACGTAGAAGCACACTGAATATATTGTTCAATTGTGAATATATATATATATATATATATATATATATATATATATATATATATATAAATAAAGCCACACACCCAATAAAACAAGGTTTTGCAATTAGAACTTAAAAAGATATTGTTATTGTATTTGTAAAATTTTTAAAAAAATACCCACATCAAAAAGATTGTTAATTCCAAAATATCATTCCTCCTTCATACAGGAATTACAAGACCATTAAGAAAAAATGATACAGAGATTATTACGTCCAACCTTTTAGGTGATCAAAAAACAATTAATTAATCATTGACCTTTCGTGAATTTTTTTGCTATCCTGGTCCATTTTGTTGGGGCAACTCGTAGTAAATACATTTATTTGTTACATAATACTCCTTCCGTGCTAAAATTAAAAATACATATTTAAAATTATCATTTTAAAGAATATTTTTATGTTCTCAAATATATTAAGAATTCAATAGTGAATGTTCGATAAAATGATGTTAAAAAGTAATGAAAAATTAGAAATACCACATAACTTTATATTCATAAAATAGAAATATAAATAAATATATGTGTGTGTTTGTGTGTGTGTGTGTGTGTGTGTGTTGAATTTTGAGTATCCAAATGGGGTGCTCATAGAAAGTCCACCCCATTTGATTGTTGGCTAGACTTGGTCAAGTAACGTTATTTATTATTTTTTATAATATTAGATTGACTTGTTGAAAGTTTTTTAAGGAATGGGTTAAATCACTACGCCCATAAAAAACCTACCACTCTCAGCATATTTGAATAACCCAATTCTCAGTGCTTATATAGTGAGTGAAGCCAAAATACAAAGCTCCCAATTTAATTGAATTCCTATTATTTTTACGCATCGTGAGTTTAGTTCTCCGTTCTCAATATCCCACAAAGATTATAGTTTGGAGATGCCGTTTGGTTTGGATTTGACTTTGACTTTGACAATACGAGTTAATTATTTTGCATCAGAAGTTAACACGCTTCAAGAGGTATGCACTCTAATTTTCGTTTTGTGTAAACGGATAATGGCATACATATATTTAATCCTACATATTGAAGATGATTATTTTTAAGAATATTTTTATGTTCTCAAATGTATTAAGAATTCAGTAGTGAATGTTTGATGAAATGATAGTAGAAAATAATTGAAAATTAGGAATACCACGTAACTTTATATATATATAATTTTGAAAACTAAGGGGTAAGGGAGTATCAACTTAACTTACTTCAAATTAGAGTTACATGTCCTAGATTAAAACAAATTGGGCAACCCGGAGGGTAGAACATAGCATTTGTAGCATAAGTTTGCATGCGCTGTACATTTTAAGTGACTGGATTGAAATACCTCTTCGAAAGGCGGGGATAGAATTGGAAGAAACAGCATCCCTGCAAGCTCGCAATGCTGCTTTTGTAACGTCTTGCCTGCGTTTTTAATATTTCGCAATTGTTCAATACAAAAATTTCCCTCTTTATCAAACAATTGAATAAAAGTACATACACACACACACATAATATATACACTTAAGAATATGTAGAGACATAGAGAGAGAGAAATTAATCCATGTTGATCGTAGCCGGCCCACACCCATTTCCACGAACAAGAGCTTGATGGAAGAATTAGGGACTAAGGCGACAGGAACTGGTGGGCTTAAGAATACGTAGTCATAGATTGTCTTATTTAATATTAATTTATTATTATTATTAAATAAGATTTTATTATAACTTAAATAAGATTTTATTATAACTTAAATAATATAATTTGATAAGAAAATAATTTTTTCACATATATCGTCTAACTTGACCTAAATTTGTTATTATTGATTAAATTAAGTGTAATTATATTTGAAAAATAAGTAGAATCTTATTATTACTTAGATAATCTAATTTTAGAATGAAAGTATTTCCTTATGAGAATTATTTAATAATATTTTTATAAAAATAATAATAAAATATTTAATTATAAAATTATAACTCTATATATATTATGGGTCCTCTTAGCATGCGCCCTTAGGACACATGCTAAGCACGAAAAACAAGGGTAAATTTTATTTGTTTATATATTTGCACGGAATTCAATACATAGGGTCCATTAGTATATTATTTTTTTATGCATTGAATTCAGTGCAAATACATAAATAAATATTATTATGCATTATTTTTAGCACTTAGAATGTGCCCTAAGGACACATTCTAAGAAAATCGATATATTATAATAAGATCATGTACTTTGCAGAGGGTGTAGATGCTAGTTGATTTTAAAAGTAAAAATTGTTAAATCTTAACTAGTAATAGTCATGAAGAATCAACAAATTATTACTAATGTTTAATGTCATAAGGTTGTAAATAAATTAGGCTATCTACGAGTTTGACTCGACTCAACTTGAACAAGTCTAATTAAAACTCGACTTGATTTTGAATATTTTTTTTGACTGTATGGTTAAACCATTTGAACTCGAACAATATGGTATTCAACTTGAGCCCAATTTGTTTAGGCTTAAGTAAGTAGGACTCATTCAAATAAAATAAATATTTAAGTATTTTATGTGAGATATGAAGTAATAAAATTTATTCTAACAAAATAAATATGTGTAATAATTTTATCATTATATTATACCACTCACATTTATTAATAACCAAATATATATTTAAAATATATTTAAATTATTTTATTTTTTATTTTATTTTATTTTTTCAATACAAACAAATCAATGTGTTATAAACGTCGTGAACTAAGAACCAAGAGCTAGTAAAGAAACAATTATCAGTTTTCAAACGATTTAACAATCACACCAAAAATTAACTTAACAACATTGACAAGGATAAGTTTACGCATATAACATAAAAATATAATATAAAATATTTTATTTTATTTTTTTATTAAAAAATAAATTTTGACATAAAAAATTATATTTGTGTTAGGTCTTATTTTTTAATAATAAAATGAGATATAATATTTTATATATTTTATTTTTTTATTAAAAAATATGACCTGACATAAAAATTTATATTTGTCTTGAATTTTATTTTTTAATAATAAAATGAGATATAATGTCTTATATTATATTTTAATATTATACGTATAAAAAGTGATCCGATTGACAAATGTCACACATCAACGTGTCAAACAGTTCTATCCAGATGGCAGGCACAGTTGGCAATTGCCTTTGACTTTTTAGCGCATAGCTTACTGTTTAACACTCACCCCCACACGCTTCACCTCCTCAACGAATATGACTTAAAAATCTGTTGTCAACCCCCCTCCCTCCCTCCCTCCCTCCCTCCCTCCCGCATCGAATAAATAGACCGCCCACCACCAACATTTAAATTAATCACCAGAATATCAAATAAATATTCTCTCACCAAAAAGTCAACTCCTCTCATTTATTTTCTCCTCTTTTTTTTTTTTTTTCCTTTCCACTCTCTCTCTCTCTCTCTCTTCAAAACTAAACAAAAACCATACCCCCATTCTACCTGCACTTCAGCAGTCGCTTTTTTTTCTTCTCTCTTCTCTTTGTATTGAATGGGCAACGGTATAGGAAGATTGAACCTCTGCTTCGCCGGAGATGCCGGTGAAATCTCCCGCCGACGCCATGATATCGCAATTTATCTATCTGATCCACTAGATGAGGGATTGGGCCACTCTTTCTGCTACATCCGTCCCGACGCATCTCGTCCCTCTTCTTCTAAAGTCTATTCCGAAGATTCACCGGCGCCGTTCCGGACCATCTCCGGCGCTTCCATTAGCGCCAACACTTTCACGCCTCTTTCCACATCACTGATTGACCCGTTCCTGTACAACAATTCCAC
The DNA here is from genome assembly GCA_947179155.2 of Hedera helix. Taxonomy (NCBI): domain Eukaryota; kingdom Viridiplantae; phylum Streptophyta; class Magnoliopsida; order Apiales; family Araliaceae; genus Hedera; species Hedera helix. The sequence goes on along the minus strand of OX359268.1, from coordinate 47,005,635 downwards.
CCTCGATAAAGCCTCTTCTTTTGAAAGCTCTGATTCCTTCGCCGCGATTCCTCTCCAACCGATTCCCCGGAATTCTATTTTATTGGTTCGTTCAGGTCCAGTTTCTCACACCTCTGGTATGGTATTCGGCTCCGGACCGATTGAAAGAGGATTCTTATCCGGCCCGATTGAGCGCAGTTTCATATCTGGTCCATTAGAGAATCAGTCAGAACAGTTACTGAGGTACAGACCCAAATCTAAGAAATGGGCTTTCATGAAAATTCTCAAGAGAGCTATATCAAAATCGATTCTTTTGCCAATTGGAGGGGCAGGGGCTAAAGAAGTTAGATGGGCGAAAAATGGGTCTGACAAGAATATTGAGAATATTACCGTAAATAGTGGTGGGAATAATAATAACAATTTGAGCAGTCAAGTGAGCTTAGTTGATGACGACGACGATGATCATGAATTCTTTGAGAATCAAAATGTTCAGTGGGCACAAGGGAAGGCGGGTGAGGATCGTGTTCATGTAGTGATATCAGAGGAACATGGTTGGGTTTTTGTTGGGATTTATGATGGGTTTAGTGGCCCTGATGCTACCGATTATCTTCTTAGCAATCTTTATTCTAATGTTTACAAGGAGCTCAAGGGGTTACTTTGGAATGAAAAATTCGATTTTGTTGGTAATGAAAATTTGGCTACAGCAAAGGAAAATGAATACGAAGAGAGTTGTTCATGTGGAGAAGGGGATTTGAAGAGAAAGAGGGGTGATCAGAATTCCAAGAAATGGGAGGAGAGAGAGAGGAGGTGGAATTATGAAAGGGAAATGGATATGGATATATTAGAGCCATCGGATTTGAGCAATTCTGGTTCAATTGGAGTAGCAAATACTCCTATTAACCATTCAGATGTCTTAAAAGCACTTGCAGAGGCCTTGAGAAAAACAGAGGCGGCATATTTGGAAAGTGCAGATATGATGGTTATGGAAAATCCTGAGTTAGCTTTGATGGGGTCTTGTGTTTTGGTGATGTTGCTGAAGGGTGATGATGTTTACTTGATGAATGTTGGGGATAGTAGAGCTGTTTTAGCTCAAAAGGTCGACTTGGAGCGGATAAGTGAGGAAAGTACTAGTGATCTTGAAAGATTTGATGTTGATGAATTCGGTAGTTTTACAAGCTTGGCTTCTTCTCAGCTAACCATTGATCATAGTACATCAGTGGAAGAGGTGACACTTTATATTAAAAAAAATTGCTTTCTAGTGGCTTAATTTATTATGTTTGCTGATTTTATGTTCTGTTTCAAAGGTCTAATTGTATGAATTGTGAACTTTCAGGAAGTTCGAAGGATTAAAAGCGAGCATCGGGATGATTCTTCAGCCGTAACAAAGGATCGGGTGAAAGGATCATTGAAGGTTACTCGAGCTTTTGGGGCTGGTTTTCTCAAACAGGTACTCTAGGTTTTGAGCTTATTTCTGTTCTTGCTTTTTTTTTTATCTCTGGCAGCATGAAGTACAATCTTCTATGTGATTAAATTGTCAGCATTTCTAGATATATAATAATCTGTTGGTTATTAAGCAGGACATGGACAAGTTTATGGTTAGAAATCTGTATATAGTGTCTCACAATCTTAGAATTGGTATCATTTGGCAAAATTAAGTTATGGACTTTTCCGTTTACTTTCTGTTTTTGATCCCACGTCACTTATTGAATTGAGTTCTTGGGATTTCAGATATCTGCATAATGCATATAAGTGAAAATATTTTCTCAATTTTGTTAATGTCTGGATTGCTTATTTTACAGCCAAAATGGAATAATGCTCTACTAGAGATGTTCAGAATCGACTACGTAGGGAATTCACCTTACATTAGTTGTTCCCCATCGCTGTATCACCACAAACTCGGTCCTAAAGACAGATTCTTGATTTTATCATCTGATGGACTCTACCAATACTTCACAAATAAAGAAGCAGTCTCTGAAGTTGAAATGTTCATAACCTTGTTTCCTGAGGGAGATCCAGCACAACATCTTGTTGAAGAAGTACTGTTTCGTGCTGCTAAAAAGGCTGGTAAGATCATTGTTTACAGAATTTAAATTTTCTTGTAGAAAAAAGAAAATTATGAGCAGCAAGTAATTTCAAACAAATTATGAACTTCTAAATCTTGTGATATGAATTACAGGATTGGATTTCCACGAGTTGCTTGATATCCCACAAGGAGATCGACGAAAGTACCATGATGATGTGTCAATTATCATCATTTCATTTGAAGGAAGGATATGGCGTTCATCGGTGTAAATATAAATTTTTACGAAGTAGGAGTTACACTTGAAGGAACCCTTTAGTTTAGTGTGTATATTATACAGTAGAGCTTTGAGGTGAAATTTAGAGACTGTTGTTGTTACTTAGATGTCCAAATAGTCAGTAGCATAATGTGTGTAGGACACTGCATTTTGTAATGAATGGGTTGAGGGTTTACAAAATTCCCAACAGAGGGAGGTAGGTCTCCATTACACAAATGAAAGATTTATTCATTTCTTAATTATATATTGTTTGTGGATCATTTTTATTCTCGTTCGCAAGTGGTGACACAGAATATCAAAACCGAACTAATTCTTCTGACTAGCTAGTTGAGTTTGAAATGCTTGTAATATTCTAGCTGCTTTATTGTTATTTTTTTACCTAATCAACCAAACCAAATGATGCTTGCTTGTTGGAAATCTAATTTTTTCAGATATATACATACAATTACACAACTGTATATAGTTGATCAACTTCTTTTCTTATATTATGGTTGGAGATTGGGGCATATAAAAAGACTCTTTTCTTTATTCTTATTGTGCTGATCATTTGCCACACTGATTTTATTTTATTTTTGTTGATTTTATAATGAATGTAACTTCTCCAACTATCCTTTGAAATGATTTTTTTTCCCTTTCTAATAAATACTATCTGATATTTAACCTCCTCGATGCAAAATGAGTCACTTCGACAATAATCTTTTTACGTATTAATAAATTGAACAAGATTATAAAAATCCTGTTTATGTTAGGAGGGCAAACTTTAATATGCCATAAAAAATGTCAAAAGTATAGTGATACTCTTTTGGTTTCAAAATTAAATATATATTTAAAAATTGATAATTTTTTTGAAAAAATTATTTTTTCAAACAAATATAACATCTACGATAATGTGATAATACTCAATCAACTTTTAATAAAAGAAATGACCTATTAAAATTTTCATGCAATTTTGGTATTTTGAAAAAATATCTCTAATTTAAAAAAACTAAAAAATAAATATATAAAAAAAATGAATATTTCTCAGACTTAGCCGGAAAGGTGTATGTGTACACTTGGACGTAGCTATCGTTTTCTTAATTTAAACTGGAAAATGCCTTCGTACTTCATGTGAGTTTTGTATGTTTAGGTGTGAATATGATAGATACGTAGATTGACTATTCATAGGGGTCAACAAATACAAAAATACAAATGTAGTTAGTTTCCGGGAAGTCAACTATAAACCCTAGTATTAAAAAGAAAATCGTCATTACTACTTTAGATCTATTGTTTTATTTTTTGTTTCATTCGATGTCTTACTCGAAATTTGACATGTCAAATTATAATTAATTGATAGTTTATCATATTTGTAAATGAATCTAATAATTATTAACTATATAACTCTAATCATATATATCGCTCTATATCAACTTTTAATATCTATTTGTTAATCATCAAAATAGTTTACAAAACTAATGATAATAAAATTTATTAGTTGACGTAAATATATGAAATGAGACGATAAGCCAAAACAGAAATTATAAAATCCAGTTTTATTAACCCTTTAACGCGTTTTTGGCTATATGATTATGCAACCGATTTTCCAACTGAGAACTGGAGATGAGACTTTTGGGCTATATATATATATATTTTGAAAGAAGGAGAAATTATTAAAGTCAACTCTTGTGATATAAACTATTCAAATCTAAACTAAAAGCTCGTTGTTTAGAGTTGAATGGGGTTAAATGATTGAAGGGGTTAGCTATTTAGTGTGTTTGTTTAGAATTAAATAAGACTGAATGGCTGAATCGGTCAGATTTTAGACTGAATGACGAATCTTAATTTTTTTGACTGAATGATTAAGTCTCGACTGAATAAAATAAAATAAAATATTAAATATTATATTAAGTAATATTAAATAAATTTACAATAACTTTAAATTTATTCAGACGGGTAAAATAGTAAAAATATATTATTCAAATGTTTCAGACATGTCACTTATCAAATAACTTTTTTTATTCAGTATTCAAAAATCTACTTCATTCAGCTCATTCAGATTACTTAAGCATTTAAAGCTATTTCATTCAAATCAGTTAAACATTCAGAACTATTTTATTCATTTTTTTATCAAATACACCCTAACTCTATTTGGTTATAGATGATTTTCAAATGGTAATGGAAACGATTGAGGAATGAACTCATTTTATTTATTTATTTATTTTAATTTTGGAGTTGTTTGGATGATGACCACGACGTAGCTAGTGTAAATAAAAGTAGGTTTATAATAAATGAAATGAAGCCGTGGCGATATGTTTTTAATACTACTACTAGTTACTACCGCAACAAGAAGAAGAGGTACAGAGACAGATTCATGAATCAAGTGAGCAATAAAATGACTTATTTTTATAAAGTAAAATAAAATTAAACATAACATAAATGGATATAAATGGATTGGATACGGAGTATATATTTTATGGGGGCAAGTGAGTTGAGACCTGAGAGAGATTTACTACGCGTACTCAATCTCTTACTAAATGGGTATAGAGAAGTATCAGTCCAAACTTACTTTCGTCCCGGGTGGGTGTTTGACAAGAATTGAAACCACTTCAACAACTCTGAATTTTTTGTGTTTGAATTATGCATTTGACTTTGGTGTAGGATTGAAAACTTGGAGTACGATGACGACTACCTTCTAAAAGTCAAATTGCAGTAGGCAGGCATGTGTGTGCTACAAGTCTTTGCATGTGTTTCAGTGTTGTTGCAACTCCGTCGACCAAGCCCAAGTCTTTAGTGTTACGTAAGAAGAATAAATGCGAAAATAAAATAATTTATTTTTAGAAAATAAAAAAAATTGTGTTTAATTATTTTATTAGAATAAAATTTACAATTCTCATCCCTTTTAAATTTTATTTTTTGAGAAAGTGTATAAAATGACTTATTCCACTAAAAATGAAATGAATCATTCTACTTTCCATTTCATTCATTCTTCTATTTCATTTCTTCACTCATTCTATTCTTTCAATAAAAATATAACATAGGTGTTCGTTTGGCGAAGCAGGAGTTGAGGAAGAAAAATAATTTTAAATTTATATATAATGTTTTGGGTTTTTAATTAGTGTCCTTTATTTTTTTAAGAACTTACACCGTAATAAATTTAAAGATATATTCCAATCTTAAGAATCCAGGGAGAGTCAGGAGAAGAACTCGGGAGAATTTTAAGAAGTGTGATTGTTGAATTTCTAATAAATAAATTCATACATGTAACCATGCACAGTAAAAGAATATGTCTCTACCAATGGGCTATCACATCTTATCTTAAAGGTACATTTAAGATGAGCATAAAATGGAAGTAAGTTTTCCCTAATTCTCCTCATAATTTCCGCACCAAAAAACACATAAAATTCAGGGTTTCGAAATTCTTGAGCCAACGTTTTTGATAATCTTGCAAAATTTAAAAGTTTTTTTCTTGAAGAAGTAAAAAAGAAGAAGGAAGGGATGATATTATCCCAGCTAGTCAAAAAATTTGTCCCTTAATTTTTTAAGGAATAAGTACAAGTGCACAACATTTAAACACTATATCTATCTTAACTATTAAATTGTGAGACATGACATTAAAATCCGTTCCCTACCCCAATTTTTAATAGTTAAAATATATGTAGTGTTTAATTTTGTGTTTAGATTTAATGTCTTTATACTTATTATTTTTTAAGTGCACTTTTGCACTGTTCAACTTTATCCTCAAAGCACTATTATCAAAATCTTTAATATTTTTTTCCTGATAAAACTGAGAAATTCATTCATACTTGTTAAGGGTACCAACTATTCTAATCCTTCTTTAAAGGTGCTTCATCTCATCAGCCCACTATGTTACAAAGGCATTAAGCATCTCTCCCCAGACTCCCCATGTTTAATCAGCAAAAACATAGAGACAATTATACAAGAAAAGAGAGTTTACCTTTGTCATTGCTTTCCAATTGTAAAATTTAGCATTAAAAATCCAAAATAAAAAATTATGCCCGAATCAAACTGTGTCGCATGCAAACACTAATATTTGTTTTTTTAAAAAGTCAACCAATAAATAAGTAAAATTGACGCAACGTTAATAAAACCAAATGTAAAAAAACAACTATAATGATTCCTGTTAGTATATACTTAAACAGTAATGTTACAGAACTTAATTCTCTCCACTTTCTTTCTAGGGAAAGTTCAGAAGAAAGAACAAGAAATACAATCTAAAGCTGCTGTAAATTTCAAGAAGGAAATGAGTAACATACAAAGATTTCAATGGAACAATTAAGCTGCTGGAAGTTCTCTCCCACAAATATATTGCTCAAAAGCAGTAAATATGTCGATATACACCCCAACCTATGCTGTCAACTGTTATCAGTATAGCTGTATGCATTCATTTTTTGTCTCCGGTATCATTTACCAGCTTTAGAATGATCTCTAAGCTAAATTTTGTGATATTGGAAACCATAAGGCAGACACCCTAGGGTAGTCAAAGTCAAGGGAAATCCATATTATAACAAGTAGGATTGCATGGATAAGGGCAATCGATTTGCTTCACTACTTTGTTGTTGAAGTACCAATCACCTACAGATTCTGCAAGAGTCTGTTCAAGAAGCAGAAAGACACTAGCTCTGTTAGTTCCATTAGGAAGGATAAAGCCATTTCAAAAGGGGGAAATTTAAATTGAGTGCCTTGAGGCTATATTCTATGGAGTTCAATCTTCTGTATTTTTCTACATTTTTTCCCAGTCCGAAAACAAAATCATTAAGTGACAAATCAGAATGGCTTGACATTCTGGGCAGAAAGATTCATAAATGTACCTCATTATATATGGTAGAAGCAGCAGACAGAGCCTAATACCATTCATTTAAAAGGTGTCTAGGATGAAATGGCACAAGATTGTGCATCAAGTTGTATGGAAAACTAAATCACAATTCTAAATTTAAAGGTCCATCCAGATAGTGCCAGCAAGAATAATTCTCAAGAAGTTTCATTATAAAATCTAAATACTCAAATCATCGATTGCATGCATGAACTTAAATGTGCGAGCACAAAAACTACCTTACAAATCCAAGAATCTTGAAACAAGATACTTCCTCCATCTAGAAATGAGAGTCCTACATTTCCCCACCGAAAATTAAGGTTTGCATTTGACACACTTAAAACATTTCTTTTTCAATAAAAAATTCATAAAAATAATTTTACTTTTTGATTTTAATATTGAAATATGTCTGAGAAAGTCCAATGCAAATCTCAATATTGGAGAAAATAGTCAACAAAAAAAATATAGCTCTCCTTTCCAATGGAGGGAGTATTAAGTTGCCCCACTGCAGTTTTACGCTCCATAAATTAGAAGATGGATTCCATCAGGTGTTCACCATAGAGTAGATAATAAAACTTTACTTACCTTACTGTTGATTCTCGGAGAATTAGGACCATGCCATGTCTCGGCCATCCATGTCTGGCAATGAATAAAACAAGAATTTATAAACAGTCCCCCTTCTTTGTTTTTCTGAAAGTCAGTTAGTGCCTTGAGCAATGAATTTCGGAAACCTGTATAGGATATAACACTTGTCAGTCAGTCCAATATAGTAGAATATCTATAGCAGCTCTCATGCTGCACATGCAGGACATCGGCATGTAATTTATCAGTAGGGGCAAAGGAAGAAGAACTACACAATCGAAGAGTTAGCATTGTCTACTGTGTACAGAGTTGAGTCCTTTATTTAAGGCTCCTGTGGGGGGTTGGAGATGCCATCCCATAATCACAACTATAGTATCTAATCAAAATAAACCTACATATGACTATGAGTCTGATGCTCTTGAATATGTTTTCTGTTGGTAAACTTTATGGCTCCTTGATCTAAGAAAACTTGGATGAAGTAAATAATCAGATTTGTTTTTTTTTCCTTTTCTTTCCGTTTTCAGATATGAGATTACCAAGCTAGTAGGTTTTGAAGTGACATTCCGAACTCTTTACAGTTTGTCTGTATTGCAAATAATAAGCCCATAACAATGCTAGTGTTAGCTTCAGGATTTAGACAAGTAACACATCACCTTGTAGTATTTCATTGTGGTTGGGATTGCAATTGAGAATGTTGCGCTTGCATTTGAACCAGGTGCCATGAGGATCTGATGAAGCTGGTACCAAGATGTTTTGTATCTGGAAGAACAAGAAGATTTATACATATATGATACTAGACAAAAAGGAATTGACATGTGAGACACATTCCCAAATGTAAGATTACCTGCCAAAAATCATAAGCTGGATTGACAAGGAAAACTGGGGTCTTTATGCTAGTTATAAATTCTTGAGGAAAGAAACACTGATATTGCAGTTTATAACAAAACAGTTTATCCAATATTAGATGACGAAAGTTGAGTAGTAAAATGGGAAAGCATCTTATATATATAATGATTTAACCAGTGATACCAACAGCAGGACATAAATATGCAAATCTTGGGAAACCCACCTTAAACGGTTCCTTTGTAGCAACACAATCCTTGTTCAGACTTTTTGATACACCCTGAAATCATGACAGGTAAACATGGACAAATAACATTGAGCCTTTAGAATGGATTTATATACGCCTAGCCAAAGCCTTGCACACATGACTGTCTAAATCTAGTCCTATCACATCCTAACCATAAGAAATGCCTCATAATAGTGTATGCTAAACTTCAGTGTGATCTATCACAATATGCAACACATTAAATCAAGATTAGGTTTGGATGCAAACTATACCTTCAAAAACTATTATTATTAGATGTTCCTCTCATATAAAGTTGTAAAACTTAACAGTCCTCTGAAACTAGAAAAGATGGAGAAAGTAAAGTAAATACGTAAATCAACTTAAAACATATGAAACTTTGAGGCACAACCTGAAGTTGGACAACATCATGATAAAAAGATTCAATGGTGCGATTTCCAGCAGCATCTCTCCTAATATAGAAGAAAACATAAAACATAATCATATTCCAACTTCCAAGCTTAAAGATGGACATTTAAACGTGAAACAGGTGAATTGCCAGTTTCTAATACACCATTATACATATTGTATAGAAGGTTATACATTTTGATTTAAACAAAAATATCAGGGATTCAAGATATAGATATCAATCCCAAGTTACATATAAGGAGAAAAAAAGAACTCCTTTTGGGAGGCTTCCATCAATTCTTCCTAAACTAACCCCCCCCCCCCCCCCCCCCCCCCCGCGTGGGTCATATGGAGTCCTTATGCAAGGCTCTTTTGCTCTGGGTTTAGTACAAATCACTCCCTCTCCTCCTCCCCCTCTGTCTGTGGTGTCTATCTCATACAGACAAGTAGTTTTACACCTCAAGTAAATGTAACAACAAAACTTGCAAATATTGCACCCACCTTGTTATGTCAAGGATTTCTACAGTAACTTTTGGCTAAAAAGGTATAGAGTTTAATAAGGAAGGAATTGGCACTAAATCTGAATACGGCAAAAAAACAGTGAATTAGATAAGTCCCAGTTGGAAAGTTTGCTAAAACCTTCAGTAAAACTACTCTTAACTGTATTTGAAAAGTATTTAGTAATAATTATTCGTGAGTAATATACAATCTTAGAAGTTAAGAGGCTCCTTGAAAAGGAAAAATAAAGTTTCCCAGTTAAGTTACTTAAGAAAAATATAAATGTCAAAAACATACTCGTTAAGGAAAAAGCCTGCATCAGATAGACACTTGACTTTAGCATCCTTAGGTAAGATTTCGCGAAAATCATCACAGTGTATGAGAGTTGCCAACCCTCCAGCGGAGCATCCTGAAAGAAGAGCCTGTTAAGTCATCAGTAAAACTACAGTTACAGTTTATTTGGTTGACAGGCCAGAACTTATAATGGACTATTAAAATAATCATCAATTAGATGAATATTTGTGAATTTTGACAACAAAAATTTCATAGCACATATTAGCATTGTAAATTGTTGAAGGAAAAGAGTATAAATTATCCATCTTAAAAATGAAAATGGATACAAGATTAGATCAACCTAGATCCAATGAATTGCATTTGGATTGATTACAAAAAATGCAATGAAGTGCACTTACGCAAGTGTATTGGAATGAATGGATTTGAGGTTGAATTTACGGTTTGGCTATAAGAGTTGGACTATAAGATGTAACAAAGGTGGATAGTGTAGATAGACGAAAGAGATCACTTTTATTAGTATCCTTGACAATCTGTATGCTCAGAAAAAGATGGTGAGAAACTAATTACAATTTTAATTAATGTACCTGTTTAGCATTAGACAATCCTACTGACAGCAGTTCATCCTTCATTGCTTCCCAGATTAGTTGACCTCGGAAGAAGAGTTTAGTGCCATTCTGTGGCATTATTGACAGAGAGCATAACAGACGACGTTGAATATTCATAAGGGGAGGAAAAAAAGAAAGAAAAAGAACAGCATTGTTACTTTAAAAACTGAATTTCCTCTTTTTCAGTTAGATAACAATTATTAAGTTTGCCAACCAAGCAGGTAAACTTACTTTAAATTCACTTTCAGGGTGGCCAGCAAAAGATGCACCATCACAATAACGTATCTTGACTTTGTTCCAGCTAAAGAAATCTGAAAAATTAGAAACAATTAAAGTAATTATCCTCTTAAGAGTAAGTATTAATGAGATACAGCCATACATCTATCCTAGATCGGATTGGTAGGGGAATCTATAGGATCCAGTGAGAAAGTCACACAAGATTGTGAGATGGAAACTTGACAGAAACCTAAAAGCATATAATACATACATATATATATATATATATACAAGCCATTTAAATTATTCATTTAAAAGCTGGAGCTTGCTTATAGCTAGCTAGGTAGCAAAGAGAGTCACAGTGTCTCAATTTTAAAACAATGCTATCAGTAAGAAAATATCCAGAGGGTAGTAATATGAAACTTTTCATCAGTAGTGTACTAACAGATCTACTAGTAGTCAAAATCTACAACCGATCTGCCAAAAGTACTTACAGCTCATTTATGTGTCTAATTGTTTATCAATTATCAGAAGTAATTCAAGTTTGCAACCATAATTTTATTATCATGGTATTGCTAATTATAATAACAACTAATATTAAGATTAAATATGAAACCAGAATGCAACCTTAGAGCAAATTTTGTTGATAATTCGTTCTTCTTCTTTTTTTATGTTAAATGGAGGAAGAACTAATTAAAGTTTATTATTTAATAGTAAATATTATACAAATAGTAATACTTTTGTCTATATACACATTTAAATATAATTCGCACGCTCCCTCAAATTTAGTGCATTTAACATTTACAACATTTAACAGGACTATTGTGAGCTCCACAATTTGAAGGAAGAAAAACGAAAAAAGAAAAACTGAATTCTCCATTGACTTCACTATCATAGTATGTCCTCCATATAATTCTTATAATTAGTATATATCTGGCAAAATTAAAGTTGTGAACAATTTTCAAAAAGGAATTAAAGAACCTAACTGTTTAAATCAATACCACCACCATCTTTCAATAGGCCGACTTGTAACAGCACATTATAAATTTTGTTCCATTTATGAGCAGAAATATAAAACCATCTCTAGTACATGCCCCATTGTCCTTCCTCTTAATTAGAAAAAGAATTCGATGGATCTGAAATTCCAATTCTATAATCAGAAATAATATGTGAAATAGGTCCCTGCATTTATTAGGTTTGTTATAAATTTTAGGCAAAAACAAAGAAAAATAAAGTCCATTTGTTTAAATAAGTAAACAAGTACAAGGACTATATATGTCCATACCCTCTTGCCTCATGTTGTACGTCCCAGAATTATAGCATGAATTAGGTAGACTATTATACACAATGAATGCACCGAATGTGGTGTATGTATATATATATATATATATATATATGGATTTTCGTACCTGTTAATAATACTGAAATTATAATCTAAATGGACGAGCAGCCCATCATTTGCTCATGAGTGGTTCATTTTCATATTGTGCAGCTCTATGAGATGTTTGTAGCCTGATTGATTAGCCGTTCAGAAAGAAGATCTATGAGTGTATTGTATCTTCTTCGGGGATTCTTTATGTTTATAGAATTATAGTATAATTTACTCAGATCCACTCGAAATTAATATAAGAGCATTCTGATTTGCAGGCTTGTTCCACTCGAAATTAATGACGTATCCTAGATTGGATTGGTAGGGGAATCTCTAGGATCCAGTGAGAATGTCGCACAAGATTGTGAGATGGAAACTTAACAGAAACCTAAAAGCTTATAATACATATATATACAAGCAATTCAAATTATTCATTTAAAAGCTGAAGTTTGCTTATAGCTAGCTAGGTAACAAAGTGAGTAATTTTACAACAATGCTAGGAAGTAGGAACAGACAAAAGGCACAGGAAGAAAATATCCAGAGGGTAGTAACACGAAACCTTTCATCTTAAATTATATGCTATTGGAGCCAGCTCAGCACGATTTACCAGGATTTTGTGATGGATCAGAGCTCAATATTCCAGCAAATTTCACTTGACGATCCATGTACTCTGAAGAACCTAGAACAGTTCTCTTACGATAAGAACATGATGCTATTGTATTGCACCAACCTCCACCCTACATAATGTGACGAAAAAAGACAGAGACATTTGAGCCAACACTGCACTATTTCTGACTAAATAACACAGAAAGACCATCCTAAAAGGAAGTGAAGAAGTGAAGAAGTGAAAAAGGTAAAAAGGCAAGAAAAGAGACGTGAATTTGAGAATTGATAATGCAAGCAGGAAAATTATCGCAAAAAGGCCCACCAGCATGCCAAAAAAAGGAAGACAAAAAACTAAGGGAGATGGAAACAGGGTTCTGCATATTTCAGGTGCCCAAGACGAGAAAAGATTTTATAGAAGTGCTTTGCAAACATATACTCCCTCCATCCCAAGAAAAGAGTCCATTTGATTTTTTCAAGCATGTTAAGGTTCCCAATGAAAGAGTCTGTTAGAATCTTTTTGCACATTTTAAGGTCTAGGGTATATACTTAAATTTACCATTTACCCTATGGAAAATAATAAATGCAACTCTGCATTTGAGTATATAAAACTATGCCTTTCGGATGGTAATTATTTCCATGAACATGAAATGTGATTTAAACCCATGTTTGGATTGATATTGAAATACTGATGTGTGATGCAATTTCTTCCCTTCTGAATCACATAGATATCTAAAAGAGTTCAGCAATAAGTTCTTTCAGATGTGCAGACTAACTGTGGAGTGCATCAAACGTCTCCACTTATGTTTCTTTTTCCAATCATAAATTTGGTCTTAAATTTTAATATTAGAAATAGTCAAAGAATTATCATACGTGCGTGCTATAAATATATAAAGGCAGTGGTCAATCTATGTGCAGCCAGTGTGGAATTTTGATTTTTTTTCATTTTAGGTATAGTTCTTTTATTATATTTGCAAAAAGAGACTTAAACAAAATAAGTTACCTAAAAAATATAATTATTTCAAGGCCAACACACAATTTACTAAATACCTTTAATGCTCAAAAGTTTATTGAGATGAGGAGACATATTGATTATTTTTTGATTTATTTGTTGATGAAGTTAACACTAGTGTTAACAGTCGCAACTACAAGTGTAAAATAGTATTTTCAACAATGAATTATCATGAAAACCTTATTACGTAATCGGATGAGATGCTTGGATAAATAATTATTTAATGACATACATTGAAAAAGAATATTTGTATGTAAAAGTTAATATGAAATATATTATGTATTTATTTCAAGATAAGAAATCTCAAAAAATTAGTATTGTTGTGAACATTGTTATCTTATTTTGAATTATTTGTAATTTTGCAACACTTATAAATATGTTTAACTAATTTTTTTAATTAATTTATTTTTCTATGACATTATGGTTTTGAGTTTTTAATGGTAAAGAAAAGAAGAAAAAACTAAAATTTGAACAGGAAAAAAAACAAAAAACTTACAAGTTTTCTTTATATTGTTATTAAGTTTATAAAGGAAAGTGAAAGAAAACTTAAATTTTACATTTAAATAAACCCTTAATGAAAAGGGTTCAATAAAAATTATAAAAAGTTTGATTATGTTATTTAGTTTTTTGTTCAAATTCGTTCATATTTGGACAGAATACTTTGGTAAGAAAATAACCAAGTTATTATTCCATTTCTTTTCTTTACTATTCAATAAACAACTCATTAAAAACATAATAGGGTAGAAAAATTAAGTTTTTTTGTCCAATTCTTTTCTTTTTTGTTCATTTTAAAACTTAGTAATACAATGTAAGTAAAAAAATTATTTATAAGAGATTTTTGCCTACGCCGAATTCCTGAATCCGCAACCGTACAAAGGTAGACCTTTTTTCATTTTTTTGTGGACAGAGGTAGTACATATATTTTCTGGTGGTAGGTGGGAAGTATAATCCAAAATAACAAAAGGGATCAATAATTTCTTCTAGTAGAATTCATTATATTACATGATAAGTATGCAATTGCAATACTCCCCATGGAAATTTATTAAAGAGTAATTCAGAAAGAGCATTTGGGTTCCACTGTGACAGAATCATGAAACAAAAGAAAGAATAAACAAAAAATGGGCACTTATTGTGAATGGAATGAGGAATAAAGTTGGATATTGGGAGTGACCTCGATGTGAAGAAGCCAATTGTGAGAGCCAGATCCAAAACCCCTTTGAAAATGATATCCAGGCAAACTACCATCTAAACAAACTGCAACCAAAAAAATATAACATCACATGAATCTGGACCTAATTACATATATGTATATGATAAAAGAAAATGGGGGATTAAGAGTTGGTATAAGAGAATTACAGGCGCCTCTTTCTTTGGCATTGCGCAGCAAGGTAAGTGGGACCAGATCGGTGAGTTGGAAATGGGTGTTGCGTGAATTGGAATTGGAGAGGAGAGAGAAAGCCAATAAGAAGATGGCGAATCCAACTGCCGCCATTACCCACTTCCATTTTCTCCACCATATTCGTCGGCTTACCATTAAAATCGAAGAATCACCGCCATTCCACATTTATTTCCACTCCCCCTCTGCTGTGTGTGAACTAATAAAATCAAATACTGTTACTTGAGTGGTGTAAAATTACATAATTCATTCATTAGGAACAACTGAGGGGAGAATCTTTTCCTTTTTTTTATATCGGCTTTGAATCAACGGTGAATAAGAAAAATCGTTTATATCAACTCAAATCGATAATAAATCAAATTAAAAAATTAACAAGTTGACAATTATAAAACAAACAAAAGAGAAGCCTAGTTAGCCGATTTTGATTTGCATCTATGAAAAAACGGACGACGACCGAACGGGGCGAATATATAAAATTACAAATATAATTATATATTGAATATACTTTTATTTATATATAATAATAATACTATACTCAAATATTTTAGTATATAATATAATATTTTATTTATCATGCTATAAAATTTAGACTTAATAAATATTTATTATTCTTATATGCTTAATCTCCTTTTAAGTTATTTATTATTATTTTGGTTTTAAGTTATCTCAAGAAAAAATTTAAAGTCTTATTTATAATGATCATAAGTATTTGTAAAAATCTGAAAAATAAAACTCTCTAATATAATATATTGTATATGGTTGTTTGATGATTTAATTTTATAATTAATTGTTTATTTGTTTTTTGTTTAAATCGTCTAAATCGATCGATTTAACGGATAACCGAATAGATTAATAACTGTTTACGGAATAAAAGTTTAAACGATTTTAATTTTTTATATTTGCTTTAAATAATTTAGTTATTTTTTTGAAACAAACTCGACCGTTGAACAAGTCTACTTTGAATCTAAGAGTAAGAAGAAAAAAAACGAAACGAAAGGAAAAAAAAAGAAGAAGGAAGACCCCCCCCCCCCCCCCCCCCCCCCCCCCCAAAAAAAAAATCAATCAACCGAAATTGATAAAAATCAAACCGCACGTTTGATTATTTGATTACAATAAATTACACCAAATTAATATACATACACAGAGACACACATATAATACACACATAAGTATGATAAAAGTCTAATATATAATTACTAACTTAATACTAAAAAGTACATCCTTAAGTGAATTAATTGTTTATATGTTGTTATCTTTTTAGTTGTTTATATAATATATTCTTTACTTATTCATATTACACATGTATAATAAATTTGTGTGAAATATTCATAACATTTTTTTTAATAGTATAATAATGTTACTTTTAAGTTTTAATAATTTTATAGATACATTAATAGCAATATTAATAGCGAGTAATAGTTATGATTTGAACTTTTATTAATCTTCTTTTATTATTAGCTTGCTTATTTACTTCTTTTATTATTTGAATAACATATTAACTGGAAAAAAATCGTAATCATAAAATATTAACTGAAACTGTTAATAACCGAATAATTTGGTTAACCGCAGTTATGATTACTTTTATACTATTAATCAAACTACACGGTTTGATTATAATTACGCATTATAACCGCATCAGACTGCACCATGCACATCTCTATTTAAATTTGATGCGAGGATTGAAGTGTTGGTAGTTGGTAACAGAAAATAACACAATGTCGTTTAGCAAGTATATATATTTTTAATATTTTGTTTTTGTTTTAAAATATAATATTATTATTGACTTTTTGAAGTCAATTTAACATATCTTCAAATTCAAAATTAACACATTTTTTGTTGTTTAATTTCAGGTTATACCATAATGAATATTGTAACTCATTTAAAAAGTAAAATTTATTGTTTTATTATTTTAATGAATCCTTCAAAATTTATAAATTTAAATTTAAAAATATCTCAAATTAATTTTTAAAAATAATATTATAATTTAGAACCAACATATATTCAATTGAATAAATAGTAGAGAGCTTTTCCCGATATAACGAAAATTAAAAATGAAAATGAGATTGAAATACGTAGCATATTTAATTATGAAATTGAAGGTGGCATGATTTATTTATTTTCCCCGGTTAAAATGAAGATGCAATTAGATTACATCTGCCTGCCGTACCGTCGTGACAGCTTACTGAAATAACTTTGTAAGTTTTATTTTGCAATTCAGCTTACATTTAATGGAACCAATGTTCAAAAAAGATAAATTAACTAAGAGTTAAATTTCAGATTTAATTACTATATATCATCAGCTTACGCTAAAAGTGTCGGTGATTTTATAAGAATAAATAACTCGACTTATTATCTTCTTTTTTTTTTAAAAATGAAAATTTCTTTCAACGAGATCATTACCTATTTCTACCTGCAAAGGGAAGTGCAAAAAAAGAGTCCCTAGTAAACGTTAGAAGCCTCTTAGCAATGAATGTCAATCTGATGTAGTTTTCCAGGGATTGGATGGCCAATACTACGCCCTCCAAAAAAAGTAGCAACGGTTATCCAATTTAGAGTACCTTAACAAAAGCTCCAATTAAAAGAAGAAAAAAAATGTATTTTTAATTACTCCCATTGATATAAAAAATAATCTCCCATTGATATTAAAAAATGTCAAGTTTAAGATTGTCAGCAAAGGAAAAAACAATTTTGTAGACCAATATATATATATATATATAACAGATTTCAATAAAATCCTCCAGCAGTACCCTGGTGTTTGTCGGAAATAGCACATGCCGGAAAACAACAGGTCGTCCATCATTTTCTCCCCTTCTTTGTTCCCGCAATTATAAAGTTAAGTAATTTATTCATCAAAACAATCCCAAGAGTAAACAAGAAACAAAACAAATAACATCTGACATCTCTGTGTTGCAGGGTAACATTTCTAGATTATAAATAAAAATAAAATAATTCAAATATTATGGATATAGCTAGAGCTCATTGTTCAAACATCGGAAGAATGAGAAATTAAAATAACAAACACAAAATGGATTGAAATGAGAATGCAACCAACAATTCTCCACAGAGTAGAGAAAAACATAGGCCGCCTATCTTTATTTGCTTGAATTAGAAACATTTCCTGTGCACAATCGAAGGGCCGGACTCATCATACTCAGCCTTTGCAATCCACATCTGCACTCAGTTAAAAAAAATTGGGGGTGGGGGAGAGGGAACATGAGGATCAAATCTCCAATAAGAATAGCTGCAAAGTGTAAACTGCAAGTTAATTAGAATATCAGGTCGGACGGAATTTATATGTAATTAAACAAACCTGCTGGAAAGTACTAAGAGATGCCAATATAGAACCTCCAATCCAGACACTATACTTCCTTTCGGGCGGAGCTACCACCTTAATCTTCATGCTGCTGGGGGCTAATGCAGTGATTTCCTTGCTCATTCTGTCAGCAATACCAGGGAACATGGTGGTCCCACCACTAAGTACTATGTTTCCATACAAATCCTTCCTTATATCCACATCACATTTCATAATAGAGTTATATGTCGTCTCATGAATTCCAGCAGCTTCCATCCCGATCATAGATGGCTGGAAAAGGACTTCAGGACACCTGAAACGCTCAGCCCCAATGGTGATCACCTGCCCATCTGGTAATTCATAGCTCTTCTCAACAGAGGAGCTTGTCTTGGACGTTTCTAGTTCTTGTTCATAATCTAGGGCAATATATGACAACTTCTCCTTCATGTCCCTCACAATTTCACGTTCAGCAGTAGTGGTGAAAGAATAGCCACGCTCAGTTAGAATTTTCATCAGGGCGTCGGTGAGGTCACGTCCAGCCAGGTCAAGACGCAGGATAGCATGTGGAAGTGCATAACCTTCATAAATGGGAACTGTATGGCTGACACCATCTCCAGAGTCCAGAACAATACCTGTCCAACAAGAACACAACCCAATCCAGTTGACAAAAAGTTAACCAATATATATGTTTGCAATTTCAAAGAACAAAAAGACCAGCTAGCTCCACTGGTAAGCGTTTTGGGGGCAAATGCCACTTGCTTGAATTGAACACCATCTCCATCCCTCATCCCATTAGCCCGTTCCAATATGCAACTGTATGTCAGAGATTCCTAAATAGTTGGAATATAGCTTACTAAAATAAACAGGCTATAGTGGGAAGAACTTCTTTGTTTCCTGGAATGCATCAACCTTTCCCATTCATTTATTCAAACCATGCCAAATTCGATAACGATCAAAATCCCAAATGGTATCCAAATAAAACTACTAAACATGATGGATGGTTAATAACTCTTGATCCCAATCTGTCAATGCAGTTGTTGACAACTGTTGCATTGACTAGAAAAGAGGTACTCAATAAAGATCCTATTTTACTCTAAAAAACTAGCTTCATCAATAATAAGATCAATCCCAGATGACTATAACAAAAGGGATTGTCTACAAGACCCAGATAATAAGCATAAATAAAATTATAAAATTTATCCCAATAAACATGAAATAGATTATTAAAATGCAGTAGCCTAGTAGGTACACTTAAAATGGGCAGCTTACCAGTAGTACGACCACTGGCATACAGGGAGAGTACAGCCTGTATGGCGACATACATAGCAGGAGCATTAAATGTTTCAAACATGATTTGGGTCATCTTCTCACGATTAGCTTTTGGGTTCAGAGGTGCTTCAGTGAGGAGAACAGGGTGCTCCTCTGGAGCCACACGAAGTTCATTATAGAAAGTGTGATGCCAAATCTTCTCCATGTCATCCCAATTACTCACGATACCATGCTCAATTGGGTATTTTAAAGTTAAGATACCACGCTTGGACTGGGCCTCATCCCCAACATATGCATCTTTTTGCCCCATGCCTACCATTACACCTGTGTGACGTGGGCGGCCAACAATGCTAGGGAACACAGCTCTTGGAGCATCATCTCCGGCAAATCCAGCCTAAGAAAGGAAAAAAATTAAATTTAAAGTGATAAAATGTTAGTCAAACTATCCAAGATCAGATATACATGTCTAGCATAGGATGATATAAGAGCAAAGAATATTTATTTCGAAAAGAAAGCATCAAATTTATACCTTAACCATTCCTGTTCCATTGTCGCAGACGAGAGGCTGAATATCCTCAGTATCTGCCATATTGTATTGCCTGCCAGAAAATAATAGTCACATCAACATCCAAAATCAACTAATCTCTTCTCTATTTATTATCCTCAGGTAGGATACATCAGCTTGGTTCAGCGGCTAGGTTGTTAATACTATAGGAAATTATTTTGCATAAAAAAATATCAATCTGCAAAGCTTAAAGACAACCGAGTTTGTTATACTTCAACCAAAAGAAACCAAAGTAACAGGCTTTCAACATTTATATAAATAAACATTACCTTCAATTTGAGGACTATGCAATCAGAAAAGGGATTGAGAGAACATGGATTAACATCCAAATATAAATCAATTTAAGTCTTGAAACCAACTCCGTAGTTCATAGTCAGGCACAAAACTGAATCCAGTCATGTACTCCAATAAGGTTAAAGGAAAATCAGAAACTCTAATAGCACAGACTAATAGCCATAGACCTAATGACAAACGACACTCTGATTTTTGGTTCGACTTACAAGTTTGAAATGCCTCCTATCTGAACTTGTCATAAATTCTGACTTTGGAATTGAGCTCAGGCCATGTACGAGACGTTTTATTTGACTCCTTATCAATGTTGATAATAATTTAATCTCATACATTAATGGGAAGTAGAAGGAAAAGTTGTTTCATAGAATGTCCTAAGCTCAATCATTGTGCACATATTTTTTCACACATCAAAATCAAAGATACAGGTACCACACATTCATCTGAAGGGAAATAAAAAAAAAAATCCGCATAGATACCTTAAAGTTATAATGCAAACATAATACCAATTATCAAACCAAAAAAGAGAATCAAATTCATCATTAAACCGATTCTGTCCCCCAAAGTCCAAACATAAACGAAATGTGACGAAATACAAAATCAATAGAAAACACAAGCACATTGTCAATACGAATCAAATATAATAAATATTGAAATTTCATAAGAAATCACCTTTTGTCCAAGCCCTGGAGATGACGTTTTCCCGGAGAGAGAGAGATAGCGAGTGTGATTAGCGAGTCTAAAAATGAAACGGACGGAACCACTACTAAGTCCTACTAATAACAAAATGAGAAGCGGAATGAACGTGAAATTCGGGTCTTGCTCCGATTCCATCGACGATTATCCGTTGATATTGTATATAGATACTGAATCTACGGTCACGGCTGATCTAAGGCTCTCCTCGATACACCTATTCTTTTTTAACTGCATTCCGATTCCATAGTTTCCCACGAATTTCTGTTCCTTCTTTTACCTAATATATATATCACCAGACCATTTTGCCCCTCATAGTAGTACAAATGTGCAATTTTGTATTGGGCTTGAAGTGCTGAGCTCAACCTTGGGCCATTAGGGAAACATTGCCCATTCGTAATTTGATTTTTGAAGTATTCTCCTATAATTCTGATTAGTAATTTGGTATAGTAGGATTTTTTTTAAAGAATTTGATAAGGAGAGGGCCGGGTAGGGGAGCGGCCATGTACCCGTCCTAACTACTACTAACAATAATTAAAGTTATCATTCAATTATAGGTTATTAATGTATAAAAAATATTATATATTGGGAGTATTTACATTGCTTTTTTTATTGTCAGATATAAGTATTAGTGGTAGTATTTTTGTAGAAATGTGTAATAAGTGGATTCTTTTATAATTTTATTTAATTTCATGTATTGATAAATTTCATAACTTCAATTCGATACAATTTTATAACAATACATAACATGACTTTTAATATATTTTACCGACGTCTAGTTTAACTAGTGTACATTAAAAATAGGGATTGTGGTCGCAAGTTTCTCTCTTATTTTATTTTATTTTATTTAAGAAAAAAGTGGGAAAGAGAAAAAGCAAGATAGCTACAAGAGTGGAATTTAACTAGAATTGAACAAGATAGCAAGATATATGTAGTTAAGTTTGGTACCTGCTCAACTAGAATTGAAGATCGAAAAAGAAGAAGATTAAATTATATATGCTCAAGATAGCTCTCAGAGTCCCTTACTCTGGAATGAATCATGCATGCATGTCTTACATATGATGTACGTCCGACTTAGGACAAGGATGTGACTTCAAATTTCACCATTTTTAATTTCGTACTGGAAGAAGGAAAAAAGACGTGACCTGCCTAAAATGGTGCATGCATGATACGTACAGTATCTTCTTTAGAAAAGATGACTAACAAAAGTTTGTGTGTGAGTACTATATATATATATATATTCGCCTTCTATTTTCCTGATAATGAGTCCTGACACATATATCAAGCTAGTACTAGCCACCAACAATAATTAAGCTAGCTAGACATATAATAGCGGAGAACACTTGATTCCTTGCTTGTATTCGATCGATATGATCTTAAGATTAAGATTGATAACGTACTTCGCCATCTATCTTCTTCATTCACATAAATACACGCACATTTTTATATATAAAGTAGAAAAATCATTCATCCAATAATTTATAGCTAGCTGGGGGACCAAGATCCACTTACCTCACAAAGAAACCAATCAATATCCACTATTTATACACACCTTTATATATATAGTAGTGTAAAATGGAGAGAGAGAGAGAGAGAGAGAGAGAGAGAGAGAGAGAGAGAGAGAGAGAGAGAGAGAGAGAGAGAGAGAGAGAGAGAGAGAGAGAGAGAGAGAGAGTTTATTTATATATGTGTTCAAGTTAAGTTGCAAGTGTAGTAATTAAAAACTGCACATAAATTTGGAAGGTCACTCTTTGACATACACTTCTGTTAGAGAAATTATTGTATACTCCTAAGGTAGAGCTACAATATGCTTCATCCTCTCATATGAGAGTGGGATCCACACAGGTCCCATCATGTGTAGACCCCACTCTCATGTGAAAGAGTAGAGCATATTGTAGCTCTGCCTCAGGAGCATACAATAATTTTTCCATCTATTAGGTATGAATGTCTAATCTAAGTGGAATAATTTTGTTATAATTAGATCACATCGTATATATGAAGATACGATTGAACAAAAGCTGATAATTCTGAAATTAAGAAACTCTTATACTTAAATAAAGATTTAAACCAAGAGTTCTGACCTAAAAATCTTAGAAGAACTTTGAACCTTCACTTATGAGTGACGTGAGCATTGACTATTTATATTTTTACTAATTAGTGTGAGCCCATGAATAAAATTAGAGTTTCCATTGAATGAACTAAAATTAAATTAACGAATAATGAACAATGAACAAACGAGCAAAAGATCGAAAAGGACGAAAAAACTAAGATTATTCTGTAAGATTGAACCCCCTACGATTTAGCCCCTTAAATGGGTCCCCTCTTAATGTTAAAAACACCCGATAATGAATGTCTAATTGAATTTGACCTGAATTCCCGGAACGAAACAAGGACAAAACGACAAAACGAATCAAAATTGGATAACATCCTAAAAAATTCCCCTTAGGGTTTGGCCCTCTTAGGGGTTGATCAATTAGAGTCCGTTTAATGATTTGTTTCTTGAACTTTATTTTGAACAAGTTTAAGGTGGGACAATAAATGAATAATGAATCCAAAATTGAAAAGACCTGTGAAGGCTTAAAAGTGATATCTCTTAACTTATATATGACAAGATAAACTTTTCATAAAAATAAGAATAAAGAGAAACGGACAAAAAAAATCGATCGAGAAAACACGAAACGAACGAAACACAACAGAAGAATAGCGGACTCCCTAGGGTTGGTTTTCGCCCATTCCGTGATGCGTTTCTTTTGATTTTTTTTACGGTAAAATTATTTTGTGTGATTTTTTGAACTTAAAACTATAAAACCTTGGAAATGTGATTTGAGAGGTGTCATCATGAGTTCCGAGGTAGAAGACTCATGAGGGCAACTCATATTGGAAATCAGTTGAGAGATTGGATTGGTGGCTAGAAGAACTGAATGCTTTGGGCATTACCGAGGTAACCAAAGGCATTTTAGGAATTTTTCTGTCAGTAAAGATATTTCTGGAATTTCTCCTTTTGACATGTGCCTGACACATGACCTGAACCCTATAAATACCCCTTCACTTGACAAGTGAAGGGACTTTTGGAACTTGGAGATCTTTTGCCACGTAAGAGCTCTCTCTTTTGAAACACAGAAAAAGTTGGAAGGAATTGCGGAACTTGTGAACAACTTTGAATAGAGTGAATAAATTGTTGGCGTTACTTATCTTGAATTCACTCGAAATCATATAACACTTACTGTGACGCCCCCAAATCTAGGCCCACACAGCCCAAACTTGAGTCGTCAAAAGACTACAACAAAATTATTATAATGAAATACAACGTACAACAATACAGTGGATAATACAACACAACTAAGTCTTCATTATTATTGCCACACTATTTTATAACACGTGAAGACTATGATAGCTATCCCCGCATTCTCACTCCATTCCCCGGCTAGACCCCGTTACGTTCTCATCTCCTGTTGAAAAACAATGGAACGAAAAGAAAGGGTGAGCTCAAATAGCCCAGTAAGAAATATCATGACTAAGATAATGACGAATAATTTATCATTAGCCTTCAACAGTTGAGTTCTTGATAGAATACAATAGACTACAAGGTTTCTATCAAAAACTGCAGTTAAATTCTTAAACAACGTTCAGATCAATAATAGCAGCGGAATGAACAATCTATTAGAAGAATAATGCAGACTATAATGTCCACTCGCTTCTCTTTTTAGTAAAAATATCATCAACTTTTATCATCTGAAATACCATTAGTCAAGATAATACAACTTCACAGTTCCTGGTCATAATCATGCAGATCAACAGTTCGTCTTTGCACTACGGGCCAAAGACATTCAATATAACACCAACGGTCATGATTATACCAGATTCAGCCTTTGGTCATAATCATACCAACCAACAGTTCATCTTTGCACTACGGGCCAAAGAGAACATTCACCACGTATCATAAAAGACACCGAACAGATGTATCGCCTTTAACCTAGTATATCGCCTTTAACCTATCATCTGTTCAACAATTATATCACATCTGTGCCCCCGGCCACAGATATTCACAACAGCTTGATTCTTGATGATTAATACAAATAATAGTGATACAAATGATGAACAGAAGAACAGGATAAACAATAAGTATCAGAAGTTTACTTTGTGCAGATTCAAATAATGTCCAAATTACCAACATGATGTGGAGTGAAATTTAAAAATGATATTCAAGATCCTCAGTTCAAAATAACGATTACAGTTCAATAGAAATGTTCAGAAAATAGGAAGGTTCAGTTGAACTAATGAAATTCAACTATTATGGAACATATAATATTTTCAGGAATTATAGAAGCAATAGTTCCATAATAAGTTTCGATTTAGGTGTATGGAAGAAAATAATATCCCTTACCGTAGCATGTTTGATTAACAAAAGGTGAAGGGAATTAATATCCCTTACCATAGTAAGTTTGAATAATGGAAGATGAAAAAGATGGTATCCCTTATGAGTATAAAGGAAAATGATATCACTTACGAATATGGAATAAAAGTATCATGTGATAATTCGTGTAGACAAATTATTTCCACACGAGACAAATAAAAAGGGTTATTCACCAACAGGCGATAATCCGCACCGTAAGGTTATTCCCATCAATTTGAATACAAATAGTTATTCACCAAACAGGCGTAATCCGCACCGTAAGGTTATTCCCACAATTTAATAGAATTTGAACACGAAGAGTTATTCACCAAACAGGCGATAATCCGCACTGTAAGGTTATTCTCAAAGATTAATAAGGAATGAATACAAAAGGTTATTCACCAACAGGCGGTAAACCGCGCCGTAAGGTTATTCCCACAATTTAATACATGGAAATAAATGGCACAAGAAAGAAACGATATTATTTTCGAGAATCAAAGAGTGATAATCCCTTCCAATAAGAAAGAAATAATATCCATTTATGAGGATGAAAAGAATGATACCCCTTACCTTAACACGTGACTGGATATTGATTTAAATGAGATTGATCAACCTATATATTTTTAATATAATTAGTAATTACCACATATAAATTTCAAAGTATATGATAACTCGTATATTATGAACTATCAAAATTATATATATTTTGTGACGCCCCCAAATCTGGGCCCACACAGCCCATACTTGAGTCGTCAAAAGACTACAACAAAATTATTACAACAAAGCACAACGTACAACAATACAGTGTATAATAATACACAACTAAGTCTTCACTATTATTGCCACACTATTTTACAAAACGTGAAGACTATGATAACTATTCCTCGGACCCTCACTCCATTCCCCGGCTAGACCCTGTTATGTTTTCATCTCCTGTTGAAAAACAATGGAACAAAAGAAAGGGTGAGCTCAAATAGCCCAGTAAAGAATATCATGACTAAGATAATGACGAATAAATTATCATTAGTCTTCAACAGTTGAGTTCTTGATAGAATACAATAGACTACAAGGTTTATATCAAAAACTGCAGTTAAATTCTTAAACAACGTTCAGATCAATAATAGCAGCGGAATGGATAATCTATTAGAAGAATAATGCAGACTATAATGTCCACTCGGTTCTCTTTTTAGGAAAAACATCATCAACTTTTATCATCTGAAATATCATTAGTCAAGATAATACAAATTCACAGTTCCTGATCATAATCATGCAGATCAACAGTTCATCTTTGCACTACGGGCCAAAGACATTCAATATAACACCAACGGTCATGATTATACCAGATTCAGCCTTTGGTCATAATCATACCAAACAACAGTTCATCTTTGCACTACGGGCCAAAGAGAACATTCACCACGTGCCATAAAAGACACCGAACAGATGTATCGCCTTTAACCTATTATATCGCCTTTAACCTATCATCTGTTCAACAAAAATATCACATCTGTGCCCCCGGCCACAGATATTCACAACAGCTTGATTTTTGGATGATTAGAATGATATAAATGATGAACAGAAGAAATAGGATAACAATAAGTATCGGAAGTTTACTTTGTACAGATTCAAATAATGTCCAAATTGTCAACATGATGTGGAGTGAAATTTAAAAATGATATTCAAGATCCACAGTTCAGAATAACGGTTACAATTCAATAGAAAGGTTCACGTAAATAGGAAGGTTCAGTTGAAATAATGAAGTTCAACTATTATGGAACATATAATATTTTCAGGAATTATAGAAGCAATAGTTCCATAATAAATTTCGATTTAGGAGTATGAAAGAAAATAATATCCCTTACCGTAGCAGGTTTGATTAACAAAAGGTGAAGGAAATTAATACAAAGGGTTATTCACCAACAGGCGGCAATCCGCTCCGTAAGGTTATTCCCACAATTTAATAGAATTTGAGTACAAAGAGTTATTCACCAAACAGGCGGCAATCCGCTCCGTAAGGTTATTCCCACAATTTAATATAATTTGAGTACAAAGAGTTATTCACCAAACAGGCGGCAATCCGCTCCGTAAGGTTATTCTCAGAGATTAATAATGAATGAATACGAAAGGTTATTCACCAACAGGCGGCAATCCGCTCCGTAAGGTTATTCCCACAATTTAATACATGGAAATAAATGGCACATCTTATGAGTAAGAAAGAAACAATATTATTTTCGAGAATCAAATAATGATAATCCCTTACCATAGTACGTTTGAATAATGGAAGATGAAAAAAGATGGTATCCCTTACCTCAACACGTGACTGGATATTGATTTAAATGAGGTTGATTAACTTGAACAGTACACGTATACTTATAGATCTTCACAAATACTCAAGATGACTTAAGCACACTTAGAGAGAACTTTCACAAGAAGTATTTAGAGAGAGAAAGAAAGAACAAGTAAGGAAGTTTATGAAAAATCCTTAAGTTAAGGCTTCTATTTATAGCCAAAAATCTTATCATTCATTTAATCTAAACCATTCATTTAAAGATCAACTTTTAATCTACACCATCCATTTCAAATATTATATTATCTTTAATCTACACAATTCATTTCATATCACCTAATAATCACCTAACTTTATATTATAAACAAATCAATTTAATTATTCAACAATAATTCACACTTTAATCTACACCATTCATTTCATATCACCTAATAATCACCTAACTTTATATTATAAACAAATCAATTCAATTATTCAACAATAATTCACACTTTAATCTACACCATTCATTTCATATCACCTAACTTTATATTATAAACAAATAATTTTATCAATTCAATTATTATGACTAATTGTTATAAATACAGTATAGTTAGCTCTTAGATATCAAGTCAATAAATTAATGAAATACAACTGTTTAAATAACATCATAATAGAGATAACAATAATGTAAAATAAAGCATACGTTACTGTGTAATGACAATTATTGATTCAATAATGTGAATTACTGTGCATATGTTACTGTGACAATTATTAGGTTCAATAATTTTAAAAACAGTGCAACAACAATTATTGACTCAATGATATAAAATACAGTGTAATGACAATTATTAAATCAATAATGCAAAATACTGTGTAACAACAATTATTGAATTGATAATATAAAATATTATGCAGTGACAATTATCGATGAAATGATGCGTAACAGTTACGGTGTCAATTATCAGACCAATAATATGAGACACTATGCAATACCGTGTGTTACTGTAGAGTACCGAGTGCTACAGAAAATACCAATAACTACCGTATGCTACTATTCTTTTATCACCGGTATTTTAACAGTTCCGTTGACTATTTTTATTTAAAAAGGTTATTTCTGTCGTTTTCTATATCCGACAAATATTCCGTTGTGAGGTCCACCAATAATTTGTTATTTCTGCGCCGTCGGACCAAACGAATATTCCCCGACCAAACGAATATTCCCCGACAAAGCTAATATTGTCCGACAAAATAAAATTTGCACATAACATCCTTAACTTTTAACTTTATCGATTTAACCACTTACTGTTTCAAAAAAATATATATATATGAAGAAAAATTAAATTTTGTATTTCATAAAATTCGGGGTCTTACATATTTAACATAATTTTTGTAGTATAATATAACAACTTTAAAATAGTTTTTAAAATAATATTCCAAAATAAATCTTCCAAAGAAAGCTTTTAAAAATGAATCTTCTCAAAGAAGAGTCTTCTAAAGGAAGATTTGTGAATACCGTGAAAAATAGGAATTTATGAAATTACTACTCTTTAATAAAACACTTACTTGAAAAATTCCTGCACTCCTTTTGGCTTTCAAACTCTCAAAATAACCTTACTATTCTCAGAGAAAACTTATAAAATTCTTATAGAAAAATTTTATGTTTTAGGTGTGATTTTTCTATTCAGCTGAGCAAGCTATTTATAGGAGAAAATAAGTTACTATGTGTGGTAGGTGAACAGAAAAAAATTCAGCAGAGGCTGCTGCGCAGCCTCCACCAACTCTTCGGCAAATTCTCACATTTCTCACATTTCATGTGGGCCCCACAATGGGTCCCACATGCTTCTTACTATTCACGTACTATTCACGTCACTATTCACGTCACTATTCACGTTACTATTTCAAATAGTAAAATTAATTATTTTATTTTTTATTTATTTATTTATTTATTTATTTATTCTTCCTGTGAGTCCAACATATAAAATAATGTTACCACAATAATGTAAGAAACACGTTACATATTTTTATTAATTTAATAATATAAATTATAGTGTATTTGCTACTGTGACAATTATTAGATTCAATAATTTTAAACTACAGTGCACCAACAATTATTGACTCGATGATATGAAATACAGTGTAATGATAATTATTGAATCAATAATGCAAAATACTGTGTAGCAACAATAATTGAATTGATAATATAAAATATTATGCAGTGACAATTATTGATGAAATGATGCGTAACAATTACGGTGTCAATTATCAGACCAATAATATGAGACACTGTGCAATACCGTGTGCTACTGTAGAGTACCGTGTGCTACAGAAAATACCATAAATTACCGTATGCTACTATTCTTTTATCACCGGCATTTTAACAGTTAACACCGTTGACTATTTTTATTTAAAAAGGTTACTTCTGTCGTTTTCTATATCCGACAAATATTCCGTTGTGGGGTCCACAAATAATTTGTTATTTCGGCGCCGTCGTACGACCCGAATATTCCCCGACAAAACGAATATTCCCCGACAAAAAGAATATTGTCCGACAAAATAAAATTTGCACATAACATCCTTAACTTTCAATTTTGTCAATTTAACCATTTACTGTTTCAGGAAAAATATATATGAAGAAAAATTAAATTTTGTATTTCATAAATTCGGGGTCTTACAACCTCCCCTCCTTATGAAATTTCGTCCCCGAAATTGACGTACCTGGCATTTCGAAGAGGTATGGATACCTAGACTTCATCTCAGATTCTAGCTCCCAGGTCATTTCCTCAATATCTTGGTTCCTCCATAAAACCTTAACTTGAGGTATAACCTTTGAGCGTAAGATCTGCTCCTTCTTATCTAGGATCTTAACAGGTACTTCCTCATACGTTAAATCTTCTGCTATAACGTCTGGTTCTAACTCAATGACGTGGTTTGGGTCCTTCACATATTTACGTAACATAGATATGTGAAAAACGTTATGGATGCGAGACATACTTGGTGGTAGGGCTAGTCTGTAGGCTACGGATCCTACTCGATCGAGGATTTCAAATGGGCCAATAAATCGAGGGTTGAGCTTTCCTCTCTTTCCGAATCTCGTAACTCCTTTCCATGGAGAAACACGTAAGAATACATGATCTCCGACGTTGAATCTCTCATCTCTCCGATGAAGATCGGCATAACTCTTTTGTCGTTCTTGTGCTGTCTGTATTCGTTGTCGGATCATTTGGATCTTTTCGGTCGTCAAGCGTACCAACTCGGGTCCCAACAGTTTTTCTTCTCCTACCTCATTCCAACATACTGGAGAGCGACACTTGCGTCCATATAAAGCCTCGAATGGAGCCATACCTATACTTGCTTGGTAACTGTTGTTGTAGGAAAATTCCACCAATGGCAAGTACTTATCCCAACTTCCTTTGAAATCTAGTACGCAAAGTCTCAAAAGATCTTCGAGGGTCTGGATCGTCCTTTCCGATTGTCCGTCCGTTTGAGGATGGTATGCAGAACTAAAACGTAGTTCAGTGCCCATAGCTTTTTGTAGACTGATCCAAAAGCGTGAAGTGAATCTAGGATCTCGATCAGAAACTATGGAAACTGGCATGCCATGCAATCTCACGATCTCATTTATGTACATACCGGCAAGACGTTCAAGTGAAAAGTTTTTTCGTATAGGCAAGAAATGAGCGGATTTGGTCAATCTATCTACGATGACCCAAATTGCATCTAAGCCTTGAGAAACTTTGGGAAGACCCGTCACGAAATCCATATTGATGTGTTCCCACTTCCATTCAGGAACCTCAAGTGGTTGTAAAGGACCCTTAGGTACTTGATGCTCTGCCTTGACACGTTGACAAGTTAAGCACCTTGAGATAAACTCTGCAATCTCCCTTTTCATATTGTTCCACCAAAATGTATGTCGAAGATCTCGATACATCTTGGTACCTCCAGGGTGGATTGCAAATGGCGTGTTGTGTGCCTCCATCATGATTTTATGCTTTAATTCAGGATCGTTAGGAACACAGAGTCGAGAGTTGACTCGAAGTATTCCTTTCTCGTCGATTCTTGCTTCGGGAATGGTACCTTCTTGTACTTTCTTTATCATGTTTATCAGTTCCGGATCGGTAGCTTGAGCAACTTTAATTTTATCGATTAAAGCTGGTTCTACTTGCACGTGAGCAATCTTCGAGTGGGTCCCTGGTGTCTTTAGCTCCATCTCCATCTTTTGCAAGTCGTACAAAATACGCTTTTGTGTTGTCAGCAGTGCACTTGTACTCGCATAAGATTTTCTGCTCAAAGCGTCAGCTACAACGTTCGCCTTTCCCGGGTGAGACTGGATTGTGTGATCATAATCCTTCAACAGCTCAAGCCAACGTCGTTGTCGCATGTTGAGTTCCTTCTGGGTGAAGAAATACTTGAGACTTTTATGATCCGTATAGATATCCACTTTCTCTCCGTACAAGTAGTGTCTCCAGATCTTCAACGCGAAAACGACTGCTGCCAACTCTAGATCATGAGTAGGGTAATTTTTCTCATAATCTTTGAGTTGTCGAGAGGCATAGGCTATAACCTTTCCATGTTGCATAAGGACACAGCCTAGACCTTTGCCTGAAGCATCGCTGTATATGACAAATTCTCCCGATCCTGATGGAATGGTCAGAACAGGAGCTGAAACAAGTCTCCTCTTAAGCTCTTGAAAACTTTTCTCGCATTGCTCGCTCCATATGAATTTTGTGCTTTTCCGAGTAAGCTGAGTTAATGGAGTGGCGATTCGAGAAAATCCTTCTACGAATCTCCGATAATAACCAGCTAGGCCCAGAAAACTTCGGACTTCGGTTACTGTCTTGGGTTGTTCCCAATTTAGTACCGTTTCAATCTTCGCAGGATCGACTGATATTCCTTGACTAGAAATCACATGCCCAAGAAACGTGACCTCCTCAAGCCAGAACTCACATTTCTTCAACTTGGCATATAATTTGTTCTCACGGAGCTTCTGGAGTATCAATCTCAGGTGTTGTTCATGATCCTCACGACTTTTGGAGTATATGAGGATGTCATCAATAAAGACAACCACAAAATGATCCAAATATTCCTTGAATATTCGGTTCATCATGTCCATGAAAGCTGCAGGAGCATTGGTTAGTCCAAAAGGCATGACTAAAAACTCATAATGCCCATAACGAGTTCTGAAAGCAGTCTTTGGAATGTCCTCAGCTTTAACCTTTAACTGATGGTATCCAGAACGGAGATCAATCTTTGAGAAATGTTGAGCACCTTGTAATTGATCAAACATGTCATCAATTCGAGGTAACGGATACCTGTTTTTGATGGTGACATGGTTCAATTCTCGGTAGTCAATGCACAATCTCATACTCCCGTCTTTCTTCTTCACAAATAGAACAGGAGCACCCCAAGGTGATGCACTCGGACGAATGAAACCAGTATCCAACAATTCCTGTAGTTGGACTTTTAACTCTTGAAGTTCAATGGGAGCCATTCGGTATGGAGTTTTGGAAATGGGCTTGGTACCAGGTTCAAGATCAATACAAAATTCAATTTCACGGTTTGGGGGTAAACCAGGAAGTTCCTCCGGAAAAACGTCAGGAAACTCATTAACAATGGGAATATCATTCAAGTTTGACGTATTTTTGTTCAAATCAGTGACATGAGCTAAAAAGGCTTGACATCCGTTTTTCAATAAACGAATGGCTTTATGGCTAGAAATAACAGTTATAGATTTCAATGGTTTAGTTGTTTGAATTTGCATGACAGGTTGATTAGGAATATGAAAACTAATAATCTTATGAAAACAATCAATTTTAGCATGATGGGTAGTCAACCAATCAATTCCTAAAATCACATCAAATTCATGCATCTCCAAAGAAATAAGGTCAACAGGTAATGTGAGGTTGTTGATTTGAACTATGCAAGATTTATAGACAGTAGATGTAATGGTCATTTCTCCTAATGGGGTTTCAACTGATAAGTCAAAGTCCAAATTTTCAGGAGTTAAGTTTAAACACTGAGCACATGCAGGTGAGATAAAAGAATGGGTAGAGCCAGTATCTAACAAAGCGTAGACTTCACGAGAATTTATGAATAGCTTACCGGTTATCACCTCGTTCGAGTTTCGTGCCATTTGGGATGTCACAACAAAAGCTCTCCATTGAACTACAGATTTTCCCTTATCCGCGCTAGCTTTTGGTATCATCACTGCAGCTGGACTTGATTTTGTGGCAGGACAAAACCGCGCAAGATGACCCTCTTTCCCACAACTGTAGCACTTTTTGGACTGCAGTGTACAGTTTGGGCTGATGTGACCTTTCTAACCACACCTATAGCATCTCACTGGTGGTCGATCTTCTCCCCTTGAAACTGGGGTCGGTGCTGGTGCTGGTACTGGTGCCCTTCCATAATTATTATGGAATCTCTTTCTTTTGAAATTGTTCCCACTGGATTCTCCTCTTCTGTTATTTGATGTGGAATTACCACCGAAGTGTTGGTTACCTCCTCGATGGTTCTCGTTCCTGTGGTTGTTATCATTTCTCTGATCATTGACTCTTGGCTGTAATTTTTCATCTGTTTGCTCCACCCTTTGAGCCCTATCAACAACATCTGAATACAAATTAAATTTATGAGAGCTAAGTTGTTGACGGATTTCGAATCTTAGACCACGTAAGAACATCCGACTCATCCGTGCTTCGTCATCTACTAGATGAGTCGTAAAACGAGACAGTTCAGCAAACTTAGCTTCATAGTGAGAAACTGTCATGTTTCCCTGCTCCAGCTTAATGAATTCCACTTCCTTCATATGACGGATGCTTTCTGGGAAGTACTTTTCATTAAATAGCTCTTGGAATTCTGTCCAAGACATCTCAAGTGCTGAAGGGTGGATACGTTTTACCGCTTCCCACCAGTGATCCGCCTCACCTCGAAACATAAAGGTAGCAAAGGGCACCTTCTGATCATCAGCGCATTGTAGGACATAAAGTATTTTTGTCGTCTGCTTCAGCCATGCCTCCGCTTTGAGTGGGTCAGGCTTCCCGTGGAATTCAGGTGGTCCCAATTCTTTAAATTGCTTGACAGTGATCATCCTCAAATTACCAGTGTTTCTACCGTTATTGTTAACTGGATTTCCTCTTGCCTGATTCTGCATGAACTGCATGAAATTCCTAAAGAATCCATCATTCATCATGTTATTAGGAATATTATTTCCTGAGTTGGCAGGAGGATTGTTTGTGGCTTCTTGATTTTCGGCTACATTCGCTTCGGGTATTTCGTAGTTAACCTCTTGATTTCCAGATGCCATACTAAACTGTGGTCACAAAATAAATGTTAGTTCAAATAAACTGACTCATCACTTCATGTCCCTATATTCAAATCAACTCATTAGATAATAAAATCTAATTTAGGTAGGACACACTAGTGACTGATTATATTCGTCTCTCCCCTCCTTGTTCTAACCCCAGATCTCCATTAAAGACCATATCCCTAAGCTCTGATGCCAACTGTGACACCCCCAAATCTAGGCCCACACAGCCCAAACTTGAGTCGTCAAAAGACTACAACAAAATTATTATAATGAAATACAACGTACAACAATACAGTGGATAATACAACACAACTAAGTCTTCATTATTATTGCCACACTATTTTATAACACGTGAAGACTATGATAGCTATCCCCGCACTCTCACTCCATTCCCCGGCTAGACCCCGTTACGTTCTCATCTCCTGTTGAAAAACAATGGAACGAAAAGAAAGGGTGAGCTCAAATAGCCCAGTAAGAAATATCATGACTAAGATAATGACGAATAATTTATCATTAGCCTTCAACAGTTGAGTTCTTGATAGAATACAATAGACTACAAGGTTTATATCAAAAACTGCAGTTAAATTCTTAAACAACGTTCAGATCAATAATAGCAGCGGAATGAACAATCTATTAGAAGAATAATGCAGACTATAATGTCCACTCGCTTCTCTTTTTAGTAAAAATATCATCAACTTTTATCATCTGAAATACCATTAGTCAAGATAATACAACTTCACAGTTCCTGGTCATAATCATGCAGATCAACAGTTCGTCTTTGCACTACGGGCCAAAGACATTCAATATAACACCAACGGTCATGATTATACCAGATTCAGCCTTTGGTCATAATCATACCAACCAACAGTTCATCTTTGCACTACGGGCCAAAGATATTCAATAAAGCACCAACGGTCATGATTATACCAGATTCAGCCTTTGGTTATAATCATACCAACCAACAGTTCATCTTTGCACTACGGGCCAAAGAGAACATTCACCACGTGCCATAAAAGACACCGAACAGATGTATCGCCTTTAACCTAGTATATCGCCTTTAACCTATCATCTGTTCAACAATTATATCACATCTGTGCCCCCGGCCACAGATATTCACAACAGCTTGATTCTTGATGATTAATACAAATAACAGTGATACAAATGATGAACAGAAGAACAGGATAAACAATAAGTATCATAAGTTTACTTTGTGCAGATTCAAATAATGTCCAAATTGCCAACATGATGTGGAGTGAAATTTAAAAATGATATTTAAGATCCACAGTTCAGAATAACGGTTACAGTTCAATAGAAAGGTTCACGTAAATAGGAAGGTTCAGTTGAAATAATGAAGTTCAACTATTATGGAACATATAATATTTTCAGGAATTATAGAAGCAATAGTTCCATAATAAGTTTCGATTTAGGAGTATGAAAGAAAATAATATCCCTTACCGTAGCAGGTTTGATTAACAAAAGGTGAGGGAAATTAATATCCCTTACCATAGTAAGTTTGAATAATGGAAGATGAAAAAGATGGTATCCCTTATGAGTATAAAGGAAAATGATATCACTAACGAATATGGAATAAAAGTGTCATGTGATAATTCGTGTAGACAAATTATTTCCACACAAGACAAATAAAAAGGGTTATTCACCAACAGGCGATAATCCGCACCGTAAGGTTATTCCCATCAATTTGAATACGAATAGTTATTCACCAAACAGGCGATAATCCGCGCCGTAAGGTTATTCCCATCAATTTGAATACGAAGAGTTATTCACCAAACAGGCGATAATCCGCACCGTAAGGTTATTCTTAAAGATTAATAAGGAATGAATACAAAAGGTTATTCACCAACAGGCGGTAAACCGCGCCGTAAGGTTATTCCCACAATTTAATACATGGAAGTAAATGGCACAAGAAAGAAACGATATTATTTTCGAGAATCAAAGAATGATAATCCCTTCAAGTAAGAAAGAAAATAATATCCATTTATGATGATGAAAAGAGTGATACCCCTTACCTTAACACGTGACTGGATATTGATTTAAATGAGATTGATCAACCTATATATTTTTAATATAATTAGTAATTACCACATATAAATTTCAAAGTATATGATAACTCGTATATTATGAACTATCAAAATTATATATATTTAACATAATTTTTGTAGTATAATATAACAACTTTAAAATAGTTTTTAAAATAATATTCCAAAATAAATCTTCCAAAGAAAGCTTTTAAAAATGAATCTTCTCAAAGAAGAGTCTTCTAAAGGAAGATTTGTGAATACCGTGAAAAATAAGAATTTATGAAATTACTACTCTTTAATAAAACACTTACTTGAAAAATTCCTGCACTCCTTTTGGCTTTCAAACTCTCAAAATAACCTTACTATTCTCAGAGAAAACTTATAAAATTCTTATAGAAAAATTTTATGTTTTAGGTGTGATTTTTCTATTCAGCTGAGCAAGCTATTTATAGGAGAAAATAAGTTACTATGCGTGGTAGGTGAACAGAAAAAAATTCAGCAGAGGCTGCTGCGCAGCCTCCACCAACTCTTCAGCAAATTCTCACATTTCTCACATTTCATGTGGGCCCCACAATGGGTCCCACATGTTTCTTACTATTCACGTCACTATTCACGTTACTATTTCAAATAGTAAAATTAATTATTTTATTTTTTATTTATTTATTTATTTATTTATTTATTCTTCCTGTGAGTCCAACATATAAAATAATGTTACCACAATAATGTAAGAAACACGTTACATATTTTTATTAATTTAATAATATAAATTATAGTGTATTTGCTACTGTGACAATTATTAGATTCAATAATTTTAAACTACAGTGCACCAACAATTATTGACTCGATGATATGAAATACAGTGTAATGACAATTATTGAATCAATAATGCAAAACACTGTGTAGCAACAATAATTGAATTGATAATATAAAATATTATGCAGTGACAATTATTGATGAAATGATGCGTAACAATTACGGTGTCAATTATCAGACCAATAATATGAGACACTGTGCAATACCGTGTGCTACTGTAGAGTACCGTGTGCTACAGAAAATACCATAAATTACCGTATGCTACTATTCTTTTATCACCGGTATTTTAACAGTTAACACCGTTGACTATTTTTATTTAAAAATGTTACTTCTGTCGTTTTCTATATCCGACAAATATTCCGTTGTGGGGTCCACAAATAATTTGTTATTTCGGCGCCGTCGTACGGCCCGAATATTCCCCGACAAAACGAATATTCCCCGACAAAAAGAATATTGTCCGACAAAATAAAATTTGCACATAACATCCTTAACTTTCAATTTTGTCAATTTAACCATTTACTGTTTCAGGAAAAATATATATGAAGAAAAATTAAATTTTGTATTTCATAAATTCGGGGTCTTACAACCTCCCCTCCTTATGAAATTTCGTCCCCGAAATTGACGTACCTGGCATTTCGAAGAGGTATGGATACCTAGACTTCATCTCAGATTCTAGCTCCCAGGTCATTTCCTCAATATCTTGGTTCCTCCATAAAACCTTAACTTGAGGTATAACCTTTGAGCGTAAGATCTGCTCCTTCTTATCTAGGATCTTAACAGGTACTTCCTCATACGTTAAATCTTCTGCTATAACGTCTGGTTCTAACTCAATGACGTGGTTTGGGTCCTTCACATATTTACGTAACATAGATATGTGAAAAACGTTATGGATGCGAGACATACTTGGTGGTAGGGCTAGTCTGTAGGCTACGGATCCTACTCGATCGAGGATTTCAAATGGGCCAATAAATCGAGGGTTGAGCTTTCCTCTCTTTCCGAATCTCGTAACTCCTTTCCATGGAGAAACACGTAAGAATACATGATCTCCGACGTTGAATCTCTCATCTCTCCGATGAAGATCGGCATAACTCTTTTGTCGTTCTTGTGCTGTCTGTATTCGTTGTCGGATCATTTGGATCTTTTCGGTCGTCAAGCGTACCAACTCGGGTCCCAACAGTTTTGCTTCTCCTACCTCATTCCAACATACTGGAGAGCGACACTTGCGTCCATATAAAGCCTCGAATGGAGCCATACCTATACTTGCTTGGTAACTGTTGTTGTAGGAAAATTCCACCAATGGCAAGTACTTATCCCAACTTCCTTTGAAATCTAGTACGCAAAGTCTCAAAAGATCTTCGAGGGTCTGGATCGTCCTTTCCGATTGTCCGTCCGTTTGAGGATGGTATGCAGAACTAAAACGTAGTTCAGTGCCCATAGCTTTTTGTAGACTGATCCAAAAGCGTGAAGTGAATCTAGGATCTCGATCAGAAACTATGGAAACTGGCATGCCATGCAGTCTCACGATTTCATTTATGTACATACCGGCAAGACGTTCAAGTGAAACGTTTTCTCGTATAGGCAAGAAATGAGCGGATTTGGTCAATCTATCTACGATGACCCAAATTGCATCTAAGCCTTGAGAAACTTTGGGAAGACCCGTCACGAAATCCATATTGATGTGTTCCCACTTCCATTCAGGAACCTCAAGTGGTTGTAATGGACCCTTAGGTATTTGATGCTCTGCCTTGACACGTTGACAAGTTAGGCACCTTGAGATAAACTCTGCAATCTCCCTTTTCATATTGTTCCACCAAAATGTATGTCGAAGATCTCGATACATCTTGGTACCTCCTGGGTGGATTGCAAATGGCGTGTTGTGTGCCTCCATCATGATTTTATGCTTCAAATCAGGATCGTTAGGAACACAGAGTCGAGAGTTGACTCAAAGTATTCCTTTCTCGTCGATTATTGCTTCGGGAATGGTACCTTCTTGTACTTTCTTTATCATGTTTATCAGTTCCGGATCGGTAGCTTGAGCAGCTTTAATTTTATCGATTAAAGCTGGTTCTACTCGCACGTGAGCAATCTTCGAGTGGGTCCCTGGTGTCTTTAGCTCTATCTCCATCTTTTGCAAGTCGTACAAAATACGCTTTTGTGTTGTCAGCAGTGCACTTGTACTCGCATAAGATCTTCTGCTCAAAGCGTCAGCTACAACGTTCGCCTTTCCCGGGTGATACTGGATTGTGTGGTCGTAATCCTTCAACAGCTCAAGCCAACGTCGTTGTCGCATGTTGAGTTCTTTCTGGGTGAAGAAATACTTGAGACTTTTATGATCCGTATAGATATCCACTTTTTCTCAGTACAAGTAGTGTCTCCAGATCTTCAACGCGAAAACGACTGCTGTCAACTCTAGATCATGAGTAGGATAATTTTTCTCATAATTTTTGAGTTGTCGAGAGGCATAAGCTATAACATTTCCATGTTGCATAAGGACACAACCTAGACCTTTGCCTGAAGCATCGCTATATATGACGAATTCTCCTGATCCTGATGGAATGGTCAGAACAGGAGCTGAAACAAGTCTCCTCTTGAGTTCTTGAAAACTCTTCTCGCATTCCTCGCTCGAATGATACCGATATCTAATAATCAAACTTTCATCTCTTGACGTTCTATGAGAGCCATTTGGTATTGAGCTTTGGAAAAGGGTTTAGTACCTGGTTCAAGATCGATACAGAATTCAATTTCTCGGTTTGGGGGTAAGCCAGGAAGTTCCTCCGGAAAAACGTCAGGAAACTCATTAACAATGGGAATATCATTCAAGTTTGACGTATTTTTGTTCAAATCAGTGACATGAGCTAAAAAGGTTTGACATCCGTTTTCCAATAAACGAATGGTTTTATGGCTAGAAATAACAGTTATAGATTTCAATGGTTTAGTTGCTTGAATTTGCATGAAAGGTTGATTAGGAATATAAAAACTAATAATCTTATGAAAACAATCAATTTTAGCATGATGGGTAGTCAACCAATCAATTCCTAGAATCACATCAAATTCATGCATCTCCAAAGAAATAAGGTCAACAGGTACTGTGAGGTTGTTGATTTGAACTAGACAAGATTTATAGACAGTAGATGTAATAGGTATTTCTCCCAATGAGGTTTCAACTGATAAGACAAGATTTAAGTTTTCAGAAGTCAAATTTAAACGTTGAGCACATGCAGGTGAGATAAAAGAATGGGTAGAGCCAGTATCTAACAGAGCGTAGAATTCACGAGAATTTATGAATAGCTTACCGGTTATCACCTCATTCGGTTTCTTGACTGTTATCGTCAAATCGAATCCCGAGTACTTCATTCGGATCTTCACGTATTTCAACCATGGGAATACCACTAAATAATTCTCTAACGAACTGTTTCTCGGATTCCTCAACTTCATCAGTAGTAACGTACCAATGATTTCTATAAGAATAGTATTTTCGATAGACTGTAGTTTCCACGATAGTGACTAACTTAACCTGAATTCCTTTAAATTGTAACGCCCAAAAGTATAGAAACATCATTTTTAAATAATCTTGAAAATCATAGCTGGAACACCATAAATCCCAAAGACTTATATGAAACGTCCATATATTCCGATCCTTTGTTATCGAGCATAACCAGGTGATATGATTCTTCCAATTAGTGAGCAGATTAAAGGCAATAATTTCCGCAAGTTCATTACTTCCTTTAATTGCTTCTAATAACGGATCTGGAACGACTGTAGTAGAGCTTTCACCTTCATCCTTACTGGATAGAACACGCATAATTTTTGCCTTAGGTAAAAGATTCAACTATGAGTTTGTAGGAAGATTATTCGTCGCCTCTTGATTCGCAGCTACATTTGTTTCGGACATTTCATAGTTAACCTCTTGATTTCCAGATGCCATACTTAACTGTGGTCACAAAATAATTGTTAGTTAAAACAAACTGACTCATCACTTAATGTCCCTATATTCAAATCAACTCATTAGATAATAAAATCTAATTTAGGTGGGACACACTAGTGACCGATTCTATTCGTCTCTCCCCTCCTAATTCTAACCCCAGATCTCCATTAAAGACCATATCCCTAAGCTCTGATACCAACTGTGACGCCCCCAAATCTGAGCCCACACAGCCCAAACTTGAGTCGTCAAAAGACTACAACAAAATTATTACAATGAAATACAACGTACAACAATACAGTGGATAATACAACACAACTAAGTCTTCATTATTATTGCCACACTATTTTATAACACGTGAAGACTATGATAGCTATCCCCGCACTCTCACTCCATTCCCTGGCTAGACCCCGTTACATTCTCATCTCCTGTTGAAAAACAATGGAACGAAAAGAAAGGGTGAGCTCAAATAGCCCAGTAAGAAATATCATGACTAAGATAATGACGAATAAATTATCATTAGCCTTTAACAGTTGAGTTCTTGATAGAATACAATAGACTACAAGGTTTATATCAAAACTGTAGTTAAATTCTTAAACAACGTTCAGATCAATAATAGCAGCGGAATGAGCAATCTATTAGAAGAATAATGCAGACTATAATGTCCACTCGCTTCTCTTTTTTGTAAAAATATCATCAACTTTTATCATCTGAAATACCATTAGTCATGATAATAAAAATTCACAGTTCCTGATCATAATCATGCAAATCAACAGTTCATATTTGCACTACGGGCCAAAGACATTTAATATAACACCAACGGTCATGATTATACCAGATTCAGCCTTTGGTAATAATCATACCAATCAACAGTTCATCTTTGCACTACGGGCCAAAGATATTCAATAAAGCACCAACGGTCATGATTATACCAGATTCAGCCTTTGGTTATAATCATACCAACCAACAGTTCATCTTTGCACTACGGGCCAAAGAGAACATTCACCACGTGCCATAAAAGACACCGAACAGATGTATCGCCTTTAACCTAGTATATCGCCTTTAACCTATCATCTGTTCAACAATTATATCACATCTGTGCCCCCGGCCACAGATATTCACAACAGCTTGATTCTTGATGATTAATACAAATAACAGTGATACAAATGATGAACAGAAGAACAAGATAAACAATAAGTATCATAAGTTTACTTTGTGCAGATTCAAATAATGTCCAAATTGCCAACATGATGTGGAGTGAAATTTAAAAATGATATTCAAGATCCACAGTTCAGAATAACGGTTACAGTTCAATA
Source organism: Hedera helix (assembly GCA_947179155.2). NCBI lineage: Eukaryota > Viridiplantae > Streptophyta > Magnoliopsida > Apiales > Araliaceae > Hedera > Hedera helix. The sequence goes on along the minus strand of OX359268.1, from coordinate 46,962,344 downwards.
GAAAGGTTCACGTAAATAGGAAGGTTCAGTTGAAATAATGAAGTTCAACTATTATGGAACATATAATATTTTCAGGAATTATAGAAGCAATAGTTCCATAATAAGTTTCGATTTAGGAGTATGAAAGAAAATAATATCCCTTACCGTAGCAGGTTTGATTAACAAAAGGTGAGGGAAATTAATATCCCTTACCATAGTAAGTTTGAATAATGGAAGATGAAAAAGATGGTATCCCTTATGAGTATAAAGGAAAATGATATCACTAACGAATATGGAATAAAAGTGTCATATGATAATTCGTGTAGACAAATTATTTCCACACAAGACAAATAAAAAGGGTTATTCACCAACAGGCGATAATCCGCACCGTAAGGTTATTCCCATCAATTTGAATACGAAGAGTTATTCACCAAACAGGCGATAATCCGCACCGTAAGGTTATTCTCAAAGATTAATAAGGAATGAATACAAAAGGTTATTCACCAACAGGCGGTAAACCGCGCTGTAAGGTTATTCCCACAATTTAATACATGGAAGTAAATGGCACAAGAAAGAAACGATATTATTTTCGAGAATCAAAGAATGATAATCCCTTCAAGTAAGAAAGAAAATAATATCCATTTATGATGATGAAAAGAGTGATACCCCTTACCTTAACACGTGACTGGATATTGATTTAAATGAGATTGATCAACCTATATATTTTTAATATAATTAGTAATTACCACATATAAATTTCAAAGTATATGATAACTCGTATATTATGAACTATCAAAATTATATATATTTAACATAATTTTTGTAGTATAATATAACAACTTTAAAATAGTTTTTAAAATAATATTCCAAAATAAATCTTCCAAAGAAAGCTTTTAAAAATGAATCTTCTCAAAGAAGAGTCTTCTAAAGGAAGATTTGTGAATACCGTGAAAAATAGGAATTTATGAAATTACTACTCTTTAATAAAACACTTACTTGAAAAATTCCTGCACTCCTTTTGGCTTTCAAACTCTCAAAATAACCTTACTATTCTCAGAGAAAACTTATAAAATTCTTATAGAAAAATTTTATGTTTTAGGTGTGATTTTTCTATTCAGCTGAGCAAGCTATTTATAGGAGAAAATAAGTTACTATGCGTGGTAGGTGAACAGAAAAAAATTCAGCAGAGGCTGCTGCGCAGCCTCCACCAACTCTTCAGCAAATTCTCACATTTCTCACATTTCATGTGGGCCCCACAATGGGTGTGGGGCCCACATGTTTCTTACTATTCACGTCACTATTCACGTCACTATTCACGTTACTATTTCAAATAGTAAAATTAATTATTTTATTTTTTATTTATTTATTTATTCTTCCTGTGAGTCCAACATATAAAATAATGTTACCACAATAATGTAAGAAACACGTTACATATTTTTATTAATTTAATAATATAAATTATAGTGTATTTGCTACTGTGACAATTATTAGATTCAATAATTTTAAACTACAGTGCACCAACAATTATTGACTCGATGATATGAAATACAGTGTAATGACAATTATTGAATCAATAATGCAAAATACTGTGTAGCAACAATAATTGAATTGATAATATAAAATATTATGCAGTGACAATTATTGATGAAATGATGCGTAACAATTACGGTGTCAATTATCAGACCAATAATATGAGACACTGTGCAATACCGTGTGCTACTGTAGAGTACCGTGTGCTACAGAAAATACCATAAATTACCGTATGCTACTATTCTTTTATCACCGGTATTTTAACAGTTAACACCGTTGACTATTTTTATTTAAAAAGGTTACTTCTGTCGTTTTCTATATCCGACAAATATTCCGTTGTGGGGTCCACAAATAATTTGTTATTTCGGCGCCGTCGTACGGCCCGAATATTCCCCGACAAAACGAATATTCCCCGACAAAAAGAATATTTTCCGACAAAATAAAATTTGCACATAACATCCTTAACTTTCAATTTTGTCAATTTAACCATTTACTGTTTCAGGAAAAATATATATGAAGAAAAATTAAATTTTGTATTTCATAAATTCGGGGTCTTACAATTATGACAGAATAAGCTCATTTCCGACGGATTTATTCCCAAAACGATATTTACAACCGAATTTTTTACGGACAATTCTGTCGGAAATAAGCTTATTTTCGATGGAATTGCCCATCGAAAATAAGTTTTTTTTTTGTAGTGTATGGTTCTTTTATTTTTCTTAAATAGTACTCCATTCATTCCAAGTTATCGATTTATAATATTTTAAATTTAAAATTGAGATGACTTATTTAAAATTATGAAATAATAAAACTTACAGTGAGTAATATTTTTTAAAATAATTTACGATATTCATCATTGTATTAACTAAAATTAAAAATAAATCTATGTCAATTTTGATTGAGTTTTAAAATCTCTTCAGTTAATTTTAAAAAGCCAACAATGATCAAATAATTAATATAGAAGGGAGGGAGTATAATTTTGACACATCTTATTATGGTAACAATATTTAAAAACTCAAATGACTCCCATCATTTAGATTTTCTAATTTGGACCATGTTTAATTAAATACATTGTTGACATTATAAAAAATAAAAATGATGTGCAACTATCCTATATAATCATATTGAAGATATATAACTTTGGGTTGAGAAAAAGAAATGAAGTTATTACGTATTTCTTTCTTTGGACTGCCCATGTTCAAATTTTATTAGTACTGTTTCTTTTTATTTTTCATTTTTTTATTCTAATTACAAAGTCATAAAACCTTTACATTTTAAAGCTAATGTCTATTGCCAAATTATGGCCAATGATGGCATAGTCTATAAAGACACTTCGTATAGTCGTTGAAAACATCAACTAGCTATTCGATTATTATTGAATTTGAGTGAAACATTACACAAATGTTGGAATTTGAGTGAAACATTACAAAAATGTTGGGAATAATCGGAGAGTTCACGCGTCGCGTGTGTGTATATAAGACATTAATACACATATTTAAAATTTAATTTGACCCAAAAGATTAAACTATTAGATTTTGAGCTCATTCACGTATATTAATCATTCGCTCTTTTATTATTTATCCGATGTGAGGACTCCAACCACTTGTGATATCCTAACAATCTCTTCTTCACAAGTGAGTTAATCACATCGAAAGTTCCTCCTTATTTGAACACCTTCTCTTCTATCACTGCAATATCAATTTTTGTCTAACCACTTTTGTTTTTTCCATCGAGAGTCGTGAACTTCCATTAAGAATTAAAAATCTCCTCTTCAATCACCGCAGATTACCAATTCTCGGCTAACCACTCGTGGAACCAATTCTCGATTAAACCTATCGATAATTCGATATCACAATCGAGAGAACTTTAAGGAAATCACCAAAACTTTACCGAGAATTCACCACCATTACATGTCTTTTGAATAGGCAGTCTAAAATTAATTTTCGAATCACCACGTATTTTTTGAAGAGGTTCACATGCTCAAGATCAATCTTCCGTAGTTCTGATAGCAGTTGTTGGGAAAGAACTAAGGAGTCTGCGCGTACACATGTAAGGCAGAAAAACACATTTAACTCAAAAGCTTAAAGCATTAGATTTTGGGTTCATTCATGTATATTAATTTTTCACTCTTTCATTATTTATTAGATGTGGAGATTCTAACTCTCACTTATGATATTTTAATAGAGTATTGATAATACGTTATTAAATTATTATTTTCTAAAGAAGTAGGATACAAGTATATAAATAATTGTTAAGTTTTTAAAAGTTAGTTTAATTTGAAATATTTTAAAACTCATAATTAGTATAGATTCATTTAGTTTTAGTCAATATAATGATAAATGTTATAAATTATGTAAAAGCCACGATTAATTATAAAAAAAATTATAAACAATTTTTTAATTTGAAATTGTCATAAATTAACATTGTAAGAGTAAATGATAAAAATTACTATAATTTAATATTGAGAGATTGAGTATTATGTTATATATATATAATTGTGTATAAATAGGAAGATATCTGTACTCCCTTTATTTTAATTTATAAGATCATTATAAACTTTTTAAAAGTTAATTTTAAATAAGTTCAAACTCAAAATTGATATAAATTTATTTAGTTTATATTAATACAATTATAAATATTATAAAGTACTTTAAATTAATTATATTTTAAAATGAATAAAGTATATAATATCGATCATGAGGAGTGAAGAAAAAAATAAAATTATATATATATATATATATATAGTAAGTTCCCTTTAACAAAACCACGTGTATAGATGGATAGATATAAGCATCGAAGTTCGTTGAGAGCTTACCAAGGAGAAGGAAGGGAATAGGGATGGATGTGAGAGTGAGTGTGCATCGGATCCTACGCCAACCTACCTATATAACTAATCTCTCCCGCGCCTATATATATATATATATATATATATATATATATATATATATATATATATTAGTATTAGTATTACTGAAACAGAATTAATCCACATTTAATTTGTCACCCACGTTGGATCAATCTGCTGCAAATTGGGAGCTTCAAGATCGTATGGCTAATTCTTCCGTTGTTGATGATGATGATATGAGTATGATGGATTTCGAACTCCAACTTCTTTGCATCCCATAATCCCACTTACCACAAAATGCCCACCTCCCCTAAGAAAAATCAGAAAGAGGAAATTATCATCACCACCAACATTACTACCACCAAAAAAAACTCCCTAGTCTTTATGTATCCAAAGAAATTGAATCAATAATGTTTCCGCGTCTTCAACAACGACATAGAGCTGCAAGATCAAAAAAGCTCGCAGGGACCACGATCATGCATTCTCATGATCAATCTATTCATAAGTACAGACAGACCAAGGAGAAAGACAAGTGGACGTACATAGACTTTCAACTTTATTTATTGCTTCTCAACTTCTTCTGTACGTACGTAATCAAGGTGTTATGCTGTTTACTTCAAAGTAGCTATCTAGAGACGTACGTGCTATATATTTATTCTCAAACGCAGTTAATGTAATGTATATTTTCTTTTATTTTTCCTCTATTAGTTTCTTCTGATCATATATATATATCTCGAAAATATCACACACACACACGTACAGTTGTTTACTACTATATATACATAGGTTGAAGTTTCTTTGGATTCTATTAAGCTAGCTAGTAAATTAAGCTGAGTAGTCCCAGAAGTTAAGCTATTTTCATGAAAAGGAAAAACCATTCTGCCAGCGGCAGGCTGCAGCTAAGGTCTAAGGGGGGAGAGAGAGATTCTTGAATCTAAAAAGGGATAAACTTAGGACAAAGTCAGAAATTTAAATTGAATTGGACCGATTAAATTTATTTTAACTTAGGACTATTTTAGATTATTTCAATTTAAAGCTACTCAATTATAGAGTATATCTAATAAAAAAAAATTGGGATAGACTACAGCTGACGGAGCCGACTAATAGCTCCACCCCTGGATAAACTAATTAATATGTAGTAGAATAATATAAGGACAACTTTATATACACTACAACCAAATATTATATATATCTCAACTATTAAAAAATAGAACCTAATACGAATTTCTGTATCAGACCTTATTTTTTGATAGCTAAAATTAAAATATTGTATTCTATATTGTGTTCTATATTGTTATTATTCATAAAATAATGTCCTTAGCTCATTTAATAGAGCCTAGAGGTGTTCTTTAATTATTTATCAGAATTTTTGGACCCAAACATACTGTCTTTTTTTCATTGTTAATTTATAATACTTATCTTAAATAGTATAAATTAATGTATTGAATCTCAAACTTGGTATTCCAAGAGGAAGCAAACATCGATCCTCCATTATGAAATGAAGCCGGCCTATTAATTTCTCTCAATTATTAATACTATCACATCCATAGTTAATCTTATGATTTTTGAACTCCGAAAATAAGAGAAAATAACAAAGCGATGAAACCCCGCTCTCCGTATCCGATATGTGTATTATATTCATCCTTTGTTCTTATTTTATCATAAAAGAAAAATAAAAGAATAAGTACATAACATCCGAATATTATATTTATTTTAATTATTAAAAAATTAAATATAATATTAAAATTTGTATTATATTTTATTTTTTAATAATTAAAAAGAATATGATATTTAATTTTATATTTAAATATTATATATATAAAAATTTTGAAAATAAAATAAGCTAATGTGAGGGTTTATAACCATTTGCTGTTGTTTTTCTTCTACGTGATGTCCAGTTTCCACACCCCCAACATACATAAGTGGCCAAGTGGGTGACCAAATTGAGAGATGCTTTAATTCGTATTTCCATGACGAAATAATAAAATAGTACTACCATATATTAATTATTAAAAAAAAAAGGCAACTGATTTTGTTAAAGAAGAGATTAATTAATTTTTTTAAAACCAACACCACCTGTCATGTCAAATAAATCAGTAATGTGTCCACTTGTCCACGTCTTTGGATCATTCTTGAGCCTATTGGATTTGACAGGTAACAAAACAATCTACTTTATTATGAATAAAAATGATACTTATTTTATTATTATTATTATTATTATTATTTTTAATTGTGTAAAATATATAATTTAGACTTTCTTTTGAGTACGGATATAATATATAAAATGGATATGCAAGCTGATCTTTCATTTCTCTGTCTGAGTTGTACCTTGTGCATAACAATTACAATTTCCTTTTTGCACATCTATTTAAGAAAAGATAATATAGGACTAGTCACAAAAAATTAAAATCTATTAGTCCAGAAAAAAAAAATTGAAAAAAGAGAGGCTAAAACAAGACAACAACGTGGCGACGCACCAATGGTAAGGAGACAAGCACACACAAGTGACTACTTTGAGACAAAATCTTATAAAAGATGACACATAAGCAAAAACAATAAGATGAAAGCTGATTCTTCTCCGGTGGATACATGTAACAATGATATAAATATGTAATGCAGAAACAGACGTGGGAACAAATAAGGAACTACCATTGACCCTTTCTTTCCTCACGTCCTACCAAACAAAAAATATATATATAACGGTCTCTCACCCTTGTTTTCCTCTCTTCCACTTCTCTCTCGCTTTCCCCCTCACTCGTTTCTCTCTCCTAAGAGAGAAAAAATAAAAACTCCAAAAAGAAATTCCCAACATTTTTGCTGCTATATGATTTTTCTTGATTTGATTTCGTTGAATTCTTAATATCTTTCACCAATGTGCAACAATGGACCGGAGAACATTGACTATGAACTGGGACCATTTGGCAGACGATGATGATGATCGTTTCTTTGAGTCCTGCGATCGAATCTCATCAGTTGTACCCCTTGACTTGGCTTCTTCGGGCTCTGATGATGACGAATACGACGACAGTCGAATGTCTTTTGCTTCCGCTGTCTCGTCTGCGACATTTGAGGAATTCCGCGGCTTCAAGGCAGCGGCAGCAACAGCAACAAATCCTTCCTCAATGTTGGAAAACTACGACATGTGGATGGCAGAACCGGGGTCCATTAAGGATAGAAGAAAACGGCTCCTTCAAGGTATGGGGTTATCCAGCAACAAGGACCTTCTCGCACTCGCCAGCGCCAAGTTCAACAGAGCTGCTACGAAAAAAGTTGAAATTCCTACGGACACCAATGATAAATCTACCTCGACAGAATCAAAACAAGATCCTGAGCACGAGACTCAGCCATTGCCTTTGCCATCAACAGCAATTGTGCTTGTTCGCTCACGATCAGATGGAGAAATAGTATCATTCTCTGTGGAAACCAAAAGAAGGAAAGAAGAGTTACTTGGAACTATTTCAAAACAGTGTCTCACTAGAACACCATCAACAATATTAAAACCAAATATTGGTGTATGTCAAATTGCAAACGGTGAGAGATTGTCACCAAAAGGAACCACCAGAGGCGGATCTTCACTAGATAGCTCTGCATTGTCATCCATAGTGTCAGATGGCCAGTTTGGGTCGCTCTTCTTGATAAAGAATTTGGACACCGGAACTGAGTTTATTGTTAAGGAATATAACGACAAGGGAATGTGGAATAAACTCAGCGATCTTCAGACTGGAAAGCAGCTTACCATGGAGGAATTTGAGAAGTCTGTTGGTTATTCCCCGGTTGTCAAGGAATTGATGCGTCGTGAAAATGTATCAAGACATCCTGATGATGGCAGGAAAGTCGCTGCAAACTCATACTTCAGTAAGAGCTTAAGAATGAGCAAGAGAAGAGGGGTTGCTCTTTTAAAGAACATAAAGGGCGTGGCTAATTCCATGAGTGGATTAATTGCTGATAAAGAAAGAGAGCAACCTTTGCAACCGGAGCCACGATCCAGCAAGAATTCCTCATCCCAATGGGTTAAAGTTCGTCAGCATGGCAAGCCTTATAAGGAATTTACCGGTTTGCACTTGTGTCAGGAAATTCAGGCTCATGAGGGATCCATTTGGACCATTAAGTTCAGCTGGGATGCGCGTTTCCTCGCGAGTGCAGGAGAAGATAGGATAATTCATGTGTGGGAAGTGCAAGAGTGTGAAGTTATGTCAGCAAAACCGCCTGATGATTTGAATTCTGTCAGCTCCACACCACTTCACCCAATGGCGTGCAGTTCTCCTGATCTCCCTCCTCTGGCAGAGATTACACCAATGCCGTCAGAAAGGAGGAAAAAGGGGAAAAACTCGAGCAAAAAAAAGGGAAACTCAATTCCTGACTATGTCAATGTGCCAGAGACTGTATTTGCACTCTCAGAACGTCCAGTATGCTCTTTCACAGGTCATCAGGATGATGTTTTGGACCTCTCTTGGTCAAGATCTCAGGTTAGCTACCACCACCTTAGTTTTCTGTCAAAGGTAGGAATAAGAAAAAGTTAAGTAGAAAGCAATACACAAAAGCATGAATGACTATTTACTAGGAAGTTAACACAATGTCCAACAATTATATTTACTCCTAATCAGAACCAGCAAGCCAATCACACAAAGACTAAAAACACCACTTCATTACATGGCATTTTATATAAGGGACATCAAATTACAGCATCTACAAATACAAAGCACATTCATTTTGTAATGAATTAACAATCATTGATGCAAATTTTCATGTACATGCAGCTACTGCTTTCATCTTCGATGGACAAGACAGTTAGGCTATGGGACATGGAAACAAAGAACTGTTTAAAGTTGTTTGCACATAATGATTATGGTGAGATGCCATAATGACACAACTGCACAGTCCAAGGCCTAGGCCTTACTATGTTAATTTGTTATACCATTTCTATTGAACCTACTTTGCTCATGATGCATGAATGGTTTGTCAGTTACATGTATACATTTCAATCCGGTGGATGATGATTACTTCATCAGTGGGTCACTAGATTCAAAGGTCCGAATTTGGAACATACCTGATCGGCAAGTTGTGGATTGGACTGATCTACATGAAATGGTAACTGCTGCTAGTTATACTCCTGATGGCCAGGTAGCTGCTCAATTGCTTTCCAATTTTTTGCTTTAAAAAGTCAATAAACTGCTTCCATCATTTGACTAGGGTTCTAATGCTTATATGTTGAATTTAGTTGAAAACTTAAAATCCAACATGTTACGTTCTAAATCTAGATCAGCTGAAGAAATGACGGAATTTGAGTTGTAGTTGGGATTACAGCCCTGATGCACAAATCTCAAGTACCACAGGAAGTTATTTAAACTGCAATTTAAAATTAAATTTCAAATGTTTGATCCTGTTTCAGTCTACTATATTCCACACAACTGGATTTTTTTTATCTAGTTGAATCAGCAAGCAAAACATGATATAGTGAAAATTGAAAATTTAAAAAGCAAGAATTATGATCATATAACTTAGTTATTGAGTACAAGAAGCTTAGCATGATTCATACACTTAGTGTTGTCTTTTGATTTCATTATTGTAGGGTGCTGTAATTGGTTCACACAAAGGGAATTTTCGCTTGTATAGCACAGCTGGTATGAGCTGATCCCCTAGATTCTTCTCTCATCTTTTCAGTTTCTTTCCCCTTTTACCCCCCATTCTGTCTTCAGTGTACTTCTGTATAATATCTAGCACTCCTAATTATTCGTGCCAAATTCTAATTTCTTACTAAATCATTGTTATAAAGATAAAAGTATTAACCTTCACTGATATTTCGTGATCTAGATTCCAAGCTAGAACAAAAAGAGCACATTGATATTCGAACCAAGAAAAAATCTCCACCAAAAAAAATTACAGGTTTTCAGGTAAACCTTTTTTCCTCCAATGGTTCCATCGTGGCATATAAGACCTCATCTTAATCTTAATTTCTTTCAACAAGCTAAACTATTTTAGTTCATTTACAGTTTGACCCATGTAATCCATCTGAAGTGCTCATTACTTCTGCCGACTCTCGGATTAGAATTTTTTATGGATCAGAAATGATCCATAAATTCAGAGGTATGTCTCAATGCATCTTTTGAGGAAACATAGACTGAGTAATCATGTGGTCACCAACCAATGGATATGTTGACAATTTGTAACAGGTTTCCGAAATACTAGCAGCCAGATTTCGTCTTCATTCAGTCCAGATGGAAAATATATCATAAGTGCAAGCGAAGACTCACAAGTATATATTTGGAAGCGTGAAGAGTCTCGACATGTGGGGCCTGGTAAAAGCAAAAGTACGATCACTACCCAGTCTCATGAGCACTTCCCGTGTAGAGATGTTTCGGTTGCAATTCCATGGCCTGGTAGTATAAAAAATGAGCCACCAACTGTAGAAGTGCAATCCAAAAGGCACTCTAAACGTTCAATCCCACAATCGCAGTCCTGCACTGATTCTCCAACACGAGAGGACAACTTGGTAGGTCCAAATTGTAAGAGACAGTTACCACCACTTCCCAGGAAAAATAGTCAATTGGAGAGAGCTACAAGTTGCCCAGAGGACGATCTAGATCAAATTTCTCGCACAGACTCAGGGATTGGTGAGTCATTCAGTTCAGCTTCTGCTTCAATGAGGTATGATCCGTCTTCTATTGCTGCTTCCGGCAATTCTGGATCTCAGTCTTGGTCTTCTTCTTGGTCTTGGTTTGATGGTGGCAGCCATGGGGGCCATACTGTCCAAGCAACAGCATGGGGCCTGGTAATTGTGACAGCAGGTCTGGGAGGTGAGATCAGGGCTTATCAGAATTTTGGGCTGCCTCTGAAGGTTGGCCGTCAGACCAACCTCTTCAGAGACCTCACATAATAATTTTGCATCATAATATTCAGGAGCAAATTTGAACAAAAGATTATGTCTCCTGTGCGATTTTGAATTGTGCATGAAGGTATACGTCTCACGAAAGCGTATCAATCCCTAGTGCATTAATGTAAAACACTTTGAGTTGTTTTCCTAGCCATTTCAGTATTGTGAATGCGAAATTGCTCATCTTAGTTTCTGTAAATTAGAGGGTTTTTTTAGATATTTGATTATATTTCAATTTCAACTCGAAGCAAAAATGAATTGAGCATTAACACTTGCCAAAAAATTTCAACATATACGATTTTGGATTCGGTCACTAGAAAATTACATGAGTTTCAAGTATCCAGTACATGTCAAAGGAATTGTTGCTAAGATGACTCAAGCCTCAAGGTAATTCATTCAAATGCAAGCATTTTCTTTAAAAAATAAATAACTGAAAATGCTTGGTTTACACAAGGGCGTTCACCCCAATGTCCTAAAACTCAGGTTACTTGCTCCATAATATTAAAAAAAGAAATAGAAAAATTAAAAGCCAAAAGTCCAAGTTTCAGTCAGCATTTGGGTCAACTTTGAACAAATATCTGGAATGTTCTTCGTTATCATGCATGGCCTATACCGTTGCAAAGCTAAATAGATATATTTTCTAACAAAAAAAATAGTGCATGATTTGAATGCTTCTAGAGGAAGATATCTGCATTTTAATACAGGTGGTGCAGAGAGGACAAATTATATGAATTTGGCCATGTATCTAGTTTCTTGGGGACTTTCAGCGTTTTATAGGCATCCAATGAATATTGTCTTTATGGTTAGTTGAATAGTCTTTAATATTTACAATTTCAAATGATTAGAGGGATGTACCTAAAAATTATAAATACCTATATCATGTACTAGCAAGTTAAGTTAATTTTGATGGAGTGTAATAAAATTAGCCTTTGGCTTCTTGAAGATGGATTTCTTCTTGTTCTAACTCTTATAAATGGGTTGTAATGTTGAATTCCTTTGTACGGCGAGTTTCATACCTTATCCTTATCATTTTCCACATCCAAAAGAAAAGGGTTCCTTTTGCATCCTACTATTTATGGGATCATTGAAATGGACAATACTAACTTAATCTAATTCCACATATCTTATTGCTAGCGAAGGGAACTATAAAATTAACTTATCATGTATCATTTCTGCAGTAAATAAACGTGAACTCAAGAAGGAATCCTATCAGTTTCAAAATTTCCAAGAGGTTGAAATGTATAGAGGAGGATCTACAATATGTGGATTGCAGGGAGCAATTATAGTTTCTATACCTCATGGGTGAATTCCTTTCGTTGTATAAGAGCTACTTTCTCTAAACTACTATAAATAGTAAATAATCAATAATTAAACATTAATAAAATTAATAAAAACATTATATATCCTTTAATTAGCTTGTGTTCATAAAATAAACTATTGCCACTCCTACAACAGTTAGAAGTACTTCAACAAGTACTAATTTTTGCAGTTATCATGTAATTCAGATGAGCAATTGTAGTGCAGTAGCATCAACCTCATTAAACAAACCGAGTAAATCACTCTATGACTTTTTCTATCTACAACAAACTATAAAAAGGTTAAGAATCTTGGAATTGTAGATAATGTTTGTTAAATTGTTGGTTGTACTGTGTGAGAGCAAGCAATTATTAAAGTTCAAAAGCATACAAATAAGCCTATCATCATATTAACTATCTACTCTTCTGAGATCAATCAATGAAGCATAAAGAAGAAAAAAATAAACAAAGAAATTATCATAATATAAATCAGTAAATAACAATTATATAGAAACTCCAGGCATCCCAAATCTCAAGGGTTTGATTATTAAGAGAATTAATTAGGGGTGCGTATGTGAGAGGGAGAGAGAGAAAATACCTGAATGGCTGAATTATGCGTCGAGGGTCCAGGTAGCCACCGCTTCTCCACCGCTCTCTTGAAAAAATTTTACGTGCAAATTTCCAGCTTTCAAATAACTTTCCGGTTTCCACCTGAATGACTGAATAAAAGATTTGTATTCTAACAAAGTAGATATAAAGTACTCTGTCTTCTAAAAACCAAAATACTCTTTTTATTTTAAATTATAGGATTATTATTAATTTTTTAAAATTTAATTTTAAATATTTTCAAACTCAAAATTAACATAAATTTATTTAATTTAAGTCAATACAATTATGAATATCTTAAACTATCTAAAAAATAATACTAGTTATAAGATTTATTATTTTTAAATTTTAAATAAGTCATGTTAATTTTAAATTTAAAAATATCTTAAATTAAATTTAAAAAAATTAATATTGATCTTATAATTTGAAACAGATAAAATATAATTTTTTTAAAAGGGTCAATGTAGTAGCATGAAAAAGAAGGACAAGTGTATTGCAAATAAAATCATGTTTAAATCACGGGTAATGTTAAGGTGATAAAATATAGTTATTAAAAAATAAATATAAAATGATATATTAAATTATAATTAGTTAATATTTTATAACATTATGATTGGATTTCATGATTATATTTAATAATAATCATACATATTACTCTCTCCGTTTTAAATTATATGATCTTCTGAAAAGTCTTTTCAAATATTTTAAAATTCAAAATTGGCATGAATTCATTTACTTTATGTAATATCCCAGATAATTTCAAGATTTTAAATAATATCTTAATTGATTTTATTAAAGGTTAATGTTTAAACCTAGAAGGTGAGAAGGAAGATGTGTAGAAAATGGGTAAACATTTTTTTTTTTAACATAAATTATTTGTTAGAAATTAAATGTGAGAATATTTTAATGATGCAGGTAGATAATTTATTTAAGAAAGAAATTCAATTGAGAAGTGAAGGTGAATATATTAATATTTATATATATACACCTATAGTTGAGTTTGTTAGTCAAACAAGATGATGTGTGAAGTAAATTAAATACTTAATAAAACTAATAAATTAATTAGTTTTAGTATGGATTAAAAAGAAAAGTCATGTAATATAATTAATTGAATTAATTATATAAGTTATGAATTAAGGTTATGAGTAACAAGTAGGGAAGTGGAATATTGCCTAGAAGGACAATATTAAGAAGTTAATTAATTAAGTAATTTACTTAATTAATAAGTTGTTATAGATGTAAGCCCAATATGGAGATATTTGCATGAAATGGGTAATTAAATAAGAGAGCCAATAAAAAGTAAGTTATGTAGCCCAAACCATTAAAAGTCAAATGATGGTCAATGGTTGGGAGAAGCATTTCAAGTATTGATTGAGTGTAGAGAATTAACTAGTGTCTAGTTAATTGAATAACCCTAGTTGGTTGACAAGAGAGATAGCATTAACCAATCATTGGTTAATTCTAGATAAATAAATGTGGGGTTAAGAATTAACCGTGGATGGGTTAATTAAGTAACCCAATGTGGTAGAATTAATTATAGCAAATCTAATTGGATTATATTATAAGTCCAATTGAGGTATGAAACTAGGTCAAATTAAATTAACCTAGTAGTTCATATAATTTAATTTGAACATTGATTTATGTAATAATTAACCAAGCCCAATGCTTGTTTTAATTAAATGTAATATAGGGTAATTAATATTAGCCCAATGTAATAATTAAATTGAGCCCAAACAAATTTAATTGATGAGCCCAATAGAAATATTAATTTGATCCAATGTGGAGCCCAAATGGAAGTCAAAGTGGTGGTCAATATATATACATTGGTGTATATATATATGAATACTTATATAATGATATAAGATGTAAAAATAAAGCTAAAGTGATGTAATAAAAGAGGAATCCCGAATTTTGGAGGGGGCCCCACATGAAAGGTTGCTTGTTGGTGAATTTGGAGTGTAAAATGTCTCAACAACTCCCCACCAACCCTAGTCATTCCATTGGTCAATCAAAATGTCACTCAATAGGTCATTCAAGCTATAGTAAGCTTGGTTAACCCTTAAATTCACCAACACTAGTTGATTAGTGAAGGTTAATGGTGATTAGGGAGGGTCTATATATAGCATCCATCAACATTTTGTTATGTTTGTTAGTTAGTTTTCAAGAACTCCTAGAGAGAAAGAGAGAGTATTCTAGAGAAAAGCTAGCAAGCTTTGAGAAATGGATGATCCACTAAGAAAAGTTGCTAGAGAATGATCAAGGTGGAGTCACAAGCCTAGCTCCTAGCAAGAGGAAGGAGATCATCCATGTCTAAGAGGTTAAAAAGTACTCCAAACCTTTTTAATTTCATTTTTGTTGTTTAAATAAGTTTTAAACGGTTAAAATATATTTTTAACCGATCAAAACTTGTTTTGATGGTCTAGAAGTCTTTAACTATGTAATATATGTATATTCATAGTTTGATGGGTTTAACATGGGTTTTTATATGTGTTTGTGATGAAAAATTTCATCAAAATCATCAAATAAGTTTTTACCGACGAAAACCAAGTAACAAAAATCATAGCAGCCCATTCACGGAATTACTGTTCACGATCCGTAAGTCGGATTTATGATCCGTCAATTTTGGGTGATAGATCCATGAAATATGAAGATTCTCCAAGTTGAATGACTAAAATCCGATTTAAAATGAGCAAGATATGGATTTTCTACCAAAACACCCCACTAATTTTAGGGTTGTGCATAACAGTCGGGTTTATAGCTATTTTCAGTGACCAAAACAAATCCAAACTTGATGTTTGATAATAGAATGATGTAGTTCGGGAAGTTACGAATCCATCGATACCTAATAGACCTCAATCGGACTTGTGGATTTCATTTTATTCAAGTTCCCGTCGGAGACCCCAAGTCTGGAAAACTAAGAAAGTAATCTGCCTATTTTATTAAAAAAACCGGCCGGTTCGGTTTTTTTCGGTTTTTCATGATTTCTAGGTAGGGCCGGTTCGGGCATTTTTAGGCCGGTTCTTGGGTTGGTTCCAAAAGAGAAAATGCTTATAATTTTATAAAGAAAATTATCAAAATTTAAAATCCGAATTTTTTTGTAATTTGGTATTTATTAGAATTAATAGTGGATTAAAGCTTACTAAATGGCTAATAATTATGGAAAATTTATTTTTAATTTCAGAAAAATAATATTTGACCTATTGGCATGCTAGTTAAGTGTTATAAAATAAAATTTGAAATTATTGGAGTGATTCACTATATATTAGCTATTTATTAGTGTATAAATAGGCTAATGATCTAATTAAATATTATTTAATAAATATTAAATAATATATGAAGTTATGTAATTAATTAATTATGATTTAATGAATATTAAATAATAATTAAAGGATGTTAAGATGAATAAGTTAGTTATTTATTATTTAATTGCACTTAAATAATAAGTAAAGTTAAATAAATAATTAATTATTATTTAAATTAATATTAAATAATAATTAAAGAATATTAAAGTTAGAAAGCTAATTATTTATTATTTAATTAATATTAAATAATAAGTAAGGTTAATTAAGTAATTAATTATTATTTAATTAATATTAAATAATAATTAAAGGATAATTAAGGTTAATAAACTAATTATTTATTATTTAATTAATATTAAATAATAATTAAGGTTAATTAATTAATTAATTATTATTTAATTAATATTAAATAATGAGTTCGGATAATTAGTTAATTAATTATTATTTAATTCATATTAAATAATAATTAAATGGTAATTAAGTGGAATAAATTATTACTTAATCGAAAGAAGATTATTAAGTAATTAAAATATATTGATAATATTATTGACTAACTATTAAATGATAATAGTTAAGAATTAAATCATTATTCAATAATTAATAATGATATGTAATTAATTTAAAATATTATTAAAGGATTAATAATATTATTTAGCATTTAATTAACTATTAAATAATAATAGTTAAGAGTTAAATCATTATTAAATAAATAATAATGATAAATAAAGATTTAGAATATTATTAAAGAATTAATAATATTGTTTAACAAGTAATTAACTATTGGGTAATAATAGTTAAGGGTTGAATCGTTATTAAATAATTACTAATGATACGTGAGGATTTCAAATATTATTAAATGATTGATAATATTGATGAACAATTAAATTGTTATTAAAATGATTGATAATAATGAGAAGTCAATTAAAATATTATTAAAGGGTAATAATATTAGCAAACAATTAAATTATTATTAAAAGATTAATAATAATGATTAAGGTAAACTATTATTAAAAATAAATTAATAATAGTAATGATTATTTAAAGTGTTATTTAACAATTAAATAACATTATAAGTTATTACTAATTGATAGTAAAATTTAAAATATTATCCAAGGTGGGTAATATTATGATAAGTATCAAGATAAATGATGTGATTAAGTTAAACCAAGGGTATGGTCCATTAGTGATTAATTGGTGGATCGACCTAAATAAATATAGGGTCCAAGTTTTAATGCAGTGACATTAATAAATGTCAGAATTGCATAGTCTCGAACAAAAGATTTATGGTGTTGAATATGAAACACTGAGTCAAGTCAAAGAGAGACGAAAATATGAAATTAACCTTATTAAATAAAGGGGATGATAAGAAGAAATAAATATCTTTAAAATAAAATTTAGTATTGAGTCAAACTTTGACTGATATTGTGCACCGTTGATCTCACATACCGTGTAGGTGGTGCAAGGAACGTCAAAGATTAACGTAAGCTGGTTATACAAGTCTAGGCAAATTTTTCAGAACGTGTTGTATTATGTGCATGAATTATAAGTTTGTTATTAAACTGAGATGTGCTCATACGTGGTTATGTGCAAAGATGTTTTACTGTGCCTTTGTGCAATAAGTTGATTTGAACTGTTGATATGCGGTAGTTAATTTAAGACAATTGTTCTGCATTGAACTATATGTCATGATAGAGGTTAGACATGAAGCATAGATTAAATGCGAGGCATGATATGCATGAGCAGTATGTCATAAACTGAAATGCATGAAAAACATGATGTTAGTATAAATTGTAAATTTTATGTGAAGCATGTAATGTGTTATGTGTAGCTGTTGAACTTGCTGAGCCGTCGTGCTCACTCTTGCCTAAACCAACATTTTCAGATAAGGCTAGTTACCTGAAGTTCTCGATAAAGAACAAGGAACAGGAAAATATATTACTTCCATTGAAGATCTAAATATTTATTGTAGATATCAGTCCGAATTGGACAGGTAAATGATTGTGTAACATAAGACTTAGTTGGTATGTTATATGAGTATTAAATACTCAAATTGATTGTAATAGAATGTCGTATCATGTATGATATTGAGACATACTAGGAATGTATAAAGATTTCGATTCTGGAATAGAAAGAGATGTTGAAAAATTGTAAATAAATGATTATTTAGCAATTATAATATTGTTGTGATTCATGAACAATAAGGAAAATGTTGTACTCGTGTTGAACCGGATCCGAGGTTCAAAGAACCCGGATTCGGGGTCGTCACACTTTATGTCAATGCAATTATTAGTATTATAAACTAACTAAAAAGTACTACCGCTTATAAAATTTATTATTTTAAAAATTTAAGTGAATCATATCAATTTAAAATTTAAAAATGTCTTAAATTAATTTTTTTAAATTAATAATAATCTTATAATTTAAAACAATATATATATATATATATATATATATATATATATATATATATATATATATATATATATATTTATAATTAATGTTTAGTCATTAAAGTATTATTTAACCGCTAATTTTAAAATTTTAATTAGTCAAAACTACAAAGCTTATTCAAGGTAACGTGGGTAAAACTCTACTCCATTTGGGGGAGGGCATCGATAATTAACTGAACCAAATCGAATCGAATCGGGACAGATCGATTACCAAAATTATCTAAATTTATGTACCGATATCGATTGAACAGTTATCCTGAATCGATAACTCAGTTTGATACCAAATTTTTCGTAAATGTGTATCGGTTCTCTACCTAGCAAGTTGTTTGCCTGTAACTTGCTGCGCTTCTTGACTATCACTTTCAGCCGCAACCAAGTTAGTCTTTCTTTATATTCTGTGTCTGAGATATGACAAAAAAAAAAAAAACTAATATGAGGGAAATGAGTTCCTTCTTCCATGAGTCAAATTTATGGAATGTAAAAATAAAAAAGTACCGGTACAACAGGTTCGGTTTAATCCGTATCGAATCATTAATTTTTTTTTACCGTTTTCAGTATTAATCAACCGATTATATATACCAATATCGAATTGGTGTTTTTTATCCCAAACTGGTCTGATTCACCAAAATACCAAAAATTCCAAAAAATGTCAACTCTAATTCCACCCGTCTTGAAAAACGAAAGTCTCATTTAATAATAGTGATATGGTGACTGAATTTTTTTTATAAAAAATTACTAGAAGACGCGGCGCAAATATGGATACTGACATAGCTATCCAACTTACTAACTAATGGGCCCACTTTTAACTAGGGTAATTTAGTCGACTGCTGTAATTCTCCACTAATAAAGGTAATTAATTGATGTAGTCCCCTCTTTTTTTTTTCCATCTAAATTGTTGTACATAATGGAGATGCCCATCGTGACGGTTGAATTGAGTTTTATTTGAACTGATTTCGTGTGATTTGTTCTCACCCATGACTTATACGACGAAGACAAACACTTTATAAACTAAGTTATCATATATATATATTGTCTGCTTCCTAAATTTTAATGTATAAGCATTTTCATTTTTACAATTAATGGCTTGTGATTTCATGCTCTACAATACATATGACAAAAAATAAACCTTTAGATACAACGCCAGAGGTTTATATATATATATATAATTTTTAAACTCAAAAAATGCTCAAATTAAATTTCATGTCGTAGTACCCAAAATAAAATAAAATATATATATATATATTCATGACCACTCTGATCAAAGTCTCCCTCCCATGAAGCCAACAGACATAAATTCATCTTTGCATAATGTCATATATATTATCGTCCATGGAAAGACTTGTATATCCAAGAGATGCTGTTATATGCTTCGTTTCATGTCAACATAAAAACTCAAGTGATTAACTCAAGTTTGTAAATAATCACAGTTTGATTAAATGTTCAACGATTGTTTTTCAATATGCAGTATATTTATTTCATCCTAAATATACAATAATACGAAAAATCTTCCATGATTAAGACTGACATAAGATTTAGCGTAACTATTATGTAGTCTCTCCATTCCATAAAAAGATCTTCATTCAACATTGTTCCTTATTAATTAGAAAAATCCTAACTTAATATAGAGATGTGAATTTATTTTAATTTTAAAATAACAAAATTTGTAGTTAGTCATATTTTTTAAATAATTTATAATATTGACTATCGATTTAATCTCAATCAAATGAATTTACATAAAATTTGATGTTTAAAATTTTTCAAATTACTAAAGAAAAAAATAAATATAAAAACTCTTTTTGTCAAACAGATGATGTATTACTTACAAAGCGTACATGTTAATATCTAAGTCTGACATTTAATCAAACACTTTATTGGCAAAAAAAATCTATGGAATTTCAAAGATGTCCAATATTTATTGTTAATTTTACACAAACCTTTTATATAACTATATTACGTTTAATTATAAGATTAACATATGACATGACAAAAATTAATTTCTATCATTGCACTATCTCTTAGATTTCGAGAATAATTTATAATAATAATATTGATGATAGTCAATGAATCATAGATGTAGGGGAAGGAAGCCACACTTTTATATATTGTGTCTATTAAGTAGTCATGAGAAAGAATGAACATTAATTACCTGTAATTGTCAACAAAAAATGGTGTGTCGACTTATTCGCTGAGAATGTGGGAGGCCAAGAGAGCGAGGAGATTAAATGAGTGTTTGATAAAAATTGAATAAAATAATTTTGAATATTTAAGTAAGTTAAATGAAGTATATTTTTAAATACTTAATAAAAATAATTATTTGATAAGTGACATGTCTGAAATATCTGAATAATATATTTTTATTATTTTATCCCTCTGAATAAATTTAAAATTGTTGTAAATTTATTTAATATTACTTAATATAATATTTAATTTTTTTTTACTTCATTCAACCATAATTTAACCATATAGCTAAAAAAAAT
Source organism: Hedera helix (assembly GCA_947179155.2). Lineage (NCBI taxonomy): Eukaryota > Viridiplantae > Streptophyta > Magnoliopsida > Apiales > Araliaceae > Hedera > Hedera helix. The sequence goes on along the minus strand of OX359268.1, from coordinate 46,940,992 downwards.
TAGACTTAACTATTTAGTCTAAAAATCTGACCGATTCAACCATTCAAACCTAAATAAACGTACTAAATAACTTACCAATTTAATTACTTAACTATTCAACTCTAAACAAACGGTCCCTAAAAACCATTAGAATAATTAACCTAGGATAATTTGGTGAAGAATTACTACAGTCAACTAAATTACCCTAGTTAAAAGTGGGGGCCCATTAGTTAGCAAGTTGGTTGGTATATGTCAATGTCAGTGTCCATTTTAGCGCCACATCTTTTTATATAATTTTTTTAAGTCACCGTGACAAGAAATTACGTGGTACACTGTGAATAAATGAACAATTTATTTTTGTCTTTTACATAACTTGGGTTTCATAAAGGTCTCATTACTTGCGGACTCTACTATTATGTGAGAGATAAGAGTAAATTATTCATTTACTCCTGGTATACCACATAATTTTTTCACCGTAACACTATTGCTCATTTAAAAATTTTGCACATATTAAGACTTTGTATTTTTATTCTATTTTTTTAAAAATAACGAGGAGTTAGTTTAATAGTGTTATGATAGTGAAATTATGATTGTTAAATTTTAAATTTTATGTTTTTGAGTAGTTATAATATTTATTCGACTATCTTTGAGGGGAATGAAATCTTGAGCTTATATAACGCTTGGATATCAGGTTCACATATGTATTTGTAAAAGAGGTTTGGATATTGAGAATGATCAAATTGAACATCCTTAGCCCTTGGGCCTGGACAAGGCATGAGTAGAGGGGTGAATAAGAAATCGGATTAAAAATAGCACAAATCACATCAATTAAAATCGCTCCAACAATTTTGACGTATGTGACGGTTTAGGTGGGTTGAAAAATCGCAAATACGGTTTGAATTTGGTTTATGGACAAAACTGCATACAATAAATCGTACCGTACCATGCACTGTCAAAATGAAACATATCAAGAAATATTATTATAATATACAAACATTTGGAATTATCCCAAATTGTAATTATCTCTGTTTAAAATTTTTATATGTAAAGAAATAACACCATTTATGTTTTCAGGTACTATTTTATTTTTGTTTAGACAAAACATTATAAGTAAAGTTGTGTGTGATTGTGTTGTATCAAAGTGGTATTTAATATTACGTGGTGCTAAATTGTTAATTTAAATTGTAAAAAATTTAATTATTTCAATTGATTTTGAAATCGAAATTGCACTAAATAAAACTGTACTGCACAGTTCAAAATTACACCGCACTAATCACAAACGATTTCATGCGTGATTTTAAATTTATTAAACCGCACTTAAATAATTTTATATACGATTTGAATTTTAAATTGTATCAAATCACACCATGCTCACTCGTGACGCCATAGGCACGAGCATGGCAGATTGGATTGGACCCTCAAATTTGAAGTTAGTAATCTGGAAGATGGTGCAATTCCTGAAAGCTGTTACCTGTTGGGCGCGTAGCTCATTGGGGGAGACGGAACTAGAATTGGACAGTTCCATGTTGCTGTTGCCGTGTTTTTTTTGCTGTCCTTTTTCTCGCTCTGCTTACAGTTTCCGTCTCAATTATAACCAAAATAAGTGAGAGAAAGAAGGAAGGCGTTCGCCTATCAATTAATTAGGGTTTCAAATTCAAAAACTCATTGAGAGATGTGTTGAGTATTTCTTACGCCAAATTAGTGACGGGAAGGGGGATGAAATGCCTGATGAGAGATAATAAATGCTCTCTCTTATTGTTACCCAAACAAACAAACAAGTGTGTTTTTATCTGGGTGGAGGTGGCTGCTGCAGTCACCAATACTATGGACCCCCACCCAAATACAAGCAGAACCCACCTTCCAATTATGTCAGGTGACTGACTGTCTCTTATTCTAAATGATACATCTTTGCTCTTGCAATAAAAAAAAATTAGTATGTGTCCCTAAACGCGAAAAATAAAAATAAATTTTATTTATTTATATATTTATACAGAATTCAATACATGAGGTCTATTAATATATTATTTTTTATATATTAAATTCAGTATAAATGTATAAATAAATATTATTATGCATTAAAACACATTTTAAGAAAATCCATAAAAAAATTATAACTTTTTATTGTTGGTAGACATATTTTCCAAGACACCGACAGCCAATTAAACTTCGGTTGTTATGTAAGAAGAAATGTGACTTATTCAAACTTGTCAAAATGGAAAAATAAAATAAAAAATAAATAAAGTAAGCGAGAAGATGAATGAATGCATTCCAATTTTTCTTTCTTATTTGCGATTCACTGCAACCTTTAAATACATCATTTTTATTTTGAAATCCCAATTTAAGAATGTAATACAAATACTATAAATTAGGACAAGTCTACTTCAAATATAAAATTAAATACTATATATATATATATATATATATATATATATATATATATATTAATTATTATAAAATAAAGACATGACACAGATTTTAATAACATGTCTTATTTTTTAACGATTAAAATGAATTTAGTATTTGAATATTGTGCACTTATATTTATTCTATAAATTATCAATGCAAAATCATAATTATAATATCAATAATTAATTAACTTTTATAGCAATAAATAAATAAAAGTAAACAAATTTCACGTAAAAAAATAGATAAACTTAAATATCACATAGAATCAATTCATTGACCTTAAATATAACAAATTTGGTTTTATAATAAAGTCTAAATTGCTGAAATAAGGGAAAGTTCATATTTTGAGTGCATTTGTTTCTGGCAATACATTGTGCGTTTGGGCGAAAAAGATGAAAATATATTTTTCTGATGAATAAGTCTACACACGCAAATATTAAATATAAATTTTTATACAAATTTTATTTTAACTATTAAAAAATAGAATTTGACTTAAAAAATTATATTAGACTTTATTTTTTAATAACTGATATGAGATTTATATAAAAATTTATATTTAATATTTATATGCGTAGAGTTTTCCTTTCCCGACATAAGAGGGCATTTAAATAGGAGTATTTAAAATGAGTTTCTTTTCTTTTCTTTTCTTATTTTTAAGAAAAAAGGAAAAGAAAAAACTCCTCGGGTTACTGGGCCCTGTCGCAGTACTCCACAGCCCTTTGATGTGTCCCTTTTAAAACACTAGTATTCCAATTGCAGCACCACCAATTCTACGCAGCAGCCCTCTCTGTAAAACCAGTGATTGATGGTGATGGTAAGCTCTCTCCTCTCACTCTGTAAAGAGGAAATATAAGAAAACAAGTATTACATTCTACTAGGAGCATTTGCTTTTGTTGCCTAATTTCCACCCATGTTTATCTGTATGACTACATCTGTAATTACTGACTGATTCTTTGCGCAGTTTATAAAGGGAATGTAAATTAATCTAACAGTGAGGCTGGCCTGGCCTGGACTTTCTCCGGATTTCCCCCTTTAAGACCCAAGTAGCTAGTAAGGGAGATAAATTAAGCCATGACTCACCAGGTAACAGTTGTTTCTCCTTTCATTAATTTCATACATTTTATATTCTATTCAGGAATCTATTTCTTCTTCTTCTTGTCCTACTCATGTGGGGGTTTCTTTAGATTTCTCATTTATTCTTCCCTTGAAAGCCCAGCAGTCTCCCTAGGCGACTTTGAACTAACTTCTCTCCCTCCTATTTTTTGGTATATTATTTGTTTATTTAAGGATTTATGGGGACATTTGTTCATATATGAATGTGGATTTTATGACATGTAGTGACTGAATAATTTTTATTTTTTTTTGGATATGCAGGAAGATGGATGGCCGCTTGGGCTGCAACCATTGAATGTAAGAGTTGGGTTAGTAAGAAATCGTGATTTTAATGGATCAGTTTCCTTCAACACTCTGCTCACTGGCTCTCCCACCTCCACCTCTGATTCTTCTTCTGATCTTGATACAGAGGTCAGTATATATGTCTGCCTCATTTATGTATATTTCTATATTCATGTGAAAGTCTCTGTACTGTTGTACATACTGGTCGGTTTGGTTGGGGGAAGGTTTGATTGGGCAAGAACAGTGTAGTATTCAGAAGGAAATCAAAAAGCAGTCATCATGCAATTTCAACTAGCTTTCCTTTAAATATCTTTTCAACATAGCTAGGGCTGGGAAAATATACGGGGAAAATTTGCCAGAATGCAAGTTTATACTGGGAGACAGAGAACAATTTTTTGTACAATGTTCCCGGTGCAACTTTGTTCTCTACAAAATATATAGAAAAAAGTTGCACGGACTTTTTTAGTCTTACGTCACTAAGGAACCCCGTAGCTTTACTCGTATCTTTTTTTTTTTTTTTTTTTGTCTTCTCTCTTTATGTTATGGTCATTGGAAACTTCGTGCTTTTTATGTGCCCTTCAATTAGGTTCTCCATGTAAACATTTCCATTTTTCATTACCCCAAATGAAATCTAGACAATTTTATATGAGCATGGTGGGATCATAATGCACATTATTCATACATGGAAGTGGTGGAAAGACCACAGTACACATTCTTTTCTCTCTAGCTAGGGAAATGCTGTAAAAATATACTGACAAGACCCATCAAACTCTTTCTGTCTCTCAACCTACAATTAGGGTTGTGGTTTTTTGCCTTTTGTTTGGGTGATTCTGATTGACCATCAAAAATCATAAGCTATCAGGACATCATTTTTTTTTGTAAAATATAAAAGTTAGCATCTAATGACTGTTTGTACATGCCAGGGGTTTATGCTATATTGTTTTCGGTTGTCAGCCTGGTCATGCTTAATAAAAGTAGAAAGTTGAAAGCAATTGTACTCTTTACACATGGTTTCAAATGATGGTGTTTTGAGTCTTTGACTATATGTATCGTCCAGTTTATCCGCTTACATGGGGCCTGTGGAACTTGTCTTCTTTACTTTCTAATAAGAAAATAATATAGCGCATTGAAGTGCTATGACTATGTACAGTCAAAGAGTTAAAGACTCTTTAGAATAGGTAAGCTTGACGCCAACTGTGGAGATTAGAAGCCCAACGACCTTCAGATTATTCTTCAAGGCCTTTGATTTCTATCCGACTCTTTGATGCACATGAAGCTATAAGTTCAGTTTTGTGGTTCCACTATTTTATAGACAAATCTTTTGGTAACACACACACACACATACACATAATTTATCTTATCTTTCAAATGATTGATTCGTTATGTTTTGTCATGTTTCTGAAATAGGGATATGAATATTGTTTATTGTATTTTTACTGCACAAAAAGAAAGGTGTTGAATGGACTAGCTACATGCCATTTGCTCTCTCTCTCTCTCTCTCTCTCTCTCTCTCTCTCTCTCTCTCTCACACACACACACACACACACACACACAGACACATGCCAACACCCTAAAAATAATTTCGGTGATTTCAACACCTTAAAATTTTAAAAACCAAGTTTCTTCGAAAATATTAAATTGGGCTGAATGAAATTTTTAATTATGTTTTTTTTCATACTTGAGGGCCAATTTTACCTATCAAAAAAATTAAATTGGGCAAATTAGACTAAATGTTGTTAATTAGATTTTAATGGTCTATTTTTAAGCTTCTTAGTTTCTTAGTTTTGTTTTGCAAGGGTTGGTAATAAATCTTCTCTCAAATTGCTTTGTCTTGGCTGTAATGTTTTTTCTTGAATACCTTCATGTGATGTGTGCTCTAGTCCACCGGTTCTTTCTTCCATGACAAGAGCATCACTCTGGGGAGCCTCATTGGTGTTTCTAGCTTTCTAGAGCTCTCTCGTAGATCAACAAGGGGAAGAACAGTTGAAAACTTAATAAAGGGCAAGAAGCATTACAAACCCAAACCTTGGTTATTCTCAATATGCTCAACGCTGAGCACTGATGCTGTAACCATGAACAACAACGCTCCTTCTCTCCAGCACTACCTTGAAGCAGAGAGAAGAACTGCCAACATTAACAGGAGGAACGAGAGCCCGATCACATATGGTCCCAATGATTTCTCTCATGTCTTGCCTGTTTCACACCAGAGCGCCCTGTTTGTCAGTGGCCATGTTGTTCCTCCTGATCAGTCTAGTCCACGGATGACTTCGGATGGTGAAGGAAGATCTAATGGAGGCTTTTTTGAGCACGATAATGGGAATGGAACTCCACTACTATCATGTTTATTTGGTCATTTTACTCGCTGAACAAATTCTATTTTTTTTCCCTCTTATGGGAATTCTTATCATGTTCTTGGATTGAATTCAAGTTGTTGCATTAGAGGATGGAAGGAAAATGCTTGAACGAGTGCTGATTATTTTTATTTGACGTAGAAGGGATGTAGTATGAGTCGAACATTGCCAAGAGGCAACTTGCAGCTACATTGTTATGATTATAGATTAATGAATCCAAGGTCAAATATAATATAAACCTGCTATCTCTTAAGTCTTAATCTAGGTTGTAGTGTTGGAAAGATTCTTGGCACTTTGCTTATGGAAATCAAGTATTTGCTTGGAGCTAAATATGTTACTACTTTTTACAAAATTTTTGTAAGTATAATGAATACTTGCATTTTGGGATTAGAGGGAAAGTAGAGCTATCTGGAAACATGATATAAAGCACAGTAGAAGATTTTTGCCAAGACTGGTTAATGTTGGCAACCTTCAAGAGCCTTCTAACTATGACGTAAAGAAGATGATGACGATAAAATAAATAAATAAATAAATAAGGAAATAGTGGATATGAAATTAATTACTTTAGTTCGTAGTGTTTTAGTTTTATATAATTTAATATTTTAATCGGGTTAAATTACTTTTTTTTACTGTACTAAACACTAATTTACATATATATTACTGAGTTAATTTTTTTTACAATCGCATTATTGCATTGTATTAGATTTTTTTTTAAAAAAATTAATTTTTTCGTCAAAATCTGGTAAAAATTAATAAACTGTTAATGTCACATGTCACATCATCAATTTAACATGTAAAATTTAAACTGAAAAATTAATTTTTATAAAAAATTTATAATACATTGATGCGATTATAAATAAAATCAATTCAATAATATGTATATATATAAATTAATTTTTAGTGTAGCGGAAAAAAAATGATTTAACGTTATTCTAATCCGCTTACCTATATCATATGCCTTGGGGACTTACACTGGATATACAATCAACGGTTTGAACTGGTTCCTACAAAAACAGTAGTATATAGCTGTTGATGTTGATATTGTTCATGACGCCAACTTCTGTGGTTACCGCCGACCATGAAAAAGAGAATCATTTTTTTTCAGTTGAAAACAAAATTTCTGGATGGGACAAGGGTTGAATGTTTAATTTTCACCAAGCAAGGAACATGAAGTCAAATCAAATTGACTTCATTCATGAATCAGAGCTAAGCTATAATCACATTTCAGCATAACAGAGAAAACTAAATTCAATAAAATTGCACGGATAAACTTCATTGCTGAATAAAAATATAAGAAAAACAGAATGTCTCTCACATGTCACCACTGAAACCAAAAGTATGGATAATTTCCATACATTTTCTTTTACCGTAATTTTTTATTCAGGTAGTGAGCCTCAATTGCTTCTTTAAGCTACTTGAAGCAGGGTACAACCTGCAATCCCCTCTCCTCTCGCGACTCCACTAAACTGTAGCCATCAACCCAAGCTTGCAACAAAAATCTCTTAGAATTTTACTCGCATGCCTTAGGATCATTGGGCTTCCAAAGCATCAGGGCAGCTGGAGTATCAATATACTTCTATATATTTTATATTCTATATTTAATACTTGCCGAGATCTTCAGCACTTTGTGCAGCAACTCTTCCCAAACTTCGACCCCCCATCTTCCCGAATGAACTCAGGGCTGACAAACTCTTAAAGCTGCTGCTGCTGCCTTCACAATTGAAAGACTTTCTTGATGATCTCCTTGGCTTTGAAGGGCTGAGTTCCAAGTCCATACCATCATTTGTCTTCATATTAGCAACAACAAGTTGGCTGATGCTGCTTCTACAAAACGGGCAAATTGGAGCCTTAGAGCAAGTTTTTGCAGGGTTGGGTTTGTTGTGGCAACACAGGGCTACCATGCATTGGGCACACATCTGGTGACTGCAGTCCATAACCTCAATCGTGCAGACTTGCTCAAAGCAAATAGAGCATAACTCTACATCACTGTTCTGTTTGAAGAATAAATACGCCCAATCAATTTTCAAAGCAGAGTAGATTAAGATTTTGATGGGATAAATGTGTATCCCAAAGCACCTATTTTTTAATTTATTTTTTCCCCAGTTATTTAGCCTAAAGCTACGACATTGTTGTTTAAATTTCATGTAAATAGCAAGTTTGGTAATGTACGCTCCTCCCTGTGAAAATTTTGAAGCCTACAGTAAGGACGTCGTGTTACCTCAGAAACACTGTCATCCTCGGAATCAGAATGCACAGGTGATGGAAATGAGTTCATCGTCTCCTTCAAAATTGCCTTTTCCCTCTCCTTGTTCGCTTCAACTAAGGCATTCTCTAATAGCACTTTTGCCTCTGGATTAAGATCGGCGATGAACTTCAATGGTGATGGCCAGACGAGAAGTTCTGGAGCTAAAGGGTTCAACAAGGCTCCACATGCTGCATGTTTGTGCTTCAAAGCAACCATGTAAGGTGTCTTCCTGCAGAGATCCCATCAATCTCAGGAGGGTATCTTAAATTATGGAATTAATTTTGCAATGGTGGTATATGTGAAATCTACAAAATATAGCTATTTAATTTTCTAAGTGGTTCACAAACTGTTACAACTTTAGATTCCCTTGTTTCGATTATGGACTCCAGGAACAAAAAAGTCACTTTTTTTACAAAAATCTTAAAATTTCGTTAAGTTAATTTCGTTAAGAGCTAACCTAAGATATGTAACTATATATAGGCTCACCCAGATGAATCTTGTTGAAGTCTATTTGCTCCCCAAGCAAGTAACTCCCGGACAGAGTCCAAAGAACCCCCACGAGCTGCCAAATGAAGTGGTGTACTCCCTGGGTAGCTGCAAGTGGAACTGCTTCCAGGGAAAGTGTTAAGTTATTTATGCAATTACAGTAAAGAAAATACTTTCAACAAGAAATTACCTACCCATATCCACAAGTATAAGCAGAAACAAGAGCCCCACTGCCTAGAAGAATTCTAACGCATTCTGGAGAACTTTGTCGGGCTGCTAGGTGCAGTGGCGTAGCACCACTTCCATCCCTAATGTTCACAAATCTTGCAAACCCCCTGCATTCCAAAGCGAAGTTATCAAATTGTTATTTGCATACTCAACATGGATAATACTTAAATGCTGTATATACACAGAGAGAGGAGCAATAACCAAGAATGTGCAACAGGGGAGGAATGTGCAGCAGAGAGGATAGATTGCAAACAATCTGAGTGGCCATAGTAAGCAGCATAGTGTATACATGTTCTTCCATGTAGCGAATCAAACATCAAAATCTACATATTATCAAACAGAACTCATCAACAATTATATATTAGTATGATCCCAGGACAACAACATTTAAATGGGACAAACCTCGAACAAGAAAAGAAATTCATGTTATCAATTCGGAATAATCCAACAACAATCTACAAGAAAAACTAGAGAAACTAATCTCAAATACAACTATTAATATTTCCCCAAAAGACATTAAAATCAAAATACACCAAAATGATGTTATTTAGATGTACTATATAAGTAACCCCATGTCAAACGTATCACCAAAATAGATACATACATTTGCCCCTGCTTGAATTAGCCTTTCCACGCAGGATATTTTTCCAGACATTGCCGCCAACATCAATGGGGTCTGGCCCAATCAAAAAAAAGAAGAAGGAAAAATTCAAAATCTATGATCAATATACGTTTATGTACTAGCAACAGAAAGTGCGTGCAGGTTCAAGAAAAGTAAATTTCAAGAACGGAAATGTAAATGAAATCTTCAGAATTCTGGGCATGCATATCCATAAATACAAATGCAGTACATATATATATACACCTGCTTATGGCGATTCAAGATATCTGGATTAATAGATCGATCCAAAAGCATAGAAAGAACCTGCCCATCATCAGCAACAAATATAACCGCAAGCAAAACCCATAAAGGCTCGTCAATTTGTATCAAAGAAAAAAGAAATTAAACCAAAAAAACAGAAATAAATAAATAAAGCACAAAACCCACCTCGATTTGACCATGTGAAGCTGCAACATGGAGAGAAAAAAGCTTTCCGTGAACAGTGGTCCGTCCCAAAACACTAGGGTCTTGATCAATCATAGCTTCAATTATTTCAAGCTCTCCATTTTGAATAGAACTGAACAGGGCATGCTCACGGCCGGGCTCTCCGCAGCTCAGTCCCTGACCCATCTCTCTTTCTCTCTCCTAAGCATTAAAGATTTTTCTCCGCCACTGTTCCACGGGGCGGAGACGTTGGTGGAGGGAGGGAGGGAGGTTTGATCAAAAAGTTAAACTAAAGTAGAGCAAGTGGGGAGCGTCTTGGGGTTTGGACCTGCCCGCCAAGATTGGGGCAGCTGACCGACTAAGAGTAGGTTTAAGGGGAAAGATGCGACAAATTTTAAAATTAGACCTGGTCATCGTCGTATAGCTCCACTAAGGTTATTGTATATTTTTATATTATTTTTTAATATTATAAATTTAATATGTATAATTTATAATAACGATTAACGTTGTTATATATTTATAATAATAATTTTATAAAATTTATTATGTAAAAATATTAAAAAATAATATAAAAATATTAATTTTTATAATAATATTATAGTATGACAATATAATAATAATAAATTAATAACATTCATTAGATAATTAGGCACTATATAAATATAGAAAAGTCTCCTTCCCCATCCCTCTTTCAGATGGATAATAATTTTTCGATAATGGAGGACCAATTTTTGCCTTAACCAATTAATGCATGTGTGCTACTGTCATAAATAAATAAATATAAAGGGAATTATATTTGTATATACACCTTTTATATTATTTATAAGGTTTCTATAAAATAGTATGCAATTTCTATATTATGAATAGCCGTAAAAATATCAAAACATTCTTGTAAAAATAACCTTTTCTGTAAATTAAATATAAGAGTTAAATATTTTTAAACCTAAATCTAAATTTTTAGTTCTCTCATTTTATGTAATGTATAATGGGCGACTCATTATTCTTTATGAAAATGTTAAGTCTTTTTTTTTCGGAACTAACATGGCGTAAGATATACATCGTCTATTTTAAAATTAAAGTTATATTTTGACATTTTAAATTATTTTTAAAATTATAACAGTTAAAATTGATATGAATTTATTTAATTTATTTGTACATCTAAATCAATTTTCCGTTAAATCACACAAATTATATAAATAAAAGTTTCACAATAAGTTCACGTACGCATCTAGTGAGCATTGAATCTAAGATTAATTGATTCTAAAATCTCGATCAGCTTTAACCGAATTACGATTTATTGTGATGGATAATAAAATCAACCAATTTATACTACCAAGTCTTAAAAATTATCTTACACACGCAATTAATTCTTTCTATTGTAAAACATAAAATTTTTGTGGTATGATTAGAAATATCAAGATTGCTTTAAAAGGAGAGAGAGAGAGAGAGAGAGAGAGAGAGAGAGAGAGAGAGATGAAAGAGATCCAACGTTGATGGATGCGATGCAGTAGCTATTGCAATTGATTTAATAAGTATTCATTTGGCGTATCATCTTTTGGCGATTTAATTTATAATTTTGAAATTAAAGTTGAGGGTCAAAGTTTAACTTTATGAAATTCTAAATGTGCTTTTAACATGCGACGGACGGTCTGAGTAAAAAAGCATTATTAGGAGAATTTAAAATTTAATATGTTGAGAAATAAATTCATAAACAAATTTTACATAAAATAAATAAATTACTTTGTCTCGATAAATTTGATACGTTTAAATATCTTTATTATCCTTAATTTTTTTATAAAATGCAATAAAATTTTATTTAGCAAACACATATATTTTAATTTTTTTGATAAAAGTAATTATCCAACATCTCGAGGAAGGTATTTATCCGGCACTAAAGGCTAAAGCTAGCTTCTTTCAGTAGTAAAAATCATCAAACAATGCTTTGGAGTTTAATTGTCTCGATCTGTCTGTCTCTGATAAAACCATATATATATATATATATATATAAGCCATCAACGTATTTCAAATTCAAACGGTTCAACGTTCTTTAATTTTGTTATTTCCAGGTCAATAATATACAGCTAGCTCTGACGACGCAAATGTCAAAAGGAATGAGTAGTCTTGTTATGCTTAATTTGTGCATGCCACCTTCGGCACTGTTTCTATCACGTTTCAATTCTGAGATCAAAATAAGATTAAGAAAAATTTACCTTACTCATCGATCATATAAGTAGTGTTTGATTTGATATATTGAGACTTCAACTCGAATTTGTAATCATGCATATATAATAAATAAATAATTTTTTTTATCATTAATCTATTACATTTAATATTTTTTTCTCCTTTCCTTATCTTCTTTTTCACTTTCTCAATTTTTATAGGGTTTTTCTTTTAATATTATAAACTAATTGTTCAAATATAAACATCACAATACACACACACACACACACACACATATATTGCATATAATTGGTGTCTATATATCTCTTGTTTTACGTAATTTTTTTCTATAATGTTGAAAAATATAACATCAATATTAATTTCTAATAACAAATTTGAAACATATTTAAAATTAATGTGGATATATTATGTTTTTACCATTAATGATATTCTATTGCGCATGAACCAGTGAAGTTGTGTTTGTCTAGCTATTACTTTTGAAAATTGATATTTCTGCAAATCAATTTATTATTTTTACAAGATCAAATAAAATTTCACTTACAAAAATATCACATTAATTTACGAAAATATCAATTCCCTTACTTTTTCATATTCTCTATTCAAAACACTAGTACAAATTTTAAGAATTTTTGACACCAAGTATAATGATAAGGAATTACAATGTGCTGGTTAGCACCCCGTATCCTAATGGCATGAGATTCTCTATAATCAAAATTCTCTGTTTATTTGTGTCAAAACCTATAACGATGGCTTTTAGGGTCTATGACGACGGTAAGTCCTGTAACCATAACCCTACAAAAAAATAAAGTTATGATGACGGTACATACTATCGCCATAGACTTTAATAGCTATAGTCATAAATTTCGATATAGAAAAATAAAAAATTTAGTTATAAAAGATCTCACTCCTACCCTAATATGATTGATTCCATGAACACACACACATCCCTTTAAAAATTACTTAGTACGCACATACTTTGAATATTTTCATTCTTACTTTCATTTATTTTCACATTCAACTGTCTATTTTAGCAGAAGAATAACTACTCATATAAATAAGAGAGATTATTCCATACTTCTGGGATAAAGTGAACAGTATGTTATCCCCTCTCACGTACTTGAGGGGCTCGACTGTGGTGGAACCATAGATATGTGAAATAGAGAGTGTACTATTTACTTACTCTAAGAACATTGAATAATTTTTCTATAGATAACGTCGTTTTTTGCGAATTAATTGCTTATTTTGTCTCATTTGATTTGGGAGTTTTTTAAAAAGTTATTATAATTGAATGATTGCATAGATTATATTATTATTTCTTTTTCTTTTTATTGTTCTTTTGGTATTTCTACTTATTATATATACAGCATGATCTAATTAATTTTAAGATATAATGCATTGTTGAGTTAAGTCTGAATATAATATTTTTACGATTAACGTGGCAGGCAGAGAAGTACAAAAGCAAGAGACAATTTAAATGGGCCCAGATTACAAATAATTGGGCTGACTTGAGCCAGATCAGTCCATATCTTACAAAAACTTCTCGACCAATTAAGACGATTAATGTCTGAATGCTGGATCTTATGGACCGTATAGCGTATGCCCTCATATAATTAATACTCATCTGTTTCTAAATATATAATCACTATTAATATTTCAAAAATTGATTTGATATATTTTTAATTTTAAAATTAATTTAAGTTTTTTAACATAATAAATTTTATAATTAATAATTAGTTTTTAAATAATTTATGATATACATAATTATATTGAGATAAATTAAATAAATTTATCTCAATTTTAAGTTTAAGTTTGGATACTAGGAACATGTGTTCCAAATCCCATATCTTCTTACAATCCCCTATATGTGAGTTTTACTTTGGAGGAAAAAGACAAAAAAAAAAGAATTTTCTCTTCCTGTTCTTTCCTTTTCCTTTGAAACAAAACTCACAAAACACAACTTAAAACTTGGCTTGAACCCTCTATCATTGGAAGAATCTAACTACCTAAGGTATACTAGTTGTGAGGTCAATTCAAACCAGTGGCAGAGTCAAAAATTTTAATTGAAACGGGTTAAAAATATTATAATATCGAAATTTAGAACTATGATTCTTGAAAATGAAGAATATATATTTTTTTGGGTCAGACTATAACCTGCGGAGCTGACCTTTGGCTACGCCCCTGATTCAAACAACATCTACAATGATAAAACAAAATTTGTGTCAAGAATAAAAGGGTCTGAAAAAATGTCGAAGAATAAAACCCAAATTTTCTATGATTGTAGGGTTGGGCTAGTTGGAAAACAACACATAATTCACCATTGCCTTATTATTGTCTATACTAATTTTTAAATAATAAAATTCATATATTATTTTTTCTATAGCTGAATACAGTTTATGTATATAAAAATACTCCTCAAAATACATATGATTGACGTATAGGGAACAATTATGAGTTGCATAATGGACGCAAAATATAAGGACAAGACGGAAAATAAAGAAATAAGTGGTTCCTGGCGTGTGCGCGTACGTACGTAGGAAAGCACCTAGCTAGCTACATGTTATTAGCAAATTAAGGCCTCCTGCAGTCATCCAATGGAATTAAAATCCACACCCATCAATCAGGATCTAGTTAAGAACTCCACCACATTAATTCTCTCATTATTCTATAAATAAATAAATAGACGTCGCATGCAATTTACATGGCGATATGACATTCATTAACATAACCCCACGCATGCATTTGAAAAAGGGAATTAACTTAATAAGCCAACAAGATTTTGTTTTGCATGAAGAATACGACGGACCACTCCCAGATTAAAGGCTGGATAACCCGAATACATTATTTTTAAAATAAATATAAAAATATAACCATGCATTATCTATTAAGGTACTGGGTCAGTATATATATATATATATATATATATATATATATATATATATATATATATATATATGTATATATATATATATGTAAATAGTTGTAAAATTTGGGTATAATATATTGAATGAACCCACTAAAATTTTGTAATTTTTTTGTACGGAGTTAAATTGGGTGTAAGATAATTAATGTTACTATTAATTATTACCATGTCATGCATATATTCGTCAAATTGTATGTTGTATATATTCAACTAATTAAAAATTACAAAATTGTTCAACAAAATTGGGCCCGAAAGTGCTGCATAACTAAGATTATTATATTATTGAAGGGGCTAGCTAGAGACATCAAAAGTTAGATAGATAAATAGATGGTATAGATAGAATGTGACTTGGGGGATTAACCTGGCTCCATATATATGTGTGTGGAGATATGTAATTTGGTCAATTCCACGTACAGTAGTTCAAATATGAAAAAGGTGCATGGCGCATACCATCGGATGCGAATCAACTTTAAACAATGTCTACCTTTCCTTTTGACGAAGAGATGAATATGCATGTATCTATCTATGTTTGATGAGATAATATCGTTATGATTTTCGCAATGGGAATTAATCAATAATTGAGGAATGGAATCTGATTCAGATCTATGAATATTGATTTAGACGTTTAAATATGATTGAACGGACGCGTGGGGGAACGTGAAAATATGACTATATGTATGTGTGTGTGACCAGCTTCGAATCTTCACCTCTTTCTTTCCCCAACCTTTATTAGTACACAAGTGCTACAATTCAATGTAATTGTACATAGAGTACGTACTATACATGTTGATTTCTCTTCTTTCCGTGTGTACGATAAATGAATAAAGACGTTTCATAATAAAAATGAAAGGTGTGATATGAATTTAGTTAGTATAAAATTAATTTTATATTAAATTAAATAATAAATTAATATAGTGTTGACACGTCATAAAATTAATTTAATACTAACTGAATCCGTGCCATACATCATGACACAAAGTAGCAAGAAGTAGTCATGAATGTTATCTATGAATAAATTTTGGTGTATTAATTATTACTAACAAATTCATAAATAGTGGATGTGCTAGATTTTTCATAATAAAATATGGGTCATTCAGTATATTATAGTAAAAAATGTATCAATCTTCTATTATTTATGAGTTTGTTTGTAAATTATTAATATACCAAAATTTATTCGTTACATATATTTTGGCACACTGACAAAAATATATGCCGTAGTTATTTATGCACTTGATGTTAGTTAATATTCTCTTTCCATATGTAAGCCATTCCATAATTAGTATGAACAAATAAATAAGCTCTCTCATAAGTACTCCCTTAGTTCCAAAATTACAAATTAATTTATGAATTATGAAATTCAAAATTAAAAGATATAATTTATTTAAATTTTTAAAGCAACATATATGATAATTATTAGTACTTTATTTTTAATTTGTTCATAACAATTTTAGTTGTGAATGCTAAAATCAAATAAATAGGTATCATGTTTAAATTTCAAATTTCTTTACTTTACTTAATTAAAAATAAAAATATATCTCTATTTTTAAAACCAAAGTACTACATACATATTTTGAGGGAGGAGCATCAAGGAAAAACATGATATAAAGCAAAGATAAAAAAAGGAATAAAAATATATACATTTTAAATATTTATCATTATATTGATTATTGATACTTTAAACATCTTGTAATGATGATTTTAGATAATCTTGTAATTAGGTATTTATTAATTTTTTAAAAGTAAATTTAAGACATTACACACTTGGCTTAAAAAAATATCAATAATCAATATAATGATAAATATTTAAAATGCATAAATGTACTACTAATTAAAATCTTGCTATTACATAATTTTTAATATATTTTATCATTTTTGAGATTAAAAATATCTTAAATTAATTTTTTAAATTCAATAATAATCTTTTAATTTGGGACAGAGGAAGTACATAATTTCATTCAATAAAAACAAACAAATTGAATAAACACATAGCTATCAATTAGATGTAATTTAAAAAAAATAGAGAAGACAATCTCCAAAATAGAAAATAATTAAAAGTTTAATCCCTTGATTGAAAAAATTGAGAAAATAATTCCCAAAGTAAAAAAAATTAAAAGTTTAATTCATTAATTAAAAAAATTGAGAAGAGATGTAAGACTCCGAATTTTATGAAATACAAAATTTAATTTTTCTTCATATAGATATTTTTTTTAAACAGTAAGTGGTTAAATCGATAAAGTTAAAAGTTAAGGATGTTATGTGCAAATTTTATTTTGTCGGACAATATTCGCTTTGTCGGGGAATATTCGTTTGGTCGGGGAATATTCGTTTGGTCCGACGGCGCCGAAATAACAAATTATTGGCGGACCCCACAACGGAATATTTGTCGGATATAGAAAACGACAGAAATAACCTTTTTAAATAAAAATAGTCAACGGAACTGTTAAAATACCGGTGATAAAAGAATAGTAGCATACGGTAGTTATTGGTATTTTCTGTAGCACTCGGTACTCTACAGTAACACACGGTATTGCATAGTGTCTCATATTTTTGGTCTGATAATTGACACCGTAATTGTTACGCATCATTTCATCGATAATTGTCACTGCATAATATTTTATATTATCAATTCAATAATTGTTGTTACACAGTATTTTGCATTATTGATTTAATAATTGTCATTACACTGTATTTTATATCATTGAGTCAATAATTGTTGTTGCACTGTTTTTAAAATTATTGAACCTAATAATTGTCACAGTAACATATGCACAGTAATTCACATTATTGAATCAATAATTGTCATTACACAGTAACGTATGCTTTATTTTACATTATTGTTATCTCTATTATGATGTTATTTAAACAGTTGTATTTCATTAATTTATTGACTTGATATCTAAGAGCTAACTATACTGTATTTATAACAATTAGTCATAATAATTGAATTGATAAAGTTATTTGTTTATAATATAAAGTTAGGTGATTATTAGGTGATATGAAATGAATGGTGTAGATTAAAGTGTGAATTATTGTTGAATAATTGAATTGATTTGTTTATAATATAAAGTTAGGTGATTATTAGGTGATATGAAATGAATGGTGTAGATTAAAGTGTGAATTATTGTTGAATAATTAAATTGATTTGTTTATAATATAAAGTTAGGTGATTATTAGGTGATATGAAATGAATGGTGTAGATTAAAGATAATATAATATTTGAAATGGATGGTGTAGATTAAAAGATGATCTTTAAATGAATGGTTTAGATTAAATGAATGATAAGATTTTTGGCTATAAATAGAAGCCTTAACTTAAGGATTTTTCATAAACTTCCTTACTTGTTCTTTCTTTCTCTCTCTAAATACTTCTTGTGAAAGTTCTCTCTAAGTGTGCTTAAGTCATCTTGAGTATTTGTGAAGATCTATAAGTATACGTATACTGTTCAAGTTAATCAACCTCATTTAAATCAATATCCAGTCACGTGTTGAGGTAAGGGATACCATCTTTTTCATCTTCCATTATTCAAACATACTATGGTAAGGGATTATCATTATTTGATTCTCGATAATAATATTGTTTCTTCCTTACTCATAAGACGTGCCTTTTATTTCCATGTATTAAATTGTGGGAATAACCTTACGGAGCGGATTGCCGCCTGTTGGTGAATAACCTTTCGTATTCATTCATTATTAATCTCTGAGAATAACCTTACGGAGCGGATTGCCGCCTGTTTGGTGAATAACTCTTTGTACTCAAATTCTATTAAATTGTGGGAATAACCTTACGGAGCGGATTGCCGTCTGTTGGTGAATAACCCTTTGTATTAATTTCCTTCACCTTTTGTTAATCAAATCTGCTACGGTAAGGGATATTATTTTCTTTCATACTCCTAAATCGAAATTTATTATGGAACTATTGCTTCTATAATTCCTGAAAATATTATATGTTCCATAATAGTTGAACTTCATTATTTCAACTGAACCTTCCTATTTACGTGAACCTTTCTATTGAATTGTAACCGTTATTCTGAACTGTGGATCTTGAATATCATTTTTAAATTTCACTCCACATCATGTTGACAATTTGGACATTATTTGAATCTGTACAAAGTAAACTTCCGATACTTATTGTTATCCTATTTCTTCTGTTCATCATTTATATCATTCTAATCATCCAAAAATCAAGCTGTTGTGAATATCTGTGGCCGGGGGCACAGATGTGATATTTTTGTTGAACATATGATAGGTTAAAGGCGATATAATAGGTTAAAGGCGATACATCTGTTCGGTGTCTTTTATGGCACGTGGTGAATGTTCTCTTTGGCCCGTAGTGTAAAGATGAACTGTTGTTTGGTATGATTATGACCAAAGGCTGAATCTGGTATAATCATGACCGTTGGTGTTATATTGAATATCTTTGGCCCGTAGTACAAAGATGAACTGTTGATGTGCATGATTATGATCAGGAACTGTGAATTTGTATTATCTTGACTAATGATATTTCAGATGATAAAAGTTGATGATGTTTTTCCTAAAAAGAGAACCGAGTGGACATTATAGTCTGCATTATTCTTCTAATAGATTACTCATTCCGCTGCTATTATTGATCTGAACGTTGTTTAAGAATTTAACTGCAGTTTTTGATATAAACCTTGTAGTCTATTGTATTCTATCAAGAACTCAACTGTTGAAGACTAATGATAATTTATTCGTCATTATCTTAGTCATGATATTCTTTACTGGGCTATTTGAGCTCACCCTTTCTTTTGTTCCATTGTTTTTCAACAGGAGATGAAAACATAACAGGGTCTAGCCGGGGAATGGAGTGAGGGTTCGAGGAATAGTTATCATAGTCTTCACGTTTTGTAAAATAGTGTGGCAATAATAGTGAAGACTTAGTTGTGTATTATTATACACTGTATTGTTGTACGTTGTGCTTTGTTGTAATAATTTTGTTGTAGTATTTTGACGACTCAAGTTTGGGCTGTGTGGGCCCAGATTTGGGGGCGTCACAGTTGGCATCAGAGCTTAGGGATATGGTCTTTAATGGAGATCTGGGGTAGAACTAGGAGGGGAGAGACGAATAGAATCAGTCACTAGTGTGTCCTACCTAAAATAGATTTTATTATCTAATGAGTCGATTTGAATGTAGGAACATAAAGTGATGAGTCAGTTTATTTGAACTAACATTTATTTTGTGACCACAGTTAAGTATGGCATCTGAAAATCAAGAGGTTAACTATGGAATACCCGAAGCAAATGTAGCCGAGAATCAAGAGGCCCCAAACAATCCTCCTGCCAACTCAGGAAATAATGTTCCTGATAACACGATGAACGATGGATTCTTTAGGAATTTCATGCAGTTCATACAGAATCAAGGAAGAGGAAATCCAGTCAATAATAACGGTAGAAACGCTGGCAATTTGAGGATGGTCACTGTTAAGCAATTTAAAGAATTAGGACCACCTGAATTCCACGGGAAGCCTGACCCACTCAAAGCGGAGGCATGACTGAAGCAGACGACAAAAATACTTGATGTCTTACAATGCGCTGATGATCAGAAGGTGCCATTTGCCACTTTTATGTTACGAGGTGAGGCAGACCATTGGTGGGAAGCGGTAAAACGTATTCAACCTTCAGCACTCGAAATGTCTTGGACAGAATTCGAAGAACTGTTTAACGAGAAGTACTTCCCAGAAAGCATCCGCCATATGAAGGAAGTGGAATTCATTAAGCTGGAGCAGGGAAACATGACAGTCTCCCAATATGAAGCTAAGTTTGCCGAGTTATCTCGCTTTGCCACCCATCTTGTGGATGACGAAGCACGAATGAGTCGGATGTTCCTAAGAGGTTTGAGATTCAAAATTCGTCAACAACTTAGCTCTCATAAATTTAGTTTGTATTCAGATGTTGTGGATAGGGCTCAAAGGGTGGAGCAAACAGATGAAACATTGCAGCCAAGAGTTAATGATCAGCATAGAGAAAGGAGTGACAACAACCACAGGAACGAGAACCATCGAGGAGGTAACCAACACTTCGGTGGTAATTCCACACCAAATAACAGAAGAGGAGAATCTAGTGGGAACAATTTCAAAAGAAAGAGATTCCATAATAATTATGGAAGGGCACCAGCACCAGTACCAACACCAGCACCGACCCCAGTTTCAAGGGGAGAAGATCGACCACCAGTGAGATGCTATAGGTGTGGTCAGGAAGGTCACATCAGCCCAAACTGTACACTGCAGTCCAAAAAGTGCTACAGTTGTGGGAAAGAGGGTCATCTTGCGCGGTTTTGTCCTGCCACAAAATCAAGTCCAGCTGCAATGATGATACCAAAAGCTAGCGCGGATAAGGGAAAATCTGTAGTTCAAGGGAGAGCTTTTGTTGTGACATCCCAAATGGCGCGAAACTCGAACGAGGTGACAACCGGTAAGCTATTCATAAATTCTCGTGAAGTCTACGCTTTGTTAGATACTGGCTCTACCCATTCTTTTATCTCACCTGCATGTGCTCAGCGTTTAAACTTAACTCCTGAAAATTTGGACTTTGACTTATCAGTTGAAACCCCATTAGGAGAAATGACCATTACATCTACTGTCTATAAATCTTGCCTAGTTCAAATCAACAACCTCACATTACCTGTTGACCTTATTTCTTTGGAGATGCGTGAATTTGATGTGATTTTAGGAATTGATTGGTTGACTACCCATCATGCTAAAATTGATTGTTTTCATAAGATTATTAGTTTTCATATTCCTAATCAACCTGTCATGCAAATTCAAGCAACTAAACCATTGAAATCTATAACTGTTATTTATAGCCATAAAGCCATTCGTTTATTGAAAAACGGATGTCAAGCCTTTTTAGCTCATGTCACTGATTTGAACAAAAATACGTCAAACTTGAATGATATTCCCATTGTTAATGAGTTTCCTGACGTTTTTCCTGAAGAACTTCCTGGCTTACCCCCAAACCGTGAAATTGATTTTTATATTGATCTTGAACCCGGTACCAAGCCCATTTCCAAAGCTCCCTACCGAATGGCTCCCATTGAACTTCAAGAGTTAAAAGTCCAACTACAGGAATTGTTGGATACCGGTTTCATTCGTCCGAGTGCATCACCTTGGGGTGCTCCTGTTCTATTTGTGAAGAAGAAAGACGGGAGTATGAGATTGTGCATTGACTACCGAGAATTGAACCATGTCACCATCAAGAACAGGTACCCGTTACCTCGGATTGATGACATGTTTGATCAATTGCAAGGCGCTCAACATTTCTCAAAGATTGATCTCCGTTCTGGATATCATCAGTTAAAGGTTAAAGCTGAGGACATTCCAAAGACTGCTTTCAGAACTCGTTATGGGCATTATGAGTTCTTAGTCATGCCTTTTGGACTAACTAATGCTCCTGCAGCTTTCATGGACATGATGAACCGGATATTCAAGGAACATTTGGATCATTTTGTGGTTGTCTTTATTGATGACATCCTCATATACTCCAAGAGTCGCGAGGATCATGAACAACACCTGAGATTGATACTACAAAAGCTCCGTGAAAACAAATTATATGCCAAGTTGAAGAAATGTGAGTTCTGGCTTGAGGAGGTCGCGTTTCTTGGGCATGTGATTTCTAGTCAAGGAATATCAGTCGATCCTGCGAAGATTGAAACGGTACTAAATTGGGAACAACCCAAAACAGTAACCGAAGTACGAAGTTTTCTGGGTCTAGCTGGTTATTATCGGAGATTCGTAGAAGGATTTTCTCGAATCGCCACTCCATTAACGCAGCTTACTCGGAAAAGCACAAAATTCATATGGAGCGAGGAATGCGAGAAAAGTTTCCAAGAACTCAAGAAGAGACTGGTTTCAGCTCCTGTTATGACCATACCATCAGGATCAGGAGAATTTGTTATCTACAGCGATGCTTCTGGCAAAGGTCTAGGCTGTGTCCTTATGCAACATGGAAAGGTTATAGCCTACGCCTCTCGACAACTCAAAGATTATGAGAAAAATTATCCTACTCATGATCTAGAGTTGGCAGCAGTCGTTTTCGCGTTGAAGATCTGGAGACACTACTTGTACGGAGAAAAAGTGGATATCTATACGGATCATAAAAGTCTCAAGTATTTCTTCACCCAGAAGGAACTCAACATGCGACAACGACGTTGGCTTGAGCTGTTAAAGGATTATGACCACACAATCCAGTATCACCCGGGAAAGGCGAACGTTGTAGCTGACGCTTTGAGCAGAAAATCTTATGCAAGTACAAGTGCACTGCTAACAACACAAAAGTGTATTTTGTACGACTTGCAAAAGATGGAGATAGAGCTAAAGACACCAGGGATCCACTCGAAGATTGCTCACGTGCGAGTAGAACCAACTTTAATCGATAAAATTAAAGCTGCTCAAGCTACCGATCCGGAACTGATAAACATGATAAAGAAAGTACAAGAAGGTGTCATTCCCGAAGCAAGAATCGACGAGAAAGGAATACTTCGAGTCAACTCTCGACTCTGTGTTCCTAACGATCCTGAATTAAAGCATAAAATCATGATGGAGGCACACAACACGCCGTTCGCAATCCACCCAGGAGGTACCAAGATGTATCGAGATCTTCGACATACATTTTGGTGGAACAATATGAAAAGAGAGATTGCGGAGTTTATCTCAAGGTGCCTAACTTGTCAACGTGTCAAGGCAGAACATCAAGTTCCTAAAGGTCCATTACAATCACTTGAAGTTCCCGAATGGAAGTGGGAACACATCAATCTGGACTTCGTGACGGGTCTTCCAAAAGTTTCTCAAGGCTTAGATGCAATTTGGGTGATCGTAGATAGATTGACCAAATCTGCTCATTTCTTGCCTATACGAGAAAACTTTTCACTTGAACGTCTTGCCGGTATGTACATAAATGAGATCGTGAGATTGCATGGCATGCCAGTTTCCATAGTTTCTGATCGAGATCCTAGATTCACTTCACGCTTTTGGATCAGTCTACAAAAAGCTATGGGCACTGAACTACGTTTTAGTTCTGCATACCATCCTCAAACGGACGGACAATCGGAAAGGACGATCCAGACCCTCGAAGATCTTTTGAGACTTTGTGTATTAGACTTCAAAGGAAGTTGGGATAAGTACTTGCCGTTGGTGGAATTTTCTTACAACAACAGTTACCAAGCAAGCATAGGCATGGCTCCATTCGAGGCATTGTATGGAAGGAAGTGTCGCTCTCCAATATGTTGGAATGAGGTAGGAGAAGCAAAATTGTTGGGACCCGAGTTGGTACGCTTGACGACCGAAAAGATCCAAATGATCCGACAACGAATACAGACCGCACAAGAACGACAAAAGAGTTATGCTGATCTTCATCGGAGAGACGAAAGTTTCAACGTCGGAGATCATGTATTCTTACGTGTTTCTCCATGGAAAGGGGTTACGAGATTCGGAAAGAGAGGAAAACTCAACCCTCGATTTATTGGCCCATTTGAAATCCTCGATCGAATAGGAACCGTAGCCTACAGACTAGCCCTACCACCAAGTATGTCTCGCATCCATAACGTTTTTCACATATCTATGTTACGTAAATATGTGAAGGACCCAAACCACGTCATTGAGTTAGAACCAGACGTTATAGCAGAGGATTTAACATACGAGGAAGTACCTGTTAAGATCCTGGATAAGAAGGAGCAGATCCTACGCTCAAAGGTTATACCTCAAGTTAAGGTTTTATGGAGGAACCAAGATACTGAGGAAATGACCTGGGAGCTAGAATCTGAGATGAAATCTAAGTATCCTTACCTCTTCGATATGTCAGGTACGTCAATTTCGGGGACGAAATTTCATAAGGAGGGGAGGTTGTAAGACCCCGAATTTTATGAAATACAAAATTTAATTTTTCTTCATATAGATATTTTTTTTAAACAGTAAGTGGTTAAATCGATAAAGTTAAAAGTTAAGGATGTTATGTGCAAATTTTATTTTGTCGGACAATATTCGCTTTGTCGGGGAATATTCGTTTGGTCGGGGAATATTCGTTTGGTCCGACGGCGCCGAAATAACAAATTATTGGCGGACCCCACAACGGAATATTTGTCGGATATAGAAAACGACAGAAATAACCTTTTTAAATAAAAATAGTCAACGGAACTGTTAAAATACCGGTGATAAAAGAATAGTAGCATACGGTAGTTATTGGTATTTTCTGTAGCACTCGGTACTCTACAGTAACACACGGTATTGCATAGTGTCTCATATTTTTGGTCTGATAATTGACACCGTAATTGTTACGCATCATTTCATCGATAATTGTCACTGCATAATATTTTATATTATCAATTCAATAATTGTTGTTACACAGTATTTTGCATTATTGATTTAATAATTGTCATTACACTGTATTTTATATCATTGAGTCAATAATTGTTGTTGCACTGTTTTTAAAATTATTGAACCTAATAATTGTCACAGTAACATATGCACAGTAATTCACATTATTGAATCAATAATTGTCATTACACAGTAACGTATGCTTTATTTTACATTATTGTTATCTCTATTATGATGTTATTTAAACAGTTGTATTTCATTAATTTATTGACTTGATATCTAAGAGCTAACTATACTGTATTTATAACAATTAGTCATAATAATTGAATTGATAAAGTTATTTGTTTATAATATAAAGTTAGGTGATTATTAGGTGATATGAAATGAATGGTGTAGATTAAAGTGTGAATTATTGTTGAATAATTGAATTGATTTGTTTATAATATAAAGTTAGGTGATTATTAGGTGATATGAAATGAATGGTGTAGATTAAAGTGTGAATTATTGTTGAATAATTAAATTGATTTGTTTATAATATAAAGTTAGGTGATTATTAGGTGATATGAAATGAATGGTGTAGATTAAAGATAATATAATATTTGAAATGGATGGTGTAGATTAAAAGATGATCTTTAAATGAATGGTTTAGATTAAATGAATGATAAGATTTTTGGCTATAAATAGAAGCCTTAACTTAAGGATTTTTCATAAACTTCCTTACTTGTTCTTTCTTTCTCTCTCTAAATACTTCTTGTGAAAGTTCTCTCTAAGTGTGCTTAAGTCATCTTGAGTATTTGTGAAGATCTATAAGTATACGTATACTGTTCAAGTTAATCAACCTCATTTAAATCAATATCCAGTCACGTGTTGAGGTAAGGGATACCATCTTTTTCATCTTCCATTATTCAAACATACTATGGTAAGGGATTATCATTATTTGATTCTCGATAATAATATTGTTTCTTCCTTACTCATAAGACGTGCCTTTTATTTCCATGTATTAAATTGTGGGAATAACCTTACGGAGCGGATTGCCGCCTGTTGGTGAATAACCTTTCGTATTCATTCATTATTAATCTCTGAGAATAACCTTACGGAGCGGATTGCCGCCTGTTTGGTGAATAACTCTTTGTACTCAAATTCTATTAAATTGTGGGAATAACCTTACGGAGCGGATTGCCGCCTGTTGGTGAATAACCCTTTGTATTAATTTCCTTCACCTTTTGTTAATCAAACCTGCTACGGTAAGGGATATTATTTTCTTTCATACTCCTAAATCGAAATTTATTATGGAACTATTACTTCTATAATTCCTGAAAATATTATATGTTCCATAATAGTTGAACTTCATTATTTCAACTGAACCTTCCTATTTACGTGAACCTTTCTATTGAATTGTAACCGTTATTCTGAACTGTGGATCTTGAATATCATTTTTAAATTTCACTCCACATCATGTTGACAATTTGGACATTATTTGAATCTGTACAAAGTAAACTTCCGATACTTATTGTTATCCTATTTCTTCTGTTCATCATTTATATCATTCTAATCATCCAAAAATCAAGCTGTTGTGAATATCTGTGGCCGGGGGCACAGATGTGATATTTTTGTTGAACAGATGATAGGTTAAAGGCGATATAATAGGTTAAAGGCGATACATCTGTTCGGTGTCTTTTATGGCACGTGGTGAATGTTCTCTTTGGCCCGTAGTGCAAAGATGAACTGTTGTTTGGTATGATTATGACCAAAGGCTGAATCTGGTATAATCATGACCGTTGGTGCTATATTGAATATCTTTGGCCCGTAGTACAAAGATGAACTGTTGATGTGCATGATTATGATCAGGAACTGTGAATTTGTATTATCTTGACTAATGATATTTCAGATGATAAAAGTTGATGATGTTTTTCCTAAAAAGAGAACCGAGTGGACATTATAGTCTGCATTATTCTTCTAATAGATTACTCATTCCGCTGCTATTATTGATCTGAACGTTGTTTAAGAATTTAACTGCAGTTTTTGATATAAACCTTGTAGTCTATTGTATTCTATCAAGAACTCAACTGTTGAAGACTAATGATAATTTATTCGTCATTATCTTAGTCATGATATTCTTTACTGGGCTATTTGAGCTCACCCTTTCTTTTGTTCCATTGTTTTTCAACAGGAGATGAAAACATAACAGGGTCTAGCCGGGGAATGGAGTGAGGGTTCGAGGAATAGTTATCATAGTCTTCACGTTTTGTAAAATAGTGTGGCAATAATAGTGAAGACTTAGTTGTGTATTATTATACACTGTATTGTTGTACGTTGTGCTTTGTTGTAATAATTTTGTTGTAGTATTTTGACGACTCAAGTTTGGGCTGTGTGGGCCCAGATTTGGGGGCGTCACAAGAGAAACCCAAATTGATTTTTTTTTTAAATTTAGAATATTAATCTATATTTAAGCCTTTTAATTAAGATCCATAAATTTAAAGAAACCTAGCATTACACTTTACTAGACAATCAATCCCCACTAATTCCGGTTACGTACGTACTCCTGAGAATGATCCGCAATTAAAGAACCTAATTCACCGACCAACTAATAGTATCATCTCCATCAGCACCTTCCATAATATATATTCTTTCTGTACTCCATACAAGAGTCTTGTTCATAAAATTTATTAGTATATTCTTAATAAGAATAAATAAAAAAAATTGGCGCTTGTAAGTAGTATTTCTAATTTTAACGTTCGAATTAGCGACCCACGTTGCCACAAACACCTTTCGACCTACTGGCTTTATAAAATTAATTACGGATATTATGAAGATATATATTTCTTTTATCTTTAAATTTAAGTATTTATATTAATTAGTATCGATGAAATAATAATAAATTTTTGATAATAAATTTAAAGAGATAGTCTCCTTTTATATTACAATTAATTAAAAAAATTGAACCGTCTTTTTAAAACAAAAATTAGTAAATGTACAAAAGTCAGAAATTTAATGGGACAGCCATTTTAGTACGGATGGATTATCTTTTTGAAAAACAGATACACGACATGAATCACAATTCACAGATATTGGACCGTTGGCCGATATATATCAATCAAACTAGGGAAAAAGAAACTAAAAAAAAGGTTTTCAGGTGAGAGGTAGAAGAAGCCCAACTGAATCTATTTATTCTCGTAACAGATATAACTTCCAGTCAATGTTTAGTTATACATCCCATGCATGATGAAACAACTTTCGTTTACTTCAATAAACTGCAAGAAACTGATAAATCTGCCTGCTTGCTGCAGAGAATTATGTACTACTACTATATGCATGCTAGCTGAGAAAGCAGCCATATTGCTTAACCGTTTTAAATTAAAGTTATATTTTAAAATTAAAATTACATTTTTAATTTAGATTATAAGTGACATAAGTTTTTATTATTATGTCATTACTTTAATTGTAAGCTAATTGAATAATCTCAGCTATGACATTTTAGCTAGTTAGTACCAACAAAAATATTTAGAAAAATAATTTCTTAAAAAAATATTTGTTTTAAAAATGTATTTTTTTAATTTGTTTGAAGGGATAGTATCTGTCTGTCAGAAGCACAAAAGAACAAATAAGAGGAAAAGCATATACTGGAGTAGTATTTGTTGAATTTGATCAGCTGAGGATCTAAATAAAACAGAACACACTCCCCCACGCAGTCTGAAAATGCTTTCTTGGACTACTTAACTTAGCTTGTTGTGTCCGTCATCTATCTTTGACCCACCCCCTGTGTTATGCAGTCTTTACGTGAATCTTGGGGCACAAATGTCGATAATTATATTACTACTACTATTTCTGTGTTCAAAGATCAAACATCAATTTGGTTTAATTTTAAGGTTCCAACTTTAATTTGAATTAGATATAGTAATACTTTGTTTAGAATTGAATGGACTATTTGGCGTCTTTTGAGACTCTTGTCGATTTGATTTTCTTAATTAATTGGCAGTACTATTAGGAAATAATTAGGTAAAGATTGCTCCTAAATGGAAATGGTCAGACAATCAAGCTCCAGTACGGAGTAGTAGATTTCTTGAAGAATGTACATACAGTTATTCTCGGGAATATTAATTTTAATGAAAGGAAATTCTACTTGAGTTAATTTCCCAAGGAATAGAGTAATGGAACACATGGCTATCAATATTAATGAAATTCACCCTTTTAATCACCAAATTAATACGGCTTATAAACAAATTGGACCTACAGTACGTATGGTCCCAAAGATATCTACCATTAAATGCCACTATCACTATTATGGAAAAACATACTAGCCACTACTATTATTTTCCCTTGTCTCAATTTAATATCTAGATCAAATTTAGCAAGGGTAGCAAAGAAAAAAGTTTGTTATAAAAATGTTTTTTCAATGTTTGGTGAATAGTAATGAAATTTTTCTTTCACTTTGAATATAAATTGATCATAAGCCATGCATGTTTGGAACCTTAATTAACCTACATATTGAAGAAACACTACCTAGGTTTCTAAAATTGTGACACGAACAATTTCATTTGTTAAAATCGTTGCACCTACACTATGCTCGATCCATATATATTCCATTGAACATTTTGAATTCCCAATAATTGATCTGAATGCTTAGCAACATCTTAGGCACCCAAGAAATGAACGTTGTCCACTTACATATTACTCCCTCCTTCTGTAATGTTAGTCGTCTAAGAAGAATTTTTTTCCCCATAATATAAGTCGTCAAGGATAAATTATCTTCATACTTTACCCTAAAATCTCATTTTAACGCTACCACCCTAATTTCCAGGTTAATACATTTCTCTAAAAAAAAACCTCAACTCTCTCACTTTGTTTACTCCAAAAAAACAAAAGAAAAAAAAACCCTTCGATTTCTCTTCTATCAATTGTTCTTTGAATTCTTCTATGGAGGGAGGTGTTTAAAATTTTAGAATATAATTTTGGAGGGAGATAAGAAGAGGTTATGACGTAAAATAAAATTAAAATGGTTAAAAAACAAAAAACGCTGAAGAATGACCGAGGGGAGATCAAAGGAAGTGAAAAATAGTTGCATGCTAGTTTACTAAAAGAAATTTAGCTGATCAAGATCTAAGTAAGAGACAAATAGAGAGGAGGAGGACGAGTATTAGGGATAAAAATATAATTTTACAGCAAACTTAATTACTAACATAACTATTAAAAAGATTTTTTAATTTTCAAAATTATGTCTTAAATGACTTATATAAAAGAAAGGAAAGAGTAGTTTTTGTCATTAAATGAAAATCAGCTGTGGCAGTAGCTAGCCTAAAACCTGTCTGTCATGCAATCACTTTGACGGCAACAGAATTGTAACGTACAAGTCTTCTAATGCCTACGTACAACCAGTTTGAATATTGTACAAATAGAAGTCTTAATACTCAATGTGTATGGTCATTGGCCTTGCAACAAATTAAGAAACTGCATAAAATCCTATTTCAATATGCATGCGGAAACATGACACCTGATTTTACAGCCCTAGGCATTATGCTGTAGTGATCGAGTTGGCCTTACTAGAATTAATATTCTCAATGCAAATGGACTAATAACTTTAAGGAGATCGATATTGTAATTAAGCTCATCCCAAAGTATAATTAAATAGTAGCTGTTTCAACCATATATAACTTGCTTTTGTTACTCGGTACTCTTGACATATATCAAGCAAAATGTATAAATTAAATTAACTTTGAAAAAAACAAACTGCGCTTTTCATTTGATAGAGATCTGGTGGAATATAAATTAATTAAGATAATAGCTATCCCCATTGTGATGATTTTGTGAAAGATAAGCTCTTCATGTCTAATATATAAAGGTAGCTACAAAGAACTCAAGAAACTCCAGTAGTACACCGATCACTTCAGTAGAAGTCACAAAACAAAGCAACAATACATGCAAAATCAAATGAAGAACACAACATTAACCTAGCTACCATTTCTAGTGTTTCGACTGGATCATAGAAAAAGAAATTCCTTGCTAATATTTGAATTAAAAGTAGTCCTCCATCTAAAATCAAACCAAACCGGTCAACCCAAGGACCCTGACTAACCTTGTACCCGAATCTCTTCATCTGAAGCCTAATTAAATTCCTAATACAACTCTAAGCTTCACTATGCATGGGATCGAGTTTAAAAGATGAACAAAATATCTTATTAGCGATTGGTTGTTGAAGAAGAGTTAAATCCTGAAAGATCTGTCCATGCAGCAGTACCACTACTATTCCAGTGATTATCACTTCCTCCTTCAACTGATCCCAAGAACTGCGCCCTCCCTAAATTCGACTCATGACAATCTTGATTATTACTATTATTATTACTCTTACCGGCCTCCATTTTCACTAATGCCTGAGAAAACATAGAAGGATTTGACAATTTGGCACCAACATAACCACCTGATCCTTGATAATAATTAGGATACAGTATCCCTCCTTGCGTCGTTGGATCAAATCCACCCAAAAAATTAGGGATAAATTGCTGCCCTTGCCCTTGCTGCAGCCGCCACTCCTCCACCCCTCCTCCACTCGACAAAACTGAAC
Source organism: Hedera helix (assembly GCA_947179155.2). Classification (NCBI taxonomy): domain Eukaryota; kingdom Viridiplantae; phylum Streptophyta; class Magnoliopsida; order Apiales; family Araliaceae; genus Hedera; species Hedera helix. Next base: position 46,908,876 of record OX359268.1, on the reverse strand, counting down.
CAACTCCACCACCACCACCAAATAAGTTACTTCCTATTTGGAAATTCATCTCACCTGTCGCCCCAACCGGAGCCGAAATTCCACCATAACTCATGCCTGTTTCACCCGGACCATAGTGGCTCAAAGGAGACATGAAACGTAGTTGTGAAATTTCTGATGTGAGGCCTCCTAATATGTTGTTCTTATTATTACAGGGAAGTGTTGAACTAGTAGTGGAACTGGAATTAGCTGCTGTTTCGCTATTGGTCGGAGACTTTGAAGTATTACTACTAGTTGCTTTACTGCTTCTTTTGTTCCTCCTACAGCCACCTCCCACCGGCACGCTCCTTAGAGCGCCGCCTCTAGTCCAATACCTTCTACACGTCTTGCAAAAGTGGCGCGGCTGTGACAGGCTATAGTTGTTGTAGTAACAGAACTTCGTGTTTGTTGATTCGCATCTTGGGCATTTTAGGGCAGTTTCTGGCATAGGTATGTTGGCCATCCGAGCACGGTCAGCCATGGAGCCTGGCCTGATGGAGCCGGCGCCACCAGCTCCATGAGGTTGTGGAGGCGGCGGCGGAGGTGGTGGTGGTGAAATTGGACCGGTGCTTCCGGTTCCATAATTTGGTTGCTGCAAGAAAAAAAATTAAACAAAGGAGAAAATGAATTATGTGGTATATTCAAATCAAGGCAGCTATTAAAGATGCTTGAATCAAATAAATTAAAGCTAGCAAGAGATTGTTAAAAGGGGAAGATAGGAATATTTTCTTCCTTTTTTTTAACTTTTGAGATTTTTGCTTGTTAAACCATAGGTAGACATGGAATATTGAAAGATATTAAGGAAGAAATTAAATAAATTATACCATTAATTACCTGTTGCCAGTTGGCTGGATCAAGATAAGCTGAAATGGTGGAAAAAACCATGGTTCAATTCAATTCTTAGTTGATATCTTTAATTCTTTCTCTTTAGTAAAGGTTGTGGGTTGTGGAGGTGTAGTGGAGAATCACATCAACAAGCAGGGCTTAGCAAAAGAGAAGATATATATATATAGAGAGAGAGATAAAGGTAGGGAGAATGAGAATAAGGAGCTAAAATAAAAGAGGGGGCTTTATGTTATATATAGTATACTAACTAACTACAGTACTCGTATACTAGTATCGACAAGTTTTTCTTAATTTGTTCTCAGTCTGTCTAGTTTTGTTGTTTTTGCTTTTTAGGGTTTCGAGGGAGGGAGTCATCTTTCTTAGTGCTTAAGCTTCCTATTGGTGCTGTGCAATGCTATTTTGCTTTGGGCAGTGACGAAGTCAGCCACTATTTTTAGTGAGATCAAAATTAGCTTTTAGGTGAAAATTAATTTAATGGGAGTTAATTTTTTTTAGATAATTTTTTATTTTTTGGATAGTATATAGAGTATATCTAGCCTTCTAAAAAAAAAATTAGAGGTATATTTTATTTTTTAATCCGTTATGAAATTATATATATATATATATATATATATATATATATATATATATATATATATATATGTAACTTTAAACTATAAAACATATTAAAATTTTAACATGACAGTATTTATATACTAGGTAGATCAAGTATTATAATACCACCATTATTAAATTTCTAACAAATATTAGGAATATGTTAAAAATTATAATAAAATTTTATTTTAAAGATTTTCGTCATAGAAATATGTATATAATTTTAAAAAAAAATGAGTATTTGATTAGAATAAAATTTAATCATTAATAACTTTATAGTCTGTATTGACCCTTAATAAATTTTTTCAATTACAAATTTGTTCGTAAATACTTGATTCCTTAAATACTTACTTGAAAATTTTATAAAATTTTAATTTGACCCAATATATTATAAAACTTGTAAATTTTTAGTGGGATCAATTTAAATATTACACCTAATTTTTTTAAATATGTAATATATTAAAAAAAAAAAATCAGAGCTCAACACCTAGCTTCATCAGTGGCTTTGGGGGGATAGTTTAGTATTTATTGGTTTTCCTCTTGCATGAAAAATAGTTGTAATTTTATGTATCATGATTTGGAGAGAGAGAGACTGTGCTCGCTCGCATATGCTCTCTCCATCAAAGTGTTTTATTTATATAAAAAAAAATTAAATGTTAAGAACATACTATTTTTTATATTTTAAAATATAAGAATAAAGTTAATGTGACGCCCCCAAATCTGGGCCCACACAGCCTAAACTTGAGTCGTCAAAAGACTACAACAAAATTATTACAACAAAGCACAACGTACAACAATACAGTGTATAATAATACACAACTAAGTCTTCACTATTATTGCCACACTATTTTATAAAACGTGAAGACTATGATAACTATTCCTCGGACCCTCACTCCATTCCCCGGCTAGACCCTGTTATGTTTTCATCTCCTGTTGAAAAACAATGGAACAAAAGAAAGGGTGAGCTCAAATAGCCCAGTAAGAAATATCATGACTAAGATAATGACGAATAAATTATCATTAGCCTTCAACAGTTGAGTTCTTGATAGAATACAATATAATACAAGGTTTATATCAAAAACTGCAGTAAAATTCTTAAACAATGTTCAGATCAATAATAGCAGCGGAATGAGCAATCTATTAGAAGAATAATGCAGATTATAATGTCCACTCGCTTCTCTTTTTCGTAAAAACATCATCAACTTTTATCATCTGAAATACCATTAGTCATGATAATAAAAATTCACAGTTCCTGATCATAATCATGCAAATCAACAGTTCGTCTTTGCACTACGACCAAATATATTCAATATAGCACCAACGGTCATGATTATACCAGATTCAGCCTTTGGTCATAATCATACCAATCAACAGTTCATCTTTGCACTACGGGCCAAAGAGAACATTCACCACGTGCCATAAAAGACACCGAACAGATATATCGCCTTTAACCTATTATATCGCCTTTAACCTATCATCTGTTCAACAAATATATCACATCTGTGCCCCCGTGTAAGACCCCGAATTTTATGAAATACAAAATTTAATTTTTCTTCATATATATTTTTTTGAAACAGTAAGTGGTTAAATCGATAAAGTTAAAAGTTAAGGATGTTATGTGCAAATTTTATTTTGTCGGACAATATTCGCTTTGTCGGGGAATATTCGTTTGGTCCGACGGCGCCGAAATAACAAATTATTGGTGGACCCCACAACGGAATATTTGTCGGATATAGAAAACGACAGAAATAACATTTTTAAATAAAAATAGTCAACGGAACTGTTAAAATACCGGTGATAAAAGAATAGTAGCATACGGTAGTTTTTGGTATTTTCTGTAGCACACGGTACTCTACAGTAACACACGGTATTGCATAGTGTCTCATATTATTGGTCTGATAATTGACACCGTAACTGTTACGCATCATTTCATCGATAATTGTCACTGCATAATATTTTATATTATCAATTCAATAATTGTTGTTACACAGTATTTTGCATTATTGATTTAATAATTGTCATTACACTGTATTTTATATCATTGAGTCAATAATTGTTGCTGCACTGTTTTTAAAATTATTGAACCTAATAATTGTCACAGTAACATATGCACAGTAATTCACATTATTGAATCAATAATTGTCATTACACAGTAACGTATGCTTTCTTTTACATTATTATTATCTCTATTATGATGTTATTTAAACAATTGTATTTCATTAATTTATTGACTTGATATCTAAGAGCTAACTATACTGTATTTATAACAATTAGTCATAATAATTGAATTGATAAAGTTATTTGTTTATAATATAAAGTTAGGTGATTATTAGGTGATATGAAATGAATGGTGTAGATTAAAGTGTGAATTATTGTTGAATAATTGAATTGATTTGTTTATAATATAAAGTTAGGTGATTATTAGGTGATATGAAATGAATGGTGTAGATTAAAGTGTGAATTATTGTTGAATAATTGAATTGATTTGTTTATAATATAAAGTTAGGTGATTATTAGGTGATATGAAATGAATGGTGTAGATTAAAGTGTGATTTATTGTTGAATAATTAAATTGATTTGTTTATAATATAAAGTTAGGTGATTATTAGGTGATATGAAATGAATGGTGTAGATTAAGATAATATAATATTTGAAATGGATGGTGTAGATTAAAAGATGATCTTTAAATGAATGGTTTAGATTAAAGGAATGATAAAATTTTTGGCTATAAATAGAAGCCTTAACTTAAGGATTTTTCATAAACTTCCTTACTTGTTCTTTCTTTCTCTCTCTAAATACTTCTTTGTGTAAGTTCTCTCTAAGTGTTCTTAAGTCATTCCTAGTTTTGAAATCTTTTGCATTTTCCTTTGAATTCCCGAGTGGAATTTTCTTATGTACAGTAACTCTTTCGAAAAATCATAGTAAATTCATTATTTGTCAGAATTTAATGAATTAAAATCCTGTCTCTTCAGTTTTTCGTCCTCTACAACTTTGAAGAAGGAAGAAAAGTCATCTGAAATCATCTTCATGCCTTAAAATACTAAAAACCGTAACCTATTCTGATTTTCGTCACTATTTTCAGTCTTAGTTTTGAAAATTCATAACTCATTCATATTAACTCCGAATTGAGTGATTCTTGAGTCTATGCCGCCTATCTTTACGAGAGTAACATTATTTTAAAAACATAAAGAGATTTTAAAAACTCTAGAAGACTCAAAAGTCAGATTCTTTACTGCTACATAGACAAACAAGGAAGGATTTGTTCGGCTAATAAACTTTTAAACTTGATATTGTGAAACAAGTTTATTAGCCGAACAAATCCTTCCTTGTTTGTCTATGTAGCAGTAAAGAATCTGACTTTTGAGTCTTCTAGAGTTTTTAAAATCTCTTTATATTTTTAAAATAATGTTACTCTCGTAAAGATAGGCGGCATAGACTCAAGAATCACTCAATTCGGAGTTAATATGAATGAGTTATGAATTTTCAAAACTAAGACTGAAAATAGTGACGAAAATCAGAATAGGTTACGGTTTTTAGTATTTTAAGGCATGAAGATGATTTCAGATGACTTTTCTTCCTTCTTCAAAGTTGTAGAGGACGAAAAACTGAAGAGACAGGCTTTTAATTCATTCAATTCTGACAAATAATGAATTTACTACGATTTTTCGAAAGAGTTGTTGTATATAAAAAAATTCTACTCGGGAATTCAAAGAAGAATGCAAAAGATTTCAAAACTAGGAATGACTTAAGAACACTTAGAGAGAACTTACACAAAGAAGTATTTAGAGAGAGAAAGAAAGAACAAGTAAGGAAGTTTATGAAAAATCCTTAAGTTAAGGCTTCTATTTATAGCCAAAAATCTTATCATTCCTTTAATCTAAACCATTCATTTAAAGATCATCTTTTAATCTACACCATCCATTTCAAATTTTATATTATCTTTAATCTACACCATTCATTTCATATCACCTAACTTTATATTATAAACAAATAACTTTATCAATTCAATTATTCAACAATAATTCACACTTTAATCTACACCATTCATTTCATATAACCTAACTTTATATTATAAACAAATAACTTTATCAATTCAATTATTCAACAATAATTCACACTTTAATCTACACCATTCATTTCATATCACCTAATAATCACCTAACTTTATATTATAAACAAATAACTTTATCAATTCAATTATTATGACTAATTGTTATAAATACAGTATAGTTAGCTCTTAGATATCAAGTCAATAAATTAATGAAATACAACTGTTTAAATAACATCATAATAGAGATAACAATAATGTAAAATAAAGCATACGTTACTGTGTAATGACAATTATTGATTCAATAATGTGAATTACTGTGCATATGTTACTGTGACAATTATTAGGTTCAATAATTTTAAAAACAATGCAACAACAATTATTGACTCAATGATATAAAATACAGTGTAATGACATTTATTAAATCAATAATGCAAAATACTGTGTAACAACAATTATTGAATTGATAATATAAAATATTATGCAGTGACAATTATCGATGGAATGATGCGTAACAGTTACGGTGTCAATTATCAGACCAATAATATGAGACACTATGCAATACCGTGTGTTACTGTAGAGTACCGTGTGCTACAGAAAATACCAAAAACTACCGTATGCTACTATTCTTTTATCACCGGTATTTTAACAGTTCCGTTGACTATTTTATTTAAAAAGGTTATTTCTGTCGTTTTCTATATCCGACAAATATTCCGTTGTGGGGTCCACCAATAATTTGTTATTTCGGCGCCGTCGTACGGCACGAATATTCCCCGACCAAACGAATATTCCCCGACAAAGCGAATATTGTCCGACAAAATAAAATTTGCACATAACATCCTTAACTTTTAACTTTATCGATTTAACCACTTACTTTTTCAAAAAAAATATATATGAAGAAAAATTAAATTTTGTATTTCATAAAATTCGGGGTCTTACAATTAACTTTTCAAAATTACTATGAAATATATATATTTTCAAAATTAAAATTAATGCAATTTATTTAATTACTTATTAAAACCATAAACCTTGTAACTATTATTGCTTTTAATTAGTTTATAATTTTTATAATTGTATTATTTAAAATTAAATTAATTAGCATTAATTTTAAATTTATTAATATCTCAAATTAAATCAAAAGTTTAATATTGATATTTTATTTTACTGTTATTTTGGGGTATATATATGTTTAAAAAGGTACTAAGCAAACGAGTTAATTTGATAGTAATGTAACGTAATGCAACTTTGGAGTTAATAGTAATAAAGAAATGTAAAGAAATAAATAATGAAAAAAAGGCAAGTCTTGGTGCTTTGGTTCATTCCTAAGTGTCCCGTCCCGACCAGAGAACCTTTCTTCTCCTCTCCGGTCTGTTCCTTTCCCAGTTAGGCAGTTACCCCCCACTCTCTCTCTCTCTCTACTTCGCATGGGAGTACTGTACATCCATAACATACCCTACATACTCTCTCTCTCTCTCTCTCTCTCTCTCTCTCTCTCTCTATATATATATATATATATATATATATATATATATATATATATATATATATATATACATGAATCTCACAATAAAAAAAGTCATAAAAAATAATAATATATAATAATAATAATAATAATAATAATAATAATAATAATAATAATAATAATACTAATTTAAAAGAGAAATTTACAATTAAATGAATTTGTTAAATAAAAAATACATAAGAAAGATACTTCATACCTCACACCTTGTAATTAACAACAAAAACATTTATCTATCTATTTTTGTGTTTCTATATATAGAGGTATGGTGTATTCTATATGTACTCCCAAAGTAGAGAGGGTGAGACGTGAGGTAAGAAAGAGTAATTCTCCACAATGGTGACCGGGTGACAAAATAGTGATTCTAAGTTCAAAATAGTATCCCGCCCTGGACTCTTTAAACGCTCCCCGCTCCGGCCTACCCCGACCTATGCCTACAGGTCATCCTAGGAAACACTACATCCCAAATTCCACCCCACGGCCCACGGGTCCTGATTCTTTGATTAATAATTACCATCATAAATGTTTTAGTTTAACATTGATGGTCAAATTAATTATTTTTAAAATTAATAAATCTATAAAAAATAAGGATATACGCCAAATATTTAGGAGCATAATAAATTAAGGAGAATTTACTATTAATGTAAAGTTTTGTAATTTAAAATTTTTATATAAATATTTTTAATAATTAATTTTAAAAATTATGAATTTAAAAATTAAAGTTAATCTAAGACGTTTATTATAGGACAGTAATTATTAATAAGTATACAAGTACAAATTTCTTTTTAATTATATGTACTAGTTGTAAGAATAATTATAAATATATTCCGGGCCGGGGTGGGAAAGAGATGAACAGAGGATAACGGATAATTAACCCGACACAAAGCTCAAATTTTTGCTGTGTTCTGACCCAGGTCACAAAAATCTCCCTCAGGATCGGGTTAAGTGACACGCCAAGCCCAAATAACAGAGCTACTAGACGGATGGGTCAATTGAAGTCCTTAAATTTTCTGTAATAGTACATCTTCGGTAATTAACGTGTCAAATTGCACTAAACGGTGGCATTATATTTTAGAGGATGAGTTGAAAATGGTTACAGTATTCAGTATGGGCGTGCTGCCACAAGACCACAATGGTCAATGGACCACCGTCTGCATGTCTAGTATAGATCGATTATAGTCTGCTTGAATAATACATTGTTTATGATATATGGCACCAAACTTCAAAGATGACCATCGTTGCAGGATTCTAATTCATCAACACTTCACAAAGAATTTAGTACCACAAAATGCAATGGTAACACTATTTACACTGTTTAGCTCTGAAATTTTCACAACTAAGGAGCTTTAATACAAGTCTTTCTAGTCTCTTTGAACTTACAGATAGTTTAATTGCATCTGAACTTCCATAAACCATACAAGGATCTTTACCTAGAACAGAGTTTCCCACACACCAACCCCTAGGAGTAAGCCGGCCACTAGATCTCCTCAACATTTCCTCATCTATCTTGTTGAAAACTGGATCATCCTTGGCAAATTTACGAACAAAAGGGGCACCGCTCTGGACCATGGCCGCAAAATGTTCCACTGTTAAGACTCATTGGGTGTTGCTTCGGTGGATTATCCCATTTAATGTAATGCAAGTCATGGTTCACTGTTGTGTTTTGATAATCCTTGTGGTTACACACAACCGAGTGGAAGTATCCCTCAGGAGATGACAAGAAATTTGTGTAGTACATGAGAAGAGCGCGAGGGAGATTATCCCATCCCCAAACACTAAATTCAAGAAATGATCATGAAAGCATCACCCATGCAGACCCTGGAGATGGAAGACTAAAGTTTAAAGTAAAAATAAAGGCAAATATAAGATTTGAAGCATTTACAATTTACTCCATATAAGTTTATGCAACGATTGATAAGTAAATCTAAAACGCTCTATAAAAAATCCTAACATACATAAAACAAGACACAGGGAATGCCAATTAATATAGCTAAATAAGTGTCTTGTGTATGTCAACTAAGGAATGACATGTCATAATATCAATGAAAATACACTTAATGTGACACTATAATTAGAAACAACTTAACTAGTTTTAACTATATCTCATCTAATTTTGACTATATTTTTTTAGAAAATTATTCTCAACGTACCACATTCTAAATAAACATATTTCATATCAACTAAGCGATTCAAATAAATATACATCTACGGTACTTCATACCACTAAAAGTGATGTTTTCCGTTCCTTATTTCCTTATTTCATTTCACGTATCACATCGAATCACTATCTAGATAACATTGCCACAAACTATTCTAAGCTAATGCCAAAACTTAGCTATAAGTAATCACGAAAACTTCTCCTCATCCTCCTCTTACAATCGCAGTAAGCAATATACACTATTGCAGGGGATCATATAGGCAGCCTTCATCCAGAGAGCAAGCTCCAGTGATGTTGCGTTTATGAATTTTATTTTCCCCTTTCAATTTTTGGACTCCTGAGCATACCTCTTCAGAGTTTTGACTAACTAACAACTTTACTAAGTGTTTGTTCCTCTAACAGCTTATGGGAGTTTGGTGCATTTAGAGATTCAAATGCATTTGAGAATTTTATTCATCTAAATAGAACTTATTCTAAATGTAATTTATTTAACTCATAGACTTAGTGTTTGGGGTACAAACGCACTGCTCCATTTTTTATGAGGTACATTTGGACCTGCAGACACTCCAAACACTACCGCTATAAACGCTAGCAACCCAACATGATTTAAATAAAAGATTATGCAAATTTAAGAGTTATTTTGTTTCCTAAGCCTATCATAGTATTCTCCCAAAGTAACATTTAATGGTTCTACTTACATTTATCAAATTCATTATAAATGATGAGTGAGTTTTGTGCTTACGAATTGGGTATATTTAACTTCATAAATTGTGAATTTTCGAGTATTTTATGTTACTTTTTATGTGTTTTATTGTTTTTGTATAGGAAAAGGGGAATAGGGAACAAAGAAGTGAATTTGCAGTCAAAAGGAGCAGCTGATCAGCGCTGAGGCGCATAAGAGGGGCGCTGTGACGCGGGACTTACAGAAGCTTGACATGTGCAGGAAGATGATGGAGTGCCTAGGCGATAGAGGAGAGCGCTGCGGCGCTTGGGGATGGAAGAAGCAGTGTTGCGGCGCTGGGTGTAGGCACTGCGGCGTGCTGCGTCGAGTTGCCGAGTTGAATGCTGTGCTTGTTGAATTGCAGTATGAAACCAAGTCTGCTAGGTTTTTTTACAAGGGGCCATATAAATACACAACAAGAGGCTGCTAGAGAGATATACAAGAACAAGGATTATTGAAGACAAGAAGAAAAAGAAGCAACACAAAGGAGAGCAAGAATTGAAGGCAGAGTTGTAGAGATCAAGAATTGCGTCTATACAGTTTTTATCTCTATTCTTTTCTTTTAATTTTTGTAATTTTAAGACGTTGAATACTTTGTGGATGATGATGTCGTTAGTATTTATGAACTAAATTTTTATTTAGTTTGAATTAAATTACTATCTTTTTAATTATTGTTAATCGTATGCAAGTCGTTTATCATATTTTGTGATTCATGTTTTAATTGCTTGGACAGTAATTAATTTGGTAACCTATATGAAAAATAGATTATATGGTTACATCTGAATATGATAACATGTATCTAGTTTATTCTTTTTAGAATTGAATAACGTGATTTGTACATAGGATAATAATATACCTATATACTGCATGTAACTGTTAAGAGAATTCGAGTTTAATGAATATGTTCTAATTTATTTCGCACAGGAATATAGTGATTTAATTAAAAGGGATATTTTTATCTGCTAATCGGAAGAGGCTTATAAATAATTTTGAATTATCAACTAACGATTTGTTATGATTATTTAATTAAAAAAGGAGTGAAGAAATTCGGACGAGGCATTGGGAGAAATTTTAGTCTTAAGTTTACTTAATCTGATATTAATCCTTGGTCAATAGTTTAGTTGTTAATTAAATAGTTTTTATTTTATAATTTTAATTCATTAGTTTAAATAAGTTTGATTTTGTAAAATTTTAGTAATTCGGTAGTTATTAGTAATAATTCCTTGTGAGTTCAACACTTTTTTTCCCATTATATTATTTGTTAATCGTGTATACTTGCACGTATTTGTTAATAAAGAAATTAGGCAACAATAAGCATCATACCGTTGGTTTGAATCCATTTAGCGAAGTATTATAGCATTCTTGTATGTTGAAGCAATGTACAAATATAAGAAAGGGGAAGAATTTCTTGAATACCCATGAATAGCTTGAACGAAGCAGGCATGGATCTTTTCTCTTTGGCCCAAAAGACACCAGATTTCTTTGAATGATATAACCCAGGATCTATAATGATAGGCCTCCATCTCTGATTCTTGTATTCATATAATACGACAATTCAAAATTAATTTAAATTCTGAACGACAAAATAAGAACCAATACTCCACAGAGAAAAATTCAAAAATGAAGAATTTCATGCTCACTCTTTCCAACCAATGCTACTCGTGTGCTCAAGGAAGTTCAGATCCCTAGGCAAATACGAGAAAATGTGCAGCATATCTGGAACAATAAAATTAAATATTTACTACATGTCGGACAAACACATACTAATAACTAACAAAAACCTTAAGTAGTAACTCTGACTCCCTAGTCCAGGTTTCATCACATCTTATAGGCATAGCTTCACCATGGTTATCCATATGTTTCATTCCATCAAACAAACTTACAGTGTTGCCAACAAGAAGGCCCATTTTCTACTAAATAATCCCCCCCCCCAAAATTCATAATGAGAGCGTACAAATATCCTTCTTACTACTTCCCAAAACAGGGTCCATTTTCAAAAACGAACCAACTAAATATCATTATATATTTATATTTAAGAATATTGAAGTCAACTTTTTCTTAAAAACTTCGAACTTTAAAAGCAGATTCCTATTTTGGGACCCGAGGTATCATTTGTAAACACCCTTGGCTCAATTTTATGCAATTGCAAGATAAACTAACAATTTTAAAGCACATCTATACTTTAATAGGAACATATCAAACATCTTTAATCAAAAATCAAATAGAAGGTCGTTTCATTTATTAGGGTTTTCGAGAGAGCAAAAAGAGGAGGGAAAGTGTGGAGATGAGTAGGGAAGGCATTATCAGCAATTTTTTTATCGGAGAAATATCGAATAGGAGGTCGTTTCATTTATTAGGGTTTTGGATCAGAGCATGAAAGAGCTAATTTTGACGGAGGAGATTTGGGAGCGGGTCTTTTCGTCGGTCCGACCAACAGATTTAGCTGTTTGTCTAGATTTTGGGTTGTCGGTTCTAATTGTTGCTTTTGTGTATTGGCTTTAAGTAGAAGTGTTTGACGAGTTCGGTGTTTGAGTATGGTTTTTTACACTTTTAAGAGGGAAAATTTATTGAATATTTCGAAAAAAAGAAAAGAAAATCTAATCTTATGTATTTTCTAATTTAATTATTTTAGTTATAGTTCTCAAATATAATTAAAAAGGAGATTGTATTTTATTTATTATTTTACTCTTACATTTTTGAAACGGATGAAGTATTTTACTCTTTTTTATATGTAACTATATATCATGATAAAATAAGAAAACAGGAGCTTGAGAGTTTCTGACGATAAAATCTTATCCTTCTAAGCACATATAAGTTGGAGCTGACATTTAATTTTTTTATGTAATAAATTCATATATAATTATCTTTTATGTTTTATGTGACATTAATTTTATTGTACCCTTTTTACTCTAAAATTATAGACATATTTTTCTCTTAATTTTATCAAATAAAGGAGTAAAGGCACAATTGAAGTTACAAAAGGTATTTTTGATATCACTTGCTCAGAGAAATTTTTCTCGGATATTGTCTCGGACAAGTTTTCAAACACAAAATTAAACACTACTTCGATCTTAATTATTAAAAAAATAGAGCACGACACATATTTCAATGACATGCTTCACTTTTTAATGATTAAGATAGATGTAGTATTTGAATATTGTATACTTATACTTATTCGAATGTCTCAATCAAGCAAGTTAAGTATAGGCTGGTTACCAAATCAAGGATCAAATTCAAACCACTAGAAAATTTATAACCATTATTAATTTGTCATTTTGGTTCTATCTTTAACTTCCTTTATACTTTGTAATTTTGAAAAAGGCATTTTAATTTCTTGTAGGGTGGGCATCGTTGATCAAACACATTTTTACCTATGATATACTTGATTTTAAACATCTCAACCCAGTTACTGCTTTCAACCTTATGGTCGGATAGAAGTTTTTATGGTCTAGCTAGCTTCTAAAGCCTTAAATCGACAACTTTCTTACTTCTAGTTAGTCATGCACAATAGGCCGATCTGAGCTTTTCAGGCCTTGGCTGTTAACCGGGCCGGGCTTGACGCATGAAAAAGGGGCTTACTGAGGCCTGCAGGTCAGGCCAGGCCGGTTCAATCTGGTTTATTCAAAAAAAATTTAGTAATTTTAAATAATATAAAAATACCATTTAAAATTTTAAACTTAATTGATGTATTAATTAAAATTAATGTATTACAACTTACAATAATGAATTAAAATATTGTACAATTTTAAAGATATTGTATTATTTTATAATATCATTAATAACAAAAAATTATTTTTTTATGAAAAGTATTTTTTTATTATTATTATTTTACAAATGACTTTCTAGTTTTTATGCTAAGTATTTATTAAAATGAAGATGCAATGAAAGGTCTGCAAAAAATGTATGTTGCTAGCTAGATAAGAAAAATTCTTATATATTACATTACTCAATACATTTTTATGGATTTCTTTATTCATATATAAACAAACATACATGAATGAATGTATTGAAAGACGTCAATTTTATTTGGTTTATTGAATGAGTTGTTACAATAAGAAAGTTTTAGTCTACAGTGGGAGAATTGAAGTAACAAACAAAAAAAATTGACAGGCTGGGACGAGTTTTGAGTGAACCAGGTCGGGCCTCAGGACAGACTGAGCTTGTTGGCAGGCTAGGGCAGGCTGAATCTGAGCTAAGAAAATATGGATTGTTCGTGACCTGCAGGTCAAGCCGAGTCAGACCTGGCCTTAACTAAGTCGGGCTTTGCCCAGGTCGTACCAAGGCCTGGCCACAAGTCATTTGTGCATCACTACTCCTAATAATTCTCTCTCTCTCTCTCTCTCTCTCTCTCTCTCTCTCTCTCTCTCACACACACACACACACACACACACACCAAATAGGCCATTTTCCTTTCAGAATTGTTGGCCAGTAAAATTGTCTATTCAATGTCAAGATGTGCGAGTTTTTTTTAAACAAATCGAGGTATAGAAATATATTAAATTATACTTTCTCCGTCTAAATTTATTTGTCCTATTTTTTTATTTTTAAAAAAAATCTATTTGTCCTCTTTTTATTTTAATATTATTTTGACATTATTATTTTTTAATATTATCCTCATTTAACTTTATAAGAAAAAATTTAATAAAAACTATATGACATACATTAAAAATAATAACACTATTAATTTTAACATTCTAAGCACAACTATAACTTTTTTTTCTCTCTCTCCTCTATTTTATTATTCTAATAAAGAGTTTATATTTTTTGAAAACTTTCAATATAGAGTTAAGGAGATTAATTATTAAAAAAAAAAAGATGATAATAGTATAATTAAGATATATAATTTTGAAATAATTTTTTGTCTTAATATGCTTATAATTTTAAAGTAGGACAAATAAACTTAAATAAAGGGAGTAATTTATTACGAACAGGAAGTAATCAAGTAGTCCCACACGATTTACATCGAAAAAGCATTGGTAACATATTGAAGTACATTAGTTCTACCAGCTAAGTTCAAGCATCCGGACCAATTCCACCGCTATATTTTTCGCTTATTCACGTAAGAGTAAACGTATATACCAGTCGAATCAAATATTAAATTATTTAAATTTAGTTTATAAAATTTATTGAATAAAAAATATAATTTAATTAAAATTTATTTAGCTATTGAGTCGTACAATTTCGAATCGAACTTGAATAGTGAATTGAGTTTGAACAGTTTGAACTTTTCGAGCGAATATGATTCGAGTATCAATAGAAAATTATAATTTGAAAATATTTGAGTAATTTAGCAAATTTTAAATTTTACTCATATTTAAATCGTTTATATTTTGAGTCGAACGAGTACGAATTGAGTTCATTTTATAACCTTATTCAAGAGTGTAAAAAAGACTCCCAAATACTCTTTTCATAACTAAAGGTATGATTTTTTTTCTTATTCTCAAAAAAAAAAAGTTAGTACATAAAGTAAAGAGTAAATATGTTATTAAATGGAGTTTATTAATATAGAAAATAAAAGTATTCATCACTTTAAGTAATCTTATAAAAACACTAAAATTAAATTTAAACTTTTTTTTATACTTTTTTTCCTCCATTTTATTTTTCTTAATATGTATTAAAATGTACATTACTTATTCTTGTAAAGACAGAGGGGGCACTACTTTTGTTTAGAGTTAAGAGATTAACTTTTAAAAATGAATAATAATTTAATAATTTAGAAATGAAGGAGTACCTTTTTATTGAATTTTGGTAATTCCTCTTTAAATTGTTGGGGATAGAATAATTTGGTATTAAGATATTATATATAGAAAGAAATTTTACTGAATAATAGACACTGCTATCTCAAATTACAATAGAATAGAAAACGATGTAGCTCCCTTTCAAATTATGTAGGAAAAAACTCAAGAAAATCACCAGAGTCGGCATGAATGCATTGTGTGCTTTTCTTGTAACCTCAAAACATTTTATTTTTTTTATTTAAAACAATCCTAAACCCTAAACCAAAAAAAAACATAGGAGGGATAATTTAGTTTTTTGGAACATCAAAAGAGGGGTATGTAATTTAGATTTCTAAATTTGCATTCACTGCTTGCTCATCAGAAAAAGGGGCATAAATTGTTCCTAAAGTAGGGAAAAAGAAAAAGAAAAATATAAAAAACAATCAGACCAAAGAGGCAGAATCCGGCGAACCTTGCCGGAGATCATTGTCGCCGTCTATGACCGGCCGGTATGACCGTTTGACGCCGCAGATAGAAGCGAGACAAACGGGACAACTGGAGTGTGAAGAGAGCCACATATCAATGCATACAACGTGAAACATGTGCTTGCACCTCCCCGTCAATATACATTGATAAACACACCGGACACTCGCTGGCGCCGTGATTTGTTTCACTTGTCTCCTTAACAACACCATATACCAAATCTACAAGTCCAGTTTTGTCACCCAACTCGTCGGCTACTCGAAAGGGTTGGGAGGACATTTTATAGCGAAGAAGAAATCGTAAATCAAGATGGGTATGCAGATGAGTGCTAAGAAAGAGAGGATTGCCGTGAGAGCGGTTGAGTCGGAGCCACCCGAATTCGCTGCCGGAGATGGGACAGTTTTGCTGAGATCGGTGGTGGGGGTGGGGGTGATGGTCGCGGAGGCGGAGGCGGCGGCCATGTTAAAGGATAGAATTAAAATTTTATGCATTGCAAAAAATATACTTTAAGATTAAATTATTTGTATTAATTTAATATTATTTCAAATAATTTTATATTATAATAAGAAATTATTTATCTCTCAATATTAAAATATTAATCTCATAAAATTATTTAATAATTTAAAATAAAGAGATTATTAATTTTAAATTTATCATGAGATTATATAATCCCTCATAAAGAGTCTTTAAAATGATTAAAAAAAAATAGTCTATATAACTATTTAAAAGACTATTAATCTCCTATTATGAGAAAAAATAATTTGAAATAATATTAAATTAATATAAATAATTTAATCATAAATATAATTTTTATAAATAAATATAATTTTAGTGTGTTAATTCATCAGCCGCTTAATGAGAAACATGAAATGGATTGTCATAATGAAAATTGTAATAAGAGTTTATGTTTGAATTTATGTGGAGAATAATAATTGAGGCTCGTTTCCCCCAAAATAAAGTAATTGAGCAAGTTTCCAAGTTAAGAGGACAAATTATGTATGTAACGTCAGATAGCTACTGTACATTTGATAAATTAGTGACTGATGATATATATGTTCTTCAACCTGGTAGGACTGATTTTATTTTTATATTTAAATGAAATTAATTTATAAATCAGATACCCTCTTATTCAAAATCCTAGCATATAAGAAATTTGTATCAAACTAAATGGTAAATGTAACTAGTAACGTTATATTCTATCGAATTTAAGTTTTAATGGTATAAAATATAATTACAATTAAAATTTATATAACTAGAAGACAAATGTATGTTCATCATAAGTAGTTAGGTGTGCTAACTAGCTAATGTCAAAAGTCAATGAATTGGCATAATTTTTCAATCCAGAGGACTTTGTTAATTGTAATGTTTTTCATTTTATTCTTTCATGCTCTAAAATCTGGCTGTGATATGACCAAATGGGCTTTATCGTATATATAGTCTAGCTTGCAAATTTTAAATATGTTGGGCCGAAACATGACATACTAATAACAGAAAGAAAAACACCATATATACAAAAATTTATTCTATAGTCATGGAATATGGTCATATGATATTTCAGGATTACTCATATGTTATTATTTTAATATGTACAGTGAAAGGGTCCACTGTACATACTGAAATGACAGCATATTAGTGGCATGTGATACTACGTGACAGTACTCCAAGATTACTAAGTTAACTTCTCTATATATACAGCCCATTTCTGATTGTACATTAATCAAAAAGCACTATAACGTAGAAAATTTTAATACGGGATTCAAAATTCTTTGAATGGACCGAATGATTAATCAAAGGAAAAGAATCGTAAATCTTGAATCTGCGTTGAAACTATTCTATTGGTTTTGCAAATAAATGAGTCTGTTAACATAGTAAACCAATAAGCTCCCTGTAGCTTCTCAGCTATAAATCACAAGAGTCATCAAAAACAAATTAGACAATACATATAGAAATATTTAGATATGTATATGCATTGTTACAAAATTAATGATTCACCACTGAAATCTCTGGTGATGAAACGACACTAGCATCATCGGCTAATGACACCATAACATGGTCAAGTGGCGGAGGAGGCACGATATTAGCGCGACAAAGCTGGCAATTTGGGTGCGAGTATAGCCACATATCGATACATGGCACATGAAAAGGATGTGCACATTCGGGCATTACGCGTAGCTCATCGTTTTCATTGAACTCGCCTAGACATATAGCACATGCCCCTTCTTTACACCCTTTTGTATACTTAAAAATTGGAATAAGTTGTACACTCGAATTGCTCACGCTACTAGTGCTAGCCGTACCATGGTCTCGATTAGTACTATTAGTTTGGACATTATTTACTAAACGTCGATTTGTAGGGCTTTCTGGCCGCCTCTCTTCCGCGTTTCACCAACCAAGTATCATGCAATGGACTGTTCCAACTATGATGGCTCGGACAGTAACCCCGAGAAGTCCGACGAATAGTGGGTTGACGTCGTGGCTGCGATGATTATCTCCATTCATATTTGAAAGAGCAGTTGGCAAGAATTAAATTTTACAAGGTAATTTGGATAGAATATGCCTGATCAATTAATTAATTACTTTGTGATGACTTGAGGGTATATGTTACATGTGTCTTTTATATTTGTATTAAAATGTAAAATAAGATTAGAGGGCTTGTGTTTTATTTGTGTAACTTAGATGGCACGCACACTCTAGTTAATATTATAGGTTACAAATTTGGAGTCAAATTTAGCTCCCCCTTGAAATGGTTTAATTATTAGAATGGCTAACTATAGAATGAACTTATTCAAAATGACACAAATCATATCAACAAAGAGGTTGTTAACTACACGGTTGCACGGTCTCCACACAATTTTCAGTAAACTGTTTTTGTTCGTAATAGTAGTAGATGTAATTAAAGTACCGGTAAGGTCTTATTTATATTAATTTGTTTTAATGGGTTGAATATAAATAACTTATTTAATAAGAGTACTATTTTAAGAACATGTCAATTACTTCAATTGGCTTATTTTATTGTTCTTAAGCATTGAATTTTGATTTGAGTTTTGTCTCAAAATGATAGTCTTTCAAAAAATTCAAAGAAATATAAGAAATACAAAAATATATACTTTTTGGTGAGTGCCATATCCACTATAAGAACAATCGCGCATGTTTATGTCAAAGCATCTCAAAGAAGATTTATTGAAAATGGTTACATCATCAACTAGCTAGAACTTTAATTTGTCGGACAAATAACTTCCTTGATAAGCGTGAAATTACTATTAAGACCATCTTCTTGCGATATTAAAGAATCCAGGGGATATGATAATTTACTAATTAAGTAATGATGATAAAAGATTGGAACTACAGAAAAGATATGTCATCTACTTCTTCCGATTTTTGTGCTCTAGTTCTGTATATATGTACTTTTATATATTATAAATTTTATTCTAAGATAAAATTTATTTATTAATTTTTGTGATTAAATTAATTATTTTTAAAATTAATAATTAAATATATATATTTAAATTTAAAAAATAAATATTGAGATTAATACTGAATTGTATATAATTTATAATATTTATAGCTTTTAACATATATATATATATATATATATATATATATATATATATATATATATATAAAATAATAATAAAATATATTAATTTGAAAAAGAGTCAATTTAATCGTAAAAGTCAATAAAAAAAATTTTACTTTAAGACGGAAGGAATATATATATAATGGTAAATATAAGACTTTAGCTAATCACCAAATCTTAAACCGCAAGATTTTATAATTAATGAACGGTACAAAAAATTTGGTGGCTCTCATATATATACATATATATATATATATATATATGGAAAGGTAATATGTGCATATGTTTTTAATGGAAAGGCATGTAGAATTAATATTACTTTCTCTGTTTTATATTATTTTATTATTATTAATTTTTTAAAAATTAATTAAAAAAAATTTATACTCAAAATTAATATATATTTTTAAAATTTTTAATTAATATAATAATAAATATTATAAATTATTTAAAAATTATTATTCATTATAATTTTTAATAAGTTATTATAATTTTAAATTTAAAAATATTTTATATTAATTTTTAAAAATTAATATTGATCAAATAATTTTTTTAAAAAGGAGTATTATAGAAAGGAGTTTTAAGTGCTGGTGGTCCTCGGCACCTAAAGCTTCCCGACACACACGTAATAACACGTAATAGTAGCTTCATTAAGAGAATCAATTAATGTTGCTTTCTTTTCTTCTTTCTTTATTTGATGCATAAACCCTTTTAATTTTTTTTGCTTGTTTCAGACAAGTAGGATCTCAACTGCCACAAGTCTCACTTAATGGGCATGACATTTTCTATAATTAATTTTTATTTTTATTTTTTTGTATTAAGATTTATGACGATAATTTTTAAGATCTATAGTGACAGTATGTTTTGTCGTCGTAACCCTATAAAAAAAATAGAGTTATGACGACGGTATATACCATCACCATAAACTCTAAAAACCGTCACCATAAATTTCAACATAAAAAAATAAAAATACAAAGAATAGTTGGTTTTATAAAATGAAACTACTATTTTTCATTATATATATCGTATTGTTCCTTTTACATATATTTTAATGTTTGTATAGGACATATTAAGCATAAATATTTTTAATATAAATTTCTGCCAATAAAGAATAATATTGAACATAATATTATAAAATAATGTTTAATTATAAACACTTCAATATGTAATAAGAAACAAGGGCAAGAAAAAATAGAACTTTGTTTTCAATATGAAAAGAGTATAACTCATAAAGCTTATTTTTTAAAAATACTTGACATAATTCTACTTAAAATAAACTGTTAAATTTTCATATATATATATATATATATATATATATATATATATATATATATATTGTGTATATTTTAAGAATGATGACTTAGTATTTAGCAAAAATGAGACGATTAATATGAGTTGAGGCCTAAAATAAAAACCAGTGAAGTTCATCAACCCATCATGTTTTGGACCCGTTGACTTAAGGTCCATGTGGATCTTGACGTCATTTTTTTCCTCGTACGAATCTCAAACAAGAAACTACTCACAGAAGGAAACACCTGAACTACAAAAGTTTATACTTATAATAGTAGTACTAGGTGATATCTGAGGCACATTCGATCGGCCTCTAAAAACAAACTAATATAAGTAATACCACTTTTCTTGGATTATAATATATACAAGTGGGAAAATTTAATACTACTTTTTAACCTTTAATTATTTAGTCATTTGATTACATCTCAATCCAAATAATTAAATATTCAATTATTATTACAAAGTTTATTATTATTTTATCCTTTGTCACTTACAATATCACTTTTAAAAACCAAAAGCTCAGCGATTCACGATTTCAAAATAAATCAATACTGTTGTATTTTGTGTATAGATTGTCATATTAAAAATAGAGGAGCACTATTTTTATATATATTTTTGATATTTTTACATGATTTTCTCTCACAATAAAAGTGAGTTTCACTTTATACTTATGTGATAGAGGATCATATAAAAATATCAATTCTCTAAAAATAAAATAATATAATTATTCATTCAAAAAGTTAGACATGCACATAAATCCATAAATCAGTACTCTCTCTTACCATTTTATATTATAATATGATTATTGATATGTGAGTGAGCACTTAGTTCAAATTAGGATAATAGTAATTTGCAGACAACCTCATATTATATAATTATATAGTCATTATCATTGTGGATTATTTATAATTTATATACAGCAGTACTGAAAATTGTGGAGAATGGTGATTTTGATTGACTTTTTAATGTTTGGTCTCATTGATTTGTAGTTTTGTATATGTTAGTATAAAAAAAAATCATAGATCCTAATCAAATCTTTTCACATTAAATTATATTATAATAATTAATAGTCACCAACAAAGATAATCTAATTCATATCCGTGATCGGCGACTTTGCAGCTCCGTCATTCTCTCTTTCTTCTTCTCCCTCCCTATATTTAGGCCTTGTCTGACTCACAAGCCTCAACAAGCCTGATTTTGGTTGAGAAATTCAGTCTGGCCTGCCCTGCAAGCCCAAAAGTCAATACCTGATTTGGTCTGATTAACGACTAGAATCCGTCAAACTTAAGTCTATCCCGACCTGTTGTACATATCTACATCAAGTAGAATTTGTAATGTAAGATTGTGACTTTTTCTGTTCAAGAACTCTTGAACTCTCGCAAACTTTTTTATCATTTTTTGTTTGTGGTGAATTGTTTAGTGCTATGAAAGTGATTATCCTAATAAGGATGCACTTTTGCAAAGCTGATTTTAAGCCACTGAAAATAAAGGTGCTTGTTCCATGCCTATAAAAGGCTACAAATTAAAGTGCACCCTCAGTTTATTTTAAAACATTTGTTTTCGTATTTGTTGAAAATAGAAACTTCTGGTCGATAAAATGCTTGAAATTCTAGCTAGATCAACTTAATCAGTTATACAAATTAAAGTCTCAATCTCTATCATTTAAGCTTGACTGCAATTGACATATCTATGATCTGGCTTCCTTTATAGCTATAAAAATAGTGTTTAAATAGCTTATGAGAAATATATAGCTATACCTATAGTTATCAATGAGCTAGTTTACCGGGTGTTCAAAAATAAGGTACTAGAAAACTTATTTTAACCGAATGCTTCGTATTAAATCATACATTATATACTTAGGCTATATTTGTTTATAAAAAATATATTTAAAATTAGACTATTTGTATTAATTTAATAATATTTCGTACTATTTTATTTCATGATGAAAACTTAATTGTCCTTTAAATAATTCTGTGAACTATTATTTTTTATCATTTCTAAAACTATTTATAAAGAATTATATAATTTCATAATGAATATGAGGTTAATAGTCTCTCTCTCATTTTAAGCTATTAAATGACTTTATGAGACTAATAGTTCAACATTAAAGGATTAATAATATTTTATCATGGGATAAAATAGTTTGAAATAGTGTTAAATTAATATAAATAATTTAATTCCAAATAAGTTTTTTGTAATAAACTTTTAGCATGTGACTTTCAATCCATTATTTGATTTTGCTCGAAATGTATAAAAGGATATTCTAATTATATTGACCGGCAATGGTTGAATAAGTATATTAGCCTCTATCTCGAAAGACTCAACTTCACACTCATTACAATTGTATTTAAATGATTAGAAAACGTGGTTAAGCAATTATTGACAGAAAAAGAGTTAACATTTTGTACTTCCTGTATGTGCATATATAATTATATTAAAATAATAAAAAGTTATAATTGTATATATGCATAAAGTAAACCTACTAGCCACAAACCCTAAAGTGAAAGACAAGTGATAAACATTTGAACTACGTAATTAATCTCTCAATTAACAAGCACTATCCTCTCATGGTTATAATACTCTTTATCACATTCTATTATTGCACATGGAAGACAAATAAAAACATCACAAGTTATCTTTATTATTTTGCATATTGACTAGACAGTGGCGAGGTTAACTGTACTAGAATAAAATATGTCTAGTCAAGGTTAACTGTACTAGAATAAAATAATATATATATATATATATATATATATATATATATATACATGAAATTATTAACATTCTCTCCTCAAAATTAAAGTATTATTAAACTTTTTAACGTATTCTTTGTGAATAACTAAGGCTTGTCCATGATATATCTAATTTTAAAAAGTTTATTATTATAAATTATTTTAAAAAATTATATTTAAGTGTGTTATATAAATCTTAATTTAAGCTATTAAAGAATAAATAATTTACAAAACTAAATGGAATTCTTGTTTTCGGTTAAGAAGAATAATAAAGTGATTATTGAAAAACCACTTAAACTTAGAATAATTATTCCAAGACTAGACCAAATATAATAGCTTAATGACACAGACTTTTATATTTACAGGCCATATGTTTGAGTTTTATTTTTTGATAAAAATTAAAGGATTTCAAAATTAATCAACGCGTATATGAAATGAAATGTATATAGATTTTAAAAAATGTAAAAATAAAAAACTATTCCAAGACTTCTTTTTGTTAAAGGAAGTAAAAGGGAATCCAGATCTCTCCATCAGAAGAGCATCCATAAAACAAAAGTTCACGAATCAATAGGCAAAAGATGCAATAATAAAATAAAAAAGAAATACAAAAATAAAAGATTACTCACGTATACGTACAATACAAGTGAAGAGAGGAATATATATTTAATAGATAAATTTACACACATAAACATCAAACATAAATTTAAATATAAACTTTTATTTCATTATTAAAAATTATTTAATATGAATTTTTGTATCATATTTAAATTTTTATGATAAAATAAAAATTTATGTTTAAATTTATATTTTAAAATTATGTTTATAAATTTATTCATATATTTAAGGCCCCTGTCGACCGTGTTAGTGGGTGAGATCAAATGATTGATGGCCACAGGCACCACAAGAGGCGTAGACTACTTGGCAACACTTTTGTGGATTTCTATATATCTACCTTGGTGTGTTGTGAATCGTTCGTCTGCTATTTAGGCTGTGTAAGATTGTGCTTAATTAATATTGCACCACACAGATTTTATTCAACATATATGCATGTTTTGCATGTGGTTGCTTTTATATTAGTTGCAAGATGAATATTTTTTTGTCTGGACATACATAAGAAATTGGTCGAGCTGATAAAAAAAAAAAAAAATGAAATTAGTCACACTTTAATTAATTAATTGTTTTCAAAGTGCCTCTATTTCATGCCTTGATTGATCTCGTTTTTCTTTCTGTTAAATATAAAAAAAATGTTTGGAGATGAAAATTGATTATAGCACTTGGTATGCATTATTGTAGTAATTCATAAGCGTTAAGAACACGAGTAGAAGGACTAAAAGACTGAAGACTCTTTCTCAAAAAAAGCTCGGATCATAATTTAAATTTAACCCTAGCAAAAATAAAGTAAAAAAATAGTATAATTTTTTACTATATTTAAAAATTAGAATGGGAGGGCGTTGCGTGTGTTATTTGTACGTTAACAAAATAAATAAATAAATCTTATTATCAGGATTTATAATCTTTTTTAAAAATGAAACCTCTAATTTGTAAGATAGATAGATTGTACGAGGGTGCTATGCATGCATATCAAACAACGACACCAACTTAAAATGTGCGCCGACTTAGGCATTTAGTATATATACTCAACAAATTGAGTGCAATTATTTTTCTCTAATATTCACTTAAAACTTCTTATTTGTATTACATACTCCATCCCTCGACTTAAACACGTACTTAAGCACAGATTTGGCCATTAATATTTCTCGCTAGCTGGATGTTGACGCCTACATCCTAACACTGGACTTTCTAATTCAACTTATTTTGCGGGTGCTAATCCACGTACAAATTCAACTAATGTATTCGTCGAATTTTTGACATGATATAAATTAAAAAAAAGTGAAGTGATATTTTCACAAGATTTTTTAAATATTTTTATATGTAAATTGTCATTATAAATCTATAATGACGGTCAAAATCGTCGTTATAGATCTATAACAACACTTTTCATGTAAAAATATCAATAAGATCTATAAAAATATCAATTTTAAATTTTTTTTAATGAAAATGCAAAATATTGCTCTCATTTTCGGATAATTGAAAACTAGAAAAAACATCTGCTAGCAAAGGCAATAGTAACTCATAAATAGATAAATTATTCTCATTTTTTTAAAATTTTATGTTTAATAAAAATATAAAATAATTTATTTTAATTAAAATAAAATAAATTATTCCACCTCTAAACAGTTGTTTTTAGTAGCTGTGTGACCTGTGTCTGTCTGTGTCTATTAATTACTCGTCTAGTTCCAGATACTCGGACTGGACAGGTCCAAAATGCACCGTCACCGTTAGCAAACGGTGACGACGGACGGTATTATCCAGTGCAGGCTTTTACTCCGCGAAATCTCCTCAACCTTCCATCTGTCTTTCTTCCCCCTCACTATTATATTCAACAAGAAAACGCGTCCTCTCCCCCCTCTCTCAAGTCTTATGTGAGCTGAATCTCCTCTCTCTCTATATGTGTATGTTATATCTGTGCAAAAATTTAGCTGATAAAGAAAAATTATTTGAATAGTGAAGGAACTCGTGTGAAAGGGTGGAAAACAAATTATAAAAGCGAAAGAGAAGATGAGGAGGATCATCAAGACCATTGAAAGTCCCAGTCTGTATGGATTCTTAGTAGTCAAAGCTTATCCCAAAAGGTATTCTTCCAAGATCCCCTCTGATTTGGTCCTCTTCTTGGGACTTGGCTTCATAGATTGGTAAATTTTTCTCATTTTCATATCTAAATCTATCTATCTCTAGATATAGGAGATTTTCTTGATTCAGATACAGATTTTCTCTGTATTTCTTCCCCCTTGTTTTCCTTTTAATTCATAGAGATGGGTTTTATTCAGTTTATCCCACCTGTCTTTGGATTAGGTTATAGGGATATTCTTGGGTTGGGGTTTGATATATTCATCTAGTGTTTTTCTTCTTCTTTTTTATGCTCCTTTGAGAAATGTTTTTCATTTGGGCTTCTGGAATCTGGTTGGGTTATATGGGTTTTAACAGTATTACCTGATTCCTAATCTCACTCTAATTCTGAATTTAGATTTTTTAAGAAGAATCATTCAGGATTTTAATGTGAGTGGCCTAAGTTTGATGATGAATAAATCTGGGATTTTTAGAGATTGTGGGGATTAATATGTGATTAAAGAAAATATTTATAAAGATTTCTAATTAATTAAAATGTGTTTTGGGATGAACTTTTCAAAAGCTCTCGGGCCAAGGGAGACCTTGTGAGATGGGAGATTCTCTTCTCACAGCTTTGTCACTTGAAAATCATCGCCCTTCAACCCACTTGTCCATGGATTCAAGTGCCTCTTCGTCACATGATGAATTGGAACTCGAAATGAGTCGCCAAGTTGTTCTTCCTCGTCCACCAGATATCAATTTACCCCTTTCGGCTGAACGAAGCCCCCCTTCGCAACCATGGAATATGGACCCCTGTGAAATTCTTGATGTTGGACTGGGAACCCAAATCTACGAGGCTGAAACCTTTCTCACTGTCCCTAAGGTTGGTAGGAAATGCGCAAAAAGGGTAGATAGCATATGGGGTGCTTGGTTTTTCTTTAGCTTTTACTTTAAGCCTGTTTTCAATGAAAAGTCGAAGGCAAAAATTGTGAGGGACAGCAATGGAGTGTCTGGTTTCGATAAATCTGATCTGCAGCTTGATGTTTTTATGGTTCAGCATGATATGGAGAATATGTATATGTGGGTTTTCAAGGAAAGGCCTGAAAATGCATTGGGTAAGATGCAACTACGGAGCTACATGAATGGGCATTCACGTCAAGGAGAGCGTCCCTTCCCTTTCAGTGTTGATAAGGGCTTTGTTCGTTCTCACCGGATGCAGCGAAAGCACTACAGGGGCCTTTCAAACCCGCAGTGTGTTCATGGGATTGAGGTGGTTTCATTACCCAATCTCATGAATCTTGATGATGATGACCGCAGAAGGTGGATGGAACTCACGGGTAGGGACTTGAACTTCTCAATCCCACCTGAAGCGAGTGATTTCAGTTCATGGAGAACACTTCCAAACACCGAGTTTGAACTGGAGCGGCCACCTACTTCGATAAAGAGTAACCCACACTCCAACTCGAAGAAATTGCTTAATGGATCTGGTCTGAATCTGTCAACCCAGCCATCCAACCACAGTAATGGAGATGCCATGGACCTATCACCTGTCAGTAGCAAGCGGAAGAAGGATTTTTTCCCTCATGGCAATGATGATGAATGTTATTTAGCTGCTAATCCTCGCGAGCGAGTTCCAAATTTGGACATTCACCCTAATGAGCCACACTGGTTCAATGAATTTAGTGGGGTAATGAGGAGTGTTTCTGGACCAGTAACAGCTGCAAAATCTATCTACGAGGATCAAGAAGGTTATTTGATCATCATCAGCTTGCCTTTTGTAGATCTTCAAAGAGTAAAAGTTTCTTGGAGGAACACGCCCACTCATGGAATCATCAAGCTATCTTGTTTGAGCACATCCCGCATGCCATTCATCAAGAGGTGCGACAGGACTTTGAAGCTCACAGATCCATCTCCAGAACATTGTCCCCCTGGAGAATTTGTTAGAGAAATCCCCCTTTCAACCCGAATTCCTGAAGATGCTACTATCGAAGCATATTATGATGGACCAGGAACACTGCTCGAGATTTTAGTGCCTAAACTCCGTGAGGGGCCAGAGGAGCATGAGGTGCGTGTTTGCCTTCGCCCTCACCTTGGTGGTAATGATCTTATGTTAACTTGAGATGCATATTCAAGTACAGTAAGGGCGGTTCGTATGGGTGCGGCTTCATTATTAACCAACTGTGTACCAAACAATGTATAAGCTATGGAACGGATTGCGTCTCTCAATTGTACTGCTATAACCTTCTCTTGTTTATCATTAGTGTTTATTCTTCTCTTGTTGCTTAATTTGTATCGTTTATATTTCAGTTGTGAATTGTGATATTAAACTCAGGTCACGGATGAGATTTTTCTTTTGACATGCTACTAAACAGCTGATTGATATGATATGATTAATCACATGTATGTAAAAAATAAAAGAGGTATTTTTAGTTAATCTATGAGCTTAATTGTGGAAGTGACGGGAAATGATTGTCCTTGTGAAGGGATGTCCAAATACCCCTTGAGATTTTATATTTTTTCTCCTCCTTATCAAGATCTTTTATATGCATTTGTTTGGATGCGCTGTTGGTATTGACAAGCTCACCAACCCCGTGCTTTCGCACCGGATGTATGATAATAATTTAGAAAATTGATATTTTTACGATATTTTTTAATATTTTTATAAAAAAAAAATTGTTATAGGTCTATAATAACAGTTTTAATTATCGTCATATGTTTATAACGCTGATTTTTATGTGAAAATATCAATTTTCATAATTTATTATATTATTAAATAGATAAATATTAATAAAAATTCGAAGAAAATAATTATAATTATTAAATATTTATTTAAATAATAAATATTGAATTATATATTATAAGTTATTTCGATCAGTTAAGTTAAATATTTGAATAAAATATATATTTATTTAGTTATGATTATGAGAAAATAATTATTTTAATTTTATTTAAGTCTAAGAGTAGATTTACAGAAGAAAAAAAATCTTCTTTTTTATAAATCTTCTTTTTTATTTTATTTTTATTAGTGATAAAAATATTTTTAAATTTAAATAATATTTAATTGATACAAAATTAAATAATATTTATGTTAATATTAATAGAAAAACTCAACCTTATAAAATCAAATCAAGTTCTGCTTTTAATTATGCGGTTGATTATTAGGAAGGTTACTAATATAGTCAGTCCTCCATAATTAGGACAAGAAAAAAGATACTTGGGAAAGTGGCTACAGGTAGTTACTATTCTGCAAGACAATAATTCTGGGATAAAGAAGGGTGATACAGAGAAGGGTGGAATTGAAATGACAAAGCAAATAGATGTGCAGATATGACATCGTTCATAAGAGTATTTTTCGCAATGGCTAAAAATAAAATTTTAAACTAAATATAGTCTAAGATTTATCTTAAAATTTCAGCAGTCAGACTATATATAGTCTGTGATTATATTTGATAGAAAAAAAAGACTAAATCAATGAATGAGATAGTCTACGGACTAAAATTTTAATAATATTTAAATGGGATGGTAGAAGATGATTGGAGCTTTTTTGAATTTATTGATTATTTTAATTTTTTTATATTATAGTCCACATGATAGTCTATCTGTTGAAATAATTAAAGACTAAAAAACATTTAATGATATTGTATAAATTAAATATAATTCATAAAATAATTCATCTGACAAAGATGCTCTAATCTTGTATCAACAACTTCAATTATTCGAAGATATTTGAAGGAATGGCAAAATACTGAGGTGTAAGGGCCCACATGTCCATATCAATGTTGTGTTTGTATGCTACAACCGATAATAGGAGTTAGTTGGTGTATGATGATTTTACTGTGGAGGCCGAGTCAAATTTATTTCTTTTTTTTTATATCAATAATATTTGGGTGACAAAAAATCCTACAAAAAGAGAATATAAAATAATATATATATATATATGATAATAAATAGTTATGGTCATTGATTTCACTCATATATGATAAAATATTAATTAATTATAATTCAACACATTATTTTTTGTAACATTATTTTTTTATATAATACAAGTTTGACCGTCCATAGTTTATATCACTTTTTTTTTATAAATATTTAATAATTTTTTATTAATATCTTTATTATTTTTTATTGATTTAATACATATATAATATTAAAGATAATTATATATATTTTATGATATATGAAAAATTTATACATTAATCATATATATATATTATGATATATAAAAAATTTATATACTGTATTAAAAGAATAAAAAATATTGAATGATTAAATGGGTCGTGTGAGAGGGAGAGAGGACCATGAACGGTAAAAGGGTCTTTAGTGGATGTGTTGACTGATATTTGGAGTATTGGATTTGGGTGGTTAGTTTATCATGAAAAGATTTTAGAATATATGGAGGGAGAGAGAATTGTTTGTTGCGAGATTTTTAAAGTGATAAGAGAATAACATTATTGGTGGGAACAGACGGAATATACATGATGTCGGCAACAAAACTTGTATGTGTAGATTATATATACCATCCCAGTATATCACCATTACTGACAAAAACTACAGGTATTCACTTTGTTCCCGGTGGAGTAGGGAGTATTATAATTCAATTCATTCCCTTTTCTTTTGTCGTCTGAAATTTCGCACCAGATAATTCACACATGAAGGGTGAACAACGAAAGATTATTCTGCATTTGCTTCCTTTGTGATTAGTAGTAGGATGTAGAGGCATTTGTATTCCCCTCGTATAAATACACCACCATCTATATTATCAGACATTTCCCCAGTAAAATAATATGAAATGGTAAATAGTCAAACATATCTCAAGAATGGTTTATCAAAGCATAAAGCAATTTTAACAAGAAAACTGAGCCTACAGGTATTGACATGCTAATTCAAAAAAACAAATATTAAACAGGACTATATTAAGAAAATACTACTTGATTTATATATGTGCTGAAATAGAGGCATTGCAAATGTATAGCTAAACAATTATCAATATTCCACCCTAAAACCAAAAACAGATTACCACCAAAAATATAAGTGCACATACTAAAGTTATCTGGAAACATTACAATAGAAATTTAAACAACAGCTGGAAACCCAGCAGCAAGAGACTTAGTCGACCTCAATCTTGGGACCTGCGCTGCTTCCTCCAGCAGAAGGGATGTTCATCATCCATGGGAGCACCACCTTCACCATCAGCACCCTGGTACATCTTTGTGATAATTGGGTTGCTGTCCAGCCATTGCATGGTCCCCTCAATAGCATCCTCGACCTTCTTGTCAGCTGGTGGGAAGCTTGGAGGCATTCTTCTCATCCTTCACGGTCCGTGTTCCTCATGTTGTATGTATAGTTAATTCTCCAAGGCATTCTTTGCTTCAACCTTCTTCTTGTGCTCTTCATCCTCAGACTTCTCTGCTTCCTCAACCATCTTCTCAATCTCCTCCCCTTGTCATTGGTGATGGTAATCTTGTTCTTTTGTCCGGTTGTCTTGTACTCAGTAGACGCATTGAGGATACCATTGGCATCAATGTCAAAGTAAACCGTGATCTGAGGAACACCCCTAGGAGCAGGAAGGATGCCGGAGAGCTCGAATTTACCAATCAAGTTGTTGTCCCTGGTCCTTGGTCCTCTCGCCTTCATAAACCTGAATCAAGACACCGGGCTGGTTGTCTGAGTAGGTAGAGAAGATCGGCTCTTTCTTGGTGGGGATTGTGTTCCTAGGAATCAAAACCGTCATCACCCCTCCAGCTGTCTCCAAACCAAGGGGAAAGAGGAGTGACATCCAATAGAAGGAGATCCTGCACCTTCTCATTACCCTCACCCTCAAAATGGCATCTTGTAAAGCAGCACCATAAGCCACATCCTCATCAGGGTCGATGCTCTTGCAGAGCTCCTTCCCGTTGAAGAAATCCTGCAATAGCTGCTGAACCTTGAGAATCCTAGTAGAACCACCAACAAGAACAACATCATGGACGCTGCTTGTCCATCTTAGCATCCCTCAAACACTTCTCAACAGAAACCATGCACTTCCTAAAGAGATCCATGTTAAGCTCCTCAAATCTGGCACGGGTGATGGTTGAATAGAAATCAATGCCCTTGTACAAAGAGTCAATCTCAATGGTGGTCTGAGCAGTTGATGAGAGAGTCCTCTTCGCTCTCTCAAGATGTTCTCAACCTCCTAAGAGCCCTTGGGCTTCCACTATTGTCTTTCTTGTTCTTCTTTTTGAATTCCTGAACGAAATGGTTAACCATTCTGCTGTCAAAATCTTCACCGCCAAGATGGGTGTCTCCAGCAGTGGCCTTAACCTCAAAGATACCCTCCTCAATGGTTAGAAGGGACACATCAAAAGCACCACCACCAAGATCAAAAATCAAAACATTCTACTGATCACCAACACTGGTTGCCTTCTTGTCGAGACCATATGCAATGGCTGCAGCAGTGGGATCATTGATGATTCGCAACACATTTATACCTGCAATGACATCTGCATCCTTGGTGGCCTGACACCGTGAGTCATTGAAGTTTGCAGGAACAGTAACCACTACGTTCTTAACAGTTGACCCGAGGAAAGCCTCAGCAATCTCAAGCATCTTAATTAGAACCATGGAAGAGATCTCCTCAGCTGCAGATTGCTTATCCTCACCCTTGTAGGAGACTGTAATCATTGGCTTCTCACCAGGTCCAGGGGTGACCTTGAAGGGCCATAACTTAACTTAATGTCACTCTGTACAGAGGTATCAGAGTACCTCCTGCCAATCAACCTCTTAGCATCTGTAAACAACACATGGAGCCAGTAAGGAAGCACTAAAGAAGTCCTACACTTTGGACATACTTCTTTAAGATTCAAATATCAGCATAAAACAAAGATGGAAAATTAATTCTCGTGCATATCAATCTTTGTTTTACTATTTTACGACTAAAATATCAATTCAGTATTATCTATGAGGTGCAAATAAATTGTAGAAAATAAAACAGCAGAAGGTTTTTAAAAAAGTTAAGCGTGCAAAAATTTTGTTAGTCAAGTCAAAAAAATAAAAATAAAGAGTACAGCTGTATCTTATTATAAAGGCGGAGGCCTCCCTTGACTTTTGGTGTTACATTGACTTGAGGCTGTGTTCCCATTTTTCTCTCCCTTTTATCCCCCAACTCTTATTAAAATTTCTGTTTCATCCTTTATCCACTAAAAGTTTAAAATGTTCTTATTTTATTATTTTAACCTCTGAATTTTACACCATGTAACATTGTGTTTGATTGTATCTTAATAGCTCATCTCTTAATGAATCTTAATATTTGAAATTGGGATAAAAAAAATTATCTGAATGCCTCTAAATCATTAAGATACAAAATTAAATGTGAACTATTCAAAAGATCACATTAAAATGTATTAAGAGATATATTATTAAGATATATTGAGATACAATCAGACACAATCTTAAGTCCTTAGTTATAATAACTAGGCAGAAGGATATTAAAAAGTGTAGCATGTAAAAATTTTGTTAGTCAAGTAAAATAAAAATAAAGAGTACAGCAGCTATATTAAAAATTAATAACTAAGATTATGATCCAGATCCGAACCTCAAAAGTATTAGATTTTATTTAGTAAAAATATTATGATCCAGATCCAGATTCAGGACACAAGTAATAAACAAATAAATAAATAAATAAAATCTTACGCAATTGAAACAGTAACATCTGTGTACCAGGAGAATGCATATTTATTCAGCTGAACACAAATCCTCCCTCAGTCCCACAAACCTAAATTTTAAAATACTTGATTTTGACTAATGCAATAATTATTATTTTGAACTACTGGGTAAAAAATATTACCAATTACAAAAAATACTCTCATTCCTTAAAAAGAGTTAATTCCGTTTGAATTTTATCCTAGCCACTTTGCAAATTCTATAGATATTTCTCACGTCACCACCAACATCAAGCAAACACTAAAATATAGATGGGATTTTCTTAATATGTGCCCTAAGGATATATGTTAAGTGCAGAAAATAAGAGATAAGACTTACTAAATATTATCTGTTTATGTATTTATACTGAATTCAATGTATAAAAAAATACTAATATACTAGTGAACCCCGTGTATTAAATTCAATAAAAATATATAAACAAATAATATTTAGTAATTCTCATTTTTTATTTTCTCTAGTTAACATGTATCTTTATGACACATTAAGAGGACCCAATATAAATATAGTACAACAACTAAGTGCTTCACCAATACTCAACTCATCAACAGACGCAGCTCAGTACATACGCCAGTTGACGAAGTCAAACGATTCTCGACATATATCAAATAGTAAAACAATACAAAGCATGCATGCTTTCAAGATCCAACAAAATCAAATCTATACAAATAGATCCGTAAAGAATAAAACAATACAATGAACAGTTATAACTAAGATCTTACGGAAGACGGTGTTAATAGGATTCGTGGCGACCTGCTGCATCACCGATCAAACGCTCGGTGTCAGTGAAGGCAACAAAGGACGACGTCGTTCTGTTACCTTGGTCATTGGCTATTATCTCACCACACTATGCATAATATTCAAATATTATATATATTTTAATGATTAAAAAATAAAATATGACATTAAAATTCATATAATACCATAATTAAAATAAATATAGTAATTAAATTTATATTTAAATTTTTGTGTCCCTAAATTTATTCTTAGGAGTACACTACAGAGACCTCTCTGCACTCGCGGCGGAAATGAGAAGGAATCCCTCCACTTCCAGGTTAGTATATTATTTAATTTTGATTTAAAAAAAGATTTAATTTGAAGAGAAATTTACAAAAGAAACATATATTTATTATATTTATTTCTTATTTGATAAAAGAAATTCAAAAATATTAGAGATTATGAGAATGAATGTGAGGACAGATTGGTCCAAGACTCCAAATCCAATAGTGTTTTGTCTCTTCTTTTCTCTTTTTTTCTTTTTATCTAAACAATAGAATTTATTTATAAAATGCTCACTATTTTTAATCTTTTTTTATATTATTTATGGAGTATTAAGTGTTAAATTCTCCTTTTTCATATTCCAAATTGAAAATCTTTCACATTTTAAGTTGATATTTTAAATTAGAAACCGTTTTCCTATATTAAGCTAATAACCATTTTCGATTCCAAGTAAGAAATTTTCCTATTAAAATTGGATAAAAAAAATTATATATATATAATGGTATGATGTCATAATAGACATATTATTTCTTCTTCTTCTTTTTCTTAATCATTCCAAATAATATTTGAATTTTAATTGAGAATCATAGTGTATTATTACTTTCATATTCGGATTTTTCACCAACCAACATTTCAGTCGTCACAATTCACTCCAATCACATAAGCATTGAGCATCGTTCGGTATCTAATTTCTCAACAACAATAGCGTTTGTATGGACTTTTTAAGCAATTTATGGGATGACTTTTATAACTACGTCTTAATTTAAAATTTGTATTAAATTAAATTTATTATTAAAATTTAAAAGTAAACTAACCAATTTATTTTGTCAATTGGGATTTTTGTAGGAGCTTAATATTTATTTTGTAAAACGTGACTTATTTTTTGCTAATTTGTTTGTATTAAAATCAAAAAAAGATACAGAAATTAGGGGCATACCCCGCATAGACACTATAACAGTCGCATTAAAGACATGCCCATGATGATATTGCGGATTCGGTTAGTATGAAATGAATTTCATGATAAATTCATTTCTACACTAATAAGGTGTTGACACATAGAGTGATGAGTGTTATCTTTACCTGCGTATCAACACCTTATTGATTTAAAAGTAAACTTACTATGAAGTTTACTTCATAGTAATCGGGTCCTGCCGTTGCTATAACCAAAACAAAACAGGTCTATAGCTGTCACTCACTTAAAAGAGGAAACCTATCAATACATTTGTTAAACTTAGTAACAGTCACAAGTCTACATTTAACAAGCCTAATGCAGTCTTGGACAAGAAGGGCCAACGGAGTTGGTGACTCACCATGAGTTCTGCGATTTCTTTCAGCCCAGATTTTATAAACAATAGTTGCCAAACATAGCTTAATGATAGCAGATGACATTTTATCCATCCTAGTGAATAGAATGTGATTTAAAAGTTGATCCCAATTTTGTGGCACCTCATACCAACCATGAAAAGCAAGAATAGATTGCAAACTTGCCAAGAATAATTACAGTCGAAAAAGAGATGTTGAAAAGTTTCAACTGACTGATTGCATATATAGGACACAAGTATGCAAAATCCAATTAAGAAGTCTTTTGCGAACAGCCAGCCACATAAAGAAAGAGTACCTCGGTACATGAAGATGGTGCCAGACCAAGCTATACCATTGCACAGAAGGTTTGGAGTTACGTATAGAATTCCAGATGGTATTAACCTTGACTTGCCCATGTCTAATCCCATCCCACAGAATATCATCCGAAGCAGCAAGTGGGGAGGAGAAATAAAAAGCTTAGCTCTCAAGTTCATAACAGGTGTGGTTTGAGAGAGGAAGTTGGATTGGGTTTGGTTTCATATTCATATATTATGGATAGTGGTTTTAATTTTCCGCAGTTATTAAGAAACTGGAATTTCATTCACAGCCAACCATTTTGTTCAAACTGGCAAATACCCAACTCAATTACCGTGTTTACCATTGAATAGATATCTATTAATAAAACGGGAGAAAAAAACAGAGCAGTTAAATTGGTGTTAACAATTTATTTTTTTTAAATATTTTTTTATTTTTATTAATTCCCTAAAATAGACAATTATTTAGCTTTTCATTCTTACTTTCTCTCTTCTACCCTCTAATTTTTTTTAATTTTAAATCGCACACATAGTGTGCGTGCAGATAACTAAATAAAACATAATTGTTGGTAACTAGGGGACACAATGTGCGTGCAACGCTAATTTTTTTTAAATACAAAAAGTTATTAAATATATATAATTATACATATATGGGGAAATGACTTGTAATCACAGTTGTAAAAATTGTCTTAATCTTACAACAGAAGTTTAGTTGCAAGGATAGTGTTGCCAAATTATAATTGAATGGACAGGGTAATCGTCGTCGGAAGTTTAGTTTGGGAGATATTAACAAAGTAAACTACATGCGCAAGTTAAATTTGACTTTTGTCGGCAGTTTAATTACAAGGATGATAATTATTGTTCGAAGTTTAATTATGTGGATGATGATTATATTTGAAAAAATGATATTTTTAACAAATTAAATGGTGGACCTTTGTTCGCAGTTTATATAACCATAGTTGTAAACTTAAATTTATCTTTACAACAAATCGTGGTCGATCAATCGTAGATTTAAAAGGAAAAATATCATTCATTCGCATTTTAGTTTCGGGGACCCGCACTTTAGTTGTGGATTCAAAAGTTGACCAAAATGCTTTCTAAGATCCGCACTTTAATAATGCACATAATTACTTTAAGAAATTCAATACATTATTAAAATATTATAAAACGGTGACATTTTTTCAATATAAGCGTTTTCACTTTAGTTGTGCAAACGATAAATACACAATACCAGATCAATTTTTTCTTTCTTCATACGTAACAAACAGTTACCATCAAGGGTTCATTCATTAACGCATAAGTTACAAACCTAAATGTCCAATCAAATATGGCTTGATTCTTAGTAGCAATCTAAACTGCTGAATCACTATCCACTATGAATTCATCAATTCATATAGTGAAAACACACATACATGGCGTCGTCAATTGTCTTGATTATTGATTATAATCTCAAGTACACGATTGTGTTACCAAATTCTATAAGTTGTTCGTAAATCAATTCTAAGCCTAAGTCAGTTATGGGTATATGAGTCCTAAACGATTGACTTGTTCGTCATAGATATTTATTGTGACGCCCCCAAATCTGGGCCCACACAGCCCAAACTTGAGTCGTCAAAAGACTACAACAAAATTATTACAACAAAGCACAACGTACTACAATACAGTGTATAATAATACACAACTAAGTCTTCACTATTATTGCCACACTATTTTACAAAACGTGAAGACTATGATAACTATTCCTCGGACCCTCACTCCATTCCCCGGCTAGACCCTGTTATGTTTTCATTTCCTGTTGAAAAACAATGGAACAAAAGAAAGGGTGAGCTCAAATAACCCAGTAAAGAATATCATGACTAAGATAATGACGAATAAATTATCATTAGTCTTCAACAGTTGAGTTCTTGATAGAATACAATAGACTACAAGGTTTATATCAAAAACTGCAGTTAAATTCTTAAACAACGTTCAGATCAATAATAGCAGCGGAATGAGTAATCTATTAGA
This sequence comes from Hedera helix, assembly GCA_947179155.2. Classification (NCBI taxonomy): domain Eukaryota; kingdom Viridiplantae; phylum Streptophyta; class Magnoliopsida; order Apiales; family Araliaceae; genus Hedera; species Hedera helix. The sequence continues at coordinate 46,870,192 of OX359268.1, read as the reverse complement.
AGAATAATGCAGACTATAATGTCCACTCGGTTCTCTTTTTAGGAAAAACATCATCAACTTTTATCATCTGAAATATCATTAGTCAAGATAATACAAATTCACAGTTCCTGATCATAATCATGCAGATCAACAGTTCATCTTTGCACTACGGGCCAAAGACATTCAATATAACACCAACGGTCATGATTATACCAAATTCAGCCTTTGGTCATAATCATACCAAACAACAGTTCATCTTTGCACTACGGGCCAAAGAGAACATTCACCACGTGTCATAAAAGACACCGAACAGATGTATCGCCTTTAACCTATTATATCGCCTTTAACCTATCATCTGTTCAACAAATATATCACATCTGTGCCCCCGGCCACAGATATTCACAATAGCTTGATTTTTGGATGATTAGAATGATATAAATGATGAACAGAAGAAATAGGATAACAATAAGTATCGGAAGTTTACTTTGTACAGATTCAAATAATGTCCAAATTGTCAACATAATGTGGAGTGAAATTTAAAAATGATATTCAAGATCCACAGTTCAGAATAACGGTTACAATTCAATAGAAAGGTTCACAATAATGAAGTTCAACTATTATGAAACATATAATATTTTCAGGAATTATAGAAGCAATAGTTCCATAATAAATTTCGATTTAGGAGTATGAAAGAAAATAATATCCCTTACCGTAGCAGGTTTGATTAACAAAAGGTGAAGGAAATTAATACAAAGGGTTATTCACCAACAGGCGGCAATCCGCTCCGTAAGGTTATTCCCACAATTTAATAGAATTTGAGTACAAAGAGTTATTCATCAAACAGGCGGCAATCCGCTCCGTAAGGTTATTCTCAGAGATTAATAATGAATGAATACGAAAGGTTATTCACCAACAGGCGGCAATCCGCTCCGTAAGGTTATTCCCACAATTTAATACATGGAAATAAAAGGCACGTCTTATGAGTAAGGAAGAAACAATATTATTATCGAGAATCAAATAATGATAATCTCTTACCATAGTACGTTTGAATAATGGAAGATGAAAAAGATGGTATCCCTTACCTCAACACGTGACTGGATATTGATTTAAATGAGGTTGATTAACTTGAACAGTACACGTATACTTATAGATCTTCACAAATACTCAAGATGACTTAAGCACACTTAGAGAGAACTTTCACAAGAAGTATTTAGAGAGAGAGAGAAAGAACAAGTAAGGAAGTTTATGAAAAATCCTTAAGTTAAGGCTTCTATTTATAGCCAAAAATCTTATCATTCATTTAATCTAAACCATTCATTTAAAGATCATCTTTTAATCTACACCATCCATTTCAAATATTATATTATCTTTAATCTACACCATTCATTTCATATCACCTAATAATCACCTAACTTTATATTATAAACAAATCAATTTAATTATTCAACAATAATTCACACTTTAATCTACACCATTCATTTCATATCACCTAATAATCACCTAACTTTATATTATAAACAAATCAATTCAATTATTCAACAATAATTCACACTTTAATCTACACCATTCATTTCATATCACCTAATAATCACCTAACTTTATATTATAAACAAATAACTTTATCAATTCAATTATTATGACTAATTGTTATAAATACAGTATAGTTAGCTCTTAGATATCAAGTCAATAAATTAATGAAATACAACTGTTTAAATAACATCATAATAGAGATAACAATAATGTAAAATAAAGCATACGTTACTGTGTAATGACAATTATTGATTCAATAATGTGAATTACTGTGCATATGTTACTGTGACAATTATTAGGTTCAATAATTTTAAAAACAGTGCAACAACAATTATTGACTCAATGATATAAAATACAGTGTAATGACAATTATTAAATCAATAATGCAAAATACTGTGTAACAACAATTATTGAATTGATAATATAAAATATTATGCAGTGACAATTATCGATGAAATGATGCGTAACAGTTACGGTGTCAATTATCAGACCAAAAATATGAGACACTATGCAATACCGTGTGTTACTGTAGAGTACCGAGTGCTACAGAAAATACCAATAACTATCGTATGCTACTATTCTTTTATCACCGGTATTTTAACAGTTCCGTTGACTATTTTTATTTAAAAAGGTTATTTCTGTCGTTTTCTATATCCGACAAATATTCCGTTGTGGGGTCCACCAATAATTTGTTATTTCGGCGCCGTCGGACCAAACGAATATTCCCCGACCAAACGAATATTTCCCGACAAAGCGAATATTGTCCGACAAAATAAAATTTGCACATAACATCCTTAACTTTTAACTTTATCGATTTAACCACTTACTGTTTAAAAAAAATATCTATATGAAGAAAAATTAAATTTTATATTTCATAAAATTCGGGGTCTTACATTTATGTTGAAAATTCTTTTGCATAAAAAAAGTTATCGTTTCCTATATTTTATATTCAGCTCAAACGCAGATGAGAGAGAAAAATGTTAATTGGGATGTACTTTTTACGCATGAATAGATGAATACAATTGCATTAATCTTTTACGCAAAAAAATAAAATAAAAGTTCTCTTCATTTTCACTTTAATTGTGTGGACGATGAAATTTTTAAAGAAGATGGTATTTTGGTCATTTTTGAGTTTGAACTTTAATAATACGATCACCCCTAAATTAAAGTATGGATGAATAATTATTTTTATAACTAGATTTGCATAACAAATAAATTTAAATTTATAACTGTAGTTTCATATAAGACATAAAATGATAAATTGCAAAATTTGAGGGAGTATTAATAAGTAGTTAATTAATGTAACAAGGATTCTAATTTGGCAGCTCAAACTAATTAGGACTAGTACACGTACACCAGTACTTTGCGCGTTATTCGTGGTCAAATAGCTCGGCTGGTCAAATATGGTTTCCATATTGTCCAGCCACAGACTCGCAGGTCAAAAGACAAGCCCAAAATATTTGGTTGCCGAGTGCCGACTTGGTTGTTAAGCTGAAATTTTATTATACGATAATTAATTCAGTCACTACCTCCCTAGATAAGTCGAGCACATGAAGAATATAGGATGCAAGTTGTCGCGTAAAGTTATATTTCGGTTAGCATAAAATTAATTATATAATAAATTGAACAATGAATTAATATAATACTGACACACAAATAGAGATAACACTTTCAGTCTGTGTGTCAATGTCGTATTAGCCCATCGTTCAACTTATCACGAAATTAATTTTATACTAATTGAATCAGTTATATTTTCAATTGAGGAGACAAAATGAAGTGTATTAATTTTTCTTGTCGAAAATGCTCATTCTAACTGTTACAGCTTTTTCAAGCAAAAGTAATGTTAAACAATTATTTGAGGTATATTAATCAGCCTTTTTCTTAAAGAGAAAAAAGAAGACACCCATTAGGGTATTTCCCCTATTCACATTTGTAAAATTAAAATTGTTTTAAAAATTTTAAATGTTGATAAATTTGTTCCAAATTATATGACAGAAGAGACCCGGATTTAATTCAAACAATCTCTTAACTTATTCATTTATTCTTTTTAGAAATATTAAAGAAATAAATTAGATAACATTCTCAAATATTTTAATAACTACATACATGGATTAATATTTAAAATAATATAATTAAAAATTACTAGAAGCTATGTCACAAAAAGGTGGGGGTAAAAAGCCTTATTGTCATCTCATGTGCCGTGACCACAATTGCAAATTGTATCTTCGTAGGTAGGAGTGAGCAAAAAATTGATTTGACCTCAAAATCGCACCAACTGTTTTGACGTATGTGACGATTTTAGGTGGGTTGAAAAAATGAATTTGAGTTTGATTTTTAGGCAAAACCGCACATAAAAAAATCGCACTGCACCATTTTTATTTTTATTTTCCGTTGTTTGACTGTTTTCAACATGAACTATATCGAGAAGCATTATTATGGAAGTCACCCTTCAATTAATCCATTTAAAATTATCCCTCATGTAATTATCTTTGTTTAGAATTTTCATATGTGAGAAGAAATTTTTAATTAATCCATTTGGAATTATCTCTCATGTAACTTCTATTTTACTTTTGTTTAGACAAGATATTATAAGTAAAGTTGTGTGTTATAAAAATGTTATTTAATATTGTGTAATGTTAAATTGTTAATTTAAATTGCATAAAATTTAATTTTTCAATTGATTTTGGAACCGAAACTGCACTAAATAAAACCGCACTGCACGGTTCAAAACTGCACCGCACCAATTACAAGCAATGTCATATGTGGTTTTGAATTTATCAAATCGCACCTAAGGATTTCACGTACAATTTAGATTTTAAACTGTACCAAACCGCACCATGTTCGCCTCTGTTCGTAAATAAAGACAAAATGGTGGACCTCCGGAATCCTAATGGATCTGATCTCATCTCATCTCATCTCAAAAGGCTACAAAATGCGCAATCAAAGTTAGCTCTTTCTCTCTCTTGCTTCACAATAGCATTCGGTACTCCTTGGAACCTTTTTGAAGCACGCACAGAGCAGAACCTCTTTTACTCTGTGTGCGTGGATGGCTTCAGCGTCTCAAGCTAGTCTTCTTCTTCAAAAACAGCTCAAAGGTCAAATTCACCAATTACCCAGTTGCATATTTAGTTTGATTTGATTTATTTGGTTTGCTGATGTATCATCTGTGAAATTGTTTCAGATCTCTGTAAAAGACCCGTGGATGGTTTCTCCGCTGGCTTGGTTGACGAGAGTAATGTTTTTGAATGGAGTGTAACTATTATTGGACCTCCCGATACCATTTAGTGAGTTTTATATCTCCGTCTTTTCGTAATTAGTGTGGTTGAAATAGTTGATTCTTCTGTAACTTAATATCCCTTTTAGAATTAAGGGATTGAATACTGGATTTGTTGGGGGAAGGGAAAGTTTTTCAATTTTTGTAAGATTTCTATTGTTTAATGAAAGGTTGTCAAACTATGATCGACTTTTTGAGTCAGAAATTGATTCATAAATGGTCGAATTTGGATGTGATGGATCCATACTAAAGAACATTAGTTGCACCATTTTTTTTTCACTCAATGGTGAAAATTAAGATAATTGTTAGTATTCCATTGTTCTTTCAGCATTTGTTTCTTATTTTATTTAGTTTGCATAATCATACTAAATTTCATTAGGATGCAATATGTATGCTTTGGTAGATCTGAACACTTTTTATCATCATAATCGTCTGATTGCAGTGATGGGGGCTATTTTAATGCAATCATGAGCTTTCCATCAAACTACCCAAATAGTCCTCCGTCAGTGAGGTTTACATCTGAGATGTGGCATCCCAATGGTTAGTTGTTTATGCAGTTAATCTAGACAACTTTTTAACTCTTTTTGTTGGAGAGAACTAATTTGTTACTGCTTACATGCAGTTTATTCTAATGGAAAGGTTTGTATCTCAATTCTACATCCTCCTGGTGAGGACCCAAATGGTTACGAGCTTGCAAGTGAGCGCTGGACGCCAGTCCATACCGTATGATCTCAGTTTCCTTATCTATTTTCTAGCCTCCATCAGCTAGCTCTTGTGCTCATTGTCATTTGTATATATACCTTTTCTTCCATCTTCTATTCATATTGTAATTGTATTGGTTCAATTAAATTTTCGCCCTTTTTTCTTTCCATACTGTTGTTCAGTTGAGATTTTCTATGATGTTAAATCATGCTAATACATTATAATACAATTCCTGTGCATTATTATGACCTTTATAATTTTGTACTTATATTGTAAGTATACTCCTTTCTGTTTCAATTTAAGGAGTCGATTCATTTTGAAGTTGCTTTACTTTTGAAAATTTATACTAGTAGATAGTATGGTTCCAAACTATATAGTATATACACACCATTTTTAGCGACAAGCAAATGTGACTGTTTATAATGTTATTGGATGGCTAGATTTTAAAGCATAATTTTCTTTAAAAAAGTAAACCCTAGACTTTCATGAGGACCATTTTTTGAGAAAGAACACATGTTTTAGTTTGCACAATGCTTTAAAGTTTCTTTATGTTTGTAGTTTTCTTGTGCCCTAAACACGGACGAGGGTCGCAACTCACAAGGAAAGTTTAAGAACTGAGCTTATCTACTTGTATAAAAGTTTGTAAAGTTCAATCTTACATGATCTCAATCGTATTCAATTCAATTTTAGTTATACCACTTATCATAAATGCCTTGTTTGATGGTCTCATCATTTTTAATTTTAACCCAACTGGCACGAATCTAATATACTTCCACAATAATCCTCGCTTGCAGGTTGAGAGCATAGTTTTAAGTATCATTTCAATGCTTTCAAGTCCTAATGATGAATCTCCTGCAAATATTGATGCTGCGGTAAGTAACGAATTATGTTAACTGCGTCTCTTTCATTTTCAGCATTTTCCAGGTAATGGATTAAGTACTTACATTCTTCATATCTCTGCTTGTTCAGAATGAGTATCAAGTATTATATTCTGGGTAATCCTGTATGTTGTCACAGTTCTAAAGTGCTTATGTAGTTAACACAACTAGGCTATCTCTAGGTGAGTAGCCATTTTCAAGTAAGCTAAGGCAATTTTAAGGCATTCTAGAAAAACACGTTTCGCAATTCTGGTTATCCTTTTAGCTCCAAATTTGAGGACAAAGGTTCACAAATTAGTTGTATACTGCTAAACTGTCATGGAAATGGATTCAAATTTACATATTTTTGACAAATAAAATGCAGAATAATAGACCTGCTTCACAGTTATCAGTGATTTAGGGGAACACTGGAACTTCTCAAAATGTCTTTGCAATAGCAAATTAAAAGCAGGTATTAATCACCTGAGCACTTTTATCCTGCAACTTCTTGGGGGAGGATCTTTTGGGTACAATAGGCTTCAAGGCTAGTAACACATTCAATTACTTGCAGCACTTGAATTACATTCCTGGCTCTTCTATCTCTACATTTCTCTCCTCGTTTCCTTGTATGCTGGATTCTCTGCTGATATAATTCTCTATTTCTTTTCCCTTCAAGTCGGCTCTGAGATTCAATCATATACACCTTCCTCTCTCATATTACTGATGATTTCACTAGTATGAAATTTCATAGATGAACTAGGTTTACTTGGGCCTCAAAACTGCTTTCCAAGTTCAAATGACTGTTAGTCTCGAACCATTTGGTTTAATAGACCCTGTTTTCTTTCTATGCTGAATAATATCTGGGAAACTCCCACTGGTTCTGATGAATTGCTGTTTTTAAATTTCTTCCTGCTTTTGCTTTCTGCTGGTAGTAACTTCATTACAGTTGATCTAAATTTAAAATTTAATGGCATATACTACTTGCTGATTCTGTCACAATATGCCAAATATTATACCCATCTAATATCCGTCATGCAGATTGTGGTTGACGAAATTTTAAAAGCTCTGTTACAAACTGTAGCAGTGTCTGCTAGTTTTAATACGCCCTTTTTACAGTTATGCGCTCCCTATAATTATTGTCATCCTCTAACAGTAATGGATAGGTACTCTGCAACTGTTATCGGATCTGCATTCATTAAAATAGGAATGACTTAAAGAAACAATGATAAGAGGGAAGAGTAAAAGCAACTAACCATCTAGATTCTAGGTTTTCGGCTCTTTCTCTCTCTACTTCCCTCCACTATTAGGGCACTGTTAATTTTTAATCTCTGTCCGTCCACAGTTTGACTGGACGACTGTAGATAAGCTAGTTAAAAAAGATTTGCAGCCTGCGGTGGATGAGTCACTCCACACAAACAGACACGCACATGTATATATATATACAGTATATATGGAAATTGCATGGAAGGAAAACTGCAGTTTTCATATCTTTTGACCTTTGGGTGAGCAAATCTAGCATAATAAAATAGAACAATCTGCATGGAAATTTCTTCTTTTGAGTTGTAGGCAACATGAATAAGAATCTGGAAATGAGCATGATTTATAGTAGAAATCTGTTAAATTGTACAAACAAGTGAGTGTGTGACTTTTGAAGGATATTTATAGTCTGGCTTAAATATCATTGCTCTCTGTTACTCTAAATGGTACAATCTTTTGGTTTTAACAAATAATGATTCTTAGCGATGATGTTGTCTGGTTGTTTTATCTTTTTCATATTTTGTAGAAAGAATGGAGAGATAAGAGGGATGAATTCAAGAAGAAAGTCAGCCGCTGCGTGAGAAGATCGCAAGAGATGTTTTGATCTCTTAGGCGGGACAATATCTTACTGGCGAGAGAGCGCTGCTCGCTAATTAAATGATGCCTTTGTCAAATGTAAGGTTCCTCCCATTTTCACCCCCTTCTGTTTAAATACAACATCCTGAAGTAGTTGCTAGCACAAATTTTTTATTACATGTATAATGTTGTAACTTAAGCTGTTTGTACTTCAACAGGTCTCTGATTACTTATCGGATAGCTGACCGACATCTTGGATTGTTATCTGGTTTGAAGCTGTTGTGGTTCTTTTTTTTCTTAGGGTTCACAGTGAAGTATGGGACTCCAGCCCCTCTTGTGTGAGGATGCTATATTGAGCTGATTTAAATTGGTGAAATGGCATAACTAACTAAACTTGCTTAGAATGTATCTTATCAATGAAAGACCTCTATGATTTATATTTGCTTCTACATGTCATTTGTAAACCCCTTTCCCTGTGCATGTTATTGAAGAGGAATCTTTATTGGTTGAATGGTGTCACAATTTCTTGTTATTGAAAAGAAACCTATTGGACATGGAGAAAACTCACAAAACTAGGAATACTATTCTTTTACCCTTTCCATTTGCTGGTCCAAGCGAAAATTTGTGATGGGTAGTGTTTTAATTTGAAAGACTGCAGTAGAATGGAGTTGTGCATTTGACTTGCTGAATGATGACTTTTGCAGTGATGGTATTACCAGGATTTAAACTGTGGAAAATAACAAGAGTATTGAGTACTATATTAAATGTACTTCAATTTTATTAATAGCATATATACACATTCCATCTTCCCGTAATGATGTCTAATGAATCTAACATCTTCTACTAATTCAAAGTTTACAAATGTGAGATACACTCGGAAATATATAAGAGTATTGATTTGTTGATGAAGGATTCAAGTTTTGCTCAGAAAATAAAATAGGAGGTTGAGCTGGCCACAACCAAATTCATTCATATACAGGGTGTGGCTTCTTTATGCACTGACCGACTGCTGTTCAGTTAAAAAGAGATTGAATCTCACCCCAGTACGTATACCGTTAATGAAAGTTACTGGGACTGGATTTTTAGAGAGAGAAAGTAGGGTCAATCAATCTTTATGAATTTTTTTTTAGAAACGGTGTCGTTAGTTATCAAGTCAGTGAAGGTCTCCCCGGTTCTAACCCGAGCGACGCCATTCTTTTATTATAAGTTTTTTTTTTTTTTGGCTAAATATTTATTATAAGTTTTCTTGGTTTGTTCTCACGTTAGTCTGGTGTTTGAAGCGATGGAAAGACGAATGATGGCTACTTTTTCTTTGTAGTGTTTAACGCCTTTCGTTTTGTCCCATGCTAATTTTAAAATTATTAATAATCTCTCATTTTAGAGAGAGGTGAGGGATGGGATGGGTTATATCATTTATTTAAGATAGTACAGGTGGGTCTCTCTCTCTACTTTTATGGTTCTTTTAAGGTATAAATTATTATTAGTGTTGATAAATTGCACATTTTATTTGTCAAAAATATTTTGATCAAATACTAAAATAAAAAATGATGGTATAGATCATCATTTATAAATTACTTTTTGTGTCGCTGAAAGCACTAATAATTCCGATTTCGGTCTATTAAAACTGCCATGTCAGAGATTACTCGCGCGGACAGTAGTACACTTGGTAAATTAGTGCTTATATATGAAACCATAAAGCACACATCTATCTTAACTCTCCCTTTGTAGAGCTTCCCAAAAAAAATTTAAAATTCAATATATATAAAAAATAAAAAATAAAAAGGAAAAATTTGGCACCATCGATGAAATTTCAGGCAAAAAATTAAAAGCACAGCCAAGAAGACCCGACTTAACAGCATCGGAGCTGCAGCAGTACCAACGTCCATTTAATTGGTACCCTACCCTCTACTATAACGTGTAGGGTACCACTGAAATGAGCTTGCTGTCTTCCTTCCGACTTTAACCCAATCACGTCCAAGTCTTTTAATCCAGTAATCCAATAGAACAACTCTTTCACTTTTAACCATATATTTTTCCTAGTTAGCTAAATAACTAACCTAGGGTATCATTTTGATAAGAAATGATAATTTCAGTAAAATGGAACTGTTACTTCTGAAATAACTAAATGACCGACAAACAATTTTATGATTACAGAGATCAAAAGTGCAATCGATAAATTCAATGAAAATAAATAGAACTACCAAAACTTACAAATCCAAATTCAATCTAAATTTAAACCCACAAACAATGTTCCCTGTGAACACAATCAGCAGTTGTTCTCTTTACTTGGACAATTAGCCCACTTTGTTGAGCATTGTACATTATATAAAGTATTTTCAAACACACAAGCCCTTCCCAACTATTATGGATGAACTGAGTATACGATGGGGAAAATTTTTAAGATACCATTGAGAATATAATACGAACCTTTAGAGAAAGCCTCCCCCTGTCCAGTTGGTGTCCGATTTCCCATTCCCATTGTGACCCACAGCCTTGTTGCTAGCAGGTGCACTTTGATAGAAACTATCATATCCATCATCATCCTTGGTGTCATCCCAGCCAGCCCAGCTGTCCCCATTATGCGATGATGTCCCCTTCGTAGATGTGTCCTTCGGATTGTCTTTACTATCCCAATCATCCCAGGAGCCTGAGCTGGCATAATTACCGTGACCACCAGATGAAGTCTGCCCTCCTCCAGTAGAATTCCATCCTTTGGACTCCTGTCCAAATTCCTGATAATACCCGTTCCCCTGAGTTTCATTTCTTTGCCACCCATCATTCTTCCAGCCACTATTACCTTCTTTGGTGTACTCTTCAACCTTCTGTGAAGCCAATGCCATGACCCCTTTCATGATCCCCCACGTCTTCTGTCCAATCTCACTTGTTTTTGCAGTGACTACGCTGACAGTTTCATTCACCTTGTAATCATAGCCACCATCTCTCACCTGTGAGAGAAGTGATTATCTATGCAACTGGCTTCACTAATTCATATAGGGGTACTTTTTAATTTCATTACCAAAAGGCTGAAACAGCATAAGATAAACTAACTTCAAAATATTATATGTGCACCCAAAGTTCATTTCAGAATATCAGAACGCTACTCTACACAAATTCAACCTGAATTCAATCAAGCAAGGCTTCAGCCAGTAATTTAAATGGTTAAAAAATCAAAAGAAACTGAATAGTGATGGAACTGAATCAGAGTCTTCAGACTTTCTATTGCATATAAAATGTCCCGAGTCTACTGATTCTTTTATGGTTCTTTTGTGTGAAGAGGTGGTTCCAGATGGGCATTCATACAAGTTTTTTTTTTTTTAACCTTTCTGTGGAGGCATTTAATACAAGTTAAGACGAAGATTTAGCAGGTTATTTGGGGTTCAAAGCCACCTTGAGGATGCCTTTTCCATGTGGACAACGGCTTTAGACACTATCTGGACATCACATAATTTGTCAAGGGGTAATAGCTAGGTTAATTGCAGTTCCATGTGGAGGCGCAGATTTGACAGCCTAGACCTTTTTTGTTGTGACGTGACCCATGTTTCACTCTATTTGGTCTATTTGAGTGCAAATCAATGGTCACTTCTAATGAATAACACAAAGAAGAGAGAGATAGTCCATCTATACCTCAGAATATATTATTTTCTGTAAATAAGAGCCACCAATATAATTACTGATTAGAGATCAGTGATTTGTTTCTCAATTTCCAGTGTTGCTGTATTTTAATAATACTAATGTAAGAAACCAAAAAATCTTGCATTCTTGATAAGTGAAATTCTTGTTTATAAAATTCCTATAACTTGTATTTTTTTTTTCTTTTCTATTTTCACAATTTAATTAACATCATTATATGAAAAAAAATATCAAGCAATCAAATATCAAAAAACATTGGCACTAGTGCCAACTTGAAAACCATGGATGGTATTACCTTCTTCTACCATGAGATAGCGACTCCGCATCCCAGCAGTCTAGTTTAAACAACTAAGAGGATTAACATGGAGCAGATATCCTACTTAAATGAACGTACATAAAGACCAGGCTTTGTACTCCTGAATAAACAAAATGGTGCCTCCTATTATATATTCCAAAACAGAATTCATGACTTGTGAGAAGTTCATAGGAGTTGTATAATACACAACGCTCTGATAGAGAACTTACTATCCAAAACAAAACTCACAAAGTCCTAAAAAGTAATTGTCTCAACTTAATTGCATAACAATATCTTTGTTTCCACAATGTTTATGCCTGTATTTGGCTGTTCACATAGCATACTGCCATGATTATAAATTCTCTTATAACACATCACAAGATTTAAAAAGGAAAATAAAGAACATTGTTTCAACCTTTTTCACAAGAACTTGAACAAACATTTTCTTACACTTTTGGGGACAAGAACTTAAAATAACTTAATAATCACAAAAATACTAAAAACTCAAAAGATCAAATCCAAAACTCATGGGAGGTCTTCATCCAATTAACCAGTACACAAATTTTACCTTTTTATGCCCCCTTCCCACTCCCCCAAGCCCCTTTTGCTTCCAGTATCATTATGAACACCTTAGAGTTGAGTATTAAGACCCAGCAGAGACTCAACTTAACCTTCTATTGTTGCTTGTAGTATTAAAATCAAATCACATTTACATCCATCCTAATTACAAACCAATAGATCATTCTAGCAGTTTCTGTGCAGGAACTAACTCACTAGTCATAACCATAATTAATGTATAGATATAATTGGAGCAGAATGCATTTCATGTCATAAATATGATATTATTACTGCTTATAAAACATAAACATCATCAATATACCTTACTAGTGAGATCCTTCGTGCCGGCTTGCACAACAGTGGCAGCCGATTGAGCCGCAGATGCTGCAACCATAGATAACCTACCAAATCCCTAAACAAAATATGTACACATATATACATACCATCAAATTCCACACAAATAGCAATTAAAACAATGCACAAACATTAACTTTTACCTGAGTAACAGCAGAAACAACATCCCCTTGCGAATTATGCTGCGGCATCTGTGAAGGAGCGGATCCAAACCCCACATACTTCCCTCCTTGCGAAGGTGGCAAACCCTCTGGCCTCGAATCATTCTCCGCCATCTTCCGCGCAAAAAAACCCTCCTTTCCTGCAGCCGAAGCCTCCAATTGGGCGCGTGAATAAATATCCTGGGTCGATTTAGACCTCGCCGGACCACCTCCGCCACTACCTCCGCCGCTCCTAAAATCCGCCACCGACTGATTCCTCCTCATATCCGATCCCGATCTAAATCCACCGTCATCAAAATTATCCCAATTATCCCACCCTCCATTCCCCCCAGAATTACCATTCCTACCGCCAGCACTCAACGGCGGTTTCTTAGTGTTATTCGCAACACTTTCCTTCACCACCGGTGGGTCCCGCCAGGACCGGCCCTCCGCGAGGGCTTGGATACGATCGCGGTAAATAGACGCAGCGTTGGTGTTGTATTTGGTAACGATGTCTGTTTCTTTAGCGACGCCGTACTGGGAAAGGAATTGATTGAGCTTTTCGTTGCCGCCAGATTCCATCTTTTTGAGTTGGATCTCAGACCAAGAGTCCATAGTGACGGATCGGACGAATGAAATGTGAACACCGAGGCCCCGGTGCTTGCCGGAGCATTCTAAGCACATGAAGATGCCGTAGGATACCGACGCCCATTGGGGATTCTTTTGCGAACAATCGACGCATGTCTTGTTTCCCGGCTGGGACTGCAACTCTCGGAGCCGTCGCGATGCCGCCATTGGATGATCTGTCGTGGATCCTGTATTTACAGAATCGGATCTGTGAGAATGAGGATTAGATCATAGATTTGGGTGTTTTTGAGAAGAGAGAGAAAGAAGAGGCTCTCTCTCTTCCTCCTCCCAAGAAAAAATAAAGGGAAAGGGAGTCGGTGTGGAATCGCCGACACCGTCAAAATATTAGGGGTCGATAACTGGCTGGCCTGTCGTACGTACTAAAAATAGGGTTTTCTTAACATAAGTTGTACATATTAAGCATAAAATATAAAAGATAAAATTTATTAAATATTATTTATTATTAAATTTAATACATAAAAATATAATATATTAATAAACTCTATATATTAAATTCAGTGTAAATACATAAATAAATTTTATTTAATAAATTTTATTTTTTATTTTTATACTTAGCCTGTGTTCTTAAGACATACGTTAAAAGTACCCTTAAAAATATACATTTGTTAAGAAATACTACTACTGCTGTTGTAACATGGAGTAAATGAAAAATGAAAGCTTCTTGATGGAGTAATTACTAAATTAAATTATATGTATATGTTTTTGTAAGTTTGTGAATAAAAAGTCGATTTGTAGAAAACTTTTTAAATCATTCAAAAACATGCAAAAATATACTATAAATTTCTATTTGGTTAGTTATATAATAACTTTAAAGTAATGAAAAATAAATAAATTTGAGGTATCTAAAAACATTTACAATTATAATAACTATGACACACAATCTTAAATCAAGTCAAGTTTTACATACTCTCGTATATTTTTATATTATTTTCATGTTATTTTTTTTATATATAAAATTAAATAAATTATGGTATAGTGTCAAACCTAGATATAATTAAATTTGGCTCTCACACAGCGATAAAATAAATTTAAATATAAAACGTCTTAATTACAGCTTTCAAAAGATGTTTAGATTACATAATTCAAATTTAAAATGTTATACATATTTTATTTGATCCTTAATGATGCTTTAATAGGGTTCAGTGATTTTTTAAAAAAATTAAAAGTTTTTTTGTGTATGTTTTAGGGGTTCATTCATGAATAAGTTTGGAATTCAATAATACCCTTTTCTCTACTTTTGATGAAATTCATGTAAAAAGTCTACTTTGTCATGAAACGAAAAGAATTACAAAAGACAGAGTATAATACCTGTATTTGCTTACCCTTAATAAATTATCACATAATTTATTTATTTATTTTTAATAAAACAGTCAAGAGACGGAAATATAATCATTTTGACTCATTGCAATGGCAATTTTGATTTGTTTTAAATGAATTAAATGGATCATCATTACCTACTAGTAAACAACTCAGTTATGTTAAACTTATAAATATTTATGGGACAACAGGTTTGGAATCAAACCATGACAAGTTAAGATGGATGCACGTGTCTTTAAATTTCAGTTTAATATGACCAAAAAAATAAAAAATGTTACTACTGTATTTTGTATTGCGGGCAAAAATTATGACTTTTGCGATGAATTTTCTTAGAATGTGTCTTAAGGGTACATTATAAGCATTGAAAATAATGCATAATAATATTTATTTATGAATTTGCACTGAATTTAATGTATAAAAAAATAATATACTAGTGGACTCTATGTATTGAATTCCGTGCAAATATATAAACAAATAAAATTTATCATTATTTTTTGCGCTTAACATTTGTCCAAGAGAACTTAACATGTGTCCAAGAGGACCCTTTCCCAATAAGATATTGACGTTTATTTACTTATTTATTTATCCAAATAAAAACAACTGGCATGTGTTAATGAGCTACAAGGGTCGGCTCATGACATGATAAATGGATCGGTCATATTACCAGTTCTGGACTGTTTCTCCCAAAACCATTTAGCAAGCCTTGCGTTGTGCAATGCCTTTTCTTTTATTTGGGACTTGTCTAGTGTGCAATTTGGGCCTTCAGGCGGCCTCGCCAATTCCATTGGGTTATGGATGGTGTCTTTGGTTGGTTACCATTTGTTGCAACTTAATTTCATTTTCGATTTTTAAAAGATACACTCCACTCCTGTTTTTATTATATCCAGACTTTATTTTTTTAATAAAAATATAGAAATAATGAAGGATATAATAGCTAGAGTTGGATGTATTGCATAAGGCAACTATGTACTAAGTTGGTAACAGGCATAAACTATGCTAGATTAATTACGCATTAAAGATGTTGTTTCTTATATTGATATAAAATAAAAATAAAAAATTATGTTAAGATTCCTAATGAAACATTATTTTCGTTTAAGTGGATTATTGAAAAGAAAACTCATCTTTTTTGCATCATAGATTGAACTCTTTTCTTACTACCAGACCAGGCCTGATATATTGTTCTTCATTTGTTGAAAACATATATATTTAATTTAATACTTCTCTTAAGACTTGGGTTAGGGTAAAATAAAAATTAGGAATAATGGCTTAATCTGTACTTGTTCGTCTTTGTCCCTAGATAGAGTTCCCTTTCCGTAAAAGGGATCTTTTTTTTTTATTATTTCTAATTCAGCATTCCTAGAGAATTGGGAGGGGAGGGGAGGGGAGGGGAGGGGAAGGTAGACAGGTCTTAATTAGTAACGAGAGATATTCATTTAAATATTTGTGTTTATCCGAGTCTCGTTAACAACGAATCAAGTTACATATATAACCGATGCTTTTTTGACCTTTCTAGGTATTTCGTATTTGACTCTAATGAATAATTGTAAATTCATGTAACGATTGAGATGAGGTAATTCATATATTTTAGTCACTTTATGCCAAGGTTGTAGAAAGATTACTTAATTCAAGGTTCAACAAAAAAACACATATAAAATAAGGAAATACTTAATTTAACTTAATATGTAATATATATGTATGATTATTATTCAAGAACCTATTTCATTAACAACGTTCAGTGGCAACAACCTTTCAATTTTGGTGAAAAAGAAATACAATTCCTTAAATATTAAAATATTTAATATAAAATATCCATAACATAGAATATCTATAACACTGATAGTTGTTTAGTCTATCTGATAGATACGAAAAACTCCTACTTATCCATCTAATTAATAAAATAAGAATAGAAAGAATAAGGACCTAAATCTTCTTATATACTAGTCTTATTTATCCATCTCACAAGAAAAAAAATGGGTTTCTTGTTCAATTTATTTATCGGCTTTAAATCATTGATAATTCAATTTGATAAAAAAGAAGATAGTTTTTTCTCTTTTTTATGATGATCAAATGTAGCCTTTTTCTGTAAAACTTTATTCTAATAATGATGTTGAAATAGAAAACTTTTTCGATTATAAATTTTTTCAATGATTCCTCATGAGTTAAATCTTTGGTATTCAAAGAAGTCGCAAACGAGTCAATATCTTCTATTGAGTCACTTGAAGATGCTGGGTTAAGAAAATTTCATGTATTCATGTTATTTATGTTAGTTATGCTATTTATATATTTTTGTTAGTTTCTTTATATAGAAAAAGTTGCATTCATACAATAAAAGATGGAGTCTTGCTAAGATTTCTTCAGAAAAATCTTTACTATCTATATTATATGTATATAAGAAAAAAATATAAATTAATATGTCTATGCCCCGACTGAACCAATGACTATTCATGATTTCATAATTGAATCAATTTCTGACTAACTCTAAATTAGAGGAATGTTATGGTAAAACTTTGTTTGAAATGATGTGATAAAAAGTAACATGCGACTTGAAGGACACGATCTAGTGTGGATTATTATTCTTACATCCGCCATTTTTTATAGGAATGAAGGTTCTCTTGGCCCGACATAGTTTATTTTGTTCCACTAAAACCCCTCTTTTAGTTAGGTTGTAATGTAAATAATACATGATGGAGCTCGAGTAGTAAAGTATTGATTCAACTTTTAGGGGCAAGGAGCCAATTAATAAATTGGAACAACTTCGTAAGTATGTAAGCAATATAAAAATTGAAAGGATCTGATTCGGGGGGCAAGTTTTCAATTTAAAAGGAAATTTTGTTGGAATTGATAAAACTCTTTCGATTCAAAGTGTATCGTGGAGAATCAACCATTCGTATGATTATTTGATAGAAAGAAATCACAATAGGGGTATGTTGTTGCCATTTTGTTGAAAGGATTAAGAGGCATCGAAGTAATGTCTAAACCCAATGATTTAAAACAAAGAAAAAGGATCCCATAACAAGGAAACGTTGTTTCCATTATCTCAATAACTGGATCAGAATAAAGAATCCAAATTCAAATAGATGATTGTATTTTAAACGAAACAAACAAAAGGGGGATAAAAGACCATTCAATTAATGAAATAAATTGCTTAAAGATTTGATTTTCTTTTGAGTAATTTGAGAATTATTCAACTTGAGTTATGAGTACAAATGATTTAATTTTTTCCCAGGAAGAACGAAGAAAAAAATGAGTGAAATCCTAGTCTAATTGATTTTATCAACCCTTTTGCCATTCATTAGAATTCTATGTACACATGGACAAAACTTCAAATCATTTTTTCTCGAATTGTATGAGGAAAAAACTTCCTATACGTTTCTAGGGTGACTTGTTCATTTACTTACATCTATCACAAGAAGTCGTCTATCGAATCATTGCAATTGATGTTTGATCCTAAAAGAATAAATCTTCGAAAAATGAGTTTTTATAATTTGATAAAGAATCAAAGTTGTTTAAATGTTTCTACTATTTTATATTTTCTTGAAAAAGGCATTCAGCTTACATGAACTATTCGAGTAATTTTTTAAAAAACAGAGGTTTTTAAGTAACTTTGTCCTAATCAAACGAAATTCAATTAAAGGAATAAAAAAAGGGACACTGATTCGTATAAAATTTTGTATAACTTTTCTATACTTTGTTTTTTTTTTTAAACATGGGTTTTTAAGTAAACTTTGTCCTAATCAAACGAAATTCAGTTAAAGAAATAAAAAAGGGACAATATTCGTATAAAATTTTGTATAACTTTTATATACTTTATTTTTTATCCTCCCCCCCCCCCCTTCACCTCACCTCCCCGCTCTATTCATATCTATTTACCATTACTTCTATAGAATTTAATATTTTATAACAACAAAACCCTAGTGGGTTGATCCTAGAAAGATATAATCTTGGCATTTCTTTAAATTGTTTGGTTTTCGGTGGTTACTAACACATAATAAATAAGTAATAAAAAAATTATTCTACTTATTATTGATTGAATAAATCTAAATTTGAATTTTTTTCCTACTTCTTCCTTATTTATTCTCTCATATAACTTTTTTGCATCTATGTAGTGCCAATCTAACATAAGTCCTTTTTTTAAAAAAATATTTAATATTATTGAATTTCTTTTATTTTTTTCATTGTATTCATTTATCAACATTTATATTGACAACAGAGTATCGAACAAATGTAATTATCATGATAAGTAGATCGATTTATTTTCATGCCATATGTTTGGTTTTTACGTTACATCATTTAAATAATAGGTTCGTTGGATTTGCTTTGATACAAGAAGGATTTTTTGATTGAAAAATTGATTACATAAGAGATAGTTTATAAATTTTTAAATTTATTTATCTTTTTATTTTATCAGAGAATTTCTTTTATTTTTGTCTTATCTATTCATTTTTTATGTTCCAAATCAATTTAAAATTAATTTTTTTTGGATATTTTATTTTTTAGTTCAATTGTTTGATTGCCTTATCTAATTTGTTATTTTGATTCTGATTGTATCTACAGATCCATTATTATTTATTATTTTACTATTATTCTATTCGGGTTGCTAACTCAACGGTAGAGTACTTGGCTTTTAAGTAAGGCTAGGATCTTTTTCATATTTGGATGAAGCAAAGGATCCGTTCATGCCATTGATAAAATTTGAAAGACCATGATTGATTCTGAAAGATAATTAATGAAAAAAATAGCATGTCATATCAACGAAAAGTTCTAAAAATATGTCATTCTTTTCGGATCGGTCTAAACTGTGACGCCCCCAAATATGGGCCCACACAGCCCAAACTTGAGTCGTCAAAAGACTACAACAAAAGTATTACAACAAAGCACAACGTACTACAATACAGTGTATAATAATACACAACTAAGTCTTCACTATTATTGCCACACTATTTTACAAAACGTGAAGACTATGATAACTATTCCTCGGACCCTCACTCCATTCCCCGGCTAGACCCTGTTATGTTTTCATCTCCTGTTGAAAAACAATGGAACAAAAGAAAGGGTGAGCTCAAATAGCCCAGTAAGAAATATCATGACTAAGATAATGACGAATAAATTATCATTAGCCTTCAACAGTTGAGTTCTTGATAGAATACAATAGACTACAAGGTTTATATCAAAAACTGTAGTAAAATTCTTAAACAATGTTCAGATCAATAATAGCAGCGGAATGAGCAATCTATTAGAAGAATAATGCAGACTATAATGTCCACTCGCTTCTCTTTTTCGTAAAAACATCATCAACTTTTATCATCTGAAATACCATTAGTCATGATAATATAAATTCACAGTTCCTGATCATAATCATGCACATCAACAGTTCATCTTTGCACTACGGGCCAAAGATATTCAATATAGCACCAACGGTCATGATTATACCAGATTCAGCCTTTGGTCATAATCATACCAAACAACAGTTCATCTTTGCACTACGGGCCAAAGAGAACATTCACCACGTGCCATAAAAGACACCGAATAGATGTATCGCCTTTAACCTATCATCTGTTCAACAAATATATCACATCTGTGCCCCCGGCCACAGATATTCACAACAGTTTGATTTTTGGATGATTAGAATGATATAAATGATGAACAGAAGAAATAGGATAACAATAAGTATCGGAAGTTTACTTTGTACAGATTCAAATAATGTCCAAATTGTCAACATGATGTGGAGTGAAATTTAAAAATGATATTCAAGATCCACAGTTCAGAATAACGGTTACAATTCAATAGAAAGGTTCACGTAAATAGGAAGGTTCAATTGAAATAATGAAGTTCAACTATTATGGAACATATAATATTTTCAGGAATTATAGAAGCAATAGTTCCATAATAAATTTCGATTTAGGAGTATGAAAGAAAATAATATCCCTTACCGTAGCAGGTTTGATTAACAATAGGTGAAGGAAATTAATACAAAGGGTTATTCACCAACAGGCGGCAAACCGCTCCGTAAGGTTATTCCCACAATTTAATAGAATTTGAGTACAAAGAGTTATTCACCAAACAGGCGGCAATCCGCTCCGTAAGGTTATTCTCAGAGATTAATAATGAATGAATACGAAAGGTTATTCACCAACAGGCGGCAATCCGCTCCGTAAGGTTATTCCCACAATTTAATAGGATTTGAGTACAAAGAGTTATTCACCAAACAGGCGGCAATCCGCTCCGTAAGGTTATTCTCAGAGATTAATAATGAATGAATACGAAAGGTTATTCACCAACAGGCGGCAATTCGCTCCGTAAGGTTATTCCCACAATTTAATACATGGAAATAAAAGGCACGTCTTATGAGTAAGGAAGAAACAATATTATTATCGAGAATCAAATAATGATAATCCCTTACCATAGTACGTTTGAATAATGGAAGATGAAAAAGATGGTATCCCTTACCGTAGTAAGTTTTAATAATAGAAGATGAAAGAAGATGACATTCCTTACCTTGATATTGTGAAACAAGTTTATAGCCGAACAAATCCTTCCTTGTTTGTAGCAGTAAAGAATCTGACTTTTGAGTCTTCTAGAGTTTTTTAAAATCTCTTTATGTTTTTAAAATAATGTTACTCTCGGAAAGATAGACGACATAGACTCAAGAATCACTCAATTCGGAGTTAATATGAATGAGTTATGAATTTTCAAAACTAAGACTGAAAATAGTGACGAAAATCAGAATAGGTTACGGTTTTTAGTATTTTAAGACATGAAGATGATTTCAGATGACTTTTCTTCCTTCTTCAAAGTTGTAGAGGACGAAAAACTGAAGAGACAGGCTTTTAATTCATTAAATTCTGACAAATAATGAATTTACTACGATTTTTCTAAAGAGTTGCTGTACATAAGAAAATTCTACTCGGGAATTCAAAGAAGAATGCAAAAGATTTCAAAACTAGGAATGACTTAAGAACACTTAGAGAGAACTTACACAAAAAATATTTAGAGAGAGAAAGAAAGAACAAGTAATGAAGTTTATGAAAAATCCTTAAGTTAAGGCTTCTATTTATAACCAAAAATCTTATCATTCATTTAATCTAAACCATTCATTTAAAGATCATCTTTTAATCTACACCATCCATTTCAAATTTTATATTATCTTTAATCTACACCATTCATTCCATATCACCTAACTTTATATTATAAATAAATCAATTCAATTATTCAACAATAATTCACACTTTAATCTACACCATTCATTTCATATCACCTAATAATTACCTAACTTTATATTATAAACAAATCAATTCAATTATTCAACAATAATTCACACTTTAATCTACACCATTCATTTCATATCACCTAATAATTACCTAACTTTATATTATAAACAAATCAATTCAATTATTCAACAATAATTCACACTTTAATCTACACCATTCATTTCATATAACCTAATAATCACCTAACTTTATATTATAAACAAATAACTTTATCAATTCAATTATTATGACTAATTGTTATAAATACAGTATAGTTAGCTCTTAGATATCAAGTCAATAAATTAATGAAATACAACTGTTTAAATAACATCATAATAGAGATAACAATAATGTAAAAGAAAGCATACGTTACCGTGTAATGACAATTATTGATTCAATAATGTGAATTACTGTGCATATGTTACTGTGACAATTATTAGGTTCAATAATTTTAAAAACAGTGCATCAACAATTATTGACTCAATGATATAAAATACAGTGTAATGACAATTATTAAATCAATAATGTAAAATACTGTGTAACAACAATTATTGAATTGATAATATAAAATATTATGCAGTGACAATTATCGATGAAATGATGCGTAACAGTTACGGTGTCAATTATCAGACCAATAATATGAGACACTATGCAATACCGTGTGTTACTGTAGAGTACCGTGTGCTACAGAAAATACCATAAACTACCGTATGCTACTATTCTTTTATCACCGGTATTTTAACAGTTCCGTTGACTATTTTTATTTAAAAAGGTTATTTCTGTCGTTTTCTATATCCGACAAATATTCCGTTGTGGGGTCCACCAATAATTTGTTATTTCGGCGCCGTCGGACCAAATGAATATTCCCTGACCAAACGAATATTGTCCGACAAAAATATAATTTACACATAACATCCTTAACTTTTAACTTTATCAATTTAACCATTTACTGTTTCATGAAAAAAAAATATATGAAGAAAAATTAAATTTTATATTTCATAAAATTCGGGGTCTTACATAAACCCTTGTTTTATTTTTTGAAGCAAAGCAAAATGAATTCAATTTCAAATTTGGTTGAATGAATAAATGGATAAAGATAGAGCCTTGTGGCTTCAATTAATTGATTATAACGAAAAAAGCAAAGAACTTTTGTTCTTAATTTGAATGATTAACTAATCTAATTAAACGTTAAAAATATATTAGTGCTTAATACAGGAAGAACTTTTCTTATGGAGTGGATTTTTTAATGAAGCCTAACTATTATCATTTTTTACTATGGAATAGATGTACTTGTGTATAAGAAATAGTATATTGATAAAAAAAAATTAAAAAAAATTAAAAGAGCGACTAGGTTGATAAAATAAAAAAAATTCAACCATCTTGTTATCGTATAACGAAGATAAACCAATTCATTTAAATGGAAAAGAAAGAATAGAAAATCTGTTGATATATATGACAGACAATACTACTATTAAACTTGTTCAGCTCAGTTTCATATCCATTTAAGTAGTAAATTATTTAAATTGCCTATGAGCTACAACACTCCTGAATAATTAGTTTAACCTCATTTATCATGTTAAGTTCAGTATAATTAAATAATACTTCGTACATTCAAAAAAAATATAAAATAAAAAAACAGAAGAAGAGAGAAGGAATTTAGTAGTACTTTTCTTCCTCTGATAAAGCAGGCTTCATGCGGCCCAAACTGTGACAATGAGTATTGGGCCATAATCAAGCCCGAGGAGGTACTTTTAAGATTACATGAGATGAGAGAACCTGGCCGAGCCGGTTGAATCACTTTCCAAGTGCCCATCTTTAATGGGTTACTTGACTACTTAACAACGACCAAAAAAAAAAACGATATCCTTCAATAACTTTGATCCGACATAATTATTTTGCTTAACCGGTCCGTGGGTCTTAGTAAATTACAACCGGCTATAGCGACGATTTTGTCCGTCGCTATAGCATAGAAAGTCGACACCATAATTAAGGTGACGGTTCGAACCGTCTGTCATAACTCAAAGACGTCGACTTTCTGTGATTTAGCGACGGAAGAACCATCGCTATAACCAATTCGTCTTTGATTCTTCTTTTTGGATTCGTTGATTTTTTTTTTGTAAATATATGTATATATATATATATATATATTATAAACGAATTCTTAACGCTACCGTTAAATAAAATAAATTTAAATACTTGTGCCATTTCATGTTTTGGTCAATACCCTTTTCCCATACTTCAAAATATTTTTTTAATTAGGAAACTTTCTCTGCATCTATTGGAAATTGGAATAATTTATGATGACAATAACTAAACGAGGGGAGTCTTCCCAACAAGGAAATAAATTATGGCCCCACTTGGTTAAATGGGCATCCATTTTGTTTAAGAAATAGCTTTCTCATTCATAGTGTGGGACAACTAGTGATGGACCAACCATAGGGAGCTAACAATATTACAACGATTTAAGTCCATTAAGAATTGGGCGGAGAACGTTGGTAGACGTAACTATCAAATTAAATTAGTAGTTTAATAGTTTGTTTTCTAAGGATAAAAAAAAAGAAATTTTTTATCCGTTTTAAATTATAAGATTAATATTAAATATATTAATATAAAATATAATATTAAAAAAAATTAACATAAAATAAATAAGACTATTGTTTTCACATAAGAAAGAGAATAAATAGCTCAATTTTCATACGTACTATATAAGACAATTTTTATTTTATATGTATGTATCCTCTAAATGTAATGGAGCTGTTAACGGTGTTAAACTGGATAAACAGAGATTTCTTGCTCAAAAGGAACAAATTCAAGAGAGAAACTACAAATTTTAGTGAGAAGTAACTAAGAGCAATTCAAGAAATATATGTTCTTATTGTAATAAAAATAAAATAAAATTAATATCCCTCTGTTACATAATATTGTAAGAATAAATTTTATTTTTATAGTCAATTTAAAATATTTTAAACTCAAAGCAATACGATTCGTTAAATTTAAAAACAATACATTTTGTAATTACTAATACTTTTTCCTCAAAACTTTACAAAATATATTAATTTAAATTAATAAATATTTCAAAATTAATTTCAAAAATGCTGACTCTCTTTAATTAAGGGAAGGGAGTACCGATCATCTTTAATGGTTCAAAGGTGGAATAGTACCGATCATCTTTAATGGTTCAATCAATTCTATTGAATTTATTTTTTATTTTTTATTTTTAATAATATATGGTAGAATTTAAATTTTTTAAATGTTATATACAAATTGTATTCACTGAAATTTTATAAATTTTTTAATATATGGGGTCAAATTAAAAATTTATAACCTTCTCACTTAAGTTTTAATCTCATATTATTCTTATTTCTATTATATATGTATATTTATATAATCTTCTTAAACTAAATAATAATATATTTTATATTATTTTTTAAAAAATTAATTATTTATAAATAATTTGTCTTTAAAAAAATCTATTAAGGATCAATAGAGTGTGTATATATACATGTATATAAATATATATAGAGTTAACAATTATTATATTATCATTGTCATCAAATATATGTAATTTAAAAGTATAAAATTATTCAAAAAATTTGGCTAGGGGATGCTGCCTCCAAAAAATTAATTTCGCTACTGAATTATATATATATATATATATATATAGTGACAATTAATTAAACAAAAACAGAAGCTTTTCTCCGGTGGAGTGGAGTGTGAGTATTATACCAATTATGGAGATTACTTGGAATATGCATGCATGGAAAAGGTTAGAATTTAGCATACATAAAATATGCCACCTTTTTATCTAAAAGATTTCTGGTTTGACAAGCTAGTGAGCAGCTAGCTTTGCATTTGTGATTTATCCAGTTCGTTCATATAAATAATAAGTGAGTAACGTGTTAAAGTGAGAGATAATTTTATTTAAATATTATTTTTACTTATAAAAATATCATTTTCTTTATTCTCAATTTTTGTTTTATATGATATCTTGCACATTCAACTAGTATTTAGTGGCGGAACTAAGACCGTATTATAGGGAGGGTCAAAATCTCTCAGTAAAAAAAATTATTTATTGACGTTTGAACTGCTTCTTTCGGCTATACGATTGAGAAGAGGCAACTGTATTCTGCGACTCTGCATAGCTTGAAAACGTTTAAAAAAACTTACTAAATGAAACGGCATTTAGTAAGTTTAAAAAAAAAAGGATAAAATCTATTTCGCCTGAGAATGAGGAGTTTCGAACTGCCGGCAATGGAGGATCAGGAGATGAAGGTTGGGAGGTCAAGAAATAAAATTTCGCCTGATACTTAGCCTGAGGGTCGAAGTTATCGGAGTCAAATGACCCCCCCGCCCCCTACTTCCGCCTATGCTAGTATGGGTTCACTTGACTTGATTACTACTTTTCTTTATTCTCAATTTTTGTTCTATATGATATCTTGCACATTCAACTAGTATGGGTTCACTTGACTTGATTACTACTGTTGTCTATGTGACATCCTTAAATCTGGGCTTATATAGTTTAATTTGAGACACCATAAAATATACGATAATTAAAACAAACAGTACATATAACAGAAATACAGAACTCAATAATATACAACTAAATCTTCACTATTATTGTCACACTATATACAATATGTGAAGATTACTACAACTATCTCTCAGACCTTCATTCCATTCTCCGGTTAGACCCAGCTATTCTCTCATTTTCTGAAGAACAATAGAATAAAAAAAAGGGTGAGCTCAAATAACCCAGTAAGAAAATATTATGACTAAGATAACAATGAGTAAATTATCATTAGGCTTCAATAATTGAGTTCTTAATAAAATACAATAAACAAGTTTTAGATCAATAATAGCAATGAAATGAGCAAACCATTAGAAAAATCATGTAGACTATGATGTCCATTAACTTCTTTTTTTATAAAAATATTATCAACTTTAATCATCTTGAACAACACTGGTCATGATAATATAAATTCACAGTTCCTGATCATAATCATATAAGTCAACAGTTCATCTTTGCACTACGGGCCAAAGATATTCAAATATAACACCAATAATTATGATCATATCAGTCTTCAGCTTTTGGTCATAATTATACCAAACAATAGTTCTTCTTTGCCCCATGCCAAAGAGAATATTCACCACGTGCCCTAAAAGACACACAACAAGTATATCGTCTTTATCCTATCATCTGTGCCCCAGACCACAGATATTCACAACAACATGATTCTTGATGATTAGAATAACAACAGTGATATGATGAACAGAAGAAACAGGAAAATCAATAAATATCAAAAATTTATAATTTTACTTTGTGCAGATTCAAATAATGTCCAAATTGTCAAGATAATGTGGAGTAAAGTTCAAAAATGATATTCAATATCCACAATTTAGAATAACAGTTAAAGTTCAATAGAAATATTTAGAAAAATAGGAAGATTCAATTGAAATGATATTAGATGAAACGCAAACTATTTAAGAACATATAATCATTTCAGAAAATTTTACTAAATAGTACTTATCATAGTAAGTAAAGAGTATGAAAAGAATGATACCCCTTACCTTAACACGTGACTGAATATTGATTTAAATGAAGTTGATCAACCTATATATTTATAATTTAATTAGTAACTACCACATATAATTTTATGGTGTATATCAATTCGTATGAAATCATCAAAAGTGATTTGATAGAATAAAATAGAATAACTTTAATATAGTCTTTAAAAGAAAATAATATTTCAAAATAAATCTTCCAAAGGAAACTTTTCAAAATAAATCTTCTAAAGGAAGAGTATTTTAAAGGAAGATTTATAAACGTCGTGTGATGTGTGTGGTTGCTTACATAACTTATGACACCCCCAAATCTAGGGTCACACAGCCCAAACTTGAGTTGTCAAAATACTACAACAAAATTATTACAAAGTAGTACAACGTTCAACAATACAGTGTATAATAATACACAACTAAGTCTTCACTATTATTGCCACACTATTTTACAACACGTGAAGACTAGGATAACTATCCCTCGGACTCTCACTCCATTCCCCGGCTAGACCCAGCTACGTTCTCATCTCCTGTTGAAAAACAATGGAACAAAAGAAAGGGTGAGCTCAAATAGCCCAGTAAGAAATATCATGACTAAGATAATGACAAATAAATTATCATTAGCCTTCAATAGTTGAGTTCTTGATAGAATACAATAGACTACAAGGTTTATATCAAAAACTGTAGTTAAATTCTTGAAAAATGTTCAGATCAATAATAACAGCGGAATGAGCAATCTATTAGAAGAATAATGCAGACTATAATGTCCACTCGCTTCTCTTTTTGGTAAAAATATCATCAACTTTTATCATCTGAAATACCATTAGTCATGATAATAAAAATTCAGAGTTCCTGGTCATAATCATGCAAATCAACAGTTCATCTTTGCACTATGGGCCAATGATATTCAATATAGCACCAGCGGTCATGATTATACCAGATTCAGTCTTTGGTCATAATCATACCAAACAACAGTTCATCTATGCACTACGGGCCAAATAGAACTTTCACCACGTGCCATAAAAGACACCGAATAGATGTATCGCCTTTAACCTAACATCTGTTCAACAATTATATCGCATCTGTGCCCCCGGCCACAGATATTCACAACAACTTGATTCTTGAAGATTAATACAAATAACAGTGATACGAATGATGAACAGAAGAAACAGGATAAACAATAAGTATCGGAAGTTTACTTTGTGCAGATTCAAATAATGTCCAAATTGTCAACATGATGTGGAGTGAAATTTAAAAATGATATTTAAGATCCACAGTTCAGAATAACGGTTATAGTTCAATAGAAAGGTTCATGAAATAGGAAGGTTCAGTTGAAATAATGAAGTTCAACTATTATGGAACATATAATATTTTCAGGAATTATAGAAGCAATAGTTCCATAATAAGTTTCGATTTAGGAGTATGAAAGAAAATAATATCTCTTACCGTAGCAGGTTTGATTAACAAAAGGTGAAGGAAATTAATATCCCTTACCATAGTAAGTTTGAATAATGGAAGATGAAAAAGATGGTATCCCTTATGAGTATAAAGGAAAATAATAACATTTACGAATATGAAAGAAAATGATATTACAAATGAATATGGAATAAAAGTGTCATGTGATAATTCGTGTAGACAAATTATTTCCACACGAGACAAATAATTACAAAGGGTTATTCACCAACAGGTGGTAATCGGCACCGTAAGGTTATTCCCATCAATTTGAATACAAAGAGTTATTCACCAAACAGGCGGTAATCCGCGCCGTAAGGTTATTCTCAGAGATTAATAAGGAATGAATACAAAAGATTATTCACCAGCAGGCAGTAATCCGCGCCGTAAGGTTATTCCCACAATTTAATACATGGAAATAAATGGCATAAGAAAGAAACGATATTATTTTCGAGAATCAAATAATGATAATCCCTTACCGTGATAAGTTTAAATAATAGAATATGAAAGAAGATGATATTCTAAAAAAAATGACATTCCTTACCATAGTAAGTTTAAGAGTGTGAAAAGAATGATACCCCTTACCTTAACACGTGACTGGATATTGATTTAAATGAGGTTGATCAATCTATATATTTATAATAAAATTAGTAATTACCACATATAAATTTCAAAGTGTATGATAACTCGTATAATATGAATTATCAAAATTATATATATTTAACATAATTTTTGTAGTATAAAATAACTACTTTTAAATAGTTTTTAAAATAATATTCCAAAATAAATCTTCCAAATAAAGCTTTTAAAAATGAATCTTTTTAAAGAAGAGTTTTCTAAAGGAAGATTTGTGAATACCGTAAAAAATAAAAATTTATGAAATTACTACTCTTTAATAAAAGACTTACTTGAAAAATTTCTGCACTCTTTTTGGCTTTCAAACTCTCAAAATAACCTTACTATTATCAGAGAAAACTCATAAAATTCTTATAGAAAATTTTTATATTTTAGGTGTGATTTTTCTATTTAGCAGAGCAAGCTATTTATAGGAAAAAAGAAGTTACTATGCATGGTTAGTGAACTGGCGTGCTGCACGCCAGTATTGAAATTTGCAACAGCAGCCGCTAGCTGCTTTTTCCCTTCCTTCACCTAACTTTCTAGCAGCAATTTCACATTTTAATTTTCATGTGGCCCCCACATGGGTCCCACATGCTACTATTCACGTTACTATTTCAAATAGTAAATTTTTTTTTTTATTTTCCTGTGGGTCTTGGATATAAAATAAAATAATGCTACAACAATAATGTAATAAACAGGTTATAGATTATTATTAATTTAATAATATAAATTACAGTATATTTGCTACTGTGACAATTATTTGGTTCAATAATTTTAAAATACAGTGCACCAACAATTATTGACTCAATGATATGAAATACAGTGTAATGACAATTATTGAATCAATAATGCAAAATAATTATTGAATTGATAACATAAAATATTTTTCAGTGACAATTATTGATGAAATGATGCGTAACAGTTACGGTGTCAATTATCAGACCAATAATATAAGACACTGTGCAATACCGTGTGCTACTGTAGAGTACCGTGTGCTACAGAAAAATACCATAATTTACCGTATGTTACTATTCTTTTATCATCGGTATTTTAACAGTTAACACCGTTGACTATTTTTATTTAAAAATGTTACCTCTGTCGTTGTGACGACCCCAAATCCGGGTTCCATAACCTCGAGTTTGGTTCTCACTATTCAACACATTACTAACAATTAAATACATACATTGCATTTAAATATCGCGGAATAATACATATTGGTTCCCTTACAAAAAGGTTACAATACCAGGGTCTATTAACCTTAACATAAACAGTTCCTATCATAAGGAATTACAAAAGGTTTAACAACAGTAAACACAAATTTAAGCATCTAATTAGCATGCATAAACTAACTTAAGCTCTGGCCTTTCCTTTTACCTTATCCTTCTTTGAGCAATCAGGATTATCTGAAAAATGGTTCATGATATAGCAAGAATGAGCAACTAGTTTGCTCAGCAAGTTTAGAACAATCATATAGATTTAATATATCATGAATGAATGGGAAATATCATCAATGATTCAACAATAGATATAACAATTGTGAATGAAACAGGATTCAAATTTTAATAAACAGAATATTTGAATCTTAAAATGCTGAGTGGTCACTAAGGACCCTGAACTAACGAGGGTATAATAGAGTTTCCTCTGACCCTTTGAGTTGTTTGGTTTTCAAGGGGATCAGCCTATTCAACCCGCTGTATATGCATTACATTTAGTCACTGACGCCCAAAGTCGGTTTCCCGACACAAAATCCCCTAATTTAGGGTTGTTCAATTCTCAGACTTAATATAAGAAATCCGCACCCAACAATGGTTTGGATAAACTTTTAAAAATATTCAAGTATTGAATTTATAAACGAAATGTCTAGCTGAACTATTAGCTTTTGACATTTTTAATACAGTTCATGAATCAAGAACTAATAAGCTTCAAGTGCACTAAGTGCGATTTTATAAACAATATGGATGTGGGATAATTTTAAATAATTAAACAAGCTTTGACAATAAATACAAGTATAGAAACTTGTTCAACAATAAATGAGTAGGGTTAGAGAACTTGCCTGTTTGCTCAGCTACAATAATTGTCTAGCTTTAACTAACTTGCTTTGAAAGACCTAACATTAATAAAGTCGGTCTAATAATTAGTACGACGTATTTGCATAACTATACGCTTAATAACGAACTTATTTACCACATAAGTACTAACACATAAATTACATTAGTCAAAACAATATTATTAACCTTATAGACCCTCAATCATATTAGGTTAATAATTTAATAAGTTAGAAAATATTTTTCTTAAGAGTTGGACACTTATTAAACCTTTAAACAACTTATTATAATTGTTTAATTAAATTCAATTTATTTTATTAACTCAATCCTCTTTTTAATTACTATTTAATATTGATTAAATAGAAATTAATTAATTAACTCCAGTTATTATTTAAAATAAATAATAACTAATTGTACTTACTTATTATTTAATTATAATTAAATAATAAATAATTATTAACTTAGTTTTAACCTTCTTTAATTTAATGTTAATCAACCAATAATTAACCAAGTAATTAACCTTACTTATTATTTAATTAAGGAAATTAAATAATAGTTTACTAATCTTAATTCTCTTTAATTATTATTTAATGTCAATTAAATAATAATTAATTATTTAATTAATTTTAATTATTATTTAATGTTAAATAATAATCAAATCATTCTTATTTATTATTTAAATTAAATAATAAGTTATTACTCTAATAACTTAATTTTCATTAACCGTTATTTAATGCTAATTAAATAATAATTAATTACTTAATTATCCTTATTTATTATTTAATAATAAATAATTAATTTATAAATTTTATCTCTCTTTAATTATTAAATAATAATTGCTAATTTATCATCTTTATTTATTATTAACATTTAAAATAATAAATAAATAATAAATTTATTTAACTTAACCATGGTTTAGCTAACTAGATTAATATTTAAAATATTTAAATATTAAACTTATTGAAAAATATCCTCCCCAATATTATTTTTGTATTATTATTATTTTTGTTATAATTTTAAATTAATTTTCAAATATTTAAATTAATTAAAATAACCTGAATGGCATTTTCGTAAATAAGTTGAAAAACCGGACCGATGGCAATTCTGTAATTAAGTTGAAAATTGATCCGAGGGCAGAAACGTAATTTTACCAAGAAAAACACGGAGGAGCATAAACGTAATTTCTCCGGAAAAATTACTACCGCGCATTGCGCGTGTTACAAAATTTTACGGCCCAAAACGCTGTCGTTTTGTAACCCCGAATGCTGGCTTCCGCGCGTTACGCGCGGAGTAAAATTTCCTTCTGCCAAACGACGCCGTTTTGGCTCCGCGTTTTCTCGGTGAACAGTGGTCCGCGCATTGCGCGCTCAGCCCCTTTTTTTTTTTTTTCAGCAGAATGTGAACAGTGCATTTTTAACAAAAATTATACCTTTAATAAATCTTTAGCTTCACAATAAAAATCCAAAAAATTACCAATCACCTTATATTAATTTATAACATGATTTGGGGTCGTTATAGGTTGGTATCAGAGCTGATAGGTTATAGTTCTTAGGTAGTAGTACCTTAGGCTATAATCATGGAAATATAATGAAGACAGTGAAAGGATAAACTCAGATAGAGTTTAGAAATGAACATATACAGTTCATAAATGAGGAAATAAATCTATATAGATACATAGATATATGAAAAGATTCAAAGAAGGATCTTCAATGAGTGTAATCCAAATAAATGGAATGAGAATCAGGGAACACTTGATTCAAGAATTTAAAAAGAGAAGGATCGTACAGTAAAATGATCAGAGATGAATGATAAGGTGATAGAATTAAACGATCTTAGAATAAAGGAGAAATAGTACAGTGAAATCAATTGCGTTATAAGATCACGATGATCATAGTAAAAATCATGGAATGACAAATGGTCTATTAAATGATTAAAGATGTGGTTTTGATAGCATGGTGCTATAACAATGAAGATACTGAAATAGTAACAAGTGGACTCTTGAAGTGTTGAGTGTGATAAGGTATGAATTGACAAAATTCATATCAAGTTAAGAGAAGTTAGAGGTTTGTAGATTTTTAATTGAGGACTCATATTAGTGGTTAAGTTGTACAATTTCTTGTATGGGCAGGGAATTTGTACTTGGTTTTAGAACCGCTTAGCTTCCTATATTAATATAGTGGTTGAGTTGAACGAACCCTTGTATGGGCGGGGGCTATGATATGTCAGCGAACCAATTTGGGAGATGCTGCTGCGAAACTTGGCACGATCAGTGTGTATCGTAGAATAAACGTATGCACTGATGGCAGGTGTTCCTTACAGTGTTGAAGAGTTGGGAAACTGATGTATTTGTTCTTGGTTTAACGACCGCTTAACTTTCTATATTGATTAGTGGTTGAGTTGACCAATTTCTTGTATGGACGGGAGATTGTGTTTGGTTTGACGACCACTTAACTTCCTATAGTGATAATCGATTGAAACCTGGTGTCGCGCTATTTGTTATATGAATGTTGAGAAGGTGATTCTTTTCTCATGTATAACGAATAGGTAGAGGATGTTAAGTTAAGTTCGTGTTCTGAGAACCGACACGCATGGAAAGTTCGTGACTCATAGTTATGTGGTGGAACCCCTCAGCGAATGGGCGACGTTGGCCTGACTAGGACAAGTTCCTCAAACCATATGATTGTGGTAAGTTCCTGAACCCAAATACGTGATGAGTTTGACGAACAGTGAGTATGGATAGAGTTAAGTAGTCAGGTTAAGGCTATAATAGATATAGTTATTAAGCTGGAAAAGAATGTGGAGGAAAAATTTGAGGTGTTTTGAGGTTTTAGGATATTCCAAATCTTCTAGCTATGCTAGACTTTGAAATTCTTAAAAATCGTGCTAAATTCGCACTTTTGTGCTTTTGAAAAGACAAATGTATTTTTGAAATCATTAATGCATTTAGTGCAGAGATGATAACCGATGGAGTCATCAATGCAGAGTAACCTAGTGTTGGATGTATTTTTAAGCCCACTATGGTATGATGTAATATGACAAAGTCAAAATGATTTTTAGTATTTTGAAACGTTTAAAGAAGAGTCTATGCTAATTGTTTCGGCAAGACAAATTGATTTGAAAATATCAAAATGTATTTATAAAATCATCACACGCCATTAAAGCCATGGTGCAGAGATGAAAAAGACGGAATCCTCAACGCACTGTTGCAACGGTGCGGTATCATGAAGTCCTATAAATGAATTTTAGTACTTTAACTAATCTGAAATGATTTTTGAATCGTAATATACGAACAGTTCAATGATGTGAGTCTATGTCATTTATTTTGACTGGACACTTTTGGTCAGAA
This sequence comes from Hedera helix, assembly GCA_947179155.2. Lineage (NCBI taxonomy): Eukaryota > Viridiplantae > Streptophyta > Magnoliopsida > Apiales > Araliaceae > Hedera > Hedera helix. Next base: position 46,834,814 of record OX359268.1, on the reverse strand, counting down.
ATGACTCAAGTTTTATTTTCCAATCCAACTTATGCTGGAGCGGAATTTTGTAGTAAGTTTGAGGTGAAAAACCCCGTAATGGGGGATATGCCAGAGCCATGAATAAAGAACCCGCGAGGGGGCGCCCAACAGTGGTGGCATGCTGATATGGGTTGGTAAATCCAAAGAGTTCGACCCCGAGAGAAGTCGTTGTGCACAGCGCTAGAGTACGATAGGTTGATCACCTAGCGTACGAAACCATTGTGGTATGTTTTCAGTCTTTGTGATTGATAAACATTCTCGCAGTATGTTCACAGTCTTTATGACTCCTCAGAATAGTATGAAAGTTTTAATGAATATTTTGATTTTCAATTTATTCTTCTATAAGATATTGATTTTCAATTTATTCTTCTGCAAGATATTCCATTGTTCTGGAATTATGAGTTTAGAAGTATGAACTTCCTAGAAAAGGGTGGTCATAGAATTTGATGAGTAAAGAGTTATACTCAGAGATGAAAATTGGTAGAAATGTGTATGAGATAATTTCGGGGACGAAATTTTTGAAGAAGGGGTGAATGTAATATCCCGGATATTTAAATGAATTAAGAAATAAAATATTTAATATTTAATAAAGGTTGGAGTTTGATAACCTAGTAGTGATAGATAAATAGAGGTCCAAATTAAATTTAACGGACTAACTTAGATATGGTGATATCAAAATTTTTGATAAGTTAGCAAGTAAAGTGATAATTCAATAAACTTGACTAACAACAAGTCTAATTAAATTAAGAGAATTAATTAGTGGAGTTATGTAATTATGCGACGTGGTTGCGTGTAAATTAAATATGTATTTATATGAATATATATATATGCGTGCAGATTTAGTAACATAATTTAATGGTTAATTAAATTGTGATAAATAGATAGATTAATATTAAATTAATCCGAATTGAATTAAAAGGTTTATTGTGGAATTAATTTTATTCATTAATCAACAATTATGCAAATTGTTGATAAATTATTTGTGAGGAATAATTATGTAATTTATATAATTATAAATTATATAAAGTAGTTGAATTAATTAAGGGAGAATGGTAATTGTATATATGTACAATATTTAATTTCATATATATGTATATATATATAAAGGGATTAAATTAATTGAGTAATTTTAAATAATAATTGAATATATTAAATGAATATATTCTATAATTAAATAAATCATTGTAAATGATTTATGGGAGTGAGAAATTTAATTATACAATTATTTGTGTAATATTAATTAAATGATTTAATAAATTATTTAAATAAGAAATTGAGTAAATATATTATTATTTTAATGTATTTTCGGGTAAATGGAATTATTTCCATAATTGATGAGAAATAAATTATTTAATGTAAATGTATTAAATAATTTAATTTATGGCCTAAATAATATATATTAAATTATATATTGTATTTATTTTAATTTCATAATTTATTGTGAAATTATTTTCGAGGTAAGGTAATGTGTATAAATAATATATATAGATTATATATATTATTCTTAGCAAACACACTCTAAAGTTTTAATATCAAAATAATTGACAAGTTGTCATTAATTAAATATTCAATTAAATTGAATATAATGAGTGAATTAAATTTTATAAATTAATTAATATGATAATTAATTAATGTAAATAATGTAAAATATTATTAATAATATTATTAGTCCATTTAGTAATTTAATACTTATGGGTTAGAATATTTAATTATTTATTCAATCTAAGTATTTATTTAATCATGGATTGAATAATTAATGTGTAAATTATTAAATTAGCCCAACATGGGTCAATTAGTAGCCCAAGTGGAGAATAATATAATTTGACAATTTAGTAGCCCAAACAATTTAATAGAAGCCCAATTGGTATTTTAAATTAAAGCCCAATGATTGGCCCACTTGAAAAATACTTAATTAAACTATTATTTATTAAAAAAGTGAGAAAGTGACAAACATTGTGGGACAAATGGAATGTATCAGCCGCATGGTGCTAGGAGAGAGAGAATGGATTGATTTTGTTGTTATTTTATTTTTCATTTATTTTAATTAGGATTGCTTGCATGGATTTTTTTATTACATGGACCATACTTATTCTCACCAACTAAGGCATGGATTAAATTTATTGTGTAAGTATCCAATAGCTAACTTGTGTTGGTGTAATTTCATAGATATAAGATATATATCTATACATTTTGGAAGACTTAAGTCATTAGAGAGAGAGAATTGTTAGTCATTTTTCTTCTTTCACTTTTCAAATTAGAGAGAAAATATTTGAGAGCAAGGATAAGAAAGGAGAAGGAATTCTTGGTTCATGTTATCCCCCTTCACAACCCATTTTGGAAGAAAAATGAGGATAGTCATTAAAATGAGGTAATGGTTATTTTAAATGTAGTTTATTTTATTTTTTTTATTTAAATAAACCAACATGTGAGTATAAACATGTTAATGAAGTTAATAATATGTGATACTAATATTTATGTCATGCTTGAGTTTTATATGCTTGGTTTGTATTTTTGGTATAATTTATATGCTAAAAACATGTGTTTGGTGGTTTTAAATCAAGTATCAAAATAATGTCCAAAAATAAATTTTATAATATTTAGATTTAATGTTATAATATTATAGAACATTAAATCATGAGAAAAACAAAGTTTGAATCACTCAAAATGGAGTTATACACAAAAAGTTATGATTTGTGGTAGTTTATGTGATGTAAAATTTTTTATAAAATTAAATCATGAAAAATTAAATTTTCATGTTATAAATTGTAGTTAAGTTATTGGTATTTTTTCTGAATTTTTCTTGAAGAGTTAAAGTTTACTTGAAGTTTTAAATTTTATTAAGATGTGTATTAAAGTTAGTGTGCACATTCTGCTGGAAAATTAAAAATAAAGGATTGCCGCGCATTGCGCGGAATCCTATTCACTGTCGCACACGGAGAACAAAACGACGCCGTTCGGCGCATGAAAATTTTGTCGCTGCGCGTACGCGCGGAATCCAACAGACGGTTACTCAAAACGGCACCGTTTTTGGACCATAGAAATTGCAGCGCGCGCGATGCGCGGTAACCTGTTTTTGGCCGAAATTACCATAATGCCCCTCCGTTCGGTTTTTCGACTTATTTACAGAATTGCCATTCTGGATAATTTTAATTAATTTAAATGTTTAAAAATTAATTTAAAATTATGACAAAAATATTAATAATACAAAAATGATATTTAGGTATTGAATATTATATTTTCCAAATATAATAAGTATTTAGGATTAATATTTAAATGTTGTAAATATTAATCTAGTTAGTTAATATTATATTTTTCAAATATAATAAGTATTTAGGATTAATATTTAAATGTTGTAAATATTAATCTAGTTAGTTTAATATTATATTTTTTTTCAAATATAATAAGTATTTATGATTAATATTTAAATGTTGTAAATATTAATCTAGTTAGTTTAATATTATATTTTTTTTAAATATAATAAGTATTTAGGATTAATATTTAAATGTTGTAAATATTAATCTAGTTAGTTTAATATTATATTTTTTTAAATATAATAAGTATTTAGGATTAATATTTAAATGTTGTAAATATTAATCTAGTTAATATTATATCTTCTGAATTTATGATTAAACTAATTATTATTTAATTAATATTAAATAATAAACAAGGATGATAAATTAATTAATTATTATTTAATTACTATTAAATAATAATTAAAGACAACTAAGATTGATTATTTAATTATTTATTAGTTGATTAACTTTAAATAATAAATAAATTTAGTTAGTTATTATTTATTATTAAATAATAACTACTGATATTTGAGTATTTACTATATAATTTTATTATTTATTAGTTAATTAACTTTAAATAATAAATGAATCTAGTTAATTAGTTATTATTTATTATTAAATAATAACTAAAGATATTTGATTATTTTTAATATAATATAATTATTTATTATTTGATTAATTTTAAATAATAAATAAATCTTGTAAGTTATTATTTATTATTAAATAATAACTAAAGGTAGTTAATTACTTACTATTTAATTAATGATAAATAGTAATTAAATGAAATTAGATTTAATGAAATAAAGAAAATGTCTTTTAACTCTTTTGTTTAAACAATTATAATAAATTGTTTAATAGTTTGATAAGTGTCCAACACTTAAGAAAAATATTTTCTAATTTATTAAATTATTAACCTAATTTGATTGAGGGTCTATAAGGTTAATAATATTGTTTTGACTGATGTAAATTATGTGTTAGTACTTATTTGTGGTAGATAAGTTTCTTAATGAGCGTATAGTTGTACAAATACGCTGTACTAATTATTAGACCAACTTTACTAATGTTAGGTCTTTCAAAGCCAGTTAGTTAAAGCTAGACATTAATTGTAGCTGAGCAGACAGACAAGTTTCCTAAACCCTACTCAATTTATATTCGAGCAGGATATATTATTTTATTGTTCAAGTTCCTAACTCAAACTCAAGTTGTTATGTTTCAAGCATGCTATGGTTTAATTCGGTATAATTATTCCATCTCTTTAAATTGTTGATTCGCACATAGTGCTTGGTGCATGTGTTCATCAGGTATGAAAGGCTGATCACCTTCATTACCATAAGGTTCAGTTAAATTGTTCATGGTCATTATTGACACTCAACATTAATTAATTCAGTCATTCAATTATTGAAATTATGACTCGTACTCTTTCACAATTATTATATTGTTGAAAATCCAAAAGCTTATTCTTTCTTTCAATCATGATATATCGTTATCTTATTTAAACTTGCTGAGCAAAGTCGTTGCTCACTCTTGCTATATCATGATAACAAATTTCAGAATAATACGAATGTCCGAGAAGAGACGGAGACAGAAGCAAAAGACAAGATTATAGTGTTATGCATGATAACTAAATTGTTATATGATGTAAGTAATTTTGTAAACCTTTTTATGAATCTAAAGGTATATATGTAAGTTAAGGTTAGAAACCTTGGGAAATATTGTAGAACAAACAATTTATGTTTATATATTCCGCATTAGTTATAGAACATGTATGAAGATGATGTATCGTGACGTACCAAGTCTAGGGTTCAAGGAACCCGGATTTGGGGTCGTTACAGGTTGGTATCAGAGCTGATAGGTTATAGTTCTTAGGTAGTAGTACCTTAGGCTATAATCATGGAAATATAATGAAGACAGTGAAAGGATAAACTCAGATAGAGTTTAGAAATGAACATATACAGTTCATAAATGAGGAAATAAATCTATATAGATACATAGATATATGAAAAGATTCAAAGAAGGATCTTCAATGAGTGTAATCCAAATAAATGGAATGAGAATCAGGGAACACTTGATTCAAGAATTTAAAAAGAGAAGGATCGTACAGTAAAATGATCAGAGATGAATGATAAGGTGATAGAATTAAACGATCTTAGAATAAAGGAGAAATAGTACAGTGAAATCAATTGCGTTATAAGATCACGATGATCATAGTAAAAATCATGGAATGACAAATGGTCTATTAAATGATTAAAGATGTGGTTTTGATAGCATGGTGCTATAACAATGAAGATACTGAAATAGTAACAAGTGGACTCTTGAAGTGTTGAGTGTGATAAGGTATGAATTGACAAAATTCATATCAAGTTAAGAGAAGTTAGAGGTTTGTAGATTTTTAATTGAGGACTCATATTAGTGGTTAAGTTGTACAATTTCTTGTATGGGCAGGGAATTTGTACTTGGTTTTAGAACCGCTTAGCTTCCTATATTAATATAGTGGTTGAGTTGAACGAACCCTTGTATGGGCGGGGGCTATGATATGTCAGCGAACCAATTTGGGAGATGCTGCTGCGAAACTTGGCACGATCAGTGTGTATCGTAGAATAAACGTATGCACTGATGGCAGGTGTTCCTTACAGTGTTGAAGAGTTGGAAAACTGATGTATTTGTTCTTGGTTTAACGACCGCTTAACTTTCTATATTGATTAGTGGTTGAGTTGACCAATTTCTTGTATGGACGGGAGATTGTGTTTGGTTTGACGACCACTTAACTTCCTATAGTGATAATCGATTGAAACCTGGTGTCGCGCTATTTGTTATATGAATGTTGAGAAGGTGATTCTTTTCTCATGTATAACGAATAGGTAGAGGATGTTAAGTTAAGTTCGTGTTCTGAGAACCGACACGCATGGAAAGTTCGTGACTCATAGTTATGTGGTGGAACCCCTCAGCGAATGGGCGACGTTGGCCTGACTAGGACAAGTTCCTCAAACCATATGATTGTGGTAAGTTCCTGAACCCAAATACGTGATGAGTTTGACGAACAGTGAGTATGGATAGAGTTAAGTAGTCAGGTTAAGGCTATAATAGATATAGTTATTAAGCTGGAAAAGAATGTGGAGGAAAAATTTGAGGTGTTTTGAGGTTTTAGGATATTCCAAATCTTCTAGCTATGCTAGACTTTGAAATTCTTAAAAATCGTGCTAAATTCGCACTTTTGTGCTTTTGAAAAGACAAATGTATTTTTGAAATCATTAATGCATTTAGTGCAGAGATGATAACCGATGGAGTCATCAATGCAGAGTAACCTAGTGTTGGATGTATTTTTAAGCCCACTATGGTATGATGTAATATGACAAAGTCAAAATGATTTTTAGTATTTTGAAACGTTTAAAGAAGAGTCTATGCTAATTGTTTCGGCAAGACAAATTGATTTGAAAATATCAAAATGTATTTATAAAATCATCACACGCCATTAAAGCCATGGTGCAGAGATGAAAAAGACGGAATCCTCAACGCACTGTTGCAACGGTGCGGTATCATGAAGTCCTATAAATGAATTTTAGTACTTTAACTAATCTGAAATGATTTTTGAATCGTAATATACGAACAGTTCAATGATGTGAGTCTATGTCATTTATTTTGACTGGACACTTTTGGTCAGAAATGACTCAAGTTTTATTTTCCAATCCAACTTATGCTGGAGCGGAATTTTGTAGTAAGTTTGAGGTGAAAAACCCCGTAATGGGGGATATGCCAGAGCCATGAATAAAGAACCCGCGAGGGGGCGCCCAACAGTGGTGGCATGCTGATATGGGTTGGTAAATCCAAAGAGTTCGACCCCGAGAGAAGTCGTTGTGCACAGCGCTAGAGTACGATAGGTTGATCACCTAGCGTACGAAACCATTGTGGTATGTTTTCAGTCTTTGTGATTGATAAACATTCTCGCAGTATGTTCACAGTCTTTATGACTCCTCAGAATAGTATGAAAGTTTTAATGAATATTTTGATTTTCAATTTATTCTTCTATAAGATATTGATTTTCAATTTATTCTTCTGCAAGATATTCCATTGTTCTGGAATTATGAGTTTAGAAGTATGAACTTCCTAGAAAAGGGTGGTCATAGAATTTGATGAGTAAAGAGTTATACTCAGAGATGAAAATTGGTAGAAATGTGTATGAGATAATTTCGGGGACGAAATTTTTGAAGAAGGGGTGAATGTAATATCCCGGATATTTAAATGAATTAAGAAATAAAATATTTAATATTTAATAAAGGTTGGAGTTTGATAACCTAGTAGTGATAGATAAATAGAGGTCCAAATTAAATTTAACGGACTAACTTAGATATGGTGATATCAAAATTTTTGATAAGTTAGCAAGTAAAGTGATAATTCAATAAACTTGACTAACAACAAGTCTAATTAAATTAAGAGAATTAATTAGTGGAGTTATGTAATTATGCGACGTGGTTGCGTGTAAATTAAATATGTATTTATATGAATATATATATATGCGTGCAGATTTAGTAACATAATTTAATGGTTAATTAAATTGTGATAAATAGATAGATTAATATTAAATTAATCCGAATTGAATTAAAAGGTTTATTGTGGAATTAATTTTATTCATTAATCAACAATTATGCAAATTGTTGATAAATTATTTGTGAGGAATAATTATGTAATTTATATAATTATAAATTATATAAAGTAGTTGAATTAATTAAGGGAGAATGGTAATTGTATATATGTACAATATTTAATTTCATATATATGTATATATATATAAAGGGATTAAATTAATTGAGTAATTTTAAATAATAATTGAATATATTAAATGAATATATTCTATAATTAAATAAATCATTGTAAATGATTTATGGGAGTGAGAAATTTAATTATACAATTATTTGTGTAATATTAATTAAATGATTTAATAAATTATTTAAATAAGAAATTGAGTAAATATATTATTATTTTAATGTATTTTCGGGTAAATGGAATTATTTCCATAATTGATGAGAAATAAATTATTTAATGTAAATGTATTAAATAATTTAATTTATGGCCTAAATAATATATATTAAATTATATATTGTATTTATTTTAATTTCATAATTTATTGTGAAATTATTTTCGAGGTAAGGTAATGTGTATAAATAATATATATAGATTATATATATTATTCTTAGCAAACACACTCTAAAGTTTTAATATCAAAATAATTGACAAGTTGTCATTAATTAAATATTCAATTAAATTGAATATAATGAGTGAATTAAATTTTATAAATTAATTAATATGATAATTAATTAATGTAAATAATGTAAAATATTATTAATAATATTATTAGTCCATTTAGTAATTTAATACTTATGGGTTAGAATATTTAATTATTTATTCAATCTAAGTATTTATTTAATCATGGATTGAATAATTAATGTGTAAATTATTAAATTAGCCCAACATGGGTCAATTAGTAGCCCAAGTGGAGAATAATATAATTTGACAATTTAGTAGCCCAAACAATTTAATAGAAGCCCAATTGGTATTTTAAATTAAAGCCCAATGATTGGCCCACTTGAAAAATACTTAATTAAACTATTATTTATTAAAAAAGTGAGAAAGTGACAAACATTGTGGGACAAATGGAATGTATCAGCCGCATGGTGCTAGGAGAGAGAGAATGGATTGATTTTGTTGTTATTTTATTTTTCATTTATTTTAATTAGGATTGCTTGCATGGATTTTTTTATTACATGGACCATACTTATTCTCACCAACTAAGGCATGGATTAAATTTATTGTGTAAGTATCCAATAGCTAACTTGTGTTGGTGTAATTTCATAGATATAAGATATATATCTATACATTTTGGAAGACTTAAGTCATTAGAGAGAGAGAATTGTTAGTCATTTTTCTTCTTTCACTTTTCAAATTAGAGAGAAAATATTTGAGAGCAAGGATAAGGAAGGAGAAGGAATTCTTGGTTCATGTTATCCCCCTTCACAACCCATTTTGGAAGAAAAATGAGGATAGTCATTAAAATGAGGTAATGGTTATTTTAAATGTAGTTTATTTTATTTTTTTTATTTAAATAAACCAACATGTGAGTATAAACATGTTAATGAAGTTAATAATATGTGATACTAATATTTATGTCATGCTTGAGTTTTATATGCTTGGTTTGTATTTTTGGTATAATTTATATGCTAAAAACATGTGTTTGGTGGTTTTAAATCAAGTATCAAAATAATGTCCAAAAATAAATTTTATAATATTTAGATTTAATGTTATAATATTATAGAACATTAAATCATGAGAAAAACAAAGTTTGAATCACTCAAAATGGAGTTATACACAAAAAGTTATGATTTGTGGTAGTTTATGTGATGTAAAATTTTTTATAAAATTAAATCATGAAAAATTAAATTTTCATGTTATAAATTGTAGTTAAGTTATTGGTATTTTTTCTGGATTTTTCTTGAAGAGTTAAAGTTTACTTGAAGGTATAAATTTTATTAAGATGTATATTAAAGTTACTGTGCACGTTCTGCTGGAAAATTAAAAATAAAGGACTGCCGCGCATTGCGCGGAATCCTATTCACTGTCGCACACGGAGAACAAAACGACGTCGTTCGGCGCATGAAAATTTTGTCGTCGCGCGTACGCGCGGAATCCAACAGACGGTTACTCAAAACGACACCGTTTTTGGACCATAGAAATTGCAGCGCGCGCGATGCGCGGTAACCTGTTTTTGGCCGAAATTACCATAATGCCCCTCCGTTCGGTTTTTCGACTTATTTACAGAATTGTCATTCTGGATAATTTTAATTAATTTAAATGTTTAAAAATTAATTTAAAATTATGACAAAAATATTAATAATACAAAAATGATATTTAGGTATTGAATATTATATTTTCCAAATATAATAAGTATTTAGGATTAATATTTAAATATTGTAAATATTAATCTAGTTAGTTAATATTATATTTTTCAAATATAATAAGTATTTAGGATTAATATTTAAATGTTGTAAATATTAATCTAGTTAGTTTAATATTATATTTTTTTTCAAATATAATAAGTATTTAGGATTAATATTTAAATGTTGTAAATATTAATCTAGTTAGTTTAATATTATATTTTTTTTAAATATAATAAGTATTTAGGATTAATATTTAAATGTTGTAAATATTAATCTAGTTAGTTTAATATTATATTTTTTTAAATATAATAAGTATTTAGGATTAATATTTAAATGTTGTAAATATTAATCTAGTTAATATTATATCTTCTGAATTTATGATTAAACTAATTATTATTTAATTAATATTAAATAATAAACAAGGATGATAAATTAATTAATTATTATTTAATTACTATTAAATAATAATTAAAGACAACTAAGATTGATTATTTAATTATTTATTAGTTGATTAACTTTAAATAATAAATAAATTTAGTTAGTTATTATTTATTATTAAATAATAACTACTGATATTTGAGTATTTACTATATAATTTTATTATTTATTATTTAATTAACTTTAAATAATAAATGAATCTAGTTAATTAGTTATTATTTATTATTAAATAATAACTAAAGATATTTGATTATTTTTAATATAATATAATTATTTATTATTTGATTAATTTTAAATAATAAATAAATCTTGTAAGTTATTATTTATTATTAAATAATAACTAAAGGTAGTTAATTACTTACTATTTAATTAATGATAAATAGTAATTAAATGAAATTAGATTTAATGAAATAAAGAAAATGTCTTTTAACTCTTTTGTTTAAACAATTATAATAAATTGTTTAATAGTTTGATAAGTGTCCAACACTTAAGAAAAATATTTTCTAATTTATTAAATTATTAACCTAATTTGATTGAGGGTCTATAAGGTTAATAATATTGTTTTGACTGATGTAAATTATGTGTTAGTACTTATTTGTGGTAGATAAGTTTCTTAATGAGCGTATAGTTGTACAAATACGCTGTACTAATTATTAGACCAACTTTACTAATGTTAGGTCTTTCAAAGCCAGTTAGTTAAAGCTAGACATTAATTGTAGCTGATGTGACGACCCCAAATCCGGGTTCTTTAACCTCGGGTTTGGTTCTCACTGTACAATACTAAACAATAATGAAATACATAAATTGTATTCAAACTTCGCGGAATAATACAAAAGGTTCCTTAATCAAAAGGCTACACTTCCCAAGGTCTATTACCTTAATCTTAAACATTACATATCTTAAGGGAAATACAAAAGATTTACAACAGTAATTACATAACAGTAAACTAAACTAGCATGCAACTACTAAAATTAAACATTCGCTTTCCCCTTGCCTTTATCCGATTTAGAGCTTTCGGGATTGGCTGAAATAAAGTCATGATATAGCAAGAATGAGCAACTAAATGGCTCAGCAAGTTTATAAACAACAATCATACGATATATCATGATGAAGGAAAATAACTTCAAGATTTCAACAATAGCAATTGTGAAAGATAACAAGAATCAATGTTCAATAAAAGAAGGAATTGACTCTTTACTGCTGAGTGGTCTTTAATGACCATGAACTGCTACTAAGGTAGAACAGACATACAATGTCTGACTCCTTGTTAAAATAACGGGACACTTGAGGGGATCAGTCCTCTCATGTCCTATGTATATGCATCACATTTAGTTTTCTTGCGCGCTGTCGGGTCTCCGACAAATAAAAATCCCCTTTAACTAGGGTTGTTCTATCTCAGTCTTACTGTAAGAATCCGCACCAGCCAATGGTTTGGATAAGCTTTTATAATATTCAACTAAATGAATTTAACATGCATTTGTCTAGCCGAAACAATTAGCTTAGACGTTCTTAAACAGTTTGCAAAAGCACTATGTGCGAATACAATAATCAATAACGATGTGAAGTAATTTTTGATAATTAATTCACTCAAAGGTCTGTCAAATATCTACGAGTGTAGATACTTGCTCAACAATAATTGAATTGCTCAAAATAATTAAAGTTGAATAATAATTGCAACAATAAGTACAAGTTAAAGGTAGAAGACTTGCTTGTCTGCACAGCTACAATAAATGTCTAGCTTTAACTACTTGCTTTGAAAGACCTAACATTAATAAAGTCGGTCTAATAATTAGCACGGCGTATTTGTGTGACGACCCCAAATCCGGGTTCTTTAACCTCGGGTTTGGTTCTCACTGTACAATACTAAACAATAATGAAATACATAAATTGTATTCAAACTTCGCGGAATAATACAAAAGGTTCCTTAATCAAAAGGCTACACTTCCCAAGGTCTATTACCTTAATCTTAAACATTACATATCTTAAGGGAAATACAAAAGATTTACAACAGTAATTACATAACAGTAAACTAAACTAGCATGCAACTACTAAAATTAAACATTCGCTTTCCCCTTGCCTTTATCCGATTTAGAGCTTTCGGGATTGGCTGAAATAAAGTCATGATATAGCAAGAATGAGCAACTAAATGGCTCAGCAAGTTTATAAACAACAATCATACGATATATCATGATGAAGGGAAATAACTTCAAGGTTTCAACAATAGCAATTGTGAAAGATAACAAGAATCAATGTTCAATAAAAGAAGGAATTGACTCTTTACTGCTGAGTGGTCTTTAATGACCATGAACTGCTACTAAGGTAGAACAGACATACAATGTCTGACTCCTTGTTAAAATAACGGGACACTTGAGGGGATCAGTCATCTCATGTCCTATGTATATGCATCACATTTAGTTTTCTTGCGCACTGTCGGGTCTCCGACAAATAAAAATCCCCTTTAACTAGGGTTGTTCTATCTCAGTCTTACTGTAAGAATCCGCACCAGCCAATGGTTTGGATAAGCTTTTATAATATTCAATTAAATGAATTTAACATGCATTTGTCTAGCCGAAACAATTAGCTTAGACGTTCTTAAACAGTTTGCAAAAGCACTATGTGCGAATACAATAATCAATAATGATGTGAAGTAATTTTTGATAATTAATTCACTCAAAGGTCTGTCAAGTAACTACGGGTGTAGAATACTTGCTAAACAATAATTGAAATGTAAATACGGTTGAAGAATATCTGCAACAATAAATACAAGTTTAAGGGTAGAAAACTTGCCTGTCTGCATAGCTACAATAAATGTCTAGCTTTAACTACTTGCTTTGAAAGACCTAACATTAATAAAGTCGGTCTAATAATTAGCACGGCGTATTTGCATAACTATACGCTTGATAATGAACTTATTTACCACACATAAGTACTAACACATAATTTACATTAGTCAAAACAATATTATTAACCTTATAAACCCTTAATCATATTAGGTTAATAATTTAATAAGTTAGAAAATATTTTTCTTAAGTGTTGGACACTTATTAAACCTTTAAACAACTTATTATAATTGTTTAATTAAATTTAATTTATTTTATTAACTCAATCTCTTTTTAATTACTATTTAATATTGATTAAATAGAAATTAATTAATTAACTCTAGTTATTATATAAAATAATTAATAACTAATTGTACTTACTTATTATTTAATTATAATTAAATAATAAATAATTATTAACTTAGTTTTAACCTTCTTTAATTTAATGTTAATCAACCAATAATTAACCAAGTAATTAACCTTACTTATTATTTAATTAAGAAAATTAAATAATAGTTTACTAATCTTAATCCTCTTTAATTATTATTTAATGTCAATTAAATAATAATTAATTATTTAATTAATTTTAATTATTATTTAAGGTTAAATAATAATCAAATCATTCTTATTTATTATTTAAATTAAATAATAAATTATTACTCTAATAACTTAATTTCCATTAATCGTTATTTAATGCTAATTAAATAATAATTAATTACCTAATTATCCTTATTTATTATTTAATAATATTTAAATAATAAATAATAAATTTATAAATTTTATCTCTCTTTAAGTATTATTTAATAGGCATTAATTAATAAATGCTAATTTATCATCTTTATTTATTATTAACATTTAAAATAATAAATAAATAATAAATTTATTAATCTTAACCATGGTGTAGCTAACTAGATTAATATTTAAAATATTTAAATATTAAACTTAATGAAAAATGTCCTCCCCAATATTATTTTTGTATTATAATTATTTTTGTTATAATTTTAATTTAGTTTTTAAATATTTAAATTAATTAAATTTAACCCGAATGGCATTTCCGTAAATAAGTCAAAATCTGAACCGAGGGCAGAATGGTAATTCTGCCAAGAAAAACACGGAGGGGCATTCTGGTAATTTCACCGGAATTTTCCTACCGCGCATGGCGCGGGTTACAGATTTAACGGGCCAAAAACGACGCCGTTTTTGGAATGCCGGATACGGCTTCCGCGCGTACGCGCGGAGTAACTTTTTACGGACACCAAACGACGTCGTTTGGCTCCGTGTTTTCGGTGAACAGTGGCTGCGCGCGCATTGCGCGGAAACCCTTAATTTTTTTCTTCTTCGCAGAATGTGAACAGTGTTCCGGCACACACATTTTAATTAAAAATATACCATCAAGTAAGCTTTAACTCTTCAATAAAAATCCAAAAAAATTACCAATCACCTTATTTTAATTTATAACATGAAAAAATAATTTTTCATGATTTAATATCATTATTTTTTTTATAAAAATTTCTACATCACATAAACTACCATAAATCATAACTTTTTGTGTATAACTCCATTTTGAGTGATTCAAACTTTGTTTTTCTCATGATTTAATGTTCTATAATATTAGAACATCAAACCTAAGTTTTATAAAAATATTTTTGGCAATAAATTTCAAGACTTGATTATACACTACTAAACACATATTTTAGCACACAAATGATACCAAAATACAAACCAAACCTATTAAACTTAAGCATGGCATAAATATTACAACTACACATTAATAACTATATTAACATGTTTATACTAACATGATGATTTATTTAATTTAAAAACAAACTACATTTAAAATAATCATTACCTTGTTTTAATGGCTATCTTTCTTTTTCTTCCAAAATAAGTTGTGAAGGAAGATGGCATGAATCAAGACTCCTTCTCTTCTCTTAGTATTTTGCTCTCAAATTTTCTAACCCTCTCAAATGCTCACACTTTGCTCTCTAGGAAATTCTCTAGCAATTAACTAACCAACCTAAAACAAGTGTGGGGGGTTTCTTTTATAGCCATCTACTAACACACCATTAACTCACTAATTCATCTATGTTGGTCAAATTAAAGGCTAATCAAGCTTACTATTTGATGGATTGACATGGTGATTGACTAGTTGATTGACTAGAGTTGTTGGCCAACTTTGATCTAGTGTAAAAGAGAAGCAATCTAGCAAATCAAGCAACATCAAGTGGGACCAAAAAAAAATCAGCAAAATGGTATTTTCCATGCCATTTTTCCTTTATTTTTCTAGCTTTTAATGTGTATTTATGCATATACAAATATATCTATACATGGGTTCAATTGTTGACCAATTTTGACTTCCTATTGGGCTCCATGTTGGACTTAGGAAATTAATATATTGGGTTCATCCATTGAATTGGTTTGGGCTCAATTTAATTAACACTTTGGGCTAGCATTTAAATAACTATGCTAACTTTAATTAAAATAAGCATTGGGCTTGTTTAATTAATTATATGGGCTAGTAATTAAATTAATTACATGGGCTACTAGGTTAATATCTTGGACCTAGTTTAACAACTCATTTGGATTAAAAATATAATCCAATTAGATTTGCTTTAATTAATTATACCCTTGCTTTAATTCTTTAATTAAATATATGCACGAACAAGTACATCTATTTTATTATCTAATGCACATTTTATTAGTACAAAAATTTTAAATTCATTGCTAATTATATATTAATTATAATTACAATGTATAATGAAATTCGTGGTCATTACATTCTCCCTCCCTTATAAGAATTCCGTCCCCGGAATTACAATTTAAACTACTCAAAAAGATTCGGATAGTTAGCCCTCATCTTTTCTTCAAGCTCCCACGTAGCTTCCTCAGCGTTGTGGTTCCTCCATAGGACTTTGACAGAATGTATAATCTTATTCCGTAATTTCTGCTCTTTCCTATCTAGTATCTGGACAGGAATTTCCTCGTACGATAAGTCTTTCTCGACTTGTATTGGCTCATAGGATATCACATGTTTGTGGTCTGGCTTGTATGGTCGCAACACTGATACGTGAAACACATTGTGAATATGCTCCAGTTCAGGAGGTAAAGCTACCTCGTACGCCACTTCACCCACTCTCTTTAATATCTCGAACGGTCCTATGAACCTCGGACTCAGCTTTCCCTTCTTTCCAAATCGGATCTTCCCCTTCCAGGGAGATACCTTCATGAACACAAAACTCCCAACTTCGAAGTCTCGCTTTTGTCGATGTAAATCGGCGTATTTCTTCTGACGGTCCTGAGCTGCTACTAGCCGAGCTCTTATTACCTTGATAATCTCTACCGTCTGTTGGACCAATTCCGGTCCCAACAGTCGGCGTTCTCCTACCTCGTCCCAACATAGAGGTGTTCTGCACTTCCTTCCGTACAATGCTTCGTAAGGCGGCATGCCTATGCTTGCATGATAACTGTTGTTGTATGCAAACTCAACTAATGGTAGATGGTTCTCCCAACTGCCCTTGAAATCCATCACACAGGCCCTGAGCATATCTTCCAAAGTCTGTATTGTTCTTTCACTTTGCCCATCGGTCTGCGGATGATATGCTGTACTCATTCTCAACTGTGTCCCCAATCTCTCTTGAAGACTCCTCCAAAATTTTGACGTGAAGCGCGGATCTCTGTCTGACACAATCGATACCGGCACCCCATGTCTTGAAACTATCTCCTTGATGTACAGTTTAGCCAACTGGTCCAAACTGAACTTAATCTTGATCGGCAAAAAGTGCGCTGACTTTGTTAGTCGATCCACAATCACCCATATTGCGTCAAATCCCTTCTGTGTTGCTGGAAGTCCTACCACAAAATCCATTGTGATATGCTCCCATTTTCACTCAGGAATCTCTAACGGCTGTAGTAATCCACTT
This sequence comes from Hedera helix, assembly GCA_947179155.2. Lineage (NCBI taxonomy): Eukaryota > Viridiplantae > Streptophyta > Magnoliopsida > Apiales > Araliaceae > Hedera > Hedera helix. The sequence continues at coordinate 46,817,397 of OX359268.1, read as the reverse complement.
GGTCTCTGATGTTCGGCCTTTACCCTTTGACAAGTTAGGCATCGGCTGACACATTCTGCGACCTCCCTTTTTAAATTCGGCCACCAAAAATGCTGACGCAGATCTTGATACATCTTCGTACTCCCCGGATGTATCGAGTATCTCGTACTGTGGGCCTCTTGCAAAATCTCTTCTCGTAGTTCAGGCACTAGCGGCACCCAAACACGATTTTCAAACCTTAGCAATCCCATGCTATCCTCCTTGAATTTGACCTCTTCCCCTTCGGTCATTCTCATCCTGATTCTGACACATTCTTCATCTTTGTCTTGAGCCTCTTTCACCCTATCTAGTAAGGTTGGGCTTGCTTCCACTTCCATTGACTCATTTGGATTTCTTACCTCCAACTCCATTCGAGCCATCTCTTGAACCAATTGTTCCTGATCTGTCAAGATGAACAATTTCTCCCTGCTCTTTCTGCTTAGAGCATCTGCTACTACGTTGGCCTTGCCGGGATGATATAGAATTTCACAATCATAGTCCTTGATCAATTCTAACCATCTTCGTTGCCTCATATTTAACTCCTTCTGTGTGAAGATATACTTCAGACTCTTGTGGTCCGTGAATATCTCACATTTCTCTCCATATAAATAATGTCTCCAGATTTTAAGGGCAAACACTACCGCAGCCAGCTCCAAGTCGTGGGTAGGGTATCCCTTCTCGTAATCCTTCAACTGTCTGGACGCATACGCAACGACCTTGCCGTTTTGCATAAGCACACAGCCAAGTCCCTTGTGCGATGCATCACTGTAGACCGTAAAACCTCCCGTATCGTCCGGTAAAGTCAATACAGGTGCTTCACTAAGTCTCTTCTTTAGCTCCTGAAAACTCTCCTCACACTTCTCCGTCCATACGTATTTCACCGTCTTCCTCGTTAGATTGGTCAGCGGTGTTGCTATCTTTGAAAAATCTTGAATAAATCTCCGATAGTAACCCGCTAACCCCAAGAAACTTCTTACCTCCGTCGGCGTCCTTGGTTGCTCCCAATTCATCACTGCTTCCACCTTTGCTGGATCTACTGAAACTCCTTCCTTGTCAATGACATGACCTAAAAATTGAACTCTCTCCAACCAGAATTCACACTTCGAAAATTTAGCATACAACTGCTCCTTCCGTAAAATCTCCAACACCAATCTTAGGTGTTCAGCATGCTCCTCCTCCGTTTTAGAATACACCAGAATATCGTCAATGAACACAACAACAAATTTATCCAAGTACTGCTTGAATATTCTGTTCATCATGTCCATAAATGCGGCTGGCGCATTCGTCAGTCCAAACGACATCACCAGAAACTCATAATGCCCATATCGAGTTCTGAATGCCGTCTTGGGTACATCCTCCTTCCTGACTTTCAACTGATGATAACCAGTCCTCAAGTCAATCTTTGAAAAGTACTTCGCCCCTTTCAATTGATCGAAAAGATCGTCAATTCGTGGCAACGGGTACTTGTTCTTAATTGTCACCTTATTCAGCTCTCTGTAATCCATACATAATCTCATCGATCCATCCTTCTTCTTTACAAACAGCACCGGTGCTCCCCATGGAGAAACACTTGGCTGGATGTACTTATTATCCAACAACTCCTGTAATTGCACCATCAACTCTTTCATTTCTACCGGAGCCATTCTATATGGTGCCTTTGATATCGGCGCTGTCCCCGGTACTAAATCAATCGCAAATTCTATTTCTCTGTCCGGCGGTAAGCCTGGCAATACATCTGGAAAAACATCCATAAACTCCCTAACTACTGGTATTTGCTCCATCTCGGGACTCACCACTTGTGTATCAACCACATGAGCCAAATACCCTACACAACCTTTCTTTAATAATTTCTTGGCTTGCATCATCGTCAGACAAGATGACTGTCTTGACGATTTGCTGCCATAAAATACGACCTTAGACTTATTTGGTGTCTTAAGGTGTATGCACTTCTTTTGACAATCAATTAAAGCTCCATGGTTAAACAACCAATCCATTCCAAGTATAACGTCAAACTCCCCCAAGCGTATTGGAATTAAATCTACACTCAACTTCTGACCCCTGATTTCAGCACAACAGTCTCTATGTACATACTCTACAGGAATCACTTCTTTATTTGCAACTTCTATGTTCATTGGGTTCTCTAGTTTTTGTCTAGGCAATTCTAACCGCTTAGCGAATTCATCAGACACAAATGAACAGGTAGCGCCCGAATCAAATAATACATAAGCATTTATATCATTGATCGGAATAATACCTGACACCACGTCTTTTGATTCGACGGCGTCCTGCACTGTCATGTTGAAAGTCCGTGCCGTTGGTTTGTTCTGTGGCACCGGCCCTCCAATGGTCAGTTTGGCGTTGTTGTTGTTGTTGCTGTTGCTTCCCCTATAGCCCGAACTCCCTCCGGTGTTCTTCTTCTTCGGACAATCTTTAAATTGATGGTCCATGGCCCCGCAGGCGAAACAACCTCCTTTCCTTTTTGGTGTGGGACAATTAGGAGCGATGTGCCCCTCTTGCCCACAGTTGTAACAAACATTCCTTCCCTTCATGCACTCCCCTGAGTGATTCTTCCCGCATTGACTGCATTTGCTTGCTTTCTTTGACTCACTGCCCTGGGGTGTCCCCGAACTGCTGTTGTTATTCCACTTGCGTTTGTTCGAGTTGCTACCCCCGCTGCTACCCTCTCTGTTTCCCCCATCGCTTCTCTTCTTGTTCCGTTCTTGATTGTGCTTATTCAAAGCTTCATTTCCACCCTCAGCTATGATAGCTTTCTCCAACAGTGTTGCAAAATTTGTGATCTGGAGAACAGCTACCCGACTGTAAACCCATGGTTTCAGCCCCTGTTCGAATCGTCTGGCGCGTCTTGCCTCCGTGTCCACCTGATGTGTAGCAAATCTTGCCAATTCATTGAACTTGGCGGCATATTCGGATACCGACATGTTACCCTGCTTAAGCTCTAGGAATTTAATTTCCATCCTAGCCTTTGTACTCTCTGGAAAGTAGTTTTCCAAGAATACCTCTTTGAATCGCGCCCATGCGATCGTTCCCTCCCCTGCTCTACTCTTATTGGCCTTCCACCAATGGCTGGCCTCTCCTTTCATCATGAAGGTAGCAAATGAGGTCATTTGCTCCTCCCTAACTCGTGCAACCTCGAAGACTTTTTCCATCTCCTCTATCCAGGTTTGTGCTTCTATAGGATCTGTGGTCCCTTTGAACTCGGGTGGTCCTATCAGTTTGAAGTCTTTAAAGGTTGCTAGTGGAGCGGCAGGGTTTGTTGCTCCAGTAGCCTCTGCGTTGCGTCCGCGAAATGCTCCCATTAGCATTTCTAGGAACTCTTGGACAGGGTTGGGTGGTACCCCTCCGGCATTGACTGACTCTTCGACTGGTGGTGGGGGTAGTCGTTGATTTCTTCTCTGTGGCGGCATTTTCTGTATAAAGAAAATTTAATTAATTAAAGTTGTTTCAATCTTTTTACTTTCGTTTTGTAGCTTAAGTATTTTAAACTAAAGCACAAATAATCATCTTGACACATATAAACATAAACGAAAATGCATTTATATTCATATGCTAAAACACAGTGCGTAGCACTTTTACATCATATGCATACTGCTATAAATGTTGCTAACCCCGATAGTTAAAACAAAAGACGGGATCTAACATATCCCACAACTTCATAGAGTTGGGATTTACAACATACTAACCCTCTATCAAAATAAAAGTTGGGTTTCTACTGCATCTATGTACATACATCATAAATAAAGAAAATACAACTAACGGCGCATCCCTCGACGAACCGCATCGTCGTACTCCTCATCTCCAATAGCCCTGACCACACCCCTACTGATGGTGTGCAGGGTCTGGCCTTCCTCGGCAGGGTAATAGTGCACCCTACTCTGGATCCTACCAACTGATGAGCGATAGACGTAACTAAGTCTATCTATCCTCACCTTCTTCTCCCAAACCTCCTCCTCCAGCTCCATCATCTGCCCGTGAGCTGCATCACGCTGAATCTCCATATCTAGTCTATCCTCAACTGCCTGCTGCATCTGGCCCCTCATGGCCTCCCTCTCTGCCTCTGTCTGCTGAATCTTCAGCTCAGCGGCTATCAACCTGACCTCCATCTCGGCCATCCTCGCCTTCAGCTCTATGTTCTCGCCAGAGAACATATAAGCTGTATCTCGGTACTGATCCTCTGTCTGCTGGTGGATCTGGTTCTGCTCCTCAAGGTGCTGAACCCTCTCCTCTAGCTCCTCATTAGCCGTAGTGAGAGTATCAATGATGTCACTGGCGACAGTGCCCATGCCATCAATATACTCAGCTGGCTCCTCATCCTCATCATCATCAGTATCAGCCTCCTCCTCACTGTACTGCCCCATAACTCCGCCCCAGACAGCGTTCTCTCTATCTCCCTCCTCGGGATCTGACTCTGGCTCCTCGATCGGTGCAGCCACCTGTGGCTGTACTGTATCCATGTGGATATCAGTAAAAATCACCTCCTCTACAGCAGTGCTCGACTGGCCTATCTCCGTCATCCTACAATAACATAAATAACACATGTTAGTACCGCAATAAAATATATTCATTGATGAAATGAAATGATATTTTATCATGTACATCTCGGCTCGATGGATTTTCTCAATCCAACTCCAAAAATACACAACATGATGAATCTCCCCGATTCATCTCCTAACGCACTCGATAAGAGTTTAGTACTAAGGTTATAACCTAGGTTTCGCAATCCTAGAGTTTCTAACCTACAGCTCTGATACCAACCTGTGACGACCCCAAATCCGGGTTCTTTAACCTCGGGTTTGGTTCTCACTGTACAATACTAAACAATAATGAAATACATAAATTGTATTCAAACTTCGCGGAATAATACAAAAGGTTCCTTAATCAAAAGGCTACACTTCCCAAGGTCTATTACCTTAATCTTAAACATTACATATCTTAAGGGAAATACAAAAGATTTACAACAGTAATTACATAACAGTAAACTAAACTAGCATGCAACTACTAAAATTAAACATTCGCTTTCCCCTTGCCTTTATCCGATTTAGAGCTTTCGGGATTGGCTGAAATAAAGTCATGATATAGCAAGAATGAGCAACTAAATGGCTCAGCAAGTTTATAAACAACAATCATACGATATATCATGATGAAGGGAAATAACTTCAAGATTTCAACAATAGCAATTGTGAAAGATAACAAGAATCAATGTTCAATAAAAGAAGGAATTGACTCTTTACTGCTGAGTGGTCTTTAATGACCATGAACTGCTACTAAGGTAGAACAGACATACAATGTCTGACTCCTTGTTAAAATAACGGGACACTTGAGGGGATCAGTCCTCTCATGTCCTATGTATATGCATCACATTTAGTTTTCTTGCGCGCTGTCGGGTCTCCGACAAATAAAAATCCCCTTTAACTAGGGTTGTTCTATCTCAGTCTTACTGTAAGAATCCGCACCAGCCAATGGTTTGGATAAGCTTTTATAATATTCAACTAAATGAATTTAACATGCATTTGTCTAGCCGAAACAATTAGCTTAGACGTTCTTAAACAGTTTGCAAAAGCACTATGTGCGAATACAATAATCAATAACGATGTGAAGTAATTTTTGATAATTAATTCACTCAAAGGTCTGTCAAATATCTACGAGTGTAGATACTTGCTCAACAATAATTGAATTGCTCAAAATAATTAAAGTTGAATAATAATTGCAACAATAAGTACAAGTTAAAGGTAGAAGACTTGCCTGTCTGCACAGCTACAATAAATGTCTAGCTTTAACTACTTGCTTTGAAAGACCTAACATTAATAAAGTCGGTCTAATAATTAGCACGGCGTATTTGTGTGACGACCCCAAATCCGGGTTCTTTAACCTCGGGTTTGGTTCTCACTGTACAATACTAAACAATAATGAAATACATAAATTGTATTCAAACTTCGCGGAATAATACAAAAGGTTCCTTAATCAAAAGGCTACACTTCCCAAGGTCTATTACCTTAATCTTAAACATTACATATCTTAAGGGAAATACAAAAGATTTACAACAGTAATTACATAACAGTAAACTAAACTAGCATGCAACTACTAAAATTAAACATTCGCTTTCCCCTTGCCTTTATCCGATTTAGAGCTTTCGGGATTGGCTGAAATAAAGTCATGATATAGCAAGAATGAGCAACTAAATGGCTCAGCAAGTTTATAAACAACAATCATACGATATATCATGATGAAGGGAAATAACTTCAAGGTTTCAACAATAGCAATTGTGAAAGATAACAAGAATCAATGTTCAATAAAAGAAGGAATTGACTCTTTACTGCTGAGTGGTCTTTAATGACCATGAACTGCTACTAAGGTAGAACAGACATACAATGTCTGACTCCTTGTTAAAATAACGGGACACTTGAGGGGATCAGTCCTCTCATGTCCTATGTATATGCATCACATTTAGTTTTCTTGCGCACTGTCGGGTCTCCGACAAATAAAAATCCCCTTTAACTAGGGTTGTTCTATCTCAGTCTTACTGTAAGAATCCGCACCAGCCAATGGTTTGGATAAGCTTTTATAATATTCAATTAAATGAATTTAACATGCATTTGTCTAGCCGAAACAATTAGCTTAGACGTTCTTAAACAGTTTGCAAAAGCACTATGTGCGAATACAATAATCAATAATGATGTGAAGTAATTTTTGATAATTAATTCACTCAAAGGTCTGTCAAGTAACTACGGGTGTAGAATACTTGTTAAACAATAATTGAAATGTAAATACGGTTGAAGAATATCTGCAACAATAAATACAAGTTTAAGGGTAGAAAACTTGCCTGTCTGCATAGCTACAATAAATGTCTAGCTTTAACTACTTGCTTTGAAAGACCTAACATTAATAAAGTCGGTCTAATAATTAGCACGGCGTATTTGCATAACTATACGCTTGATAATGAACTTATTTACCACACATAAGTACTAACACATAATTTACATTAGTCAAAACAATATTATTAACCTTATAAACCCTTAATCATATTAGGTTAATAATTTAATAAGTTAGAAAATATTTTTCTTAAGTGTTGGACACTTATTAAACCTTTAAACAACTTATTATAATTGTTTAATTAAATTTAATTTATTTTATTAACTCAATCTCTTTTTAATTACTATTTAATATTGATTAAATAGAAATTAATTAATTAACTCTAGTTATTATATAAAATAATTAATAACTAATTGTACTTACTTATTATTTAATTATAATTAAATAATAAATAATTATTAACTTAGTTTTAACCTTCTTTAATTTAATGTTAATCAACCAATAATTAACCAAGTAATTAACCTTACTTATTATTTAATTAAGAAAATTAAATAATAGTTTACTAATCTTAATCCTCTTTAATTATTATTTAATGTCAATTAAATAATAATTAATTATTTAATTAATTTTAATTATTATTTAAGGTTAAATAATAATCAAATCATTCTTATTTATTATTTAAATTAAATAATAAATTATTACTCTAATAACTTAATTTCCATTAATCGTTATTTAATGCTAATTAAATAATAATTAATTACCTAATTATCCTTATTTATTATTTAATAATATTTAAATAATAAATAATAAATTTATAAATTTTATCTCTCTTTAAGTATTATTTAATAGGCATTAATTAATAAATGCTAATTTATCATCTTTATTTATTATTAACATTTAAAATAATAAATAAATAATAAATTTATTAATCTTAACCATGGTGTAGCTAACTAGATTAATATTTAAAATATTTAAATATTAAACTTAATGAAAAATATCCTCCCCAATATTATTTTTGTATTATAATTATTTTTGTTATAATTTTAATTTAGTTTTTAAATATTTAAATTAATTAAATTTAACCCGAATGGCATTTCCGTAAATAAGTCGAAATCTGAACCGAGGGCAGAATGGTAATTCTGCCAAGAAAAACACGGAGGGGCATTCTGGTAATTTCACCGGAATTTTCCTACCGCGCATGGCGCGGGTTACAGATTTAACGGGCCAAAAACGACGCCGTTTTTGGAATGCCGGATACGGCTTCCGCGCGTACGCGCGGAGTAACTTTTTACGGACACCAAACGACGTCGTTTGGCTCCGTGTTTTCGGTGAACAGTGGCTGCGCGCGCATTGCGCGGAAACCCTTAATTTTTTTCTTCTTCGCAGAATGTGAACAGTGTTCCGGCACACACATTTTAATTAAAAATATACCATCAAGTAAGCTTTAACTCTTCAATAAAAATCCAAAAAAATTACCAATCACCTTATTTTAATTTATAACATGAAAAAATAATTTTTCATGATTTAATATCATTATTTTTTTTATAAAAATTTCTACATCACATAAACTACCATAAATCATAACTTTTTGTGTATAACTCCATTTTGAGTGATTCAAACTTTGTTTTTCTCATGATTTAATGTTCTATAATATTAGAACATCAAACCTAAGTTTTATAAAAATATTTTTGGCAATAAATTTCAAGACTTGATTATACACTACTAAACACATATTTTAGCACACAAATGATACCAAAATACAAACCAAACCTATTAAACTTAAGCATGGCATAAATATTACAACTACACATTAATAACTATATTAACATGTTTATACTAACATGATGATTTATTTAATTTAAAAATAAACTACATTTAAAATAATCATTACCTTGTTTTAATGGCTATCTTTCTTTTTCTTCCAAAATAAGTTGTGAAGGAAGATGGCATGAATCAAGACTCCTTCTCTTCTCTTAGTATTTTGCTCTCAAATTTTCTAACCCTCTCAAATGCTCACACTTTGCTCTCTAGGAAATTCTCTAGCAATTAACTAACCAACCTAAAACAAGTGTGGGGGGTTTCTTTTATAGCCATCTACTAACACACCATTAACTCACTAATTCATCTATGTTGGTCAAATTAAAGGCTAATCAAGCTTACTATTTGATGGATTGACATGGTGATTGACTAGTTGATTGACTAGAGTTGTTGGCCAACTTTGATCTAGTGTAAAAGAGAAGCAATCTAGCAAATCAAGCAACATCAAGTGGGACCAAAAAAAAATCAGCAAAATGGTATTTTCCATGCCATTTTTCCTTTATTTTTCTAGCTTTTAATGTGTATTTATGCATATACAAATATATCTATACATGGGTTCAATTGTTGACCAATTTTGACTTCCTATTGGGCTCCATGTTGGACTTAGGAAATTAATATATTGGGCTCATCCATTGAATTGGTTTGGGCTCAATTTAATTAACACTTTGGGCTAGCATTTAAATAACTATGCTAACTTTAATTAAAATAAGCATTGGGCTTGTTTAATTAATTATATGGGCTAGTAATTAAATTAATTACATGGGCTACTAGGTTAATATCTTGGACCTAGTTTAACAACTCATTTGGATTAAAAATATAATCCAATTAGATTTGCTTTAATTAATTATACCCTTGCTTTAATTCTTTAATTAAATATATGCACGAACAAGTACATCTATTTTATTATCTAATGCACATTTTATTAGTACAAAAATTTTAAATTCATTGCTAATTATATATTAATTATAATTACAATGTATAATGAAATTCGTGGTCATTACAATTTGCATAACTATACGCTTGATAATGAACTTATTTACCACACATAAGTACTAACACATAATTTCCATTAGTCAAAACAATATTATTAACCTTATAAACCCTTAATCATATTAGGTTAATAATTTAATAAGTTAGAAAATATTTTTCTTAAGTGTTGGACACTTATTAAACCTTTAAACAACTTATTATAATTGTTTAATTAAATTTAATTTATTTTATTAACTCAATCTCTTTTTAATTACTATTTAATATTGATTAAATAGAAATTAATTAATTAACTCTAGTTATTATATAAAATAATTAATAACTAATTGTACCTACTTATTATTTAATTATAATTAAATAATAAATAATTATTAACTTAGTTTTAACCTTCTTTAATTTAATGTTAATCAACCAATAATTAACCAAGTAATTAACCTTACTTATTATTTAATTAAGGAAATTAAATAATAGTTTACTAATCTTAATCCTCTTTAATTATTATTTAATGTCAATTAAATAATAATTAATTATTTAATTAATTTTAATTATTATTTAAGGTTAAATAATAATCAAATCATTCTTATTTATTATTTAAATTAAATAATAAATTATTACTCTAATAACTTAATTTCCATTAATCGTTATTTAATGCTAATTAAATAATAATTAATTACTTAATTATCCTTATTTATTATTTAATAATATTTAAATAATAAATAATAAATTTATAAATTTTATCTCTCTTTAAGTATTATTTAATGGGCATTAAATAATAAATGCTAATTTATCATCTTTATTTATTATTAACATTTAAAATAATAAACAAATAATAAATTTATTTAACTTAACCATGGTTTAGCTAACTAGATTAATATTTAAAATATTTAAATATTAAACTTAATGAAAAATATCCTCCCCAATATTATTTTTGTATTATAATTATTTTTGTTATAATTTTAATTTAGTTTTTAAATATTTAAATTAATTAAATTTAACCCGAATGGCATTTCCGTAAATAAGTCGAAATCTGAACCGAGGGCAGAATGGTAATTCTGCCAAGAAAAACACGGAGGGGCATTCTGGTAATTTCGCCGGAATTTTCCTACCGCGCATTGCGCGCGTTTCAGATTTTACGGCCCAAAACGGTGCCGTTTTGAGAAGCCGTAACCGGCTTCCGCGCATTGCGCGAAGGTTATTTTCTTTATGCGCCAAACGGCGTCGTTTGGCTCCGTGTCTGGCGGTGAATAGTGCGGCGCGCATTGCGCGGCCAGTGTAATTTTTTTTTCTTCCAAGCAGAATGTGAACAGTGCTCCGGTACACACATTTTAAATAAAAATATACCATCAAGTAAGCTTTAACTCCTCAATAAAAATCCAAAAAAATTACCACTCACCTTATATTAATTTATAACATGAAAAAATTAATTTTTCATGATTTGATAACATATTTTTTTATAAAAATTTTTACATCACATAAACTACTATAAATCATAACTTTTTGTATATAACTCCATTTTGAGTGATTCAAACTTTGTTTTTCTCATGATTTAATGTTCTATAATATTAGAACATCAAACCTAAGTTTTATAAAAATATTTTTGGACATAAATTCCAAAACTTGTTTACACACTATTAAATACATATCTTAGCATATAAAATATACTAAAATACAAACCAAACATATTAAACTCAAGCATGACATAAATATTACAACTACACATTAATAACTATATTAACATGTTTATACTAACATGATGATTTATTTAATTTAAAAACAAAATACATTTAAAATAATCATTACCTTGTTTTAATGGCTATCTTTCTTTTTCTTCCAAAATAGGTGATGAGGTTTGAAGGCATGAACCAAGAACTCCTTCTCCTTTCTTAGTATTTTGCTCTCAATATTTTCTCACACTCTCAAATGCTCACACTTTGCTCTCTAGAAAATTCTCTAGCAATGAACTAACCAACCTAGAACAAGTGTGGAGTGTTTCTTTTATAGTCATCTACTAACACACCATTAACTCACTAATTCATCTATGTTGGTCAAATTAAAGGCTAATCAAGCTTACTATTTGATGGATTGACATGGTGATTGACTAGTTGATTGACTAGAGTTGTTGGCCAACTTTGATCTAGTGTAAAAGAGAAGCAATCTAGCAAATCAAGCAACATCAAGTGGGACCAAAAAAAAATCAGCAAAATGGTATTTTCCATGCCATTTTTCCTTTATTTTTCTAGCTTTTAATGTGTATTTATGCATATACAAATATATCTATACATGGGTTCAATTGTTGACCAATTTTGACTTCCTATTGGGCTCCATGTTGGACTTAGGAAATTAATATATTGGGCTCATCCATTGAATTGGTTTGGGCTCAATTTAATTAACACTTTGGGCTAGCATTTAAATAACTATGCTAACTTTAATTAAAATAAGCATTGGGCTTGTTTAATTAATTATATGGGCTAGTAATTAAATTAATTACATGGGCTACTAGGTTAATATCTTGGACCTAGTTTAACAACTCATTTGGATTAAAAATATAATCCAATTAGATTTGCCTTAATTAATTATACCCTTGCTTTAATTCTTTAATTAAATATATGCACGAACAAGTACATCTATTTTATTATCTAATGCACAATTTATTAGTACAAAAATTTTAAATTCATTGCTAATTATATATTAATTATAATTACAATGTATAATGAAATTCGTGGTCATTACATTCTCCCTCCCTTATAAGAATTCCGTCCCCGGAATTACAATTTAAACTACTCAAAAAGATTCGGATAGTTAGCCCTCATCTTTTCTTCAAGCTCCCACGTAGCTTCCTCAGCGTTGTGGTTCCTCCATAGGACTTTGACAGAATGTATAATCTTATTCCGTAATTTCTGCTCTTTCCTATCTAGTATCTGGACAGGAATTTCCTCGTACGATAAGTCTTTCTCGACTTGTATTGGCTCATAGGATATCACATGTTTGTGGTCTGGCTTGTATGGTCGCAACACTGATACGTGAAACACATTGTGAATATGCTCCAGTTCAGGAGGTAAAGCTACCTCGTACGCCACTTCACCCACTCTCTTTAATATCTCGAACGGTCCTATGAACCTCGGACTCAGCTTTCCCTTCTTTCCAAATCGGATCTTCCCCTTCCAGGGAGATACCTTCATGAACACAAAACTCCCAACTTCGAAGTCTCGCTTTTGTCGATGTAAATCGGCGTATTTCTTCTGACGGTCCTGAGCTGCTACTAGCCGAGCTCTTATTACCTTGATAATCTCTACCGTCTGTTGGACCAATTCCGGTCCCAACAGTCGGCGTTCTCCTACCTCGTCCCAACATAGAGGTGTTCTGCACTTCCTTCCGTACAATGCTTCGTAAGGCGGCATGCCTATGCTTGCATGATAACTGTTGTTGTATGCAAACTCAACTAATGGTAGATGGTTCTCCCAACTGCCCTTGAAATCCATCACACAGGCCCTGAGCATATCTTCCAAAGTCTGTATTGTTCTTTCACTTTGCCCATCGGTCTGCGGATGATATGCTGTACTCATTCTCAACTGTGTCCCCAATCTCTCTTGAAGACTCCTCCAAAATTTTGACGTGAAGCGCGGATCTCTGTCTGACACAATCGATACCGGCACCCCATGTCTTGAAACTATCTCCTTGATGTACAGTTTAGCCAACTGGTCCAAACTGAACTTAATCTTGATCGGCAAAAAGTGCGCTGACTTTGTTAGTCGATCCACAATCACCCATATTGCGTCAAATCCCTTCTGTGTTGCTGGAAGTCCTACCACAAAATCCATTGTGATATGCTCCCATTTCCACTCAGGAATCTCTAACGGCTGTAGTAATCCACTTGGTCTCTGATGTTCGGCCTTTACCCTTTGACAAGTTAGGCATCGGCTGACACATTCTGCGACCTCCCTTTTTAAATTCGGCCACCAAAAATGCTGACGCAGATCTTGATACATCTTCGTACTCCCCGGATGTATCGAGTATCTCGTACTGTGGGCCTCTTGCAAAATCTCTTCTCGTAGTTCAGGCACTAGCGGCACCCAAACACGATTTTCAAACCTTAGCAATCCCATGCTATCCTCCTTGAATTTGACCTCTTCCCCTTCGGTCATTCTCATCCTGATTCTGACACATTCTTCATCTTTGTCTTGAGCCTCTTTCACCCTATCTAGTAAGGTTGGGCTTGCTTCCACTTCCATTGACTCATTTGGATTTCTTACCTCCAACTCCATTCGAGCCATCTCTTGAACCAATTGTTCCTGATCTGTCAAGATGAACAATTTCTCCCTGCTCTTTCTGCTTAGAGCATCTGCTACTACGTTGGCCTTGCCGGGATGATATAGAATTTCACAATCATAGTCCTTGATCAATTCTAACCATCTTCGTTGCCTCATATTTAACTCCTTCTGTGTGAAGATATACTTCAGACTCTTGTGGTCCGTGAATATCTCACATTTCTCTCCATATAAATAATGTCTCCAGATTTTAAGGGCAAACACTACCGCAGCCAGCTCCAAGTCGTGGGTAGGGTATCCCTTCTCGTAATCCTTCAACTGTCTGGACGCATACGCAACGACCTTGCCGTTTTGCATAAGCACACAGCCAAGTCCCTTGTGCGATGCATCACTGTAGACCGTAAAACCTCCCGTATCGTCCGGTAAAGTCAATACAGGTGCTTCACTAAGTCTCTTCTTTAGCTCCTGAAAACTCTCCTCACACTTCTCCGTCCATACGTATTTCACCGTCTCCTCGTTAGATTGGTCAGCGGTGTTGCTATCTTTGAAAAATCTTGAATAAATCTCCGATAGTAACCCGCTAACCCCAAGAAACTTCTTACCTCCGTCGGCGTCCTTGGTTGCTCCCAATTCATCACTGCTTCCACCTTTGCTGGATCTACTGAAACTCCTTCCTTGTCAATGACATGACCTAAAAATTGAACTCTCTCCAACCAGAATTCACACTTCGAAAATTTAGCATACAACTGCTCCTTCCGTAAAATCTCCAACACCAATCTTAGGTGTTCAGCATGCTCCTCCTCCGTTTTAGAATACACCAGAATATCGTCAATGAACACAACAACAAATTTATCCAAGTACTGCTTGAATATTCTGTTCATCATGTCCATAAATGCGGCTGGCGCATTCGTCAGTCCAAACGACATCACCAGAAACTCATAATGCCCATATCGAGTTCTGAATGCCGTCTTGGGTACATCCTCCTTCCTGACTTTCAACTGATGATAACCAGTCCTCAAGTCAATCTTTGAAAAGTACTTCGCCCCTTTCAATTGATCGAAAAGATCGTCAATTCGTGGCAACGGGTACTTGTTCTTAATTGTCACCTTATTCAGCTCTCTGTAATCCATACATAATCTCATCGATCCATCCTTCTTCTTTACAAACAGCACCGGTGCTCCCCATGGAGAAACACTTGGCTGGATGTACTTATTATCCAACAACTCCTGTAATTGCACCATCAACTCTTTCATTTCTACCGGAGCCATTCTATATGGTGCCTTTGATATCGGCGCTGTCCCCGGTACTAAATCAATCGCAAATTCTATTTCTCTGTCCGGCGGTAAGCCTGGCAATACATCTGGAAAAACATCCATAAACTCCCTAACTACTGGTATTTGCTCCATCTCGGGACTCACCACTTGTGTATCAACCACATGAGCCAAATACCCTACACAACCTTTCTTTAATAATTTCTTGGCTTGCATCATCGTCAGACAAGATGACTGTCTTGACGATTTGCTGCCATAAAATACGACCTTAGACTTATTTGGTGTCTTAAGGTGTATGCACTTCTTTTGACAATCAATTAAAGCTCCATGGTTAAACAACCAATCCATTCCAAGTATAACGTCAAACTCCCCCAAGCGTATTGGAATTAAATCTACACTCAACTTCTGACCCCTGATTTCAGCACAACAGTCTCTATGTACATACTCTACAGGAATCACTTCTTTATTTGCAACTTCTATGTTCATTGGGTTCTCTAGTTTTTGTCTAGGCAATTCTAACCGCTTAGCGAATTCATCAGACACAAATGAACAGGTAGCGCCCGAATCAAATAATACATAAGCATTTATATCATTGATCGGAATAATACCTGACACCACGTCTTTTGATTCGACGGCGTCCTGCACCGTCATGTTGAAAGTCCGTGCCGTTGGTTTGTTCTGTGGCACCGGCCCTCCAATGGTCAGTTTGGCGTTGTTGTTGTTGTTGCTGTTGCTTCCCCTATAGCCCGAACTCCCTCCGGTGTTCTTCTTCTTCGGACAATCTTTAAATTGATGGTCCATGGCCCCGCAGGCGAAACAACCTCCTTTCCTTTTTGGTGTGGGACAATTAGGAGCGATGTGCCCCTCTTGCCCACAGTTGTAACAAACATTCCTTCCCTTCATGCACTCCCCTGAGTGATTCTTCCCGCATTGACTCCATTTGCTTGCTTTCTTTGACTCACTGCCCTGGGGTGTCCCCGAACTGCTGTTGTTATTCCACTTGCGTTTGTTCGAGTTGCTACCCCCGCTGCTACCCTCTCTGTTTCCCCCATCGCTTCTCTTCTTGTTCCGTTCTTGATTGTGCTTATTCAAAGCTTCATTTCCACCCTCAGCTATGATAGCTTTCTCCAACAGTGTTGCAAAATTTGTGATCTGGAGAACAGCTACCCGACTGTAAACCCATGGTTTCAGCCCCTGTTCGAATCGTCTGGCGCGTCTTGCCTCCGTGTCCACCTGATGTGTAGCAAATCTTGCCAATTCATTGAACTTGGCGGCATATTCGGATACCGACATGTTACCCTGCTTAAGCTCTAGGAATTTAATTTCCATCCTAGCCTTTGTACTCTCTGGAAAGTAGTTTTCCAAGAATACCTCTTTGAATCGCGCCCATGCGATCGTTCCCTCCCCTGCTCTACTCTTATTGGCCTTCCACCAGTGGTTGGCCTCTCCTTTCATCATGAAGGTAGCAAATGAGGTCATTTGCTCCTCCCTAACTCGTGCAACCTCGAAGACTTTTTCCATCTCCTCTATCCAGGTTTGTGCTTCTATAGGATCTGTGGTCCCTTTGAACTCGGGTGGTCCTATCAGTTTGAAGTCTTTAAAGGTTGCTAGTGGAGCGGCAGGGTTTGTTGCTCCAGTAGCCTCTGCGTTGCGTCCGCGAAATGCTCCCATTAGCATTTCTACGAACTCTTGGACAGGGTTGGGTGGTACCCCTCCGGCATTGACTGACTCTTCGACTGGTGGTGGGGGTAGTCGTTGCTTTCTTCTCTGTGGCGGCATTTTCTGTATAAAGAAAATTTAATTAATTAAAGTTGTTTCAATCTTTTTACTTTCGTTTTGTAGCTTAAGTATTTTAAACTAAAGCACAAATAATCATCTTGACACATATAAACATAAACGAAAATGCATTTATATTCATATGCTAAAACACAGTGCGTAGCACTTTTACATCATATGCATACTGCTATAAATGCTGCTAACCCCGATAGTTAAAACAAAAGACGGGATCTAACATATCCCACAACTTCATAGAGTTGGGATTTACAACATACTAACCCTCTATCAAAACAAAAGTTGGGTTTCTACTGCATCTATGTACATACATCATAAATAAAGAAAATACAACTAACGGCGCATCCCTCGACGAACCGCATCGTCGTACTCCTCATCTCCAATAGCCCTGACCACACCCCTACTGATGGTGTGCAGGGTCTGGCCTTCCTCGGCAGGGTAATAGTGCACCCTACTCTGGATCCTACCAACTGATGAGCGATAGACGTAACTAAGTCTATCTATCCTCACCTTCTTCTCCCTAACCTCCTCCTCCAGCTCCATCATCTGCCCGTGAGCTGCATCACGCTGAATCTCCATATCTAGTCTATCCTCAACTGCCTGCTGCATCTGGCCCCTCATGGCCTCCCTCTCTGCCTCTGTCTGCTGAATCTTCAGCTCAGCGGCTATCAACCTGACCTCCATCTCGGCCATCCTCGCCTTCAGCTCTATGTTCTCGCCAGAGAACATATAAGCTGTATCT
This sequence comes from Hedera helix, assembly GCA_947179155.2. Classification (NCBI taxonomy): domain Eukaryota; kingdom Viridiplantae; phylum Streptophyta; class Magnoliopsida; order Apiales; family Araliaceae; genus Hedera; species Hedera helix. The sequence continues at coordinate 46,799,677 of OX359268.1, read as the reverse complement.
CGGTACTGATCCTCTGTCTGCTGGTGGATCTGGTTCTGCTCCTCAAGGTGCTGAACCCTCTCCTCTAGCTCCTCATTAGCCGTAGTGAGAGTATCAATGATGTCACTGGCGACAGTGCCCATGCCATCAATATACTCAGCTGGCTCCTCATCCTCATCATCATCAGTATCAGCCTCCTCCTCACTGTACTGCCCCATAACTCCGCCCCAGACAGCGTTCTCTCTATCTCCCTCCTCGGGATCTGACTCTGGCTCCTCGATCGGTGCAGCCACCTGTGGCTGTACTGTATCCATGTGGATATCAGTAAAAATCACCTCCTCTACAGCAGTGCTCGACTGGCCTATCTCCGTCATCCTACAATAACATAAATAACACATGTTAGTACCGCAATAAAATATATTCATTGATGAAATGAAATGATATTTTATCATTTACATCTCGGCTCGATGGATTTTCTCAATCCAACTCCAAAAATACACAACATGATGAATCTCCCCGATTCATCTCCTAACGCACTCGATAAGAGTTTAGTACTAAGGTTATAACCTAGGTTTCGCAATCCTAGAGTTTCTAACCTACAGCTCTGATACCAACCTGTGACGACCCCAAATCCGGGTTCTTTAACCTCGGGTTTGGTTCTCACTGTACAATACTAAACAATAATGAAATACATAAATTGTATTCAAACTTCGCGGAATAATACAAAAGGTTCCTTAATCAAAAGGCTACACTTCCCAAGGTCTATTACCTTAATCTTAAACATTACATATCTTAAGGGAAATACAAAAGATTTACAACAGTAATTACATAACAGTAAACTAAACTAGCATGCAACTACTAAAATTAAACATTCGCTTTCCCCTTGCCTTTATCCGATTTAGAGCTTTCGGGATTGGCTGAAATAAAGTCATGATATAGCAAGAATGAGCAACTAAATGGCTCAGCAAGTTTATAAACAACAATCATACGATATATCATGATGAAGGGAAATAACTTCAAGATTTCAACAATAGCAATTGTGAAAGATAACAAGAATCAATGTTCAATAAAAGAAGGAATTGACTCTTTACTGCTGAGTGGTCTTTAATGACCATGAACTGCTACTAAGGTAGAACAGACATACAATGTCTGACTCCTTGTTAAAATAACGGGACACTTGAGGGGATCAGTCCTCTCATGTCCTATGTATATGCATCACATTTAGTTTTCTTGCGCGCTGTCGGGTCTCCGACAAATAAAAATCCCCTTTAACTAGGGTTGTTCTATCTCAGTCTTACTGTAAGAATCCGCACCAGCCAATGGTTTGGATAAGCTTTTATAATATTCAACTAAATGAATTTAACATGCATTTGTCTAGCCGAAACAATTAGCTTAGACGTTCTTAAACAGTTTGCAAAAGCACTATGTGCGAATACAATAATCAATAACGATGTGAAGTAATTTTTGATAATTAATTCACTCAAAGGTCTGTCAAATATCTACGAGTGTAGATACTTGCTCAACAATAATTGAATTGCTCAAAATAATTAAAGTTGAATAATAATTGCAACAATAAGTACAAGTTAAAGGTAGAAGACTTGCCTGTCTGCACAGCTACAATAAATGTCTAGCTTTAACTACTTGCTTTGAAAAACCTAACATTAATAAAGTCGGTCTAATAATTAGCACGGCGTATTTGCATAACTATACGCTTGATAATGAACTTATTTACCACACATAAGTACTAACACATAATTTCCATTAGTCAAAACAATATTATTAACCTTATAAACCCTTAATCATATTAGGTTAATAATTTAATAAGTTAGAAAATATTTTTCTTAAGTGTTGGACACTTATTAAACCTTTAAACAACTTATTATAATTGTTTAATTAAATTTAATTTATTTTATTAACTCAATCTCTTTTTAATTACTATTTAATATTGATTAAATAGAAATTAATTAATTAACTCTAGTTATTATATAAAATAATTAATAACTAATTGTACCTACTTATTATTTAATTATAATTAAATAATAAATAATTATTAACTTAGTTTTAACCTTCTTTAATTTAATGTTAATCAACCAATAATTAACCAAGTAATTAACCTTACTTATTATTTAATTAAGGAAATTAAATAATAGTTTACTAATCTTAATCCTCTTTAATTATTATTTAATGTCAATTAAATAATAATTAATTATTTAATTAATTTTAATTATTATTTAAGGTTAAATAATAATCAAATCATTCTTATTTATTATTTAAATTAAATAATAAATTATTACTCTAATAACTTAATTTCCATTAATCGTTATTTAATGCTAATTAAATAATAATTAATTACCTAATTATCCTTATTTATTATTTAATAATATTTAAATAATAAATAATAAATTTATAAATTTTATCTCTCTTTAAGTATTATTTAATGGGCATTAAATAATAAATGCTAATTTATCATCTTTATTTATTATTAACATTTAAAATAATAAACAAATAATAAATTTATTTAACTTAACCATGGTTTAGCTAACTAGATTAATATTTAAAATATTTAAATATTAAACTTAATGAAAAATATCCTCCCCAATATTATTTTTGTATTATAATTATTTTTGTTATAATTTTAATTTAGTTTTTAAATATTTAAATTAATTAAATTTAACCCGAATGGCATTTCCGTAAATAAGTCGAAATCTGAACCGAGGGCAGAATGGTAATTCTGCCAAGAAAAACACGGAGGGGCATTCTGGTAATTTCGCCGGAATTTTCCTACCGCGCATTGCGCGCGTTTCAGATTTTACGGCCCAAAACGGTGCCGTTTTGAGAAGCCGTAACCGGCTTCCGCGCATTGCGCGAAGGTTATTTTCTTTATGCGCCAAACGGCGTCGTTTGGCTCCGTGTCTGGCGGTGAATAGTGCGGCGCGCATTGCGCGGCCAGTGTAATTTTTTTTTCTTCCAAGCAGAATGTGAACAGTGCTCCGGTACACACATTTTAAATAAAAATATACCATCAAGTAAGCTTTAACTCCTCAATAAAAATCCAAAAAAATTACCACTCACCTTATATTAATTTATAACATGAAAAAATTAATTTTTCATGATTTGATAACATATTTTTTTATAAAAAATTTTACATCACATAAACTACTATAAATCATAACTTTTTGTATATAACTCCATTTTGAGTGATTCAAACTTTGTTTTTCTCATGATTTAATGTTCTATAATATTAGAACATCAAACCTAAGTTTTATAAAAATATTTTTGGACATAATTCCAAAACTTGTTTACACACTATTAAATACATATCTTAGCATATAAAATATACTAAAATACAAACCAAACATATTAAACTCAAGCATGACATAAATATTACAACTACACATTAATAACTATATTAACATGTTTATACTAACATGATGATTTATTTAATTTAAAAACAAAATACATTTAAAATAATCATTACCTTGTTTTAATGGCTATCTTTCTTTTTCTTCCAAAATAGGTGATGAGGTTTGAAGGCATGAACCAAGAACTCCTTCTCCTCTCTTAGTATTTTGCTCTCAATATTTTCTCACACTCTCAAATGCTCACACTTTGCTCTCTAGAAAATTCTCTAGCAATGAACTAACCAACCTAGAACAAGTGTGGAGTGTTTCTTTTATAGCCATCTACTAACACACCATTAACTCACTAATTCATCTATGTTGGTCAAATTAAAGGCTAATCAAGCTTACTATTTGATGGATTGACATGGTGATTGACTAGTTGATTGACTAGAGTTGTTGGCCAACTTTGATCTAGTGTAAAAGAGAAGCAATCTAGCAAATCAAGCAACATCAAGTGGGACCAAAAAAAAATCAGCAAAATGGTATTTTCCATGCCATTTTTCCTTTATTTTTCTAGCTTTTAATGTGTATTTATGCATATACAAATATATCTATACATGGGTTCAATTGTTGACCAATTTTGACTTCCTATTGGGCTCCATGTTGGACTTAGGAAATTAATATATTGGGCTCATCCATTGAATTGGTTTGGGCTCAATTTAATTAACACTTTGGGCTAGCATTTAAATAACTATGCTAACTTTAATTAAAATAAGCATTGGGCTTGTTTAATTAATTATATGGGCTAGTAATTAAATTAATTACATGGGCTACTAGGTTAATATCTTGGACCTAGTTTAACAACTCATTTGGATTAAAAATATAATCCAATTAGATTTGCCTTAATTAATTATACCCTTGCTTTAATTCTTTAATTAAATATATGCACGAACAAGTACATCTATTTTATTATCTAATGCACAATTTATTAGTACAAAAATTTTAAATTCATTGCTAATTATATATTAATTATAATTACAATGTATAATGAAATTCGTGGTCATTACAGCTGAGCAGACAGGCAAGTTTCCTAAACCCTACTCAATTTATATTCGAGCAGGATATATTATTTTATTGTTCAAGTTCCTAACTCAAACTCAAGTTGTTATGTTTCAAGCATGCTATGGTTTAATTAGGTATAATTATTCCATCTCTTTAAATTGTTGATTCGCACATAGTGCTTGTTGCATGTGTTCATCAGGTATGAAAGGCTGATCACCTTCATTACCATAAGGTTCAGTTAAATTGTTCATGGTCATTATTGACACTCAACATTAATTAATTCAGTCATTCAATTATTGAAATTATGACTCGTACTCTTTCACAATTATTATATTGTTGAAAATCCAAAAGCTTATTCTTTCTTTCAATCATGATATATCGTTATCTTATTTAAACTTGCTGAGCAAAGTCGTTGCTCACTCTTGCTATATCATGATAACAAATTTCAGAATAATACGAATGTCCGAGAAGAGACGGAGACAGAAGCAAAAGACAAGATTATAGTGTTATGCATGATAACTAAATTGTTATATGATGTAAGTAATTTTGTAAACCTTTTTATGAATCTAAAGGTATATATGTAAGTTAAGATTAGAAACCTTGGGAAATATTGTAGAACAAACAATTTATGTTTATATATTCCGCATTAGTTATAGAACATGTATGAAGATGATGTATCGCGACGTACCAAGTCTAGGGTTCAAGGAACCCGGATTTGGGGTCGTTACAGGAAACTTATCAATTATTTTGATATTAAAACTTTAGGGTTTGTTTACTAATTTAATAACATATGAGTAACCCCTTTTAATTAATTTTAGTAATTAATTACATAATTATTTAATCACATAATTAATTAATCACATAAAAAGATTTAAATAATCTCATAAAACTAACTCGTTGGAAATTAAATTAATAATTTAATTAATAAAGATGTGGAAATTCTAGGACATTACAGTCGTTTTCTATATCCGACAAATATTCCGATTTCGGCGCCGTCGTACGACCCGAATATTCCCCGACAAAACGAATATTGTCCGACAAAATAAAATTTGCACATAACATCCTTAACTTTCAATTTTGTCAATTTAACCACTTACTGTTTTATGAAAAGAAAAAAAATATATATGAAGGAAAATTAAATTTTATATTTCATAAAATTCGGGGTCTTACATAACTTTTATAAAAAGACTTACTTGAACAGTACTCTTACACTTACAGATTTTCACAAATACTCAAGATGACTTTAGCATACTCAAAGAGAACTTACACAAATTAATATTTAGAGAGTGAAAGAAAGAATAAGCAATGAAGTTTTATGAAAAATTCTTAAGTTAAGGGTTAAGGTATCTATTTATAGCCAAATTTTTTATCATAAACCAAGATTTTCTAATTTAATCCAAACCGTATAATTCAAGATAAAATTTAATTCATACAACTCATTTCATCTTTTAAGATTTCGTTAATCTAAATCATTCATTTAAAGATTTCTTTTAATCTATACCATTCAATTAACTTTATATATAAAACAACTAACTTTATAAACCAACTAACTTTATATATAAAATAAGTAACTTTATATAAATCAATTAACTTTATATATAAAAACAAATAACTTTATATAATATATCATAATAAAATAATTTATTTTACATAATTTATATAAAGTAAATAATTTTATATAATTTATTATTATAAAAATAAGAAACTTTATATAATTTATTATAATAAAAATAAATAACTTTATCAATTCAATTATTCAATAATAATTCACAATTATGATTAATTGTTATAAATGCAGTGTAGTTGATTTTCTGAGTTAGATACTCACAATATAAGCAGAAAAATCAAATAATAATGGATTACAACAGTTTAATCAACATCATAATAGAGAACAATAAAACATAAAATAAGTAAAAGAAATAACATGTTACTATGTAATGACAATTATTGATTCAGTAAGGTGAATTACTGTGCATATGTTACTGTGACAATTATCAGCTCAATAATATGAATTATTATGCATGTGACAATTATTGGTTCAATAAAGTCAATATAGTACAATAACCACTTTATCAGTTCAATAATATGAAATACTGTGCAATACCGTGTGCTACTGTACAATACTGTATGCTACTGTGCAATACCGTATATTACTATGTCATACCGTATGTTACTATTCATTTACCACCGGATACTTTAACAGTTAACAGTGATAAGACCGTTGACTATTTTTATTTAAAAAGGTTACACATGTCGTTTTTTTTATCCGACAATATTTCGTTGTGGTGGGTCCACCAATATTATTTCGGCGTCGTCGTACGAATCGAATATTCTCCGACAGAACGAATATTTCCCGACAAAACGAATATTCTCTAACAAGATAAAATTTGTATAAACATTTCTTAATTTTCACTTTTGTTAATTTGTTCATTTACCGTTTCAGAAGAAAATATATAAAAAAAATTAAATTTGTATTTTATAAAAGTCGGGGTCTTACAACCTCATCCAGCTCATAAATAAATGTCGGTTTAATTCTGTAGAAATTGTGAACAAGAAAATTATAATGATTTTTGTCTTTATTTCCCATTATTCTTTAATATCTTGGGATGAATTCATTAAACTTCTTCCGTCTAGGTTAGGGTAGATCAAGAGAGAGAGATCAGAGTACGTACATTCTGAATCTATTAATTAATTTTGAAACGACAACTAATTTGGAATTAATGTTTCATTTAATTTGCTCTTCTTTTATTTTCTCGAGTCTTTTTTCAATTTACTAATTTCCTAATCCTTTCATTTGTAGTTAAATTTATGGCAAATTTAGTTATCTTACCAAATATATGACTATTGAATTAATAATTTATTATATAGTTTTAATAATAAATAAAAAATATATATATCTGATTAATATTCTAAATTTTATAAATGAAACTGAGGGAGCAGTGGAATTCCAATTAATGAGGGTGGTAGAGATTGAATAGTACGTAGTGAAAGTTTTCAGGAATTAAATTATGAACTGGAGTATGTATTTATGTACATTCTGAAATTGATCGTGGGGGCGCGGCGGCCTTTCAAGTCTATTTGCATGGATGGAACGGCACCAAACCATGCATGTGGAGTTAATTAGTAATAGTAGTAAGATAATCAATTTTATATGGATTATTGGCGAATTTCTGTTTTTACGTATTCAATAAGAATTAGATAATTTTTTATTTTTAAAAAAAATTAAATTTTTTTGATTCTTTTAATAAATTATGTAATATTATTTATCATGATAAAATATATTTAATAATTTTAACACAATAAAAACTTTTGAATTTTTTTTCAAATTATAGAATTGACATATTCTTATTGAATATTATAAAAATACCAATTTATAAACAATTCTTATAAAATTTATGGAACAGTGCAACATGGGATTGGCGAATACAAATAAAGGTCACAGGTAGATTCAAGTCCACATCTATGGATGTGAGAACCCAATTTATTATAATAAATTTATTATTTTTAATATTTAATTAGTTAATTTTTTTATTTAAAAAATTTAAATTATATTTTGACTAAATAAAGGAGAGAGAGAGAGAAAAAATTTTGATTTAGAAGGCAAAATCAATTTTGTTTTACGTATTAAGATTTCACGACTTTCCACCGTAAAAAACTCATCTTGTTTTATCTTTTCTTATATTTTTTTCTTTCATATTGAGGATTTGGATACGTAATAACACTAGGAGATTAATATTTTGTATATTATTTTAATTTTCAATTCCTTTTTAGTTATTAAAACCCTTCAATTGCAGAATTTGTGGACAAAGAAGAAGACGTGAAACTTAATTGCTTAGACAAGAGAAAATCCGTAGGAATTGGTTAATATTTATATTCTTTTTGTTTGATTTTGTTTAATTGTGATAGAAATTAGAATTTAGGGTTTACTTTTTGTTCACATAATATAAATTGAATTCGTGTTTTGTAGTATTGCAATCTCGTTATTTTGTTTTAGTTATTTGAGGTGAGGATTTTGCCTCTTTTTCTTTTGTTTGATTTGTAAATTCATGTAATTAATTTGAATACATGAATTGTTGAATGATATTTCTCTAATATGTTCGTATTCAATTCTTAATTATATTGTATTTTGTAATTGGATTGTTGTATTATCTGTCCAAAAAATTTAGCCCCGTTGTAATATTCATGTAAAATTCATTCTATGTCTAAATTGCTTGATTTTTAATTCCCTGAAAAGCTCTTTCAGTTTCTACATTTTTGTGAAATAATATTTTCCCCAATTCTGCTCCTAAACATTGTCAATTTATCAATTTATAAATTTGGTCTGTCGAGTGACGAAAATTGATCAACCTTGTTGTAAAATTCATATAAATTTCATCTCATAACGAAATTGCTTAATTTTTGATTCCTTAGAAAGCTCTACTAGTTATCTACATATTTTGTGAAATAATATTTTTTTTTCCAATTTTGACTCTAAACTTGATTTATATTATGATTTATAAAATGGGTACGATCTGTCCAGCTTTTAGGCCAACAACATAATAGACCCATTGCAAAATTCACCTAAAATTCATTTTATTCGGAGTAGAGCAATTCTTGATTTGTTGAAAAACTCTTCCAGCTATCTATAAACTCCTTACAATATTAGTTCCATTATCGAAATTCTTGCATGGTTTATTTCAGATTTAGTAAAATAGGGCAGATTTTGTTCATAATTCTTATATTGTTTTTCGAGTGCAACACTATTGAACCTTTGGATTATTTATTATGTTGTTATATATTTTCTTGTGAAATCATACATATTTGACCACCTTTACTTAAGGGGGTCCAAGAGACCTTTCCTACAATCTTATGTGCACATAGGCTTGTTAAAGCCATTAGTCATTGATAAGGTGGTTACACGAGGAATATTACTAGCATATTCGAGTTCGATTGGTCTTTTGAATTAAATGTGTGATCTTATCATTCTATTATATTTGATTCATCTTTAAAATTATCTTATTGTAGACAACATTGTAGGTTTACGTTTCCTTCATTTTCTTGGTTCCCAACGTCATAATGTTGATTTATATTTTGAATGTTCGATTATTCATCTCACTGGGCTTTTTACATCTCCCTCCTTTCTCATCGTTTTTCTTTTAGATATTCCCAAGATGAAAGGCATAATAGAGATTAGTTGAGATTTTAACATTTAATTTTAATTTGAAAAATTCATGAATAATGTTTAGTGTAGTTCTGAGACTTATATTCATATTTAGTAATTTAAATATTGGGCACATTCATATGTTAGACTTGGTAATAAATTCATTATAAACAAATTAATTTTTAAATCTCGATGACTTAGTTTGGTACTTTAGGTTATTTTATTTTGCTGCTGTGACGTCCTATTTTTGGGGTGTGACAATGGATTTAAAATCTTTGACCAACTATATATATAAAATTCTAAAACAAAAAATCACAATCAATGTCCTAACTTGTCGGGTAGTTTATTTTTTATTTTATTTTGACAAAATTGATAGGTAGTTTATGGCCTTTTGGTTTCTCTTGATCAAAAAATAATTTTTTAGGCTATTTCTTAAAAATTATTAAAAATTAATTTCTTCTCTTCTTGTTATGAGATTTTTCTTTTTTCCTATTGTGAAATTAGTTGTTCCGGTGATATTCTCATCTATAAAATTTTAATTTACTAATATTATAATTAAAAGTTATTAATGTTAATTATAAAATTCATCTATTTTTATATTAATATTGTAACACCCCGAACCAGCTACATGTTCGAAGTGTCACATGTCGCAGACCCGAAGGCTTGTAAGACAACAATATCAATATCACAACCCAAACGAAAACATAATAATGAAACTCTCTTGAAACCAAACAATCTTTCATTATCAAAATTACACTAAAGTTCAATAATTAAATACTGAAACAATAACTTTGGAGACACAATTCCATTAAACAAAAGTCTTATCACAATTCTAAAATATTCATAAACTTCTTAAACTAAATATCTTTTGGTCATCTACAAAAGTATCAACAATGCTCGGCTCTAAACAATGTTTCCTGTAAAAATTAATGTAAGGGTAAGCGGTAAAGCTCAACAAGTAACAATCTTTACTATTTAGGTGGATCAAGTACAATTTGCAAAACTTTTTCGAAATATCTTTTTGTTCAATAATAATAGTAAATATACTTGTTGAAAATAATCTTTTCTTGTTCGATGATAATAGTCGATATATACATTCAAAACCAAAATTAATATTTATAAAATACAATTTGAAAACGATTTCAATATGTTCAATAAACGATTTCGATATGTTCAATATATTCGATGCATCTTTTAATCTACAACCATTACGACTAAGGTTACAGCAGCCCTGTAACACGACCCTTATGTTCGATAATGTCAATGATACGTCCCCTACTATGGTATCTTATCATGCACGCGCCCTGAAGAGCCCCTCCCCCCCGTAGGGTATCTGAAGGTGTGCGCCTTAGTATGTTCTAAATTATTCCGAAACTAGCGTAAACACTAACAGATTTTATACATAGTTGGACTGAGGTTCTAAAAATAATTTCTCAATATTTTCGATATTCAAAACTATCATTATTTCACAGTTCAAAATCACATAATCTCATTTTTTAATTCAAAATTCTATTTTGATACTTGATCCGGGTTTTTAACAAAATATAAGTGTAGCGTTTTATGCAAATGGAAGCCTTAAATAAAATATAACAACTTTTGAAATAATATATTTAGGCATCCAAATAATTACTAAAGCATACATAATTATAAACGATAATTTTAAAATACTAAATAGTTTGAAAATTCACTTACCTCGATATTGCTGAACACAAAATTAATAGTCGAACGATTCTTAAATATAAATTTAAAACAAATAAATGTCATTATGACAATTCTATTATTTAACAGCTTTCTTATTTTATTTTATTTTCAAAATAACTATAAGTATATTTACAAAAATATTCTTTGAATATTTAATCCATTTTCAAACAAATATTACTATTATGCCAAAACAATAATCTAACTTCCAATAATAATTAAAACTAATAATGTTAATCTAAAACTATTAACTAATAATCTAAATACAAAATAATAATTAAAACCAAGAATACTAATCTAAAACTATTTACTAATAATCTAAATACAAAATAATAATTAAAACTACAAAAATAATAACAATGCAAAAATACTAATTATTAACAAAATATACTAAAATATCAACTAACAAACTAAATACAATATTTAAAATAAAAATGACAATACAAAAAAATTAAATAAGAAACGTACCCGAAAATTACGAGTTCCGCAGATTGTCTACGTCATCGATGACAAAAATTTAACTAAGGAGGTCTTTTTATAAAAAGCCCTCACACAATAAGATCCTTACTCAATATTGAAGGTCCTTATTATTAGTGAATGAAACAAAAGCTAAACTCTTCTATTTATAAATTTAAAAAAAAAAAAGATTTTTAATTAGGTGATGTAAGACAAAAAAATACATTAATAACCAATGTGAAAATAATAAACTTGAGTCATTACAAATATACCTCCAAATTCCAATACTAAAAAGAATATCCATGACATCATATTTTCCTGTTTCAAAGTACAACCCATTTTTCGGTTTGCTATATCAAAACTTTATTACATTGCACGTGGATCATTATTTAGGAGTTTGGACCCATTAATATTAAAAATCCACCACCCTACTGAATGGAAAGTCAACAAATTAAATTTTCTCAAACCTTCGCGCTCATTATCTCTTTATGATCGGGAATTAAATTCAAACACCTATCCACTGTGACAGAATAGGTACATTGGTAGAATATATCCCTTTATGATCAGAAATTTAAATGGTGTTGACAGAGGAGAGGAAAAATATTTTTATTATTATTTTAGTTTTAATTGTGTGTAATTTTAAATGTGATATTACATGTTGTTAGGATGAATATTTACTTAAGCCTGTTCCGATAATCTATGTTGGGCTAGGCTCAACGGACCGTCAACTTGGCAGATTTTTATGAGGACTTCTAAGTTCAATAGGCTTGGGATAGGTCCCTAACCCAATCTGGACTGTGACTATTTACTATATCTAATCCGAATTAGAATATGAGTCAGATTCCTAGATGGTTTAGGAGATTACCTTCCTATTCAAACTATACCACATTGATGGACTATCCCAAAGGGAATCGGTAAGAGTCAGGTATACATTATAAATACCCAGTCAATGATGGAGTAAAGAGTTACGCACACATGCACATTACTACTATACTAAATACACAGACCTCCATTGTTCACCTTTCTTAAAACTCACTAACTCTCACACCGGAGGAGTCCACCAATGGCTTGGGCCGTTAGGACTTTTGTGCAGGTATCCTACCTGGACGACCAACAGGACAGTCGGACAGAATCAGGCGTCAACATTGGCGCTAGAAGGAGGGCCTTAGTACCAAGTAAAATTTTCATCAACCATCATTGACATGAAAATTTCACACTCGCAGAGTCATTCACGACGACCAACACCCTCCCAGCCTCGCCGGGAGACGGTGGCAGACAAAGAAAACGTCGCCTCCAGATAATCCTCGACAAGAAAAAGGCTCTAGATATCCAGCAGAAAGAGCTTGACAAGCAGTACGAGGAATTAACCGAAACAGGTAATGATCTCTCGAGCCAGAGAGGCTCGACCTCTCGCTCAGACCACCGTGGTAGACAGGATGATAGACACATGGAATGCCGTAGAAGTGGCCCCCAACCCCGAAAAAAGGAACTGACCCGCTCCAAGTCGATTTAGACGGCGGATTTGAGGAAGCGAGCTAGATCACCCTCCAAAAGGGATAGGGAGGACAGACGCAGCCACGGGAGCCATACTGGAGAATCCTCACCCAAGAAGGCTTGGGACAAGTACTATGGGTCCAAGAAGGCTCAGTTCTCCCCGTTCTCAAAGGATTTGGAAGAAGCCAAAATCGATCGAAGTCGCAAGGTACCCACTTTGGAGATGTACGACGGAACGGGAGACCCGCATGATCACACCTACTCCTTTGAGCAAGCCATGCACTTCCATGGTCATGATGCAGTGGCGATGTGTCACCTGTTTTTATCCACTCTAAAGAAGACGGCTAGAGAATGGGTCACCTCTCTCCCGACCGGGTCTATTAAGTCATGGAAAGAGCTACAGGAACAATTTCATACCCTATTCGGGAGCAATAAAAGACGGGCCAAAATGATGACATCTCTACTACAAGTAAAACAGAAGACGAATGAGACTCTTCGACAGTATGTCAAAAGATTCCGGGAGGCTGTGTCCGAAATCAACGGAATCAATCCGAAACAGGTAATCCAGTTTTTAACTATGGGATTAAATGTTGACAAATCCAGCAGGTTGATCGAGGAACTCATCTCGAAAGCCCCAGAAACCCTATCGAAAACTTACGAGAAAGTAGACAAGTTCGTAGAATTGGAAGAGGCTCTCGCCAATCTTCGGGGTTCTTTGAAAAACACAAGTGAGTTTCACCAGAGAAACCCCGAAGGCGAAAGTACCGAAAAGAAATCCAATGGCAACGGCAAAAAGGGGAATGATCAAAGAGATTCCAGCCGAGATCGACAACAAAAGAACGATCCCCCAAGGGACGGAAGGGGTGTCGACAAGGACTACACACCCCTAAATACAAATAAAAGTAATATCGTGAAAGCGATAAAAAACGAACCCTTCTACGAAAAGCCCCCGAAGATTCGGGTTTTCGCAAGACAGAAGAACGGAGATAGATATTGCACCTATCATGAAGCAAAAGGGCATGATACCAAGGAGTGTTACCAGCTCAAAGATTTCCTAGAAAAACAGATACGGAAAGGTAACCTCGACTGTTATGTCGCCGATTCTTATCGGCAATCAGCCTTCGATCGCCTCGAACCACCTCCACCCATTTTCGAGGCAAGAGGAGTGGTTGATGTCATCTCCGGAGGATCGATCTCCGTCCTATCTAACCGAAAGAGGAAAGCTTTCGGAAGAGAAGTTCATCAAGTATCCGGTAAACCACATGATATCAAGACTGACCCCATCACTTTCTCCGATGATGATTATCCGTCGGGGATGGTTACTCCGCATCAGGATGCATTAGTCATTACAGCTCAGGTCGGCACTATGGATATGAAGAGAATGCTTGTTGATAATGGGAGTTCAGTCGATGTACTCTACAGCCAAGCATACAATCGGCTGGACTTGGGGGGAAGGAAGCTGGAAATCTGCAATGAGTCCCCCTTATATGGCTTCGGGAATAACCCGGTCCGTATAGCAGGGACGATCGAATTGCCTGTGATTTTCGGGACTGCCCCAAAGCAAGCTTCCATTATGATCCGTTTTTATGTAGTTCAGGTGGAAAGTAACTACAACGTCATCTTGGGAAGAACGACTCTGTCAGCATTAAAAGTCGTTATCTCTATCCCGCATTTAAAAATGAAATTTTCAACCAAAAATGGGATCGGGGAATCAGTCGGTGATCAGGATCTTTCCCGAAGATGCTATCTGCAGACCATTCAGACGTCCCCTATCATCGACAACAAACAGAAAGCCACCATGAAGATTGAGCTCGAACCTTTCACTGAGGGATGCACCGAACCAATAGCAACACCTACCGAAGACACGGTCCAGGTTCCGTTATTTCAAGAGGACGATGAGAAAACAGTACAGATTGGAACAGGCCTTCAGGAAGAAACCAGAGCACGGTTGGTGGCTCTTTTACAAGAATACTCGGATATCTTTGCTGGGTCCCAGCCGATATGCCAGGCATTAATAAGACTGTGGTCGTGCACCAGCTGAGTATAAACCCGAACTCAAAACCTGTTAAGTAAAAGCGAAGGAACATAGCTCCCAAAAGACAATAGGTAATTGATAATGAAATCGATAAACTTTTGGCTGCTGACTTCATCTTTGAAATTACTTACCCAGAATGGCTCGCGAATGTGGTGCTGGTTAAAAAGCATAATGGGAAGTGGAGGATGTGTGTGGATTATACAGATCTGAATAAAGCGTGCCCGAAAGATTATTACCCTCTCCCGAGTATCAATCAACTGATTGATTCCACATCGGGTCACACTGTAATGAGCTTCCTGGATGTTTTCTCGGGATACAATCAAATTGCTATGCATGAAAGTGATATCCCGAAAACATCCTTCATCACACACCGAGCCATCTACGCATACAAAGTGATGTCCTTTGGATTAATCAATGCCAGAGCTACTTATCAGAGAATGATGAACAAAGTGTTCAGCAGTCAGATTGGAAGGAATATGGAAGTCTATGTCGACGACATGATTGTGTGAAGCATGAGGGAAGAAGACCATTTTGCCGACCTAAAGGAATGCTTCGAGAACATTAGATCGAACAACATGAGACTAAACCCAACTAAATGCACATTTGGCCTCGGGTCAGGCAAATTTTTGGGGTATATGGTTAGTCGTAGAGGGATAGAGGCAAATCCTGAAAAGATATCGGCTATCCCTGAAATGCAATCGCCGAAGAACTTTAAAGAGGTTCAACGGTTAACGGGGAGATTGGCAGCCCTTCGTCGGTTTGTGGCACGCTTAGCCAAAAAATGTCTCCCTTTTTTCGGTATTCTGAAGGGGGCCCAGAATCAGAAGACATTTTTATGGACCGAAGACTGCCAAGAGGCCTTTGATCAAATTAAAAGGTATATCTCTTCTCCTCCAATACTGAGTAAAGCGCACCCCAAAAAGAATTTACAATTGTACTGATAGAGCTAAATTATACGATATTTTTATTCCCTAATACTTAGTTTTTATATTTATTGCGTGCTTAAATAGTTAATTATTTAGCTTATTTTGGTTTTAATAGGTTTTATAGGATTTTAGTTCATTTATGTTAATTTAGGTAATTTTATAGTATTTTTATATTTCTTTTTATTTAGGAATTTTTATTTATTATTAGTGTTTTAAGTGTTTTATTAATCATTATGCATTTTTATTATTTTTATATTTGATTTTGTAGGAAAAATAAGCTTTGGGGGCATTTTTGTAAATTCTGCAAACTCTGATGGCATTTTGGTAATTAAACCGCACGGTGGCAGAATCGTAAATAAGTCATCCGAATTTCCGCGCAATGCGCGCGTGTAATAAGTCTAGCGAGCGGATGAAACGACGCCGTTTCAGACATTAGTTAAAGGCAGACGTGCAATGCGCGCGGAGACCCCGAACAGTGCCACGAAAAGGAACAGAACGACGTCGTTTTTGGAGATGGTGCGAGCAATGCGCGGGCTGGCGAGTGGTCACTGTAGCGAGCGCCTCGTTTGGTTGCGCGGAAATTGGCCCAAAACGGAATTAGTCGCGAATTTTGCTCCTTTTTGATTCCAAATTGGATTTTAATTCCAATTAGGGTTAGGAAAATAATTATTTTACTTTTATTTTATTTTTAATTGTAAATCCTATTAGGGTTTGGACAAGTTAGGAGGTATATGGAGCCTATAAATAGAGGGCTTGACACACATTGTAAAAAATAACTCTCATTAGAATAAAAATTCTCTCTTCTATTCTTTAGTGTTCTCTACAATTATGAGTAGCTAATTTATTTTTCTTGGTTTAAGTGATTGAATCCATCAAAATTTATACACTGTGAGATCTAATTTATTTTAATTGTTCAATTTATATTTTGATTATTGAATATTCTTCTATGCTTAATTTTATGATTAGTTTGTTTAATTGCTAGGAGGCCTACTAGTTTATTATTCATATTAATCTACTGCTATTTGTGAAGCAACTAAGTTTAATAATTATTTTGCAGATCAAAAGCTTATTTTATCTTAGGATGAATATTCATCTAAATTAAATGCAAACAAGTTGCTTGTGTTGTTTAGTTCAACGATCTCTCTAATTCTTTATGTTGCTATTAAATTAAATCTTTAGCAAGTGCCGGAGGTTGTTTAATAGTAAGGGTATTTAGACCAAGTGGCTCTACTTATCTAAAATTAAGGAGAAAGGAGAAAAATTATTCCACCTGTGAGTAGTTCTTTCTACGGTGAATCTTCAAAATATTAATTGATTTATTTTTGCATCAGTGATCAGTTGCAAATTCTTGATGGTGGATTTTGACTTAAACCAAGGCTTTTTACTTTTATTTATTTCTTGCATAATTATTTTAGTTAGTTTTATTTAAATTATTTCTTTAATTAAAAACCCCCCAATTTTAGTTTACAAAATATAAAATTAAATTAATCATTCTCTGTGGGATCGACTCTTGCTTACACTACTACATTAATATTTTTTAAAAGTAAGATTTTATTTTTGGGTGCTTGCGACAACACACCATGTACTTATCTACCACTTCTTGGGCGATCGGGTCGACTCTGATAAGAGAGGACTCACAGGGACAAAAACCTGTCTACTACGTAAGCCACGTTATTCGAGATGCTGAAACAAGATACCCAAATCTAGAAAAATTGGCTTACGCGTTGGTTGTCTCCAGTCGAAAACTCCGACATTACTTCCAAGGTTGGACTATCCTCGTCTTCACAGATCAGCCACTTCGGAAAATCCTTTATAGACCCGAGTCATCGGGAAGGCTGACAGCATGGGCCATCGTGCTGAGCCAGTTTAATATAGAATTTCGTCATCGGACAGCAATCAAAACACAAGCACTCATTGACTTTATCATTGAGTGTTCATTCCCTGATGATCTAGAGGACAAAGAACTCGACTGTGATAAATTGACATCAACCCCCGAAGAAACTGTATGGACTTTGTTCGTAGATGGATCTGCCACCGGGACGAAGAGTGGGGCTGGCGTCATCCTTACATCTCCCGAAGGTTTCAAAATATAACAATCTATACGATTTGGGTTCATAGCCACTAATAACATTGCCGAATATGAAGCACTGGTGGCAGGACTAAAGCTGACACGTAGCCTGGAGGTGAAGAACTTGGCAGTATACAGTGACTCCCAACTGGTAGTGAAATAAGTGTTGGGAGAATATGAGGCGAAAGAAGTTCATTTATAGGCCTATCTCCAATTAGTTCGGTCATTGTTGGTATTCTTCCCGAAATATCAGATTATAGGAGTAGTCAGATCGGAAAATACAATGGTCGATGCCCTTTCCAAGTTGGCAACCACCGATCAAGGGGAATTAGACGGAGCAGTATATTTAGAAAATTTTCA
Organism: Hedera helix; assembly: GCA_947179155.2. NCBI lineage: Eukaryota > Viridiplantae > Streptophyta > Magnoliopsida > Apiales > Araliaceae > Hedera > Hedera helix. The sequence goes on along the minus strand of OX359268.1, from coordinate 46,781,118 downwards.
GCATCCGAGCACCCTGGTTTAGATAGTGATGGATATTGAACAGGCGGATTCTTTGATGACCCCAATCTTACAATTCCTTCTGACCGATAAATTGCCTGACGACAAGTCTATGGCCCGAAGAATAAAGTACAAGTCCACCAAGTATTGTATCATGAATGATCAGCTATACCGAAAATCTTATTCTTCCCCATTGCTTCGATGTCTCGACCCAAGGGAATCTAATTACACTATCCGAGAAGTCCATGAAGGAATATGCGGGGACCATGTGGGAGCAAAGGCACTTGCCCATAAAATTTTATGACAAGGATATTTTTGGCCGACCATGCTCGAGGATGCCAAAGACTTCGTCAAAAAATGTCACAAGTGCCAAATCTTTGCATCTGTTCCACATCAACCTCCCGAAGATCTTTCTCCGATACTTTCTCAAATACGTTTTGCGGTCTGAAGAATTGACATCTTGGGCCCATTTCCACAGGGTAAAGGACAGGTGAAGTTTGTGGTCGTCGCCATTGACTACTTCACTAAATGGGTAGAAGCTAAGCCACTTGCCAAAATCACCGAATACACATGTCTCCAATTCTTCAAAGAACAGGTAATCTACCGGTTCAGCATTCCGATGATTCTGGTCTCGGATAACGGCCTTCAGTTCGTTGGCAAGATATTCGAAGGATTCTTAGCCGAACTTAATATCCAACATCGTCGGACTTCGGTAGCCCATCCACAGGCAAATGGCCAGGTAGAAGTCACCAACACGACACTTCTCCACGGCATAAAGAGAAGATTGGATGATGCGAAAGGAGCATGGCTCGAAGAACTTTTACATGTTCTCTGGGCCTACCGAACCACTCCTCGGACTACCACGGGGGAAACACCCTTTAAACTAGCTTATGGCTCCGAAGCCTTGATACCTATTGAGATCGGAATACCCTCCTCCAGAGTCCTTAGTTTCGACGAGATTCTCAATAGCGAGGGACTTCGACAGAACCTCGACTTATTGGAAGAAGAGCGTGATTCAGTGGTCCTCAAACTTGCTACATATCAACAGCGAACTGCTCGACACTTCAATAAAAATGTCGAGAACAGAACATTCCAAGTAGGTAACCTAGTCCTTCGGCAAGTCGAGGCATCTACACCTCGAGAAACTGGGAAACTAATGCCTACATGGGAAGGTCCGTACTTGGTGATTGAAGTTTTACGGGCAGGGACTTACAAGCTTCAGGGCATGGATGGAAATAATGTTCCAAATACTTGGCATGTTGTTCGGCTTCGTAGGTATTATCAATAGTTGGGATACGTTGAATTTGTACTTAGTCAAATTTTGAGGCTACATTTCAGCCGATAGGATTATCTTTTTCGATATTAATGAGAATATTGTTTACATCTTATTTTTGTATTGCTTTTTTGATACGCACTTTCGAATTTATCACCTAGCCTCATCGGGTCTTTACCTGATCAGGCTAGAGGGGGGTGAAGCAGTGTAAGTAAACAGTTATACATGCATATGATAAAATATAACTCATGAGAAAAAGGTAATAAAGTAAACGATGAAGGTAAAATCATTCAATTACAAGTAAAGTCCCAAAAGAAAAAGTTGAAACTAACAAAGTCTTCAAAAAAAAAAAAAAATGATGACAAGTCTTTCACAACAACAATCAGTATTCGGGAAATACAATCCCCAACTGATCGGGATCATGACCCTTTCCCCTGGCAAGCTCCCAAGCATACTCAAATCCATCGCTGAACTCATTCACGATGGAGGCATAGATGTCTGTTTGGAATTCATCCGAAGCTTTATACTCCTCTATTACTTTCTATCGAAGCTCCGGAGTTAGGACACTCAGGGAAGCGGCAGCTATCGGTCCTTTCAACCAATCAACCTCCTTCGATGCCCAACCTTCAACGATCTGCTCAATGTTGTCTTTCAAATTTTTTATCCGATCTGTTTGAAGGTTGAGGAGGTCTCTTGACTGTTCAAGTTGCTCTTATTGGGATCGGACTTGGAACTCGAGCTCTTGCCGAATCTTTTTAAATTGGGCTTTGTCTGTGTTGGCTTGCTCGAGGACCTGCCTCCTATGCTTCTCGGCATCTAATATTTGGGATTCGAGTCGACTGATTTCCTTTTCTTTCTCGACCCTAGTCTTCCGTGCTTCCTCGTAATCATTCTTCATAATACGGAAGGCGTCGTGTTGGTGAATCAGTTGATCTCGAACCTTTTGGTGATTTTTCACCGCTTCGGCACGCTCCCGCTAAGGCACTTTCTGCTCGTCAGACACCTTTAGGAGAATTGCATTTCCCTAACAAAGGAACAATGGACTCTTCCGGCTGTTTGAAGACATCCAGCTCGACAGAAGGATCGGTTGGGGCCCTAGGAGGAGGTGGAACCTGTTCGGTTCTTGCTTCGAGGGAGGATTTCAATACTAGCCTCCTCCTTTTAATCTTCGGTCTGTTAGATCCTGAATCCTCAGCAACAGACATTTCCCCTCCCGTGGGCTTGGCAATATCATCCCTTCTGAGGGGTCTCGGGATAACTCCGGGAGTGACAGCAACCTGGGTCGGGTCTTTTGGTTTTGCGACCCTCAAACTGCGGCTCGCCTTCAGCTTTTCAGCGACACTCAGTTTACCCCTCGGAGCTCCGGCCGCCTCGAGTACGGCTTCGTTATCGGGGTGCTTTCCTTGATCGGCCACTGTGACACAGTTATAACAGAGGAGTAAGTATCTTAAACATAATCAGAATAAAGAAACAAGTTCGGTAGAGGACTTACGACCGAATGAATACAACCAATCTTGATCATTGAGGAGATCCCGGTTCCACTTCATAGACGGTCTCTTGGAATACAAAACCTCGAACTCCTCCAACCTTTTTCGGGTAATCCTCTTCGGATTCAGCTGGTCTTTGTTCGGGTCAGCCCAATGTCCGACCATGTCAGTGTTCGGTCCCTTAATGAAAAACCAGTCCCCGTGCCATCCCTTGTTACTGGAGGGGGTGTCCATTAGGGTATCTCTTCCGGGGTTCTTTATTACTTGGTAGAAGCCCTTTTCCTTATTATTGGTGATGGAAAAGAACTGAAAGAAGAAGTCTAGGGCTGGGGGGGTCGACTCGGAGGCACAGAAGGCAATAAAGCTATTTATATGAATGAAAGAATTGGGGGATAATTGGTTCAAACTGAGTCCTGTTGTGTGTAACAACTCAAGAACGAATGGGCGAAGTGGGAATCGGACCCCGTATATCATAATTTGGCGATGGATCGGAATCCATCCCCCCTCTAGCTGATAATACATCCTCTCACCAGCCCCGGGTCTCTTAATTTCATATGTTTCTGGATTATAAAATTCTGTATGGGCTAGATCAAAGTGGTGGTTTCGGATGGAAGAAGGGGTGTTTGCCACTCTGTATAGGAGAGTGAAGTATTTGATCCTATTGTATTCCTCCACGTCTCTCGTCCTCTCAACAACTACTGGCTTCCACGGTTGACCCTCTGGGATCCCTGTTTCGACGACCGTGACCTCGTCTTCAACCCGGGAAGACGAAGTCTGTGCTCTTGTGTCTTGTGTACTCCTAACCATTGTGAAAATATTGGAATAGAGTGTGAAGAACTTACTTGATGCAGAAATGAAATTGATGGAACGACGATCAGGTGGGAGCAGAACTGGAACAAAGCAATCGAAATGATGGATGAGAGTCTCTTTTTCTCGGACGTCTTTTCTTTAGAGATAACTGCTTCCAGTAAAAACGGCGATTGTTCGACTTTCCTTATCTTATATATCGCGTTCAACGGTCTGGATGCAACTGATCTAACGGATGGGGTGTGTTATCAGGGTTTTACAGCGGCGTAATAAATGACCATTCCCGCGTGCACGAGTCCAGCTGTCTTATACTATTTCGAAATTCAAACGGACGGAAACTGAAACGATAGGGCAGATTATTGGGCTAAACACAGTGGGTTTAACGAAGACTTGGGCCTGGTTATTACGTTTGACCCAACGTTTGAAATCTCATTTATAAGGGCCCAGGGTCGCTTTGCCAGAACTTATCTCATCGGTCTGATGCCTTCGGGCTCTCGATAGGGCCTTCCTATCGGTTTGATGCCTTCGGTCTCCCGATGGGGCCTTCCCATCGGTTTGATGCCTCCGGGCTCCCAATGGGGCTTTCCCATCAGTCTAATGCCTCCGGGCTCCCGATGGAGCTTTCCTCCTCTGTTACGTTGTCCCGGAGTTCCTATAAAGTTCAAGGAGGGTTTACCTTCGGTCTGATATCTCTTGTATTCCTACAGTTGGATTCTCGAAGAGTTAATTTTCTTCCAGATCTGACCGCTTACATGTCTTTTTGGAATGATTTATTCTACTCCCCCAGCACATTTATGAACTGAGGGAGTGGGGGGCAATGTTAGGATGAATCTTTAGCTAAGCCTGTTCCGGTAATCTACGTTGGGCTAGGCCCAACGGACCGTCAGCTTGGCAGATTCTTATGAGGACTTCTAAGTCCAATAGGCTTGGGATAGGTCCCTAACCCAATCTGGACTGTGGCTATTTACTATATCTAATCCGAATTAGAATAGGAGTCAGGTTCCTAGATGGTTTAGGAGATTACCTTCCTATTCAAACTATACCACATTGATGGACTATCCCAAAGGGAATCGGTAAGAGTCAGGTATACATTATGAATACTCAGTCAATGATAGAGGAAAGGGTTACACACACATGCACATTACTACTATACTAAATACACAGACCTCCATTGTTGACATTTCTTAAAACCTTCACTAACTCTCACACCGGAGGAGTCGACCAACGGCCCAAGCCGTTAGGACTTTTATGCAGGTATCCTACCCGGATGGCCAACAGGACAGCCGGACAGAATCAGGCGTCAACACATGTATATATAGATATATTTATATTAGGATTGACAATTTTTTCTGAATTCGATGGAGTCCGTCAGATTCCAACCTTAATAGGAAGAATCCTATGAGATTAGGGTCGAATATAGAATATACCATCTCACTCCCGCCCCAACCTGATGATACGTATATATATAATTTTTTAAGAATTAACATTTTGTATATATATAATTATATACTTTTTTAGATTATTTTATTATAAATTAATAATATTTGTAATATAATATGTTGTTAATAATATAAATGTTGCATGTTATTTAATTTGAATTAAAAATAATTGTATAAAATAATATAAAACATTAAAAAAATTTAATTTTTTAAAAAAGAAGAATAATCGCGGGCGAAACAAATCGAGTTCGGGAGATACCTCTATATTGACAAACCGAGCATCAGAAGGGGTCTCTCAAATCATACATGCCCCATAAACAGGCCTTACTCATATTGGTATTGTCCTCAATTAAAAACTTTACTGTTTAGTTCCCTTCGGAAGGGGTCTCTCAAATCGTACATGCCCCATAAACAGGCCTTACTCATATTGGTATTGTCCTCAATTAAAAACTTTAGTGTTTAGATCCCTATTACATGTACCAAATTAGGGGATAATTGAAAGTTCATTAAAAATATTTTAAAATTAAATAAAAAAATATTTTAGTATTTAGTTGTCTATTAAACGTTATTTTAATGTAAGGCTATAGAAATTTTTTTCTTCTATTTTCTCTATTCTTTTTAGACAAAGATTATAGCCTTCATCTTAAATCTGGATAGCGTTCTCTTTATCTTGGAGAGACCCTTTCTTAATAATTTTTTCTAGAGTTTTTTTTTTCCTCTTGTGGAGTTTATTTTTTTCATGATATGATTGATTTCTTTTTCTTTGTGAGAGAAGATTTTATTATCATCATGGGGTTTGTTTTCTTTAGTTGGGAGTTTTTTTCGTTCGTGAGAATTTTTTTTGTACGTTAATAATTGAAGATAAATTATTTAGATTTGAGTATGACGTTATCATGACGGTCAGATCTTCCTTTACTCATATTAGAAAATTGCTCAAATCTACATTTTTATTATTACTTTTGCATTACGACTATTTTTTAGAAGTATATTTGTTGTCTATTAGTTGTTGTTATGATTAGTCATTTTCTTGATTATATGTTATTATATTTGAAAGGATTACTATTTTAATTCTTTGTAATATTTTTATCGTTTGTAACAGTTTACAGTTTCAATATATTTTAGTCAATTGGATTGTTTGGTGTAAAAAAAACGTTATTTTAGTAACTAGAAATTTTGATTTAAAAACACTTTTGAGATACGCTGAAAATTTATTTATTTTGGCCAAAATATAATGTACAATTTATCCTTAAATTATTGAATTTTTTTTATAAAAGTACTCCATAAAAAATAAATAAGCTAGAAAGACTTTATAGTGATTCTATTAATATATATTCTGTTAAATTACTTTTTTAGTATATTATTATTATATATTAAAAGAGACATCACAGCAAAAATCTTTAATAGAGACATTACAGCAAGGGCAACTTGTAATTTAAATTTCCGTGATCAGGGCGATTGAAGGATATAGAATTTAGTTTCATCTAAAAATGGAGAAATTAGTAGATAGAATCAGAAAATTTAATTGAGAGAGAAGTGCCAACAGTGAGAGCTTGCGTTTATAAATTAGAAGAGTTTATTTTCTTGCGACAAAATATAATTAGCTGATAATCTGTCATATATAGGTAGACTTAGGTCATCTTTATTTATAATAATTATAATCTCAAAATTATAATTTATGAGATTATAATATCAAGACTATTAATCTTAAAATTAAATAGTTCTAGTCACATATTTATTTTTCAAAGAATTATTCTGGGATAATTTAAAATAATTTCATGTTATGTTTATTTTTTTCAGAATTAATTAAATGATTGGATAAAAAAAATATTATTTGGACTATTATACTCTTATCAATAATAACATATATATTTTAAACTTATTTATACATCAAAAAACAATGATCAATTAATTATAAACTTTTAAGTATTGTTGAAATAAGTTATTGAGTTCACAATGCTTCATCATGTCCTACATAAAATATTTGAAAATAAAATTATCATAAATTAGCACATAAATTAACAAATAAATAGTGCAAAATACATGATATATGAAATATTAAAATTTCATTATAAATCACCAGAACAAAAATTAGAAGAAATATTAAAATTACGTTTAAAGGTGTTCCATGCGAAACTTAACTTTCATATGAAATAACTTTTCTCAAAATTTACAAACCTTCTTTTGAGGTAGTATTTTTTCAATAACATGTCAAAAATAGTACTTTATTTAGACAATTTGTCTATTATTTAAAATTAAATAAATTCATATTAATTTTAAATTTGATCCTATATTGGGAAATTGGTGGACTAGTTAACATTAAAATAAAATCTTACAAAGATATTTTTGACATTTAAATAATCTAACTTATTTTTAGTTAGTGATATTTTAAGTAGATTAACTAGATTTAAATAATTATATTTGTTATAATATATTTTTCTTATAATACAATTTATTTAGTTATATAAAACTAAATTCAATAACACTCATAATATAACCACCAAATTTTAATAACAATATGTTTTTCATAATATATATAAAAATCTACCCCTGCAGCTGCAACTAGTTTCATAACTCGCCGGAACTCAAAGTGGGAACACGTGTCTTCACGTTGAAATCATAAAAATACACGTGATAATGTCTAAAAGACTAAAAGTCCACTGTCCACCCACCCGGGTAGGCAGGTACCCACACACACAGAGATTAGTACCAACTAACTGGGCCACTATACAAAGAAAAGAGAATTGATATTAGATCATTATAAAAAGAAAAGAGAATTGATATTTTAACTTGAAAAATTAATATTTTTATAAAATCTCACTTATTTGAGATGGGTCTTATTTATTATTTATATAAAAAAATTCTTGTAAAAATATCAATTTCTCTTATAAAAATATTCATTCCCAAAGAAAATTGCAGAGAAAATTATTCAATTGATAGATTTTACGTTTGAATGGATATTTTCAGGCTGATAAATTATATTCAATTTGATAAATAGATAGAATAGGATATTATGATCATTTTAAAAAAAAAGTAAACATTAATTTTATCTAAAAGTTTTTAGTTTTAAATGGAGTGGATTATAATACCTAGTTGAATATAATATTAAATAATCCCCTATAAGAAGTTATTTTATAATTCATAGACTAATAGTCTTAAATTTAAATTTAAAAATAAACAAGACACTTGAAATTAATAATCATATCCCAAACGTAATCTTTACAAACAAAAATAGTCTTAATAATAATGACCGATCACAATCAATCACATCGTTTTGTATTTATTTTTGGCTACCAAAATATTATTATTTATTTTTGAGACTCGAAATTTAAACTGATAGAAGAACTCATTAGCCATGAAAATGCGCGCATTGAGTTTTTAGTTGTCACATATTGTTTGAACAAGAATAAAAAGGAATCAAACAATAGCAACCGATCGAAATCAAATGAAATTATATTGACACGTTCCAATTGTATAAATATTTATGGATATTGAAATTCTATATATAGGTCATATTTAGATGAAATATTTTTTAATGAAAGGATTAATTACTAAAGTTTAATATTAAATAAAAGTAATAAATAAATCATGCTTTTATCATAGACATATGTAAAAACATTGAATTTACATGTAAAAATAAAAACTTTCCCGTTTGGAAGAGTAATGAACCGCTTTGCAATAAATGCATTGAAGTTGAGCTGCTTTGTAATAAATGTAGAAAATTGATATTTTTTTTTTTTTTTTGATATTTTTATATGATAGGATCCGTACTTTAGAATTATAACGACAATTATTAATGTATAGCTACGATAACTCGTCGCTATAGTTATAAAATATGGATCTTACCGTGTAAAAATGTGTACAAATATTAATTCCCTAAATGTATTGTAAGAGGACCAATTCGACCTCAACTAATTTCACTTCCAATCAAGCTGCAAAGCGGTTGTCTACTGGCTAAGTTGCGACCGGTGGTTGTACTTAGGGGTGTCCATCGGTAAAAAACCGAACCGGTACCGAAAAAACCGAACCGGTACCGAACCGAAATTACCGCAAAAACACGAACCGAAAACCGAACCGAATTATCGGTTTCGGTACCGGTTCGGTACAAATTCGGTTTGGTTTTTTCGGTTCGGTTTTCGATTTTTACCGATTAGCAATATATATAATAATTATTAATTATATATATTATTATATATATAATAATATATATAATTATTATTAATTATATAATAATTAATATAAATTTATTATTAAATTACGTAATTCGGTTTTTTCGGTATACCGAATAGAACCGAAATGCAAAATTACCCGTACCGCTACCGATACCGAAAAATATAAAAAACCGAAAAAACCGAAACCGAAAAAACCGGTACCGAAAAAAACCGGTACCGAAAAAACCGGTACCGATCGATTCGGTAAAAAACCGAAAAAACCGAAAATTTTGAACACCCCTAGTTGTACTGGTATTTAGATATGTATACTATTTTTACTTTTTAAAGTTAATTTATGTTATTTTTGAATTTATAATTTATATGAATTTATTTGATTCTAGTCAATTTAATTATAAATTATTTTAAAAGTAATACTTTCTTTGTTTTAAATTATAAGATCAATATTGACTTTTAAAAAATAAATTTAATTAGTTTATGTCAATACAATTATGAATATTTTGAACTATAAAAAAAATATTACTAGTTATAAGATTTATTATTTTAAAATTTTAAATAAATCGTGTCAATTTTGAGTTTAAAAATATTTCAAATTAATTTTTTAAAAATCAATAGTGATCTTATAATTTCAAACAAAATGAATACTAATTATAAAATTATTAGGGGCTGATATTGCCAAAGCAACAATATTTTGTTGGACAAATATGCCCCTAAAGAGTTATAGTTCTCGTTCTTTTAGCATGTTCGGAGATGACTTATTTTAAAATGACTTATAAGTTAAAACTTAAAATAATTTATAAGTTCTTTTAAGTGGTGACTTATAAATAAAAATATTTGGTATTATTTGGACTTATAAGTCAAAAATTAAGTTAAAATAAAATGTAAATGTGTTTGACTAAAATGACTTATAAGTTAAAATAAGATATACTAAAATAAGGGCAAATAATATATTCAAATTGTTACATGATGGTTAAGAGTGCATATATATGTGGATATTGTTTTTATGTCAAAATGTGTTTTTATTTATTTATTGAAATTATGAAATTTGTTACCTTCTTGTTTCTTTTTTCAGTGAACTTACTATGTGAGGATGAATTGGAGGAGGAGGATTAGCACAAGCATTAAGGAATGTAGTTAATGATCGCCTATATTGGGTTAGACAAAAGGAAATAATATTTCTGATATCTATCGAGGAAGAATGGTGACGAAAGAAATACCCCGTAACGGGTGGTGGACTCGAATGAAAAAGAGAGCAGAGCCCTAATTTTTTAGGAGCATATTTGTTAAAAAAATTATTATTGCTCTGATAATATTTTTTTTCCTCCGACAATATTATTTGTCAGTTAGTACTTTTAAAATTTTAAACAAATTTTTATTAATTTTATATTTAAGAATCTTTAAAATTAAAAATGAGACTTTTTTTTTAAAAAAAATAGAAGGAGAAACATAAAATAAAAAAAAATAAAAAAGAAAGAAGTGAGAGGAAAATAATATTATCCCCACTCTCCTCATCTGTTTTCTCTCTCTTCATTAAAAGTCGAAAAGAAGATCTACTAACTTCCTCCTCTTTTTTCTACTTCTTGTCCAAATTAATAAACTAGTACTTACTATAAAGCTTTTCTTTGGGTACGTACATTATGCAGGAGACTTCTTTTTATTTTTTTTATAAATGTAACAAGATGTTCTAAACTGTAAATTACAAAAAATATTAATAATAATTCTTTTTTAAATTTCTTTTAAAGGGAACATCGTGTTCTAAATATTAATTTATTTATTTATTGTAAAACTGATTAAATTATTGTATTTTTAAAAGTAAATTAAGATATGCAATAAGATTTTTTTATTACCTCTTTGAAGATACAAAGTACAACATAAATGGAAGAAATGCCATGCATGCATTTATCTTACAATCTTCCAAATACAACATCAAGTACAATAATATATCACTAAGTTTTGTAAACGTAAGAGTATTATTTTGGGAAATAAATTAGGTCCTAGCTATGACTATATAATATATATAAATTGAAAATGCCATGCATGCATGTATCATACTCTTTGTTTCATAAACAAAAATTCATTTGTAAAATTTATAAATTTTAAGGATATATATATTTTTTTCTTTTGTTTCCAAATATAATGATTGTTTATTTTAATATTTATGGTATGATATTAAAATTGTGTTGTTATATTTTAAAATATTATGACATTTTATATTATTATTAATAAAAAAATATTTTTAAAAAACAAAATTTATTTTTTTTGCAAATATTTTATTTTTGAAATGTAGGGAGTATTATACTGATAATTGATATGAAGATAAAGGAAAGAAGGGAGGAAGAGAGATGGTTGAAGAGTCGGTGGATGAATTAATGTAGGCGTCGCGGAATTGAATGGTTCCCATACGGTCCTCATGTATCAAAATTTATACATTTACCTACAGCCTTCAACTACAACCCGCCTACTCAATAACTTCCTTCCTTCCTTCCTTATTACTATTAATTTTGCTATTTTTCTTATACACCATTACCATTACCTACCACTCTATACTTTCCTTTCCCTTCTTTGGAAACTGAAAAAATAATATTTTTATACGAATCTCTCTCGTATGAAGAATAGAATTTGCTCGCTATTTATATGTGAAAAAAATATGTGAAAATATTATTTTTTTGTGAAAATATCAATTTTCTTTCTTTTCTCTCGGCTCTCCCCCCTTATATTCATCCTCTATAAATCTCCACGCCTATATATATATATATATATATATATATATATATATATATCTTACTATAAGCTCAAATTTTTTTAGTATCTCTCACTCCTCATTCTCTCTCCTCTTTTCTCTCCTCTTACACACAAACATACAGACATATATATAGAGAAAGACATTTACATATTGATATAGATAACAGGAAATAAAATGGGTATATTTTCATTGATTACAGGAATAGCAGGTCCAAGCGGATTTGGATCAGCTTCAACTGCTGAGCAGGTCACTCAGGGGATTGATGCTACCAATCTCACTGTTATTGTTACTGGTAATTTATTTACTTAATTCTTTAATTCACATATTCATACACTTAGCTTGATTTATTTCCCTATTTATATATATGAATTTGATTCATTTTGCAAATGAAAATTGAGTTGTTAGTAATGGTATGATATTATGGAATAAAGGGTACCCGTTTCAATGGAAATTACTGCAAAGAAAGTGGACTCGTGTAATCTTTTTATGACTGGTTGGGATTGTCTCCTTCATTTTTTTCAAGTACATGAGCCTTTTATAGAATAGATTAATTATATGTCTGGATTTGATTATTTGGTGATTGGAACCCAGTACTTCAGAGAATTTGTATGCATATGCCAGCTATAGCATCAAACCTATAGACATATACTTGTGTAGATTCAAATTAAGTTTCGAATAAGTGGATAAGTTTTGAATTAGTGAATGCTGACAAAGGGAGTGGCGATGCCACATGCAAAAAGGAAGAGACTTAATCGTACCAATAATTATGATGAAAAGCCCTGCATTCAAATTCAACATATTACATATATACACTAGTACATATAATAGATACTGGTACTTTTTAGGAGTAATATCTAATAGGGAATATTTTTATTCAAGGGTCTCAGCAAAATAGCAAAAAAGATTTAATCATTTTATTTTATTTTTTCTTGTAATTGTGACTATTTCTCTTTCTCTATTTGTGCATGTCTGCACTCGCAGGTGTTTGTGTTTCTCTGTCATTTTCTCTTTTGTAGTTCAATTAATCTTACCCCCACCCATTTTGCCAATAGTGAAGCTTTTGGATTCTCTGTCACTCTTTTTTAGCTGAAAAAAGTTCTATATAACTCATAATCAACCTCAGATATGACAATGGTGAGGAAGGGATAAATTTTGTCGGTTTTAGCAACAGAGAGAGATATTAAAGTCGAGGAATGCTGCTACACATCTACACCTGATTTTCTGTACCCACTGAGTGACACGTTACGTCCTGCTTTAAGAAATAAAATAAATTACTAGACGTAGCTTTTCAATTAATTTTATCAATACGCTTGACACATAAATCAGTGCACAATTAGCTATGTGCTTCCGTTCAGTATTTAACATTTCTCCTTCCTTAAAGAAAGCAAACTGAAACTATGAACTTGAATGAAAAAGCTAAAATAAGGAAACCTTGAGCAATGGAATGGATTGTGTCAACAATTTTCTGCACGTGTGGCTGACTAGATGTTGATCATGCTGTGGGAGGAAAAGGGTGTGTTTATGCTCATTGCTTTAACTTAAAATTATTTATTGAATTACAGTGTTTTCAGATGAAAATCCAACAGCAGCTTAGATATGGAAAGTTTACTTTATGGCTTTCTAAGAATTATATTGTCTGAGTTCGGATGCAGGAGGTGCAAGTGGGATTGGCTTGGAGACTGCAAGAGTTTTAGCTCTTCGAAAAGCTCATGTTATTATTGCTGCAAGGAATATAGATGCAGCAAATGAAGCAAAACAGACCATTCTTGAAGATCAAGAAACTGCTCGTGTTGATGTTCTAAAACTTGACCTTTGCTCGATCAAATCAGTCAGGGCCTTTGCTGATAGCTTCAAGGCTCTTAACCTTCCTCTCAACATCTTGATGTAATCCCTCTCTCTATCTCTCGTTATGGATGGAATATTGAAGATTATCAATCCAAGTTTCTCAAATTTTAAAATTGTTTGAAATTCAGAAACAATGCTGGGATCATGTTCTGTCCGTACCAGCTTTCAGAAAACGGGGTAGAGATTCAATTTGCAACAAATCATCTTGGTAAGTAGTTTTATGAAAGTGGAAAAAATTTCTTTGTCTAAAGGATCTGGTGAATTTCATGATCAAATATGCCTTTTGTTCTCAGGGCATTTCCTCTTGACAAACCTACTGCTTGACAAGATGAAGGACACCGCAAAATCTACTGGTGTTGAAGGCAGGATTGTGAATTTGTCCTCAATAGCCCACCAACACACTTATGGAGAAGGAATACAATTCGATAAGATCAATGACGAAAAGAGGTATACCAGATGACAGACAAATGGTTATCCTTTTCTTGATTATCTGTAGTCCTTTGTGTTAATATAAATCAATAATTATGTACCGCATACACCCTTCCTGTTAAACATTTGTCTCAATATCAGTTACTCGGACAAGAAGGCATATGGACAATCGAAATTAGCAAACATATTGCATGCTAATGAGCTCTCTCGACGTTTACAGGTGATTCTGTTTCCTCAAATGGAAATTCAACTAGGGAAAACACTAGGATTTTGGATTTTTTTAAAATATTTTTATTATTGTTTTTCTGGTCCTATGTACACCAAATATTTACAATTTTTTTAAACCGTGTTTCTTTGCTTGAATTGCAGGAAGAAGGTGCAAATATAACAGTGAATTCAGTGCATCCAGGATTGATTATGACAAACCTCTTTAAATACTCTGCCGTGATGTTTAGTAAGTATTAATGTGGTCCACAGTAGCAACAAATGAGCCAACTAATTCAGGTATATCTGCCTTTCTAATTAGATTCTGGCATTTTTTTACCAGGACTCTTGAAGCTGGTCACTCCTTTCCTATGGAAGAACGTCCCACAGGTAACTTAAGTAAAGAATATTCAGTATATAACTTGTTTGTTTCAAGAAACGAGTGGGGTACGAAGACTGAAGTTTATATCCGAGATTTGCTAAAGTGAAAATTAGTCTTGCGGTGGATTAATTTGGGAGTGGAATCTTTGCAGTATCACAGTTGTACTTGAAGTATATTAGAAGTTTAAAGTAAAACATAACATAGCATACTAGGAATACTTTTAGAGCATGTTTGTGGGTTTTAATTTGGAGGTAAGGGAAGAGATGGAAAGGGAAAGTTCTTTCTTCCAATTTTTTTGGAAAGAAGAACTTTCACATCCCTTCCCTTCCGTTCCCCCAAATCAGAAATCACAAACAGGCAATTAAGTTTCTGTATATAGTTTTGTAGTGTACGTATTTTTCGTTTGCCATATGGAAAACTGAAGGGGAAGGAAAATAAAACAAAATGCAAAAAATGACCAATTAGAAGCAGACACCCTTTTTAAAATTCATTTTCTTTCTTTTTGTTTCGGTCGAACTTTGAGTTTGAAACATATGGACCAAGTACAACATTTGTTTTCAGGGGGCATCGACGACTTGTTATGTAGCCCTACACCCAAGGTTGAAAGGTGTAACTGGCAAGTATTTTCAGGACTGCAACGAGTGGCCGCCGAGCAAATTTGCAACAGATGAAAAGTTGGCAAAGCAATTGTGGGACTTCAGCACCAAGTTGGTTTACTCTGCTTGATGTGGATGGTATACTCCTAAGGCGTGAAATTAGTACTGTTATAGGGGCTAGTTTCTGGTAAGTTCATTGCTTTAGTCTCTTAGACGAAGTTAAGCTCTAGTTGTTGTGTGTGGTTTTCATAAGGGTAAAAAAATTATGTACATGCCCCAAACTTGTAGCGACTGTTGTGTCCATTCTATTAGCATGCATCTTCTCTCTGCCTGTTTCTCCATCAAATTTGATCAAAATGTATGTTTGTGCGCATAATATAAATACCCCTTTGACTCGGCTCTATTTTGATTTTACATCTTTTTAATTTGATGTATTAGAGTCCTTGAAACAATTTTGTTTAGCGAAAGGGCATTGCCAGCTTTAATGAATTACTCCATTCCAAAATTTCAAAAATATATTTTTTTTAGTCTATTTCAAAATTAGAGATATATTTTCAATTAAATTATAAAGTGACATAACCATGTTAATTTGTTATTATTTTAGTACAATCAAATAATCACTACTAAATTCTTGACTAATATTTAGGATATTTTTGAAAAATTATTTTTTTTAAAAAATATGATTTTGAAAATGTATTTCTAATTTTTGATAGTTGTTCTAGGGATTAGGCACTTTTCAGTTCCCAAACCTCCTAAAATTCAATTTTATTTATGCATATCAGGAATTGATATTTTTTTAAATAAAAATTAATATTTTCATAATATTTCTCTCATACGAGAGTGTGAGACCTATTTATTATTTATGGGAGAGATAATTTGTGAAATTATAATTTTTAGTTATGAAAATATAAATTCCCATTATATAATAACAAGAACCCAAATCAGAAAAGAGTAACAAATAAATATAATAAAGATGGATTAATTCACAGTCGCTCGCAAGTTGATATTTTCAACCCTCATTTCATTTCATGACATACAAATAAAATTGAAAGTAGAAAAACAAATTTCCAAATATAAATCTAAACGAACTTACCCTGCTTCTACATCCACCTCCCACAAAGCAAGAGCCCGGACCACGAAAGCCGAGAAAGCGACGATTACCGCGGCGAAAAGTGGAGGGACTAAAATGTCCATCTTTGACCTCCGGAACATCGGAGCCGGAAGGCAAAACACGTCAACCGGAAGATCCAACGGAACCCTCACCGATTCTTCATTTTGACACGCCCTTGAGAAGAAGGAATTAGAATTAGACGAAGGAGTACTAGTTATAACTGAAACAAAGGCAAGCTCCGGCGAGAATGAGGTCACGGCCACCGTGACAGTTAAAAGGGTGGTCCATGTGGCGGCGTAGACTAGCAAGGGCCACCGTGGGGAGTGGGAGACTCTTTGGAGCATTGAGTTTAAGAGAGAGAAAGTCATTTCAATTTAATTAACTAAAACTAAACCACGTTATAATTTTCAAAAGACGAACTGATCCAATTATAGTTGATTATGGGTACATATAAGTTTATGTATGTATGGAATTGGTGAAATAGAACCTAATCTCTAGCTACTTTTGAAAAATTTGAAGTTAATGGATTAATATATGTTTTGGACTTATCGACCTTTATTTTTATAAATATATTACTATACTAGTAAAAAAAATTATAAAATGATCATTATTTAACATTATGTTAAAAAAAAATATACGAAAATACTGAGTAGATTAACAGTTAATTATGTGGCATGTGACATAAATTAGGTTAATTGATATTTTGATCATTGTACTATAGATCGATTTTTATTTTGGTATGTGAATTTTTTTTGTTACATTCTTGCTATCAAAGTACTAAAAATATTATAAATTAGTGATTTTATAACTTTTCGTCCACCTTTAGTTACAAGTGCTTTCAAATATGTATAAGTATATTAATTTCAAGAATCTAATTTCAATATATATAAATTATTACCATGAAATTGCTTTTCTAAGACTACATATGAAAAATTGGACAAATAAAATTACACTAAAAAATTATATGTTGAAGTTGTATATATTTCAAATTTATTTAAAAATAAAATTCAAAACTATTATCCTAAGATGGGCCTTTTCTTTGATAAATATTGAAGTTCGTATATGCTGTATTAGGATATAATTTACTAGTTAAAAATACTAGTTATAAAAGAGACTTTATGAGGATTTTTTTGTAATTAAGAGTATAATTATGTGTCATTCAAGGACATATGGGTAAATATGTTTTACGAAAATTTTAAAAATTCTAGAAAAGGAAAATGATTTAAAGAATCTAAAGGATTGTATTAATCAATGAAATTGATATTTTCACAAGTAATTTATATATTTTTTTCAAGATTCATCTCACATAAATGTAAAGTCCAATTATTATTCATTAGTTGTTTATTGAAATATCCATTTCTTTAATTAACTAAGAATGTAATTGTGTGCCCAAAATACGAAGTGATTTCTCTTTATTTGAAATAGTTGAGTATCATGCAATAGGGCATATATGGTTTTATCATTCTAGATCCAATAAATAAAACTTATTATCTAATACGAACATGACTTAAATAGAAGACTAATTGAAAAAGTCTGTCGATATGTCAAAATCAAGTTGCAACCTTTGAAAGTCACCTTCAGAAATTTAATTTAATTTTTTCATATATTTTTATATTTTATTTGTATGTTATATTACAATTTTGAATTTTACAGAATTAAAAGTTGGGATTATGAGAAATTATGTTAAGCAATTGTAATTTTAAAGTAATTATATTCTAAACCAAAGACGGTAGTCTAGTGATAATATATATATATAGTATTTCCTTGAAGGTAAAATCACTAATTTGTAATATTTTTAGTACTTCGATAACGAGAATATAACAAAAAAAATTCAGTAACCAAAATAAAAATCGATCTCTAGTACAATGATTAAAACATCAATTAACTCGATTCACATCACCTGCCACATAAAGTGATCAATTTGTAATTTTTTTCAAGTATAGTATTGTATTTGTAACCAAAAAAAAGTTGATAGTTATAATAAAAATCGACCCCTAATAAAGTGATCAAAATATTTATCAACTCCCAAACTTTTAGTTGTTGATGGATGGTGGAGAGGAGGATAACGTAGAGAAGAGAGGGAGGGAATGAATGGCAGGAGAAGAAGGGTTATTTGGGTAGACGTTTTGTGCAGCCGGTCAAACACTTGTTTGTTTGAGCTGGAAGGAACAACTACTAATAAAGCTATCTATCTAACACGTTCTCTACCAAATCAACTTAACCAGACTTCATAATAGTAATTGATTATGCTAACAGTATAATATATGAACGTACCACCCATACCATGCATTTAAGACAACATTTTCTAATGAACAACGATACTAAGGACCTTATTTAAATTTTCCACATTTATATAAGATATTAAGATGAATAAATAAGACTATTCACCATTCTAACTTCCAATTTTTTTCCATCAACATCGATATTAAATTAATAACTAAGCATAATAACACTTCAATTATAAATAATTTTGATTTCATTTAATAATCCAATCGTACGAATATAGAATATATTATATATATATAATTTCCATTTAATATTTGAAGTGATTAGTGAGAACTTCGTGTCCCCTTCCTTCCTTTCCATTCAGTTTGTGCATAAGCCTTCATGGGAGTGAAGTTGCTACGCATACACTTCTATAAGGATTATTACAAAAATCAACCCAATTTCGAAGAATTGCACAAGTGGGTTCCCCCCTCAAATATAAATTCGAGGATTGTTATTTTCGCCAAATAGTTTGTAAAGATTTCGATATGGCGTCTACCAAGTGTACTTCAAGTTGTATTAGCATTACTCACCAGATAACAGCTTCTAATGTAAAACCCAAAGGTCTACCGTTATAAGAGATCGGAAGAGAGCACCATAAGACGGATCTTTGTATTGAAAAAAAACTTAACTGCTGACTTTGTATAACATACCAGCATTCTATGTTTCACATGTGGACACTACATAAAAGGGTACCAGCATGTACAACATGAATGATACTGTTGCAGAAGCAAACTTCATAACATTTGCTTCATCAATAACTAGAAGTATTCGAGGAGAATGATCTCTCCACCTTAAGTGTCAGAAAAAGAAACCTGGCAATCGCGATGCATAGTACAACTAGCATAACCACTAACATTGCCTGAAATGAAATGTACGGGCTCACAAAAAAGATAAACTGCAATTGAAGCACTCTGCCAAAGCTTAAGTTGTGCAAATGATCCTTCCTGTTTCCAAAAGCAACACAAAATAATAAATTAAGGCACCATCGGTCAGAAACTAAGGTGGAATAACCTTACTAACTTGCAAGATAAAAAAAAATCAATATATAAATTGGTGATACCAAGTTAATGTATGCAATAGTAATTGCACATCCTAAAAATATAGCGGGAAAGAAAAAGGATTGCCATTTCTTTTATGATTTTAATATGGTAAGAAACCATAAAAAGACATAAACTGCCACTATTATGTGTCATCAACAAGGCTCCAATTATCAAAAATTATACACTACATTATTGGTTTTGACTTTTGACCTTCAATTAACAACTCTAGCCATGTATTTTCATCATATATTTGCGTCATACTACCAGTTGTTTTTTTATCACTACTTTCGTTACCGCGTGCCTTGACATTTTAATTCTAGACATATTGTTTAGTTACTAAGCACTCACTGGTTCGCTCCTACAGCCCTATTTACCCGTTTTCTAAAGAAAAAATTACTTGTCAAGAAGGAAGTTAGGTTGCCTGGCATCAAATCTTTTTCTGTAACTTTAGGACACGGGGTAGACCTGATTCAGTAAAGAACTGATGCTCTAGTTAAGGGTACGAAAAGAAAATTAGAAATGCAAGCATTTAATGAAAGATAAAGAGAGATATCGTATTGGTTTGTACAAACAGTATACATTCAATGGCTTCAAGAACCACTCATGCAATGACGAAGCATAATAAGATCAAAATGAAAAAATGGAGTTTTCTAAAGTTCTCGCTTAAGTTATGCATATGATGCGGAACAAGTGGACATTATAACAAAGAATCAATGGTAGAAGTTGCAAGATACATGTTATGAAGCTAAAGTACCATGCTCAGTAAGGTGTATCTAATGGGGATGCTAATGGAAGATGCTACACAAGACTTTTTTAGCCCGGAAGAAAGTCAGAGTAGGCAAAATGGTTGACACAAACTAAGTGGATTAATTACTACCGTATCATTCTTGAACAGCATAGCAACCAAGGCATTAAGCTGTGTATTGAATACTCCATCACCAATGCCCCATATTGCTACTATGGTAAGAGGGATTAAAGTGCCAAGTAATCCATTACTTGCGCTGCATTATTCCACAAGGATGTATAAACGACAAGTAAACAAGAAAGAGATACAGAGAGAGAGAAGGGAAGGGAAGGGAGTATTAGACAGCTTTAAATCAGTTAATAGAATTAAAAACATTGTTTCTAAGAAATTTGAGAACAACTTATGTGGACCGGAGAGCTTACCTCTGCTTCTTCTAACTTTAAGCAAGTTAATAACAATTAAAACCATCAGGTTCTCAAAAATTTGAATTAAGTTGATAGGAGAGCTTACCTGTAATTCAGAAGAAGCCATAGCATTATAATAGCCTGAGCAAAAGCTCCACCAGAAACTATTAAGGTAATAGACGTGAGACCCGAGGTAAGTCGACCAGCAGCTAATGAGCACTGACACAAGTTCAAAGAAGCCAAGACTAATGAACTCAATTTTAAACAAAGAATATAAAATACAATTATAAACATCTACCAAACTAGTATATCAACATCTAGTGGCGCAGATCAACATAAACAATCTCCTTTCCATATACAACCCCAATACTCATAGCATATATAGATGGTACAATATGGTGACATAACTGAATATGAGGATAATGGGAGGTAGAAGACCACATGAGAGATGAGTGATAAATTTATTCTGATATCAATGCCATAATAGTTGTGGGGAAAATACCAGAATGATATTAATGTCATATGGAACGCACATAATTGCTCAAGGAAGAAGCAAAGAAAATTGTTAAGGTATTTGTAGTTTTGTTTATTGTATTTTTATATTTTATTTTGGTGATTGTAAGGATTGATAAAGCTGAATTTTGCTCTATCATGATTACAATTTTACTATCATCACCCATTCAACATGATGTAATATATAAGAATGGGTAAAATGACTCATTTAATCCATGTACTCGTGGTTTGGTTTCATTTTAGTCCTTGTATTAGAGTATTAAGATAGTTCTCAAATGCTGCTATCTCATTAAATAAGCTGACATGGCATTAAAAAAGAAAAAAGAAAAAAATGTTGAGATGTAATTTTTAATCTGAAATGTGTGAAACTAAGGACAATAATGTTTTTTAGCATATTATTCTTCTTAAATGGCTATTAATCTCTTTAAAAATTAGGTTTCTTAGTTTAAGCAATAAAGATTATCATAGTTAATTTGCAGAAATTAAAATTTAAATTTAGCATAAATTTATTTTAATTTTTAAAATAACATTTTTGTACTTAATAATAATTCTTAAGTAATTTTAAATATGGACTATTGCACTAATTAAATTTTAAACAAAATTAATATCAATTTTGAGAATTTTAAAATTTCACAAATTAACTAGGAAAAAAATAAATTGGATTTTTTTTTAAATGGAGGTTATGGTAAAAGACATTATTTTCCTTAATTTCACATGCTTGGGATTAAAAGAATTTACACCTCAGCAATTTTTTTTCTTTTTTAATGTCATGTCACACTATTTCGATGTGGTGCTAGTATTTGAGAACTATATTAATATTCTAAAAAATAGTATAGGAAGATTTTTGAAAAAATAAAAACTACAGAGACTAAAATGAAACCAAACTATGAGTATAAGGACCAAATTGGTTTTATAAGAATGCTCTGTCTAGAATTCCTACATGTAAAATAAAAAAGTAAAGCAATGTAGTGCGTAATTCATTTCAGTGATAGAAAATCAGATATGATATTTTCTGCATTGCATACTTACAATTGCATCAAAAGCCCCATAAACTGCCATTGCACCACCCACGCCAGCCTCTCCCAGTACAGGCTCAACAACATACTTGGTAAATTCAGCCCTATATGCATATTCCGTGGTCAATTAAAGTGAGATGAGACACAGTTCACTAATTGCAAACCAAAAGAACTATCATATGGTATTCCATCATATGCTGATCAAGTACTCACCATACAAATGCTTGTTGTAAGCCTGAGTATACTATAAGGGGGATGATCAAAAGTAGTCGTGGATCAAACAATCATGCGATGACAGAATATGATAGAGATACCATTAAAGAATAGACACTCACGGAAGAATTTCGGAGTCCCTCCTCTTTCTTAGTATCCCTTTTCTGTAAGCAGCACATGAGAATGGTACCCAAGGTCATACTACAAAGGAAGACAATGAAAAGCAATGTTGTGCCGCTTGTACTTCCACCCTGCATGATTTGAACAAATACCAAATTTTATGAAGAATTCAAAACTTACACAAAAATAATACACCCTGAGGTGGGGAAACTAAAAAAAAATGCTTCATTATCCGAATCAATTAATACAAATGTTTTAGATGTCCCCCATCCAACTAGTGTTACCTTTTGGATTGTGAAAAATATCAAGCTGGAAAAGACACATTATTCTATCAAGAACGAATTACTTCTTGACTATAAAGTTCAAAAGACCACTCAAATTAACAATATTGACATTTCTTTATCATGCACGGAATATAAGAATGTTAATATTAATATGTTTACATATTAGTCAATGGGAAGGGGAAGGAGATTATCAGTCAGTCTCATAATATAAACCAAATTTGCTGTTACTATCCCTGTCAGAACTAAAATTGAACTGTATTTTCACATTATGTAGTAAAAAAACATTCAAATTCAATCCTTCCCTGACCAAACCTCTCCCCCTCGGGAGTTGCAGAACATATAGCAAGCTACATAAACATCTATGTTTTAATACTGTAATCAAACTCCAACATTTTTCACCATATATTTGGACTCAGCTTCATAAATTCAGTTTCTCCATTTTTGCTTACAGAATGATTAAATCCTTCAAATAAGAGGCCACCTCCTTCATTAATAACATTCATGTGATACACATTTTTAACAATTGCACACAAGTATTTGACTATTTCTTGACTTGATTGTTATTAGTTGACCCATCAGTTAATAGTGTGTGTTTTCCCTGAAAAAAATAAAATAAAATTGCTTATTCTCTGTTGACCTTGTTTTACCAGTTCAACAGATCCATCAAAAGATACTGGAATGTTGATTCCAACTCAATGCTAGAAACTGAAATCAAGTCTCTATCCCATTAGTCAATAGTGTGTGCGTTTTCCAAAAAAAAAAATTGCTCATTCCGTTGACCTTGTTTAATCAGTTCAACAGATTCATCAACGGATGCCAGAATGTGCATCCCAACTCGATGAATCTAGAAACTCAAACCAAGTCTCCATCCTTTTGTATCAATAGTGCAGAACAAAGCAGAGGAATGCAGGCAAACTGATTTAATTCTAGTTTTCACTTCCTTTATTTGAAATAGTTTGATTCCCATCTGAGGTAATTACAAACATTATACTTGAATAAGAAAAAATAAGTGACCAGAAAAGCCAAATTGGAATCACTAGCGCAATCATACCTTCCCGCCTTTCAATAGAGCAAGAGAGATAAGATTTCCAAATAACTGCACATTGACACAAATGAGAAAACTGTTATTATAGATTGAAAGAATTGCTGTAAACAACAGAATTCAAATCCAAACCAACATCTAGCTAGATTCATCAAGAAAATTCAAATGTTACACCTGGTTACTGGCAAACATTCCCCAAAACTCTCCGTTAAATTGACCAATTACAGTTCCTTAATGTTCACTGTGATCATACGCATGATTGTTTGCAGTTGAAGTAAGATATGTACCCTGATACGCCACAGCAAAGTAAGTAAAAAAATGTAAGATACTGCAATCAAAAATTGAAAGAAGTCTATAAAAGACATGCATCTGTCCAACCCATAGTATTGAAGCAGTAAATCCAAGGTACAGAGAAGCTGGCACCATTGTATACCTGCATGAAGAATCTATCAAATTTTATATACATCGCTGGAGTTGCAACAATGGTGTCTTATATTGAAACGATTCCTAGAAAGAATGTACTTCAACATCAAGACCTGAAATTATACACGTTTCACAAAGTGTTCTCGTAAGCTTGATTTTCTTCTGATTATCTTAGGATGATTGGATTGTTCTTGGAGACTGCCAAAGCTTTGATTGTATGCGTAAGTTCTCTGTTTTCCTCTAAGGAAGTTATAGTTGTGTTTTTGTTCCCTAGGGATTTGCTTGAATTTAATGTATATCTTGTTTTTAGGTGTTATATGTAACTATTTTTCTTTGAAGATAGCTTCCACCTCAGTGGCATGGAATGAAGCCAAATAACAAAATTTGCTACCTTTAACCCAAGGGTTCCCAAAAGCACACTAATTACAAAGTTACTTGCACCAATAACCTTCACAGAAAGAGAGACTTCAACAGTAAAAAGAATAAGAGTTACCATGTCGGCTTCAAATTTGCAGCTATGAAAAACCAGTACCCAGTAGTTCCGAGGACCAGAGCATTCTTTGACCCAAGCTTTTGAACCACAAACGATGCTACTAATGCAAAAACTGTGAAAGACGAATACAATATCCCAAGTGAAATAGTTCCCAAATCTCCCTCCTGAAAGAAAGGAAAAAATAGAACATCCAAATCAACCAACCACAAAAAAAGAGTATTAAACCAGAATGCTACAACATATTGCCCAAAAATTTAATCCCAAGCAGTAAATAATACAATTTCCAGAAGCTCAGAACACTTTGACGAGGGTATTGATTCCATAGCTCAGATACCATAGTGACAATACAAATCATAGCTGTACATTGGCCCAAGTAATTCATTCACTAGAATTACTAAAGTAAGGTAATTGTCATATATAGGATAACAATTTCCTAGTTATAATGAGATTACAGCAAGATAGTTCAATTATTACATTTGCTACAGTTCTTATATATGAAAACATCATTTGCACAAGTAAAAAATCAACTAAAATTTAGTACTGAATGTTAATTAAATGAGAGAGAGAGAGTAACTCACAGTGTTGATAGTGCTCTCCAAATTCTGAGCAGCGCCGTAAGCCAAAAAAATCAACAAAAACGCCCAGCTGAGAAAATGAACATCTCTGGTATGATTCAAGGTTTTTGATTGTGAGGGTTCAGCAATCAACGGTGATTCCTCATCCATAGGTATCTGTCCTGCTAACACAATCAATCACAAAATAAGGTCTATACAAACATATACATATATATACACGCAGTGTGCGCAATTGTAGAAGATTAAAGAAAGGGAGGGTGAGCCGGCGAGATAATTAGGGAAGAAGAGGACATGTGAATAGAGTTGAAAAGCGTTGAAGATATCTAAGAATCTGAAGAAGAGACGGTGTGAGAAGTGAAGGAAGAGAGAGAGAGTCGACTGGTGTTTGCTGCTTTGTTTTGTATTTTTGTTTGGCGGGTGAGAAAATATAACTGAAAATTGGAGGTCTAGTTATTGTCCGATTGCTGGAAAATTAACAACTGCGTTTCTTTTGTTAATCTTTTGTTTGTTTGCTTTTGACTCGTAATTGCCGTCGCTCATTGGTTTGCTTCTCACTTCTCATATATTTATTTCAGGCCAACGCCTCTGGAAAAAGAAACTTATTTTGGTCTGGCTGCCAAGAGTCATCGTTCATGATGACGATGAGATATAATTATTTGTATCTATCAATTTAATATATTTAAACACTATTTTATCTTAAAATTGTTCATTTGTTTGTTTTAATATTTGTTTTAGTGTAATGCGATACTTCACCTGAGGCAAATTTGTAAATATAGTTTGGTCATTTGCTAGCACACTGCACACGGCTAGTGAAAGAAGGCCCATTCCCGACTGTTTATTCTATATTTGGACAGGTAGGGCCATATGGTGTGGCTGGCTAGCCCCTGGCTTGGCTGTCCCAAGCACAAATTTTAATCACAAGAGGTTGTAATGTGCTGAGATTAATTAATTAATTGGTCACTTTATCTTGTTAAACACCATGTTTTCTTTCTCTTGGTCTGATCCCGGCAATTTTCCAACTAGAAATAAGAAATTTCACATAAATCACCGGCTTTTCCACTTGGAACCATGCACGGTTATTGTAGAGAGAGATGTACGACTGTTTTGGTTCATAATTTGTTTATATATGCTTGTTAGTCTCGCATGTAGACACGTATTAAGCAGGCAAATAACGATTCCCAGCCGAGAAGTGGACGTCTCCTAAATCTCAATACCCATATAGCTAAATTAAAAAAGAAACATGTTATATACCCCCTACTGAATAGCTGAAATTTCGTCACTTTGGAGGCGGAGGGTGTCAATGATTTCCTCCTGAGTGAAGTCTGGAGAGAGATGAACAGTTGAAGAAGAGTGGGCAAGGGTAGAGAGAGACGATGAACTGGAAGACGAAACTGAGATGAGTTCTTTGTGGCAGCGGCATGCATACGTAGAAGAAACGATTTTGGAGGCTTCAGAGGGAAGGAAAGGGGAAGTGGGTTATGAGAAAGAGACGACATTTAAGCAATTCAACAAACACTCGACGTACGATATCACTTGGACCATCTACAATATACAGGGAAGAGCAGAGGGAGAAGGGATGAGAGAGCAAGGCTTGAACTGGATGTGGTGAAGACCAATGATGCATTCATAAATCATAAGAATCATAACCAATACAGAAGAAGAAGAAAGAATTGAGATTTCGAGCACAAATGTGTCACATGGAGAAGAAAACCAAACGCAGTCGTTTTAGCTTAGTTCAGTTTGTTAGCTGTTTGTTAGCCTTGGGATCTGCTAAGACGTGTCCAGGAAGTATTGGAGTAGCCACGCTGTCATAACAGACTAGTTAGTATAGGAGTTATAAATTCAGTATCAGTGTAATAGCAGCGGCATGGAAAAAATTATATGAAATTTCAATTCCTTTCAATTCTGTTATTTCCTTTCTGTTTGTTAATTTCTTGCTTGCTATTTCCTTCTTTGTAACAATTGGTATCAGAGCATCACTGGGCCATTAATGGCGGAAACCACCCCCAAACCAAGCCTTCAGAAACATGGAAAGGATCCCAAAACTTGGGAGGAAAGGATGGATCAGTTACGGGAGTCGATGGCCAGGAATTTTGAGAAGATGGAAAATATAGGAATACAGATCAACCAACTCAGTCAGAAGACGCAAACCACTGGAGAAGAGGTAGTTCAGAAGATTCTAGAGGCAATTGAATCCTTCAGTCGATCGGCGAGAGAAAAATCAACATCCACTGAGGTACCCATACTTTCTACTACCTCCTTAGATTCACTTCAACCTACATCTCCACTGCCATCATCACTACCGCCACTACAGTTGGGTACAACCACCAGTATGGCTTCCACCATCAGTACACCTACTTCAGCCATGAACCCTGTCAATAAGTCCTGTGTGAATTCCCAAATTATGCTCAATCCTTACCCTACGCCATATGCACAATCTCCCACAGCCTTGTTACCAGACTCAATGAATATACCTATCAAAATATCTGTTCCAGGCTCAGTTACTACCAGACCTCCCTCCCAAACTGTTCCTATGGTAGCTTGGCCCCCTTACACAGATCCAGCTAACACTACAGGTACTATAGTACACATTCCACCACCATACACTCCTACATATTCCTGCTCCGGTACCCAAAATATTCCTAATAACATTAGTCCTTACTGTTACTCCAATCAAGCTCCACCAATTCATGCTCCCAATTACCCTCAGATAAATGGCAACACCCAATTTGCTCCCACAGGACCTACATATGCCTATCACAGCAACGCACAGTCTCCTTCCCACTTGCCCTTATATAACTGCCACCACTCTACACCACCATTACCAGAACCACCACCTATAGTTTTTGCAAAACCCTTCCTGAACACTTACCACCAATTCAGTGCTGGCTCCACACCAAATTCACATACTCCACTTATAAACCCTCAATCTGATGCTGTAATGAGACCCATGACCATGCCTATAGCTGTTTCAAATATTCCAAAATTTTCATCCCAGACTGCTTCGATGGGAAAATGGACTCCCTACACAGATCCAATCAGTACGGTAGGAACTCTTATTCAAACTCCCCCTCCACCTACCTCCTCCCCACAAGTGTGTTTCAGTCAACAAAACCATCCTAATTACAGTAACACTTGCAACCACACATCTCAATATATACCCATTCATGCTACTTGTTATGATCATATGAATTACACAACCCCCCTATATAATTCCTGTTATGGTACACAACATTTTCCTTCAGGAGCTTTCTATACCTTCCGTGGCATATCACAACCTTCCCAATTTGAAGATCCAAGCTCAACTGTCACTCACGTTTGCACCAAGTCAATTCGTGATAAGGAATTTCCTGTTGCCAACAAGGCGTTTGACAAAATTCCTGAACGAAGAGGATACACGGCTGCACTCAACCCAGATCCACCTGATGACTATGGTCCGATTATCCAGTGTGGTATAACGGAGCTCAAATTGGATCCCATGAAGGTGACAACTATTGATGGTACCAGGAACTATGAAGAGGGGAAAACGCAACAATTGTCAAATGAAAAATATTATCAAAGGCAATTAGATGAAACCCTTGAAGTTATCGAAGATGTCCCACAACAAGATGATGATACTATTGTCTTTGAGGATGGAGATAATAGAGGTTTTCAGACTGAAATTGAAGGTCATGATCATCTTCTAACAGCTAATGCAGTTAAAGGAGATGAAGAGTTAGAGCTTCTAGCTTTTGAGTTTCCTGATAGTGATGATTCCAGTGCCCCTTATTTCCACTTCACCAAGAAGGCTTTGTCATCTCTAGTTCCGATGTTGCGGGAAACTTTACTCGAGCGGGATAAGGTTCAGTATCAGGATAATGGGATTTGGAATCTTGTCATGGCTGGGGGCACATGTCGGGGTCTTGTGGCTAGAACTGTTGGGGATGCCCTTGTACCACTTGTGATGACTTTTATGGCAGTTAACATTTTGAAGTCTGATTGGCGGTCTCGTGAAGAAGTTACATATGCATTCAGCTCAATCCTTGAAGGCCCAAGCATTGAGAAGTTCTTCCTTATGGTCAATACAGGATTAGAGTTTTTGCTTAATGCCGTAAAGGATGGAAACAACCATGTGAAGGACACAACTGCTTGGACTCTTAATCATATTTTTGAGTTGATGCACACGTCCTCTACCAGATTTTCTATGATTTCTCCGGCCAACCTACAACGAATTGTGGAGGTTTTATTGGAGAGCATAAATGGTGCACCCCATGTATCTAAGAAGGTGTGTGGGACTATCTATTACCTTGCACAGGGGTACGTGGATGTTGAAAGTTCTCAAATCATTGCACAACTTCTTCCTGCTATCACGATGAAACCGGCAAAGACAGCCGAGCTCCAAATTGGGTCATCAGATGATAGGGAAAAGCAAGGAGATTTGCAGGAAATTTTTTGGGGTGACTTCCAGGTTATTATTCAGAAACTTAGTAGTGCTAATGAGATGAAACCCATTATACTCCAGGCTGCTGACCAGATTATGATGTTGTTCTTTATGGTTTTCGATTGTCGTAACTCTACAGTATATGGAAAAACAAAGCTTGCTATTGGTGCTCTGGCTGAGACCTCCCTGTTTGAACTTAAAGCTCCAGGAGCTGCTCTTGGACCAAAAGCAATTTTGGAGATCTGCCATTACAATTCAATATTTTGTGAACCAGTAGAAAAGAAAATTTTAAGTCATTCCTTCACAACTGGATTAGCTCAGAAGGATGGGCACAGGAACCAACCATTAAGTGTATACAACATGATGAAGTATGCAGCCACAGCCCATGGAGATGCTGAGATGTTCATGAAGTTTGAGGAAATAAGGGACCATGCTGTTGGTGTTGTTATTATTCGAAAAGCCAGTGGAATAATTTCTAATGTTGGAATCTGTGGAACTATTGTGAAGGATGAACTTGACCTTGGATATCGCACAACACCCTTGGTGTTCGACCCGGGGGGATTTTGGAAGTTTGCAGAATTTTGCAAACCATGGGAAACATCTTGTGTCATTTCAAAACAAGAGAGTTTACATCAAAATAAACCTTGAGGACAAGGTTTTTTTTAAGGAATGGGGAATGTCACATGGAGAAGAAAACCAAACGCAGTCGTTTTAGCTTAGTTCAGTTTGTTAGCTGTTTGTTAGCCTTGGGATCTGCTAAGACGTGTCCAGGAAGTATTGGAGTAGCCACGCTGTCATAACAGACTAGTTAGTATAGGAGTTATAAATTCAGTATCAGTGTAATAGCAGCGGCATGGAAAAAATTATATGAAATTTCAATTCCTTTCAATTCTGTTATTTCCTTTCTGTTTGTTAATTTCTTGCTTGCTATTTCCTTCTTTGTAACAAAATGGATAAGGAACGTTAATAGAATAGTACTTTCTGTTCAATGATAAGTAACGTTAATAGAATAGTACTTTCTGTACAATAAAGAAGGATATTTATCGTCTTCGTTACTTTCGTAGGCTGTTTGAAATAAAAATGAGAAAATTAATTAAACAAATGACAGAGTGCATGTATACGTTACTACCTAATTTTAAAATTAAAGATAATTCTAATTTTCTAATCATTTTGCTAAATTTAAATTTAAAA
The DNA here is from genome assembly GCA_947179155.2 of Hedera helix. Lineage (NCBI taxonomy): Eukaryota > Viridiplantae > Streptophyta > Magnoliopsida > Apiales > Araliaceae > Hedera > Hedera helix. Next base: position 46,749,892 of record OX359268.1, on the reverse strand, counting down.
ATCGGTGTGAATTTATTTAACTTAATTAAAAATAATTATATTTTTTGTAAATTAAGACACAAAAAAATGAATGAAGGTTAATTTAATTGAAAATAATCCAAGTTTGACAGCAGGGTGTGTCCTTAAAAGCGGAAAAAAAACGACTAACATATTCTTTGTGTCGAAGTTTAAGATGTATGACGACAGTATGTACCGTCATCATAGACGACGATGAGACATACCGTCGCCATACACCTTAAAAACCGTTGTCATAAACCTTGACACATTAAAACAGATTATTTTGATTACAGAGGATCTCGTACCAGAATTATATACCATTATTTATTTTTATTTTTATTTGTTTTTAATTTACCATGATGCTCATAATTCTCATTATATCATTGCGACCATTATACTTCTCACCAAACGGCCACATCACTGCCACCATTCGACTCTCACCAAACGGCCTCATATTCATTTAGGCAATTTACCTTGTTACGACCCTCGAATTCTTTCTTCACTTTCCTTGGTTCGTTATAATAGTTCATAGTGAACCCATTATTGAAAAAGTAACATCTCTCATCCTGTAACATTAACATCTAGACCACAAGAAAATGTGGCTTCTTGCTGAAGATGAAACCTAAAAACGATATATAAGGGAAGATGAAAATTTTGTGCAGATCTGGGTCTATGAACAGCCTGGTAGCAATACAAACTGTACATCAAGTTCTGAAAGCAATAGAAGCTTGTTCACATTCTTATTTCCACACAGAAAATCTCATGAATCCAGAATCAGGCCTACAAAGCCCAAGGATTGACATGAATTCAACTAGCGAGCCTGTATTTTATGTGAGCTGACCAAAAGGCTACTAATCCAACCGACTATCCCTCACAAAGCAAGTACAATGCCATCTAGGGGGTTTATAAGACAAATCAAAGGAAGAAGAGCAGAAAATTTTGCTATTTTCTCAACAGCTGAAAACAAAAATACTTTATATGAAACAAACAACTTAGTCAACATTGTGGAAGGCAAACAGGGCTGCCATATTCAAAGCTCTTAAGAACATAACAGGGGTTAATTTCCATATAAAATTTTGAAAACAAACTAGCGGTTATCTATCCCCCACAAACCGTTACATATTAGCTTGTAGACATCAGACTACAAGTTGGACACTCGATCATACTCCAGAAACAACAAATAACATGATATGCTGAGAAAACACAAATGTCATAGACAAGAAATAGAATATTGTATAGTAATTCTTGGCGGCCATTATCATATCTAAGCCAAGTACCCCATCCCACAAACTATAAACATTTCACTCAGGTAATGAAGATTGCATTGAGGAACTCTCCCTGGCAAGGTGTGACCTAGGAAATCCATGTTTAGTTGGCACGACTTCTAATAACATCAAGATCCATCTCAGTTGGATCGGTTGCTTGCAACTCCACCTGAATTCCATCAAGCTCCCTCTTGAACCTGTCCTTGGAGCTCGCATAAATCATCTTGCTTCTGACACGCGCTGTATCAGGAGACCTTACATAGCACAATAAATTTTAAAAAATAATTAAACTATGATTGGAATAAATGTTAAAAAATAATTAAACTATCATTGGAAAAGAAAAACTACGTGGTGGTCAGCTTTTAATGAGTTTGAAAGTTTGAATTTACCACGCAATAAAGAAAATTTTGCTTTTCTGACAATTCTCTGCAGTCACAAAATCAAAATCGTAGACAGCATAGCGACACTCGTCAGCAGGAAGACTCGCAGCAAAGTCGTCATAACTTTCAGTTGGCTCACCAACCTTTTCGACAATAACTTCCTTTTGCTTCTCCTCAATCTTGAAAACTACAAAACGATAGGTTCTTTTCGCCTTCAGTTCCAGAAACCTTAACTTGCAGTCGTCATGCACAGCCATCCCAGAAGCTGCGTTGGCCTGTGAATTGGATGCCAGCCTTAAACTTATAACTCAAATTTTTGTTTCTAAGATGATCGAATGACTCATAGTTTTATCCTATCCTAATCTCATTAAAATAGTACTTAGTGAAAATACACCAAAGAAAAACAACTTAAAATAAGCAACTCCCGAAACCAACTAAACCTAGATAGACAATGTAAAGAAATTCTATCATACCCTCGTCAACTGAACACACAAATGCAATAAAATATAATCCTGAAATACATCCAAGGTTTGTAAATAAATGTCCAATTATTCTTCAGTTGTAAGGTAAGTGGGCTACAATGAAAAGTTACTGTTATATGAAATTATATGATGGACATGTTACCAACACACATGCAGCCCAGGAATTTCAATTGCAATCACAATTAGAGGTGGAAATATAAAACTGGATTTGGGCACCATAAAGTTGGTGACAACCATATTTAGCAGCAACAAGCAAATTTTCTAAAAGGCACTAGGCAGGAGGCCTACGAGGGTCTAGGAAGGATTTTTTATTTTAAATTAATTTTAATATTTTATCTTATATTTATCCAAACAAAAAAATAATATAAAGCAAAACAATCTATAATAAAGATAATAAAAACAACATTTGCTTAAAGTTCAAACACATATCCAATTGTCAATGTCAAAATTCGAACACAAATATGCAATTGTTCAAAGTTCAAATACAAATAAATAATAAAAAAATGCAAACTAATAGTCTTCATCTTCATATCCCTTTATATCTCTAATTCTTCTTTTCTATATGCCTCCAGGATAATGTCTCGTCGAACTCATACTCCTTATCTCTATCTTCTTCCGTGTCATCATCAAACAAAAAATATTTTTCATGGAGTTCTTTTACTCTAACATTTATACTACTTATCTGCTCTATATGTTTTACCAACTGCCTCCCAGGTAAAACTCAAACAGCCATCAACTTCATCATCCACTTTCACGACATCGTTTTGTAGCTTAGTTATTAAAATATAAAAAAAACAATTGCAGCCCTATTTTCTCTACTTAGGCCCCGCCTAATTTCTCCGTCTTGCCCACCTAGTCCCGTCTAATTTCCTGGAGAGATTTTTTTTTCACCTTGAGCCTAGCGTCTAGGTGGGGATTAGTCAAATCTAAGCGGAGATTTTTAGAATAATGGTAACAAGATATTAAGGAGGCAATCCTCCATTTTGATTGATGAGACATTGCTCAAGAAAATTGATAAAATATATTATGAGGACACGTCTTCTTATCATAGTGGAGCATCATGCTTCAAGTAGACCTGATAGCTTGTAGTCTTATTAAACATCTAATAACCCATTTATGTATGAAACATATTCTACATAATAAAAACTCAAAAAGGGATTTAGATCTTTCTTCTTGAATATTCCTCCTTTTCAAATCACCCAAGCAATGGACAAGAATATTAACATAAACCAAAACATATGAAATCAACAAATATTTTCATTAGGATGACCACAAGAATAAAAAGCATTTACTCCCTCCGTCAGCAAATAAGAGTCCTAATTTTTATTTTTTTGTTGACTTTATTTTACAATGCTAACGTTTGTTGGACAATCGGGCATAATTTTTTTAGATGATAGCTTTCAATATTAAACTGCAAAGAGAAAATTTTATTATAACGAAAAAAACAATGTATAGGGTATTGGGTGTGTCAATTGTCAAATGGCAAGCTTTAGTATTAGGAAGGATAAAAATAAACAAAAAGAAATTGGTCTTTAATATAAAAAACAGCCGTGAAATCAATAGATCCCTCGCATTCAGCTCACAGAGTAAAAGTCACAGCTTAAACGAAACTTGGTTTCAACAAATTATAAACTAAAGTTCCAGGAATCAGAGATTTCAAATCAAATCAAAAGTAAATCAGATCTGAGAACATGACAATAGGAAGAAATAAGCAGCTGATCAGTGGGGTCACCCAAAAATTTATGCAAAGCCCTCGAATATGGACACAAATTAGGTTCGATGGTTGGATCGATCATATATCAACAACACAAAAATCACATAAAATAAAATGGAAAAAAAGCAGCTAGTTAATTCAAAGTCCTAGAACAGCCAAAAAAAGAGTGACGAAAAAATTAAAGGAATTGAGGACTCACCATTTTGATGTGCTTCGATTGGAGTAAATAGCGATCAACAGAGATTTTAGGAGGAGAAAATTTAGAGAGAGAAACTGTCGGATATCAACGGCTCTGCAAATGAAAATATAGTCTCCTTTTATTAGGTGGCTAAAGGCTTTCTTTTCGTTGAGAGAATTTTATAAGATAATTTTACGCACGTTATAATTAAATTTAAATTTAAATATTATATATTTTTTAATTATTAAAAAATAAATTTTAATATAAATTTTTGTTTTAAATTTTATTTTTTAATAATTAAAATTAAAATATTATAATTAATATTGTGTATTTATATTTATTCAATTTTATAATAAGGAAAAGTACCTGTGTAGCGTGTGAGTGAGAATTCTTGTTTGTGGGCCAGGGGCACGTCGCCACGTCTTGTGATAAACGTTGTGGGAACAACATGGATGTTTTCGGCTTCAATCAAGTCGGCTAATGGATTTTAATACAGGCTTAAGTAGGCCGAAATAAGAGGCTTGGCTGAGTGGCTCGATTGATGACCAACGGTTTTAATAATACTTCCGAGACTACTAATTGTAATTTAAAAAAAGATAATATTAGTGATTTTTAAATTTAAAAATTATGTTAAATAATGTATTATTATTATATTAATTGAATAAATTTTATATAATATTATATTATAAAATATTTAATATCGTGTTATTTGAAACAAAAAAAATTAAAATCCTTATCATTTTTCTTTTAAAAAATTATAATAAAAATGAATATTATTATATTCATTTAGAGAGAATGTTACTCCTTTTATTATCTTTGTTCCACATAAAGAGTTTAGTTTTTCAAAAGTAATATATGTCCATAAATTTGTTATAATATTTTTCTTATCGTATCTTTATTATTAAATTGTAACTTAATATAATTAGTACCAATATAAGATTAAAAAACATGTTTAATAATATAAATAGAATTCTTGAATATGAAGTGTGTGTGTGTATTTTTACATTTTTTTTCTTTAATTTACTCTATTCATACTACATTATTATTCAAAACTTTGTTTAAAAAGGTAGAGCACGAATTTTAATATGAATTAAAAATATATTTAAATTAATATAATATTTAAATATATATACATATATATATATATATATGTTTTAACATCTTAAAATTTATGTTGCACGTTTTTTGCAATAATGTGAAATTTGTTTAGTTGTGGATGGTTGAGAGATGACATTTTGTTGATGGGGAAAAGTGACAAAACTGGATTTGGTCCACACCTCTTTAGTTTGGGATGAGAATGTCATGGCCCTTGGCCTGGCGTTGCCTGCCTGGCTCCATCAAACAAAGATTCTCTCTCTCCCTCTGCGTCAAACTTAAGCTATCCTCTCCCTCTCTCCTTTCGATATGACTGTCGGTGATATCGCCCCGTCTCAAATCCTAAGATGCGTGTTTGTTTTGATTTATTTTTCTTACTTGTAGACATTTTTGTTCATTTGATTTTTTGAGATGTTTAATAAATTTCAGTATATTTATTTCATAAATTTAAAAAATGCTTAATTTAATTCTGCTTGTAAGTTTACTCAATAAAGTGTTAATATGTATAGGATATAAATATCTAAATTTATTTTTCTATGTTAATGTTAGGGCAATTATTATTAAAAAATAAATAAAAAAGTTTAATAAACTCATTTTCCAATCCTTAACTTTTGTGTGGTTTTTGCCCATGAAAGTTTTTAAAGAAAATTGAATTATAAATAACCCAAAATTATAAGGAAATAATATATCTAGTTGTGGTTGTTACAATGGCTGAAAACAACATAATTTTTGGTATTTTATTATTGGTACATTTAATGATTAATAAGTTTATTAATGTGAATTTTGATATTTACCTTTTTATTATTTCAAATTAGGTCATTTGGGAACCTTTTTCTTATTTTTGTTTTTTTTTTTTTTTTTTTTAACAAAAGTGAAAATAATTATTACTCAAATAAAACCTCAACTCAGAATACATGGATCAAGGAAATCCACTGTGCAACATACCTGATCACGCTTGAAAATAGATTACCATGCTTACAGTGAAACACGTTATCTGACTTTGATTTACAATCTATTGTAATTGCCAATTAATTATATTAATCACAATTATACTCTTCCTAATTATTACCGATGGCAGTTCGTTATACCTTAAAAAGTTTCCAACTAGACGGACGAACTTCAAATCTTCAGCAATGTTCAGGATAATTATTTGCTTATCACTTTTAGTCACTTGTAGTAAAATAAGTCGTCAATTTATCATCTATGGTTTTAAAAAGTTGCATACTCTCGCTTGTATCCTAATACCGTTACTTGTAATAATGAAATGACACTAATATCCTTAACTTTTTATTAAATTTAATTAAATATACTCCTTATTTATCAATAATACAGTTTTTAGTCAAGAGTCAAAACACAACCTTAAATTCACATAATTTAATATGTTTAAATAATTATGTTAATTTTTAGGAGTAGAAGCCTTCTCACATAATTTAATATATTCAAATGATTAATTTTATCTACAAATTATAATGAAAGAGTAATTTTAAAATCAACTAAATTGTGATAAACTCTCAAAATTTAAGAACAAAAAAAAAAAATCAACCCGATAATTGTTGTAAAACAATAACTTATGTTTTTAAACTAAAAATCTATAATAATAATAATAATGACGATGATAAATCAAACCTCTATCTAGTAGTAACTAAAGAATTAAAAATTGTGAATTGAAAATCTATAAATTCGATTTTTCTTAAAAATGAAGACTTCAATTTTATACATGATACGAAACCATATAAGTTATAATTATAAAGTGGAAGTCCATAAAAAATAAACAGTAAAACAAAAAACTAAATTTATAGCCAGTAACTATTGTAAAATAATAGATTATAATTATAACATTCAAATTTATAATTTGGTTATTTACATGAGAATATTTAATTAGTTTAAAACTTTTAATAGAACTAACCGAACTATATATATATATATATATATATATATATATATATAAAAAAATTTTTGAAAACGAATAACATTTTATTAGATCGGTGGAATTGTTGATAAACACTATTGATGAAAATTTGAATTTGCCACATATACATTTTCATAAACTTGATATTTTTAATCAATAGTTATTGATATTTTATGACCCGGCATTATTAATTAAATATTAAAAGTAATAATATTATTTTTTTGGCATATTTTAAATTAGTAATAATACAGAGCATTACATGGGGAATTTAACTAGTATTTATATATAATTTTGGACAATTTTTTTAAAGATTATGTAGTAACTTTGTTATCTTGGTATAATAATTTATTTTAATTGTATTTATAAGTATCACATTTTTTAAAATAATTAAAATATTTTACTCTCAATAGACAATAAAAAATGAATTTCTTTTACCTTAATAAATTTTACAAGCAAATTTGGTCCAACCGAATTTTATAAAATTGATTTTGGTACAAAGTTGCTAAAATAGGAGAATATAAAAGCAAAACATCAAAAATTGCTCATGGTCATGTGAAACATAATCATTAGAGACACTATTTACTTACTTTTTGACGAATGGATATCAAATCTCTACTAAGTTGAACGGAATTGAATTGACGTATAATTTTTTTTATATCACAAATAATAAATTAATAATTTATTTACTATAAATAACTAAGTGCAAAAACGTATAAAACACAAATAATAAATTATAAAAAATGATGTTTATATTGAGATTTTTGATATTTTTAGATGTAAATTATTGTTATACACCTATAACAACAGTCAAAATTGTCGTTATATATTTATAACAATATTTTTCTTGTAAAAATATTAAAAAATTCAATAAAAACATCAATTTCCTAAATTATATATTACCCTCTATCCATTGATAATTTTAACATCAAAAAGAGTGATTCGGTGTTAATTTTTTCTGTTGCTGAAGTAGTTGTTCAAATAATCAAATTAATTCTGTTCAAATTTTAAAATATTTTTTTATTTTTTAAGGTGTAAAGTCCCTACACAGAACTTTATGGTTCTCGCGAAGGTCGATCTGTAAAGTAAACTCTTTTTCCTTTTTATTATTTTAAGCAAAAAAGGAAATAGTATATTAGTAGCCTTGAGGCAAGATATGTAAATAAGAAAACAAAGCAAAATATCCATGCATTATTTTATAGGGAGAAGTGGATAATATATCTACTGATTTATCAAAAACAAAAATGGATAATATATCTACTGGAATATGTATAAAATTAACTTTGACCGCTTATGCACGGATACATCCATTTGTATTTTATTTTTATCCGTTCATAAAAGCAAAGCAACAACAATAACCCTTCCCTTCATTCATTCCCCGTCCACTGCTTTCTTGCTTTTGGGATCATGAAACATTTCCTCCGATGAGTTCTTCGCCGGTGGCAAACCGGCACCTTGTTTCGGCAGTGGCTGAACCTGACTCGACGGCGGAGCAACCTTGTCCCAGCCGCTATTTTCCGGCGGAGGAGCTGCAAGGTCATCCGGGAGCAGGAACACGCTTTGTGAGGGCCTCCTTCGGTGACGACTTGCTTTTTGGGACATTTCCCCTGTTTCAAGCCAAACGAAAGTAAAAAAAAAAGCGGAGAGATAAGGGAAAAGGTACAGTGAATGACTGAAAATAAAAGGAAAGAAATGGATATAGAGGAGAGGGGTTGAGTCTGTTTATATAGGCAGGTAGACCAAAGGATTATGCATTAATTGCATTGGGGATTCCTTGGTGGAAAAAAAGCTTTGCAGATTATGCATTGAATCCAGAATACTCAACTGGATTTTGTCTATGTCGGTATGACTATCTTACCCTTGAATATTTTGGAAAAAAATAAAAAAATAAATTTATAATGAAAATAATAAAAAATTCTCGTGTTATTACTGAATTTATAAAAAGTAAAAATAAATTTCATATTTAAATTATTAAATTGTCCTTGTCCTTGTATTAATTTTATTATATTTATAATTTAGAAAGTATAATAAAAATTATAAAAGATCTTATATTATTCAGTTAAATTTTTTAACAAGAAACTGATTAATTTTTTTGCTCGTTATTTTTTTTTTATTAAAAAAATATATAATAAAAAAATTATATAAAAACTTAAAATTTTCTCCCATTTTAAAACTCGCTAACAGAGTAACACAACAATCGAAGAGGAAATAATAAACGGAAATAATATTTTTACAATTTTTTTTTTGATATTTTTACATTAAACTGTCGTTATAAATTTATAATGACAGTTAAAATCCTCATTATAAATTTATAACAATATTTTTTATATAAAAATATCAAAAAAACTTATAAAAATATAAATTTTCTAATACAATAATTATCTTATTCGTATCTGTATGCAACCCCGCTTACTTGGTACAATTGATTTTCACTTTTTACACAAACCTATATCATTATGATTGGGAAAGGAGGGGGGACCGTTGGAGCGGGATAATTTGTAATGCCTATAAATTATAGATAAGAAATTCAATCCTTTTATATTAATAAATATATATAAAGACAATAATAAATGCATTGATTATGTATAATAAATTTAAAGATATAATAATAAATATATCCAAATTATAAATTTTAATCTCTTATAATATATTTTATAGACAATTGATATTACTAGAATAAAAATTATATTGTCAAAATATCAAGTGTCGCCTAAAGTATTAAATATCATTAAAATATAATATTTAAAAGTATCATTAAATATTTATTTGCTCTGATAATAAATTTTTTACCCAAACAATAAACTCTTATTTTATATTATTTATATTATCTAGAGAGAGTAAAAAAAATAACGGTTTATCTTTAAGTTGTGTCACTGTTAGCTTATCAGCTTATCATAATAAAAGTTACTTATAAAATATAAATGTATATTTTCTCTATTTTTTCTTTTAACTTTTTTTCTCTCTATCACCCATAATTTTTTTAACTGCACACATGTGATGCGTATCGAGAACACTAGTATAATTAAATACACAAATTTAATTCCAATTTAAACTCGGTTCCGATCTATTCCTATTAAATGACGTCCTCCTAAACTAGCTATAGTTAAATTAAAATTCATTAAAATTTGAAACTTTAACGTTTCAGATGGTATACTCAACTATTGTTGGTTCCGCTCTTAATTTAATTGTTAAATTGTGTCCTATTAATTTAATGTCTTGACGTGCTTTCACTTATTTTTTTAATTGAAAATATAAATCAAGTATAAGTGTTTGTTATTTATGTTTAAATATTTTTTTTTCGCTGGCTGCTACGAGTATTAAGATTTGTCTTTTCTTTTTTCTTAAGAGTGATAAAATTATGTCTAATACTTTTTTTATTTCAAGATAAAAATTCTTTATTAATTTTTATGATCAAATTGATTATTTTTAAAATTAACAATTAAACATATATATTTAGATTTTAAAAAAATATTAAAATTAGTAATGTATAATGTTTATAGACTTTTTACATATATATAAAAGAATAATAAAATATATTAATTTGATCATAAAAATCAATATAGAACTTTTATCTTGAGACAAAAAGAATATGTTTAAAAAAATTATAACTTTCAATAAAAAATAATTAATTAAAAAAATATGATTGTATTTTTCAACGCAATAAATACTTGTAATTGTATGGCATTTATGTGGTCTAGTATTTACGTTTAGACTTTAGTTACCCAAGTCAAAATTCAACAATAAAAAATTTAAAAGTCAAATACACACAAAAATATTTTTAGGAGGTATGTCAATCATCATAAGACGAGGGGATAATTGTGCACACAATTTTTGGCCATTTTTCAAAAAGAGTCGTGCTATATATGTCAATATTAAGTATTAATATATATATATATATATATATATATATATATATATATATATATATATATATATATATATATATATATATATATATAAAAGATAATTAAAAATTAAAAATAATATAATTTTAATTTATTATATTTTATCACTTAAATTTTATATTAATCGTAATTTAAATTCGTCATAAATTTTGTTCACATATAAATTATTTATCTTTTAAAAATTTGATAGTCAACCATTTTGAAGGTAGTAAAATGTTACTATAATTATTCTCAACGGGTCTCGTTGTATTTTACGTTTTTTTTCTCTAACTGTATTCTACTTAATAAAAAAATTATTTATTAAATTTGAAAACATCACGGATATGTATTTTATTCAAATTTTAATACACGGTGTTGTTTTATACTTTTATAAATGAAAATAGGAAAACAAAAAGATTAAGAGACGGGACATTTTTGTTTTCAATTGAAGTTGATACATTTACCTATAGGTGCAATTAAATGGCCAGATTTATTTATAGTAATTGAAACTTGAAAGAATAAATACCCATCACAAACTCACTCGGTTTTGTGCTGATTGGGGGGGGGGGGGGGGGGCAGCGCAAGTTAGCTAACCTTCTTGAAATCTTAGACCGTCCATAATAAATCCATGACACAGGGTCATAGCCTTTGTTAACCTACAGGTCCTACACCCGACGTGGCACGACGCTATAAGTCGGTCTTGGGTGAGACCCACCCAACACGTGAATTTACCCCCTATTCTTTATTCTTCATCTTGTTCCTTCGTTCCAAAGCTCGTCCCAGCTATTTTATTCCTCTCTTAGAAATCTATACCGCGAATCAAAATTTCAGTTTCGTTCGTTGCCGCTCTCCGTGTTCATATTCCTTCCATTTAAATGACGTAGATGAGAAAAACCTAACCCTAATTTTGTTTTCCTCGCTGGCTACCTTTCAATATCAGATCTATTTATATGTATAAAGTTTTACAGGTGGTTTGTGTTGATACTCCAGATTTCTGTACGCGTCTCTTCAGATTCAGAAGTTATCGGATTCGATTGGCGTAGTGTTTTCAGTTTTGGAGGTTGGTTGAATTGAATTTTGATTGTTTTATTAGTTTCGAATGATAGTTTGAAGGGTGGTTCGTCGGTTGTGATATCTTTCACTACTTTTTATTTTTTATATGATTCAGTTTGGTGGTGAATTTGGTTATAATTAGGGTTTTTCTTACGATAAATTACGCAAAGGGTGTGTTATGTTCTTTGTTGTGAAAATTGATAAATAAATTCAGATGTTACTTTGATCTATAATTTAGCAGTTGCAATAGGGTGAATTTCAATATCAATGAATGAGGTTTGAGTTTATGCGTCAAATTTATACTTTAAATACTGCTATATGGTGTAAAAGGATATATAGTAAATTGTACGGAATTTGTGAAGGAGGTGTGTTATAATGGGAGAAGAGGAAGTTTCTGTGACAGTGTTGAATAGTGTCGACCTGGAAAATGGTAATGGTTCAAGGATTGAATCAAAGCGTGAACATCAGTGGTTAGTCAAAGATACTGAGTCAGAGCCATACCCAAAAAAGCAGGCCAAGGAAGCTTTGAAAGACCTTATTGAGTTGGAGGAGCCTTGTACTCAGAAGCAACAACCAAAGGAAGGCTCAAATGATGACATATGCTCAGAAGTTTCAAATCCGAATTTCTCTCCCAAAGAGAATGCTTCGAGTTTTCAGACTGTTGGTAGTCAACAAATAGAATTTGTGAGCGATGTACAAGGTGAAACAGCATCAACTTGTTCTGCAAATTCTAGTATGGAGAAGGAGAGCTTGAGCGAAGAAGAACACGGTCAGAATGTGCTTGTTGACACAGTTCATAGGTCACACTTTGTACTTGAAAATCCAAATCATGCCAGCATCACGGGTATAAGGAAAATTACTTTTAAGTTCAGCAAACCAAAGGAGGACTACAATAATCAATTTACTGCTGCATCAACTACTCAGCCTGTGATTAGTGGTTTTGATGATGGCTTTAGCAAATTGTTGCATTTGAATCCTTTCACAGAAATGGATCTAAGAATGTCAAACAAGGTTTATGTGGATGGTTGCCCATCTAACGTCAAAAAACTCTTATCAACTGGGATTCTGGAAGGAGCTCGAGTGAAGTATGTCTCTACTTCTGGGAATGTAAGTTGCAGTTCTGTGCACTTCGTGGTGATCATCAGTCAATAGGTTTCTAGCCATGAAAAATTATTTAAGCTTGTATGTGTGTTTTTCCTTTTTCACTGATTTTTTAAGCTTATGTGCGTATTTTTCTTTTTTCAATGATTTTTAGAGAGAGCTTTCAGGAATTGTTAAAGATTCTGGATATTTGTGTGGGTGTTCAATTTGCATTTTTTCCAAAGTAAGTTGCCCATTTATTTATTTAATTGTTTATTTTAAATTTGCTAATCTAACTAAAGGGTGAAATTTTATAAGCAGGTTCTGAGTGCTCATGAGTTTGAGCTGCATGCTAGTGGAAAAACTAGACACCCTAATAATCATATATACTTGGAGAATGGAAATCCTATTTATAGTATAATTCAAGAACTAAGGACAGCTCCTTCCACCATGCTAGAGGAAGTTATAAGACGCGTGGCCGGTTCTTCTGTCAATGAAGAGCGCCTCCAGGCTTGGAAAGGTGATGCTGATGCCTAGAATTAAAAATTATCTGCTATTCTTTTTAGATACATCCATGGGGTACTATATGATCTTTTTGATGTGGTTTTCTCTATACGGCTCAATGGCTCATAATCACACATAAGCCGTGGAAATCTGTCGCCCTACTCACCACCCCTGGGCCACAAGGGTTGTGGATTACGGAGTTTGAGAGAGAGTAACTGAGTTGTAGAACTAGTTCTTTTTTCTCTTGCATGGACTTTGACATTTTTTTTGGGTACTATGCAGCATCTCTCCGTCAAAACAATGAAATGGCTAAAGCAGAAGAAAACTTTCACACCAAGCTTCTGGGCATGCATTATTCCAATATAAAGTAATCTTCTTTGTTCTTATTTTCTTTTTCTTTTTTCCCGTGTGGATGTTGAGGCGGGTGTTTTTTTAGTTTCCACTTTACTTTGAATGATTACATCTCCATTCTCCTCTCCTTCGTTGCACCTGTATTATTGATTTTTTATTATTTGGCATATCAGCACCATATTAGAAGAAAGAAAGCACGTGCCGTTTGGTGGAGGATCTGTAGTCTAAGATTATGAACCTTTGTGTAAATGTCTTTTTCTGAAATTCTTTAATTTTTCTTAGATTAATTTGTGAATATTTGTTATAATGCTGCCACTTTATATTATTTATGTTTTGTTTACAGAGATCATGTGCTCTTTGGTAAATTGGAAATCTGCAAATTATTAGCATATTACCTAACTGGATAATGCACTGTGACAGATATGGGGTAGTACTGGTTGGAAGATGTAGGGAGCACTGGATATAGTCTTTCATTAAATTTTTGCTGTATTTTTTTATGTCATGTATATTAATGTGATTTTTTTATTTCAGAGTTCCACACTAAGGGCTGGTTTCTAACTTTCTATTGCCAAATGCTGTAAAGATATATAAAGTGAAGTGAATGGGATTTTATAGTCTTGCTTTGATACCTTCCTTGCTCTTTTCAGTGCTTGTTGATTTTTATTGATTTGAGGAAAGATATAACTAAATCACTAAATCCTTGGCTATGTGAAGTATTTAAATTGTTGGCCTAACAATGGAAGTTTTTGTCAATAATCTACTTTGCGACTAAAAGCACTACACTTGAACTTTCTTTCAGCTACCACAGTCAAGTGTTTCAAAAGAGTAACAGCCCTTCATGTTCGTATGTTCATAGTATCCCTTTTGAACAGAAAACCTACACGGAGGCACCAGAAGAGTGGAAACACATTATTAATAAGTTTGTAACTTCTGAACTTCTTGTCTCTTATTTTGATCTTATCTTTGTCATATATATGCAATATGTAATGTGTATATGTGGAGGCGACCAGATGAATAAAAAATGAAGCAAGCATTAAGATCAAGTGGATGTTTTTTTATTTTTTTTAGCTGATTGCCCTTCTGTTTGCAGGCCAAGGTCCTACTTTTCTGGCTCAGTTTGGGAACCAAAAAGAAATGCTGAAGGTGGCACCAAGAAAAGGTGAGATATTTATTTATTTTATAATTTCCCCTTTTTATGAAATTCTATCTATGCATGCATGCTTCCTCATTAAAAAATGTTTAGTAATTTTTGAAAGTTCTTGTCGTAACCTGGAGATTTCATACTTAGCAACTCCTTATTTATTAATGACAGGGACAATGATTTACACCGGTTACTTTTTTTGCCAAAAGGACTCCAAGATGGGACCAAGTTAGCTTATTGTACCAAAGGAAAGGTTATTTTTGATTCATAATTATACCTTTGGGATGCTTTTTGATGGATTTGTTTTAATTGCCATATCTGTTTGATATGATTTTACAGGAAATACTTAAGGGCTACAAGCAGGGGAATGGTATAGTATGTAGTCATTGTGATACTGAGGTAACTCTATTTATGCTTGTATCGTTGACACTTTTCATGTTGCATTTGTTGTAAGGATCTCTCTTATGCATTTGTTGTCTCCATTCTTTTGCACAGATTAGTCCTTCACAGTTTGAAGCTCACGCTGGATGGGCTGCTAAACGTCAACCGTAAGCAAACAGTATAGATTAGATAGTAGTTAGATCTTATAAGCATCATACATGAATCTAATTGTTATCCAAATGTTTTGTTCTTTTACAGCTATCGTCATATTTGTACTACTGATGGGTGTACACTTCATGAAATTGCCCTGCTATTAGCAAGTGGTCAAAGTATTGCCCCCAGAAATAGTGATGATATGTGTGCAGTATGTGGAGATGGAGGGGAACTGATCATTTGCGATGGATGTCCTCGTGCATTTCATGCAGGTTGTTATCTTTCGCCAGATGTATTGTTTTTGTTATTTTCTTCATTCAATTCCCTCTGTTTCCACTTTTTATTTTATTTTATATAAAATGTCATATGTTTCTGAACTGTCATCACTATGATACATCAAGCCCCTAGTTGCATTTCACGGCTATGACTATGACCCTATGAGGTTGTGTAGTTCATAGTTTTGCTTGATAAGTATACTAAAAGATAAGTCTTGTTGTATAATTAATATTATGGTTAAAATTATTCTAAAACATTTTTAAATTAACTGTAGCCTAAACTATTAT
This sequence comes from Hedera helix, assembly GCA_947179155.2. Taxonomy (NCBI): domain Eukaryota; kingdom Viridiplantae; phylum Streptophyta; class Magnoliopsida; order Apiales; family Araliaceae; genus Hedera; species Hedera helix. Next base: position 46,733,765 of record OX359268.1, on the reverse strand, counting down.
GCACTTTATATTGAGAAATATGTTCAAAAATTGATTACCAGACCATTTTGTTGGTAAATATGTTAAAAAAAGTTGAACATGAAAACAGAAACAGAGATGATAATTGAGATTTGATTACTATTATTCGTCAAAACTGGGCCTGGTATTTTTTTTAGTACATGTTTCTATACTTACTAAAATACAAGCACCTTTAAGATTATAATTTGAATAGATTTTTAGCTATAAAAGTTTTTATAATATAATGTCAAAGTTGATGTTTATTGTTTGTTTCACTTATATATGTATTTATGTGAACTTGCAGTTTGTTTGGGATTAGAGTGTGTTCCTACTGGGGATTGGCACTGTTCACATTGTATAGAAAAATTTGGTCCTGGTGGAAAAGCTGCTGGAGAGTCTAGACCTATCATTTTACGACTAACTCGAGTTGTTAAAGTACCAGAATATGAAGCTGGTGGTTGTGTTGTTTGCAGGTTTGTTTCTGTAATTTTTGTCATTTAAATGGTTGCCTGTTGAAGTTTATCTTAATGTGGGGGCACTCTTTGAATTATTTACCTATTTCAAGGTCTAATTCAAGTAATAAATTGTGTGTTTTCAACCAGTTTGTTTGGGAGAATTGGTAAAGCTGTTTAATACTTATCTGGAGGTTTAACCAATTAATAGTAGTAGCACAATCAGGCCTGATTGGGTTTAATTTCATATCTCTCTCTCTCTCTCTCTCTCTCTCTCTCTCACACACACACACACACACACACACACATTTGTAGACGATTAGCATCAATTTTAGCTTTCTCATTTGTGCTGTGCAACTTGAAACTTTTAAGCTTTGTCACTCTTAAGATTGACAAGTATAACTGTCATTCTTCAAAAGTCAACTGATTTTTTCTTGTAAAAGGGGGCCATTTTTAAATAGAGTACATCATCCAACTACTAAAATGGGGTCCATGTGTAACTAAAGGACATTGTTGTCGATAAGAAGTGTATAGGACATTGTTGAATTAAAATGGGAATCATTGTGGAAGTAAAGCATCGATGGAAGCATGAATTAAGATGCTGTTGGTCAACACTATTTTGCCTGAAATATCAAAAGTGACACTTTTTGTGACATGGAGGGAGTATTAAATTATCAGAAGCTTTATATTATGTGTTCAGTTATAATAAAAACGTGAGTTTTGGAGAAAGATTTGAATTTAAAATTCTGTAGGTTCTTAACCTAACACGAAGCTTGCTCATGTTATGTGTGCCTCGATTTTTTGTGCCGGGATCCATTTTTTGGCCCGAAATAAAGAAATATGAGATTTTGTGGTGGTAGTGTAGGACTGAGGCCGATAGGCCGTAACTCCTATGATATGGACCTGTTATGTTATTGGGTCCACCTATATATATGTTATTGTAGTTAAGGTTTTGTGATTCTTTTCCTTCTCAGTTTTAGTCTTTTTTTCTGATAGAGATTTATAGCTTGTATTCACACTTTGATATAGTTTTTTCCATTTTGTTGATTTTTCTTTGTTTGCCATAGTTGATTTTAAGATTCATATTTCCACTTATGAAAAAGAAAGAACATTTTTCAGAAACAATTAAATTATCTATCTTGTATTAGCTAATCTGATTGATGTTTTCTATTTTTTTGTTGTTTGTTAGGGCTCACGATTTCAGTGTAGCTAAGTTTGATGAACGAACAGTTATGCTCTGTGATCAGGTATCGCCATATATTCTTTTTATTCTTCGTGCATACTTTTTGCGTTTTCTTTTCTATGGACCTAATCTTCTCATTCTTGTGTAGTGTGAGAAGGAGTATCATGTTGGTTGCTTGCGGGACAGTGGGTTATGCGATTTAAAAGTAGGCTATCAGAGTTCTTAAGTTATTTAACCATATAACTTTTGTGGAGGCAGTGAGGCACTCAGCTACTTATTGGTTTTTCTTGAGTTGGCACAGGAACTCCCGAAGGATAAATGGTTTTGTTGCAATGACTGCATCAGGATCCATTTGACTATGCAGAATTTAGTTTTGAACGGTGCAGAGGCCGTTCCAGTTTCAGTACTAGACGCAATAAACAAGAAGCATGTTGAAAAAGGATTAATTGATGGAGCTGCAAATGATATGCAATGGCGAATTTTAAGTGGGAAAAGTCGCAATCCAGACCATCTGCCACTACTTTCTAGAGCGGCTGCAATTTTTCGTGTATGTTCAAGTATTCTCTTTTTGCTTTATCTCATTTACATATATTGAATCTTCATCCTTTTGAAGTTATAAAAACCTTTTGCATCCTATTGGCAGGAGTGTTTTGATCCTATTGTTGCAAAATCTGGCCGCGATCTTATACCAGTAATGGTTTATGGGTGAGTTTCTCTTTTCGTTGTGTGTATCATGCTTTTGTTTCTATAGAAAAAATTGTCTGACAGTTTGAGACGGGATGATAACTTTTGCATGTAACTAACCCATATTAAATGGGTTTGGGTTGATAGGTATTGAATGAAAGTTATAATTGGTGCCCACTGCCCACCCATAGCTCCCACATAATAAGTTTCAAATTTTATTTATTGTATTTCTAAATGATTTTTCTGTTTAAAATTTTATATTTTCTTTTTCTAAAGTATTTCTCTCTCTAAAGTGTTTATCTCCTCTCTCTAAATTTTAACTTTTAATGAATTGATGCAAGAGTTTTCTTGAAAATTTTAACACTACAGAATATATAATATGATAATTAATCACCCTTCCATTATGCATATCTATGTCAAAATATGATTCAAACTTTTCATATAACTGCACTGTACATACTTAGGTCACTCGTTAATACTAATTGAAGGAACTAAATAAAATATTATTATACCTGTCTTAAAAAAAACATCTTTTATATTTCCACTAATTTAGAGAATTCTACAATTACTTATTATATGCCTATTTATTTATATTTCAAAACCTATGTTTTTATGATCTATAAATTGAAATGTCTAACAATTTAGTGTTAGTGGCTAGCATAAGCCCCCTTGTGGGTTGTTACTACAGGAGGAGCAACTTACTCCTTCACAAAGGTTCAATGCAGCATTATTTATTCTAATACAAAATATTAGCAATCTTATAAGATGTGATAGTGTAATTGCTTAACAAATCTATTACTTGTTCTAATTAAGTTATGATGAATTTTGATATTATCTCTATCGAAACTCTATCACAATTATATTTATATAAAAGTATCCATTAATTAAAAATTATAAATATGTGGAACAGGATTGGAAACACGTTACAACCGTTATTTTAGAGACAAGAGAGACAAAAAGATGAATTTTTGTTATCAAGAATGTGAGAAATCCATATATACATTAATCTATATTTATGCTCAAATTTGATATATGGGTTTTGCCCATATCCATTTATGACCGCCTACTTACAACCCACTCAATTTTTAACCAATTAAACCCAAACCCACTTATGTTTGCCCACGCCTGTGAACACCTGCTTGTTTGTCGGGTCTTGTGGGAAGTATCTTTATTCTCCCCATCCTTTCATATTCATTTTTAGAAGCCTCTTTGGAAATTGTCAATGATTTAGCTTTACAAGTACATTGATGTATATTTCATGAACTTGTGTGTACGTATATATATATAACAATAATTTATTAATGAAAGCAACATGTTTGATGGTGGCTCACTTATTTGAAAAAACTTATTATTGATATGTGACAATTGGCGGAATGAGAAGAAGGTTAATATGAAGGTATTAATTTCGAAATCTATAGGTATTAAATTCTAGTGTTTTGTTGTCCAAAGTAGTAAAACAAAGAAAAAAAATTACATGCTTAGAACATCCATGTCACTGATGTGATTAACATAACTCTTTTCTTACCCCCTTCCTTTTGTATCAAATTACAATGATGATGTAATTTAGGACTTACATGAATTGTTTTTGGTTTTATTCAAATGCATACCATTAGGTCAATTCAGTTGGTAGATGTGATCTTATATATAAAGAAGATATTAAAACTAGAGCTGCATATAATACCGAAGTTTTGTTTTTTAGGTTTTCATGTATGGTTCTCTATAGGTAGATTATGGTTGTTGTGGTGGGGCACGAGGTTAATTAGGGCACACATAATAATCTCACAACTCAAATAATATTATAAATCACTGTATATTAAATAATGAGTACAATCCTATTTATAATCTCCTAAACAAGTTTCTTTATCCAAATTGGACTCTAAAAAAAAACTAAATAAGATAATTACAAATTATCGAAATTAGAAACTAACTTAAATACAACTTCTAATTAAAATAAGATTCCTAATTAAAATGCAACACTTAATTAATTGGGTTGAGCTTCCAAAGTCTTTTATATTGGTCCATCCAACTCTTGCATCGGGCTCAGACTCGGCCTTGTCCTCTCCTTTTCGTCCTACTTCAGTTTTTCTCCATTGCGAAAAATTCGACTTCGTCGAGTTATCAACACAAGAACAGCCACGTCAGATCACCAACGAATTCCTTGCAAGCTTCAATTTGGGCATGTCAAGAGTACATGTAAGAATGAGCTTAGTATTGCCCTTAAAATTTGAATAAGTATTGGCACAAGTATCTTGGTGTGCGTGACGATCCCATAGACATGTACACCCTAAAATGATATGACAAACCTTAAGGGTTAGAAGACACAATCGTATCTTTAAGCTTGCCACCTGAAAACGTAACCAAACATCTCTGGGTAACCTGCAATTTTGTATTGGTAACCCATGTAACATCATATGGTTCCGGATGAGGCTCAACTTTCAGCCCAAGCTTTTTAACTGCTTCCTCGAAAATAACATCCGTACAACTTCCCGTATCAATCACAAGAGAACATATTTGACCCGCACACTTAACCCATGAGGCTCTGATACCAAAAATGGTGGGGCACGGGGTTAATTAGGGCACACACAATAATCTCACACAGAGAATCTCACAACTCAAATAATATTATAAATCACTGTATATTAAATAACGAGTTTACAACCCTATTTATAATCTCCTAAACAAGTCTCCTAATCCAAATTGGACTCTAAAATAAATAAATAAAAATTAAATAAGATAATTACAAATTATGGAAACTAGAAACTAACTTAAATACAACTTCTAATTAAAATAAGATTCCTAATTAAAATACAACACTTAATTAATTGGGCTGGGCTTCCAAAGTCTTCTATATTGGTCCAATCCACTCTCGCGTCGAGCTCGGACTCGGCCTTGTCCTCTAAGTCCTACATCATGTTTTGTCCATGAAAATCGTTTCTGTCTTGTCTTTCCAGGGGAGGAAGTAAAAGCTAATAATGATGAATGTAAATTCATGATTCTGTGGCAACTCTAAATTTAAAACATTTCAAGACTAGCAAAAAATTGAACTTTAGTTGTCTTTGTTGTCACCTGTAGAGTATTAAAATCATGAAATTCTGGATTTTCAGCAAGCGGTAGGATGATTATGTAATTTCACTAAAAGATATGTTCTGATAATGTAATAAAAAAAGGACCTTTGGTTAAATTAACCATATCATATGTACACTAGTAGTGCCATTATTTTGGATCTTTAACTCTTGAACAAAAGTTGGCATCTAGGCCAAGCTTAGGAGAATCACTCCGTAATGGAAACCGAAAAAGAAATCTTGGTCAGATAGTTCTAATAATGATAATTCTACTAGCATGTAGTATGATGTGCTCATGTAAGAGGTGTATGAAAAGTAAGTGGCACATGCGTGGTTTTTCTCATGCTTCCATGAGCATTTGTTGGGGGATGACAACCTAACCATGTGTAGATGTACCAATAGTTGGCTCCTTTCACTACTAATAAACTGCTTCATAAATGAGTTATTTCTTGTTGTTAATGCAGGAGAAACATATCTGGGCAGGAATTTGGAGGGGTGTATTGTGTGGTTTTAATTGTGAAGTAAGTGAACACATTTGTCGCTGCTGCTTCCTTTTTTTATTTATTGACATTTGGCTTTTTTAGTTTTTGATGTAGTTATAGTTTGTTTTAAATAAATCTGTGTTTAATTGCATGCAGGTCAGTGGTTGTATCAGCTGGTCTGCTCAGGATTTTTGGAAGAGAGGCCGCTGAACTTCCTATCGTAGCTACAAGAAGAGATAACCAAGGAAAAGTAAGTGCTGAGCAGATAGTTGTCCGAAAGGATTATATTTTACTCACCGTTACACAAAAAGAGTCTCATTTACAAATATTGAGGACATGATTTTGTTACATTTTGTTTGGTTTTTAAAAGGAGGGGGTGTTGTGGATGTGCACCGAGGCTGTAATATTCCTTGTTCCCCACAACGATGACCTTTAAAAAGTTATGTTTGTTATTTTGGTTGTAGGGTTATTTCCAAGCACTATTTTCATGTATTGAGGGGTTATTGGTCTCCATGAATGTTAAAAATATGGTACTCCCTGCTGCTGAAGATGCTGAATCTATATGGACAATGAAATTGGGCTTCAAAAAGATGAGTGATGAACAGGTAATACTTTTCTACACCTTAATAGATAGGACAATTAACTTTTTCTGGGTACATCACAGAATGTTAAATCCTGAGTTTGCTGCTTGAAGAAAGAAAAATACAATACCACTCGCGGTTTTTTTTATAAATATTTTTTTTGAACGTATGTAAAATACTAGAAACAGTTGCCTTTAGTGGTATCTCCTTTCTGAGTTTCTCCCATAAAGGGGAAGGTGCGAGATTCATGTCCCATTTGGAACATCAGAAACATGATTGTTAGCACTAATTTTATTAGAATAAAAAATCGTGATAATCTCTAATAAGTAATTAGTGAAAAATACTGTCATATACTCGTGTATATCGGTTAAATTATTGAGGCCATAGACCAAACTTTCTTTACAGAGTAAACATCTGTGTTGGGCCTGATAACAGTATGGTTTGAGGTGTTTAAGGAGGAGGGGAAAAGTGGCATTTGATTTGGTATAATTCATTATAAAGGGAGTATAATGGCAAAATTTGATTTGATGGTGTATGGCTGTATAGATATGGTTGTTGGAGTTTGCTTACTTATTACCTTGTTATCTACGACTGTCTTCAATTCTTTTTATTTGTGGCAAGTGCGTCTTGATTAATCTCTAATGGTTGTGAATAATGAGCAGCTGTTAAAGTATACGAGGGACCTCCAGTTGACAATATTCAAGGGAACTTCAATGTTAGAGAAGGAGGTGCAGCATGCTGCGGATTAGTTCCATTGTATGTCTACCAGTGTATAGATGGCTCTCTAGCTGGCTGATGCTCCAGGGACATCAATAATGGAGGAGGTGCAACATACTACAGATTAATGCCCGGGTTTGCTTTTAGAGAGAATAGAATCACTAGAATAGAAATTTAGAATAAACTTTTCAGTTTTGTTTCTGTTTACCCAACAAGGTTAACCTTTTATTTTGCTGCTTATTTGTTCAATGGCCGGCGAGTAGTGTCATGTACTAACAGAATGGCGGAGGGATCGAACACAGCAATGCATGCTGACCTTTTAATATGCATGCATGAGGCACTGTTCTCCAATTGTAGCTTTATGTGTATACAGACAACAGTTTTCGTTTAGGAATATTTAGATTTGAGTTTGTCCAAAGTATTTTTTATTCTACCGTCTTGTCACAATTCAGATCAAAGTGATTGTTGTTATGAGCCATCTCTTTTTATCGTTCTCTTATTTTCACCATAGGAATTTGCGAAATTGAAACTCAACTTTTGCATTCATGTGTAAATTCATCAAAAGCCTGGCTTGAAATGGGACCCAGTTACAAACTGTGAAGAAACCTCCTAATAGAACAAAAAGCTGAAGAAAGCAAAGCAGCTGCGAAGCTTATTGATTATGCTTCAATCGTCTGAAGTCCTTTATCCTGGGCCAATTGAAAGGGCTTCAAAGGTCAAAGACGGAAGCGTTCAGTTTGGTCTGGAGTCCGCGCAAAAACTTTGGCTAATCTTGACACTCTTGACACAACATCTAAATTCCCTTGGTGAACCGGAAACAGAACATGCATAGCTTATCTATTTTTAGTGGCGACAATTAAAATTGACTTCTTGACTATTGATAGTGTCCGAAATCTATCTATTATTATATATACTAAATTGCAGTACATAACATCATATCTTGACAAATGGCACTTTCACAATTAACCACCTGTCCTATGCAATTAATGCCATGTTGCATTACTTTGCTAAAAAAGTGGCACTCTCACAATTACCCACTTATCTGTGCAATTAATGTCCTGTTGCATTACTTCCTAAATTGCTAACCATTACTAAACACTACCTCCACCTTTTGAAATTTATAATATATCATATATAATATCATACCATAATAACAAATTCAGTACATAATATAAACTGTTTTGATAATCTTAACTAATTAATCTGAAATTATTATTACTAATTTAATTATATTACATCGTAATATTATACATTTTAATAACAAATAAATCTAAATTTTTCTGATATTACAGCATAATATTGTACAATTTATTTACACTTATTTAACAAAAAAGTCTTCCTTAAACAAATAATAACAAATAAATTTAAATATTTCTGATAATGACTAAACATTACCTCCACCTTTTGAAATTTATAATATATCATTTATACTATCATACCATACATTATATCATACATATATATATTACAAATAAAATAACAAATTCAGTACATAATATAAACTGTTTTGATATTATCCTTACTAATTCAGTACATATCTAAATTATTCTGATAATCTTAACTAATTAATCTGATATTATCATTACTAATTGAATTATATTACATCGTAATATTATACAATTTATTTATACTTATATAACAAAAAACGTATTCCTTAAACAAATAATAACAAATAAATTTAAAATTTTCTAATAATGACTAAACACTACCTCCACCTTTTGAAATTTATAATATATCATTTATACTATCATACCATACATTATATCATACATATATATATTACAAATAAAATAACAAATTCAGTACATAATATAAACTGTTTTGATATTATCCTTACTAATTTAGTACATATCTAAATTATTCTGATAATCTTAACTAATTAATCTGATATTATCATTACTAATTGAATTATATTACATCGTAATATTATACAATTTATTTATACTTATATAACAAAAACGTCTTCCTTAAACAAATAATAACAAATAAATTTAAAATTTTCTAATAATAACTAAACATTACCTCCACCTTTTGAATAATATATAAACTATTTTGATAGTATCCTTACTAATTTTTCTGATAATATAAACTGTTTTGATATTATCTTTACTAATTATCAATACTATATAAACTGTTTTGATATTATTCTTACTAATTTTTCTGATAATATAAACTGCTTTTACTATATTATCATTACTCTCATACTAATTATCAATACTATATAAACTATTTTGATATCATCCTTACTAATTTTTCTGATAATATAAACTGTTTTTTCTATATTATCATTACTCTCCTACTATCATTCATTTCTCTCTATTCCCCCCCCCCCTTATAAATACATACCAACTACTCCTCAACAACTCACACTACAAATAATTCTCTCATTCTTATTTAGATGACGACTAAATACAATTTTGTTGATGACATCAATCCTATCAAAGAGACTTGGAAGATTAAAGTCAGGATAACTAAACTCTGGAATATGCCAAACTTCAACAAAGCAGACCACGTAAACATCATTGAGATAGTGTTGTTGGATGAAAAGGTATACTTATAAAACTCGAAATTACAACTTCTTAAATTACAACGTCTTACCATATTCATATTTTACTTTTATAGGATGGCAAAATACAAGCGAGTATTAAAAGATCGCTTTTTACTAAATTTCAATCCACGGTCAATGAACATAAAGTTTTTATTATCACCAATTTCGTTGTCAGTCAGAACGGTGGTTCTTTCAAAGCTACCAAACATCCGTACAAGATTAATTTTCTGTATTCTACTTCACTACGAGAGTTAGATGAGGCTCATATTCATCTATATGGATTTCAATTCATTACATTCAAGCAAATACTATCAAAACCGGTTGATGATTCCTATTTAATTGGTATGTTTAATAATAATTAACCATTTTATTCTTTACATACTGAATTGTTTTACTGTTTTGCTTAGATGTTATTTCTACTATTTTGTTTTAATTGCTAATTTTTGTATATAAGGATAAATTACACTTTCAGTAAATATAACTGGATTGAAAACCTAAACTTGAAGCAGCTTAATTGTGATAATCCTGGTTCCTCTGGTTCAATGGTAATGTGGCAATGAGTTTATGTAGTTCTTGGCAGATTGAATTTTTTGTTGTCATGCTTCTCGCATTGTTTCAGGTCATTCATGAATTTTTTTATGCTTACCACAACACAACTTTGCGTCATGCAAATCTATATTATGTTGGAAGTGCATATGAGTTAAATGAAGACATTCAGATTATGGTGACATTGCATTCGAGGGGAGGACCTATGGTGTTTTTTGTGTGGATTATATCTCATGGTGTTTATATTTATGGCTTTTTGATCTATTAAATTGTATTATCTAGAATGTAGCTTTACATGATTTGTTAAGTAATAGAATCCGATAAATCATTATTAGTTTTTCATGTTATTATGGTAATACTGTGAGTGCATATACAATTGTCAAAAATGGATAAAAAAAAACTAATGAGGCAATGCATTCGTTCTTTAATTATAACATTGTGTTATGTATGACACGGTTCTATATTGTTATGTTTTTGGACATGGTGTTTGTACATATTGACATGAAGATCCAACATAATTATTAATGCTCATGATTTTTAATTTTCGCATGTAATATGTGATTTCCCTTCTGGTCTGAGAACACACACACACACACACACATATACACACACACCACACACGCACACACTACTGTTATGTCATGTCCTATAGTTTGGTGATCAGATTAATTATATACTTGGATATGTATCTGCGTATAAATCTTTTACCAAAGCCTATGTAACATATGCTACCAAAATTTAAAATTTCACAACAATCTATCATCTTTTTATTATATTTTAATTTATTAATTGTATGTATAAATTTATTATTAACAACATGAATAATCCCGTTGCATCGCGCGGGTTTGAATCTAGTTTATGATACTAAATTGATACTCCTTTCGTCTCAAGATAACAATATTTATTATTATTTTAAGTAATCTCGAGTTAAATATTTATTTATTTTAAATAATTTATTTTTTTATAATAATTTGTCTATAATATCCTTAGCATTAATTGTCACATTTTTATTTTTTATATATATTTATGGAGTATCACTAGTAATGTGTAAAATTATATAATTAAATGAGAATTTAAATATGGACAGTTTTGTCATTTTATTCTCTTTCTTAATTTTCGTAAAAAGTCAACTAAGATTTTTATTATAGGACGAAGGGAGTTTTTAGTTTTTTTAGAATAAATTATATAATTTATTCTGATAAAATTACTATTTTACATATTTCAATAATAACATGTTATGTAAGTAGTTTAAAAAAAATCAAAGAATTTGTTATTTATTATAATAAAATTATTTAATTAATTATATTATATTCCAAATTCATTGATTTTATATAAAAATTAACATATTATTATTGTTATTATATAGTGTAAAACAAAATTTTTACATGTGGTCCTTGTATATTTGTTCTATTTTAAAAAACAAACATAGCCTTTATTCATCACTCCGGACACCGATTAAGGCCGTTTGACGGATGAAATTGTTTAGGGGCACCTGATAGCCTATAGTCGTGTTAACACTGTATCATGCATTTGTCTAACACCGTATCACGCATTTGTCCAAAAACCCCCAAATGGATGCTGCATATTCCCCCCTAGATAAATTACATACTCCATAAACCTCTAAATCCCAAATCCCTCCGGTTTTAGTTTTTACCTTCATCAATTTATAATTGCGATGGCATTTACCGGCTTTACCGCTGCATTTCGTCGTATTCTCACCGGTTCTTCAACTCTTCCATCTCGCTTCGCTTCGCTTCGTTTCAATTCAACTCTCACTACATCAAAGCTCTTCGAGCCTGTTCGGGAGTGACTTATTTTTACTGACTTAAAGTTAAAATATAAGTCGACTTAAAGTTAAAATTTAAGTCGACTTATAAGTAAAAGTGTTCGGTACCAATTTGACTGATAAGTCAAAAATTAAGTTAAAACAAGTTAAAAAGTGTTCGGCTGATAATGACTTATAAGTTAAAATCAAATGTAAAGATTACTAAAAAGGACATTAATAAATAGATACTTTGCTTATATAATTAAACCACAATTTCATTAAATAAACCACTTAACAAATTCTCTAAACATATCAACTACAAATTTAATCCAAATTAGAGATTTGTATTGCAATATTATCTCTCACTGCTTGCATAATTAAACCATTACTAAGTGAAGATGATCCACCCCAATGTACAACATTCTCATCACCACCATCAATAGCATCGCCAGGACGATATCCCTCCTTCTCAGCGACTTGAAATGCATTGTCAAAGGTAGATTTTTTTCTTATGTAGTTGTGGATGGCCATTGATGCAATAACTATGTTTCGTTGGGTCTCGAATGAAAAAAATGGCATATCACGCAAAATAGCCCATCTTGCCTTCCACACTCCAAATGTACGTTCGATAACATTTCTTAAAGAAGAATGTAAATAGTTAAACTTCTCTTTAACCCCTTTTGGTGCACGTGTTTGTCTTGTTCTACCACGATTAAAATCTGGGAGGTGATACCTTATAAATTGTCCTGTATAAGGAGCCATGTAGCCCTTTGTGTTTGGGTACCCCGCATCGACAACATAATATTTATCTAAGAAAATTAAATAAACAAAATTAATCAATAAAAATTGTTAAATACAGATGAAAAAAGATAGTATAAAAGTATGACAAAATACCATCAGCTGGGTGCGGAAATTTGAGTTCTTCTCTATTAAGTGCTTGTGTGAATATACGAGTGTCATGAGCACTACCCTCCCATCCAGGCCATACAAATGTAAAACACATGTTAAAATCACATACTGCCATAATGTTTTGTGTAGGAATGCCTTTTCTCCCAATATATGGAATTTCTTGCCCTTTTGGAAGTCGAGCTTTTATGTGTGTACCATCAATTGCTCCAATACAATCCTATTAAAGTAGGAAAAATCAAACATTTATACACCTTAACTAATTTATATATACTTTATAAAGAGAAAATGATTCATTTATACCTTAAAAAATGGAAGATATCGGTCATTCTGGGGTACATGATATTGTGCTCCACTATTATAATTGACGTCCGGTTTAATAATGTCTGTAGAAAGTCGTAATACTGCATTTAACACCATATGAAAATGTCTACTTATAGTATCTCCAGAATGTTGAAAAGTCTCTTGTATCAATCTATTTCCAGCCCCATGTGCTAAAGTCATCAAGAACATACCTACTTGTTCTTCCACGACAATATCATGTGTGGGCTGCAATCCATAATGATTTCTAAGATCACCACAAAATTCTAAAAATGTATTTTTATCGAGGCGAAAATCTTGAAAACATCGTGCTTCATGACCATTTAGTATCTCCATTATCAACATGTATCCAGTTCGCGAAGAATTCCAACATGGTTCCTTGCAAATAAAACTCTGATAATATATATAAATTCCTAAAGTCGCCATTTGAGACATTATTAACCATTCTTTATCTTCTTCTTGCCACTTTTGAATATCCATATCTCTATTTTTGATAAACTCTTCGTCATTGTTATGATCGCTATCAAAAAAATTAGCATTAAGATTGTAGAATATCTGTTCATCCACTTCTGCTAAAATTTTACTCATATCCATTTTAACAGCAGAATATATATACTAGCAGAATTTTGCAGCAACTGGGTTGACTATTCCACCTGTCTAGTTCAAAGGAAAAAATAATCAGGATATGTACATAATATTACAGGAAATCATACAAATTTACAGGTTGCACAGTCTATTCACCATTCTTCTCCATAACCAAACAATGCATTAACAAAAATCATACATATTTACATTAACATAGGCTGCATTAACAGAAATCAAAATGTCTTACAATCATTAAAAGATGGTGTTACAGGCATCCTAGTTCAATCCAAAGCAAAATGTCTTACAAATTTATATAAAAACATCTCATTAACAGAAATAGATAAAATAAGTGTATCGACTAAGTGGGGGGACTCTTAGAGTTCTTCGAGTCCACCATTGTCTTCATCAACCCATAGCGTGCCTCAATATCTGATTGAGCTGCAAATATTTCTCGTGCATCTTTGTTCATTAAAATAATACATGCATTATTCCAAAATGGAGTATTGGGCCGCACATTTGGAATCTCACTCAATAACTTGATACATTCAGTTGAACTAGGCACGGATGACTCTCGTACAGGATATGTCATTGTGGATGCACTTTTGTTTTGCATGAGATTTATCATTGAATCAATTTGATTGGATAAATGATCCCGAGATGTTTCTTTTTTCTTTTTTTTCACGTTACTAAGATTCTCATTTGATGGCCTCTTTGATGGCCTATCAAACACCTCACGAACACCACTACCCTCACCACCGTTACCTCCCAATACTAGATCATCACTATCACCACTACCCTCACCACCGTTACCGCCACCATACAAATCTCCTTCAATATCTACACCAAAGAAATCATCATGACCAACTCCTGATCTCTGTGTACACACTAATGGAGGGGCAAAACCTTGACTTGGTGCATATGCATTCTCACCCGTAGCAACCACACTTGCAAATAACTCATGATACTCATTGTTGTACATCCCACAATTTTTGTTATGAAATTTGGCAAATTCTTTGTTCATCTGCATATTGTAAGAAGAAAATAAAATTAAGAGACTTACTAAACACTGACAATTAATAAAGTGTAACTTACAATATAATAATTTTGTAAAGTTTATTAAGGATACCTTAATTTTATTTTCCCACCATTCATCAGACGCACATACATTCTGTTTGGCTTCATCCCAACCCAATCCTGTTTCCTTGCTCATTAACTGTTGCCACAACGACCAATCTCCTCTCATTTGAGTCCAATGATTTTTAATTTGTTTCAAATTGTAATTTTTATTTGTCTCTGTATTGAAATTTAACAAGAGATAATTCCAACCTACTTTGTTGAAATGATTACCATCTCTGTTTCCTTTTCTTATCTCGTCCACACATAACTTAACAAATATTTGACAAGCATATTCATCCCACTTAGCAGATCCTTGGCTTGCGCTTCCATCAATGTATTTATTTCCCCGACCCTTTCCCTCCCTACCCCTTGTTGGAATTTTTTTAGATCCCCAAATACCTTCACCTTCCATCTAATTCATAAACACCAAACAATAACATCAGACCAATAATACAAAAAAGTTGGTCTCTAAAGTTCCTTATTTATGCATACATAAATTGTTTTTAGAGCAAAGAATAACATGTAAATCAAATGTGCTTTAATATATTTGTCAATGTGATTAGGATGCAATAAACTGTCATAAAAGGGAAAAGGAAGTGAACAGGTCTTCGTTAATACAGCAGATCTTTCACTACATTCTGTTTGGGTCCTTAGGTTAGTTAAAGCACAAGTTAAAAAAGATTTTATAAATAAACCATGAGGATAATCATTTTGAATTTTGGGTTTGGTATATATTCATAAGACTCCAAAGCAATAAAGCATACAACAACATTAAACAATCTCTATTCCAAAATATAAAATCACTTACCTTTGTATTATATTTGGAATGGAGGGAGTATAAAAATATGCTTTGTTCTATGCAGCTTCATATTAAAGTAAAATTTTAACATAAATTTGAACTTTGATCAATTGTTAAAAATACATGAGAAAAGAAAATGAGGCACAATACAATTAGTGGCAATACAATATTTCATAAATAGGTTCTTAAACGTACTTATGGTTTAACATGTTGCCTAATTAAGAAAAATAGTAACCAAATTTATATCAATAACCAGATAGGGGGCACAAGTAACGTATATGATATCCACATTTTAGTGTACTTTTAACCCATTTGTAGAAAATTCCTTTTTCCTATTGTGCCAGAGTATCTCTTACATAAGTGGAAACATCTTAAAAGAGAAGAGATAGAATCAACTAGATGAACTACAGTTAGAAAAACAAATGAAAAATCATGTTTGAAATAAATATTAACTAATAGCAAAAAATGGGAGAATAAACATTTCAATAAGCAAACCCTTAATATGCAAACTTGTTTATCAACACAAGCAACATCGAAGTGTGAGACACACTCCAGAACCTCAGTTGCAAGGCCCACAAATTATTGAGACAATTGACGAAATAGGTAGACATATCCCTATGTACATGATGGCAAAAAGTATCACCCAACAATTGTATGTGTATGTGTTTAAATTGTTAAATGATATGTATGTGTTTAACTATTTATTCAATATAAATGATATGTATGTGTTTAAATTGTTAAAATAGTTGATTTAATAACTAATATACCTTCTGAATTGTTAAACTGGACAAAATTGTATTAGTTAAAATTAAATTGATTCAGATGAATTTCAATAATTTAATAAGTAATATGCCTTCTGAATAGATACTACTATCAATATTTCCATATTTATGAAGCAAAAAATAATAATAATGTTGGTTCCAGGGATTGACATACTAATAATCCTAATCACCCAAGTTGCTGAAGAGATTGCCATACTAATAATCCTAATCAATCAAAAACAATTTTGGTTCCAGGGTAAGCATGAAATTCTGGATTACCTACACATTACATAACATCTTTAAAAATGAAAAAAGAACAAAAAAAATCCTGATCAGCCACAATCCCCTATAGCACACTTGCAATATCAATTTTCTCTAACTATAGATTTCTCCTACTGATAATATATTCATAAAAATTCTGAGTCAGAACAAAACATTTTTCAAGTCAGAAAATCAAAACCCACATAAATATCACAAACAAGATCAGAAACTTCAGATTGCAAACAAGATCAGAAAATTTTCAAAATTTCACAAGGACAAACAATCCATTGATTTCTACGGATCTTTCAACTTAGCAGTACACAAGAAGAATGAAAGAGGAAAGGTACCTGGATTTGCTGGGATTTCACGATCACAACACACCTTCTCAGATCAAGCGCAGAAAATAAAGCTGAAGAAGTGCAAAAGAAAGAGCAGAGCAAGAGGAGGCTGCTACGGTTATAAACTGATAAGTTAACATGAAGGGTAAAATACGTAATTTAGCATCACATATTAGGGGCATGTTGGACATTTTATATACTTTGACCAACTTATAAAATATGACTTATAAGTCATTCTAAAATAAGCAACATATTGTTACTTATTTTTATTGACTTATAATCCAACTTATGAGTCAAAATAAAAGTCACAACCAAACACTTTTTTCTTGAAAATGACTTATAAGTTGGTCAACTGACTTATTAGGAGCTCCCGAACAGGCTCTTCGTTAGCGGTACGTTTGCTTATATATATACTATATACTTATCTTCTTATAAAATATATTTGTTTCGATTATAAAAATGGTGTTAAGGGGTTGAATGCAAAATATGACCTTACATTTCATCTGTAGTGAAATATCCTTAACTTCTCAAAGTAAAATTTGAACCTATTAACTTTCTTTCAGTTTCTACAAGAATTTTTCTCGAAATGTCAAATTGAGTAAAAATTTAGGGGGCTGGAATCTCTTTAGTGTAATCATGACTTCCTGTGAAACTTTTCATTTGTGCATTTAAAATGGAATTGGGCAGCTTTGAATCTTACTACGAGTTAAATATATATTTGTGAACCATTTCATTATTCATTTCTATGTATAATAATGCTTTCCTTTACCATGTACGAGCGAGTTCATTTCTCAGTTTTCGTGTTTTGTTGTTGCTGATGGGCATATTCTAGTTATATTCTGTGTATATGTTATGCCGAAGTTTTAGGTAGCACACTGAAGCCTAATATGGTGTTACCAGCCGGTGCTCTTGTAGGAAGTAAACCTGCTTCATAAGCTAATGTTCAATGCCTTTTTTGCTTCAAATTTTGAATTCATAAAAGCAGGAATTAAAAGCAAATATATAAGGCATCACTCCACGTAGAACAAGATACTAGTATTTTTCCTTAACTTGCCTGATAAGGTACTTTCCAAACACCTCTAATGATGGACCTCTAGTTGCTTAATTAATAGATAATGCATTTATGGATGACCTGCTCGCTTTTTGGGTTAAAGTGTAGGAACTAATGGAAAGGCACCCATTCAAAAACTCTTGAACCCACGTTTTTTTTTTACTTAGAGCTTATTATTATGAAGAACCCAGATGAAAGGTTGTAGTTTAAAAAGTCTAAGTGGTGGACTGGTTGTGACCAGTGACCACTTATCTCACTTTTCGTCTTACCCAGAATTCCAGTTTATGGCATTACTTTTAAATTCTTTCTTCTTGACCTATTTGCTTGAAACATCTCTCATTCACCATCTTAACACAGGGAAACTCAGGATAACTTGTGGATGTATGAATATACATGTTAAAAAGCAACAAAGAGAGAAATGGTGTGCTAGTTGTTTTCTAGGTCTCTTAGCTCGTCAGGGAGAGTTTTCGAGAATTACTGCATGAAGTGTTTTGGGGAAACTGAGAATTCCTAGAGAGTTATGCCCTTTACTGCTATAGTTAATAGTGATTCCTGCTTGTCTTTCTCACCTCACCTCTCCTCTCCATACTCTTGATCCCTCACATTTCCTCCATTTATGTTTCCTCGTATTTGGAACCCTAATCGCACTTGAAAGTGTAACTTCTGACCTACATATCTCAACTATATTCTTAGTGAACCCCACAAATATAGAAGAATTCAAGAGCTTAGTTTGCTTAAAGTCATTGTAGATAAACCAAGTGGAAAATCGAAGGGGTTTGGTTTTGTTACATATAAAACAATAGAAGAAGCTGAGAAGGCTCGCAAAGGAATGAATGCCAAGCTCTTGGATGGCTGGGTTACATTTGTTGACCCTGCTAAGCCAAGGGAGTCTAGACCACCTCAACCCCAGCAGCAGCCTTCTGAAACAGGCTTTAGGACAAACAAGACCATTGGTTGGTGCGGCTGAATCCTGGATGATATTTGTGTTCATCTAATTGTGGTGAAAGTGTCATTATTTGGAGAATGTGCTCCCACGTTTTATGGTTTAAACATGGTGTTATTAAAATTATTGGATAAACTGTTTGTAGACTAATTTGATGCATTCTTCAACTACTTAGAAAAAAATAATCTACGGACGATCACAATATATGAGTGTGACTGTATTATGACCTGTGTTTCGTAGAAATTGATGATAAACTCAAAAGCTTCAGCCATCGTGTTTGATAGTTGTTCATTATTCTGAGATTTATGTTACGTGAATGTTCATGTGACTTGTTTGTTGATTCTTATTTAGGACGAAAAATAATAATCTAATGTTCATAAAAGTAGTTCAAAAAAGTTACTAGACAAAAGTTTATGGAGCAAAGATCCGGCAAATGGGCTGGGTTATGGTTAAAAGGGTTCACATTTTACTAAGTTCTAAAAGTGAAGCCCAAGGCACAATGGATTGGACTGGTCCATAGACTTTTACATATTTTTTTTAAAAAAATTGAAATTAAAAAATATGGTCATTATAATGTTATTGATCTTTTTTTATGAAAGAAGAGAGTATTAATCATCCAAAAAAAACAAACAACTTCAATTGATTAGCATGACATCGATAATAGATAATCAATTTTGACCAACTTATTGATTATTTTTTACTTCATTTTTTTATTTTTATGTTGCATGTGTTTGATTGTACACAATTAAAACACTATTTATAATTTATTTTGTTTTATTGATAAAATAATATTAAATGAATTGACATCAATGTTTTCAAATAGTCCAATTACAAAAGTTAAGACACAAGATATCAATGATAAAATATAATAAATTCGTTCGATTCACAAGTAATGAATATATAATTAAGGCAACTTTACGATAAAGAGATAAAAATAATCTCTTGATAAATAAATTAAAAAATTATAAACTGTTGACGTGAGTTAGATGAGTAGGAGACTAAGAATGAAAGTTAAGAAGAACGTAATTAAAAGTAATATTTCTTTTATTTGTTATTTACTTCTAAATTCTTAAAATAGATTAATTTGACTCTTAACTTTATAGTAAGGGTGAACATGGTGCTGTTTTAAATTCAAATCGTACATGAAACCACTTGCATGCGATTTGGCAAAATTAAAATCGCACATGAAACCGTTTTTGATTAATACGGTGCGGTTTTATTTGGTGCGGTTTCAATTTCAAAAACAATTGAACATATACAAAAAATGAGGACTTAAATAATACAGACATCGAAATAATCACCTAATTTTCAAGTACAAACAAAAGTGTATAAAATATATTAGAATAACTACTTAAGAAGAAGTGAAGTAAGACTATGACAAATAGTTATTTATAACTTAAAAGTAGATAGTGTATTGCTTATACAATAAGTCCATCACTATTAAATTTATTTATTTTCATCCATGTTATAATCAAACTCTGTAATTGCAAAAATGTCACTGATAATCAAACAATAAGAAACTTGATTAATTGAGTAAAATTCACAATTAAAAATTTTCAATTAAAGTTATAATTAATAGTCATACGAGAGACAACTGTAGAAGTTAATTTTATACTAAAAAAAACATGAGAAAAGTATAATCAATATCATGTAATTTTTATAAAAAAAAACGACGTCGTTTTGACTATTATTGTTACGGTGGATCGCAGAAATATAAATCAAATTGAAAATGCGAATTTTTAAATCTCTTAAAATCGTTATATAAGCTGGAACAGTTTGTACGATTTTATTGGTACAATTTAGTCGATTTTTAGGGCAAATTTTATTTTTTTGCTCACCCCTACTTTAGAGTAGTTGTATAGTGAATGGAGTTAGTGAAATAAATTAATTTTCAGTTGCTATTAAAAAATGGGTTAAGTTGGACCTCCTGTGAGTTAGGTTGTTTTGGGTCGGACTAAAAAGGTTTAAAAATATAAGTCTAAAATCCATTTTTTTAAGAGTTGGTTAGGGTCGGTGTAATATCTCGTATTTTTTAATATTATAATTATAAGAATTTTTAAAAAGTAAGTAATTAATGCTTAATAATAATTATTCTATTTGAGTAATTAGTTCAATTAATGTAATATGTATTTTTTTAATCTTCAAAAGAATTTTTATCCTAACAACTAGTTATTATGTAAAATAAAATAACACAATTGAAATAAACTAAATAAATCAAACGAAACGTAAAAATAAATAAATTAGGTTGTTATATCGAGATGAATTATTAAAATTAGTCATAAAGAAAAGTATTTTATATAAATAAATTCACTTTCATTGTTTTTTTTATATCAATTATCTTTTATTTTCTTTCTTATCTAATGTGGAAGTTAAAGTTGAGAGACTTCGAATGGAATGTAAACGAAAAAAATACTTTCCTTTAAGTTTGTTTTTCATTTTTCACGTTTGTGTCTACTACTAAAATTGAATATTTTAATTGGTTACCGACTCTGAATAAGATAGCTCGGTTTCGCTCGCTTGATTGTCCCTTACCCTTTTTACACGTATCAGAAGAAAATCGGGGATTTTATTTATTTTTTTCAACAATAAACTCCCGAAAAACGGGTGTGAAGGAAAACTTTTCTCCGGCTATAGAGATATTCCGCATTTAGCAATATCTTAATGTTTTTCAGAAAACCTGTTTCCAAACAGAAATAGTATACGTTATGTGCACGTGCTGTTATTTGAACACTTCACAAAACCTTCGCTTAGCTCAAGAAACCCTAAAAGCAGTTTTTCATAGTTTCGCAATTTTTCCCACTAAACTCCAAGTCTACGATGTCTCTATTTATTCCTCAGTACGTCTCAATCAAAGTTTCAGAGATTAAATGCTCGAAGGTTGGTATTACTTTCTCAGTCCGAGAACCAAATCTTTATTTTTTTGGGGTGAATATTCAAGTTTCCAATTTAATGAAATTAACGTATAGAGGACAAGATTTCTGCAGATTTCAAGTACGTTCGGTAGTTCCGGTAGAAATTTTAAGGTGTCTGCTGTTGCAATGACTGAGAACGAAGCATCAAATTCCCTACCGGCAGCTCCAATTTTTCTGCCGGAAGGACCATGGCGGCAGGTGAGAATAGGTTTAGTGAAGCTTTTCGTTATTGGTGGAACAAGTTACATTCATGTTTGTAATGTGTTGGACCTTTATCCTGGTCAATAATAATCATATTAAGGTAAGATGAAATAAAAGATTGCGAATTTTACTAGTAAAATATACAAATGTAAATACTTTGGTCTTTACGTGTGTAGATTCCTGGGGGAGTTACTGCTGCAAAGGGATTCAAAGCGGCAGGTATGTATGGTGGACTGCGTGCCAAAGGAGAGAAGCTTGATCTTGCACTGGTCACTTGTGATGTTGATGCCACATCTGCAGGTAAGCTAAGCGCAGCTACGGATGAAGTTAATCTCCTCATTGTAAATTTTTCTTAACTTGATTCACTATAGTCTCGCCTTCATCGTTTGAAAATTTCTTTAATCCACATTTTTTGCCTTTATATCTATCTTTCCAGGTGCATTTACTACAAATGTGGTTGCAGCTGCACCTGTACTATATTGCAAAAGTGCATTAGATGATTCAACAACGGTAGGTCACAGATATAACTAGAGTTTAAAACTTATTACTCCCTCTGTTCTAGCATAAGATAAATATTTGACTTCTTAAAAGTCAATCTAAAACTTATCAAATTCAAAAATCGATATGAATCCATTTAATTTTTGCAAATACGATTATGAATGTTATACATTTTCTAAAAAATACTACTAGTTGCAAGATTTATTATTTTCAAAATTTAAATGAATCATGTCAATTTCAAAATTGAAAATGTCTCCAATTGAATTTTAAAAAGTCAATATTGATCTCTTATATTTTGGAACAAAAGGAGTATATCTAGTATTCTCTTTTGTGGCTAATATATTCTTAATAGTCTTCTGATGTTGCAGCTCTGCAACTTTTCAGGCCCGTGCCGTGTTGATAAATGCTGGTCAAGCAAATGCAGCAACTGTAAGTTGTCTCATAGACTTGGACAGTTATATGTTTCACATATTACTCCTTTCTTGAAGAAGAAATGTTTCAAAATCGTCTTGTTATGCTCCATTTTCATTTTTTAGTGTTTATGTATTGCTTGACAGCAGAGGATATGGAATATTTGCCCTTACCTTCTCCATAAGTGCTAGGAAATACTTATCATTTTTACGATAGTGCTTCTGTGATAGAGAACTGAGTGTTACGTGACTAAGAGAGCTTAAAATGGTGTTCAGGGGGATGCAGGTTACCAGGACGTAATAGAATGTTCAAATGCCCTTGCTAAGGTATGAAAATTTCAGCATCTCAATGCCTCATTTTTATTGGTGATCCTAACCGGCATTCACTTGTCATTTGGTCGTATAGTTTTCAGACTGATGTTTTCCATTATTGCAGCTCCTTCAACTGAATCCAGGGAAGGTTTTGATTGAATCGACTGGTGTAATCGGTCAAAGAATAAAGAAGGTAAACATGGAAGAGAGTTTACATGTTATTATGAATATGAGTCGCAAAACTATATATATCCATCTTGAAATTTGGGAGAGTAAGCTGAATAGTTCCTGGCCATTTTTGTTTGGGGACATATCTTATCTACTCTCTTGCTTTTGAACTTCCTTAAGAAGTCATCACTGTTATTTTTTTATATTTCATATGCAGGAGGCTCTTCTTAATTCACTTCCAAAACTAGTTAATTTGCTGTCACCAACTGCTGCGGGGTGAGTAACTCTACATCCTATATTGTTTAATTTATAATCTGATTTATTTCTATTTTCTGCATAAAAGTTTGTGATGATGACTTCCTTTTCAAATTGCTATTTCTGCCTCTCATATTTTTGTGATGAAATCATATTGTTTCAATTCTTCTTTATGGGTAGCATTTGTCCTTTTCCTATCCTTCATTTACTGTCTGTTACAAAGATCATTGATTTCAACAGAGCAGACTCTGCAGCTGTGGCAATAACCACCACCGACCTTGTGAGCAAGAGTGTGGCAATTGAGTCTGAGGTATGCACACTACAGATTATTTTGATTAGCAAACATGCTAACTGTATTGCTATCACAATGTAGTAACTTTTAATCACCGAGTCTGTGTGACCAATATGCAAAATTCATTTTTCAGTCGAGATAAACTATTAATAAGCCATGTTGGAGCTATCTGAAGAAATTTTCTTGGTTTCTCATTATAATACATATTTTGGGCCTGTAAACAATTCAGGTTGAGTTTAGCTTCGTCTTGCTGATCTCAACCACTTATAAATTAATAGAGTTTGAGCTTTAATCGAGCTAAAAGAAATTCAGCTGAGCTCGGCTCATTCAATAAACCAGTAGCTTGTGATCCCTTCACAAGCTACTCGAGTTCATTGAAGAATGTAGGTCAGCTGACAAGAGATAAGAGATAGGAGATAGAATAAAGAGGGAAATGTCAAGAAACCGACCCGTGTGCACCTAAACTTGGTAACTTACAGTGCCTAAAATGCTCTCCTAGTTTGGCTCATTTGTTTAATCGTGACAAGTTGAATTGAGTTTGCTGGGGTTGCTTGCTTGCAATTAATGTATGTGATTTATAAGGAACTATATTTTTCAGCATCTTGCATGCACACAATAACCATTTTTATTAGGTAAAACAGAGTCGCATAATTTTATGTGCATAATAAGCATTTATCAAAGTGGGTAACATGGAAAAACTAATCCAAGGAACAGAAAAGGAAACACAAAAATCATGTTTATACGTCTTTTGTGTTCTTCTGGGATGGATAAAATGATTTTCTGTTGCACTAATTGTTCATTATGGGCTTTCATTTGAAGCAACTACGTGCTATAAGGATATAAAGAGAGAGATTTTGAAAGTTGGAAGAAATTAGAATTACCATCAGTGGTCATACTTGCCTGGTTGCGTCTCATGTTAAATATGTGGGGACACAACATCCAGGTAGTTTGTACAACATGGTATCAATCATTTTTCAGGTGTTCATGTTTTATAGGTAATAACCAAAAAAAATAAAAAAATAAAATGCATCTGATTGTTACTTATTTTCAAGCCTACTTCCAGACTAGACTACTTGCTATCTCAAGAATGTGAATCCTTGAGACATTCAGGAATTCAGCACCCAAAATGTGAACAGCAGTCATTAGAAACATTATTTCATTACTACTTACAAACACATTGTGAAATGAATCTATGTTAATTTTGAGTTTCAAAATGTCTTAAATTGACTTCAAAAGATCAATAACGATCTTATGTTTTTGAACGGAGGGAGTACTATTTATAATTTTTTTACGTTTTTGAATGTATATGAGATTGTATTTCTAAGTTTCAGATATGCAATTTTCTTAATTTTCTGGAGTGAGCTTTGCCCAGGTTGGAGGGACTAAAATAAGAGTTGGTGGAATGGCT
Organism: Hedera helix; assembly: GCA_947179155.2. Taxonomy (NCBI): domain Eukaryota; kingdom Viridiplantae; phylum Streptophyta; class Magnoliopsida; order Apiales; family Araliaceae; genus Hedera; species Hedera helix. The sequence goes on along the minus strand of OX359268.1, from coordinate 46,708,211 downwards.
AAAGGTTCTGGGATGATTCACCCCAATATGGCAACAATGCTTGGTGTACGTCTTTTTGTGAATTACTTTACTGCCCATTAAGTACATGTTCTTGCTTCATTTTATGAAAATTCTAATCTTACAGGTTATAACAACTGATGCCCTCGTTACAAGTGATGTTTGGAGAAAGATGGTGAAGGTTTCTGTAAATCGAAGTTTTAATCAAATTACTGTAAGTAACATCCTTGGTCCTAACTTAAGATGAGCATTGACTAACCATGAATGTATGCGTCAAAAAATTCCGAAACTGTTCACTGATTCTTTATTTAATATTCTTCTAGGATTTTCATTGTTTTCCTGCAACCGTCCTTCGAATTACTCGGTACTTTTGCGGGTCTCTTCCCACTTATGGGAATCACGTTTAGGTTATTTACTTATGGGCTTGTTTCTTTATTTATAGATTTGATGTATTTATTTATTTATGGAATTGTTTTAATTTTAGGAGATAGTTGGTATTTTATTTTAATAAGTTAGGGTATTTTTGTCTTTTAATATTTTTGGAAATTAGGGTTTGTGTCCTATGTAGAATAGGATTTGTGTCCTATTTAAACACTTGTGTATTCTCAAATTTGACAGATTACAGATTACAGATTATTGATTATTGAGAATTGTTTTGGCTTAATTTAACGCGGAGATAATTCCTTCTAGGGCTAATAGATGTGGAGTTGAAGTCTTAAATCCCTAGTAATTTTACGCGCTGAGCTAAATCCTAGGTTTTTGTTCTATTAACTGTTACTGAAATATTCTTTAAAAATTTGTCCTACATCACCCACCCCCGAGCCGATTTCTAATACTCACTCCTGCCCATTTTATTTGATAGTCAAATTAACAATTTTATAATTGATTAGTTAAACATATTTATTTAGATTTTCAAATTCACGAACTTTGGGATTCGTAGCAAAATGTAGTTATCATGATTATAATCTCTTTGCCTATATATTTTTTTTAAAAATGGTACGACTTGTTGATTTTAAAAATGATCAATTTGACCATAAATTGATTTTTTTTGGGGGATCTAGAATTGACTGATGCAGACACAATCAACAGTGGTTAGACTATGTGGTATGTTAGCTAGTACCATGAATGCAACTTGGAAAAGTTCCCAGTCTCACACTTCTTACTAAAAATTATACTGAATTCAGCAGCTGTAATTACTTGGTGCTTTATAAAATTCCATCCTGCAAAACATTAGAGCTTTTGAGATTCAATTATGAGGCCATCCCTTCACCCAGTTTCATGTTCTTAATACTATAATTTATGGTTTATATATAGACACCTGTCCTAGCACCCTGTGTGGGAATGACTGGTAATCATTAATGACCTTTTTCAATCATTCAACTTGTTACCGAGTTTTATCCATAATAATACCTATATAACTTCTTACTGAGAGTAGGTCCATATCTGTAATAGTGCATATATTCTTCTAACAATCTACACAAGCTAGATACATTTTATATCCTTTTTGTCTCTTTTATCTGTATATGAGTAGGTTCTCATGAAATGATAATTTTTTTTCACTTCACCTCCATTGTTGAAACTAGGTAGGATACAAAATCTAAAGTTGGTCCAGGTATCATTTGCAGGTAGATGGAGATACCAGTACCAACGACACAGTCATTGCATTGGCTAGTGGGTTATCTGGATCAAACAGGATTTCTTCTTTAAATAGTTCCGAGGCAAAACAACTACAAGTGTGCCTTGACACAGTATGTTCGATTGCCTTCGGCTTTTATTCATATCCACTGGTATCCAAATATATGCTCCAAGATTGTGGAAGTGTTAGGACACTTTTACCATGATTAAAACCATATATTCTTATAAAATTCGTTATGCTGATTTATATGTATGGCAAGTTTGTTAAAAAGTATTCGTCATCCATTGCATGCATAGTAATAATCAATATATTGTCTTCTGCTGCATAAGACAAAATATTTGATTTTCTTGATTCCTATGCAATGGTGCAATATTGTTTTTATTTAAGGTCTTTTAGTTTTGTGAATTGTCATTGTTAAGGTGATGCTGGTGCTGTGGAAGGGGCATTTCTACTGCTTCATAAGCATTGATGGAGGAAGAGGGTTGAAATTTTTTGCCAGGGTTTTCTGTAATGCTAAGATGATGACTTTTAGTTAAATTCCCTCACTGTGAAAAGTGAAAACTGATCCTGACTTGTAGTATATCGGTTCTCCTCTTAGAGGCTTGCGCATGAAATGGTAGCTTAAATGCCTGAGTTAATATTCAAAGAGTTTTACAATGACATACCTCTTTTTCAGGTAATGCAGGGTCTTGCAAAATCAATAACTTGGGATGGAGAGGGAGCAACATGCCTAATTGAGGTCATTATCTTGTCTATATCTCTTCATAGGGGTGTTCAAAATTTTCGGTTTTTTCGGTTTTTTACCGAACCGATCGGTGTCGGTTTTTTCGGTTTCGGTTTTTTCGGTTTTTTATAATTTTCGGTAGTGGTATGGGCATTTTTGAATTTCGGTTCGATTCGGTATACCGAAAGAACCGAATTACATAATATAATAATAAATTTGTATTAATTATTATATAATTAATAATAATTATATATATAATTAATAATAATTATATATATTGCTAATCGGTAAAAACCGAAACCGAACCGAATTTGTACCGAACCGGTACCGAAACCGGTAATTCGGTTCGGTTTTCGGTTCTTGTTTTAGTGGTAATTTCGGTTCGGTACCGGTTCGGTTTTTTACCGATGGACACCCCTATCTCTTCATACTTAGTCAAGCCTAAGGGCCTGTTTATTAACCTACTTATGCCTTCAAAAATCAATTGGTTGAATCCAAGTGAGACAAAAAAAAGATATCCTGAACGGTCCTGTAGTTATGTTGAAGGAACAAATCCTTGAAGGGTGCAAGAACACTTACAAATCTGTAGACAAAAATTGTTCAACATGTTTATAATACAACACACACATGGAGGTATCATCCCCTTAAGTTTATCTATACGCAAACACAAATGACTAACTACAGACTAAGAAAGAATGAAGACTCAATTTTGTGCTCTCCTGGGCTGAAATCCATCTTTCTCTATTCGAAAAAAATCAAATCTAGAATTATTGAGATGCTTGTATAGCAATAAACTTGGAACCTAATGATACTTTCTCTATATTAATACACCATGCAGCTTCTGATTATGAATAAGTTCGAAACTTGCTTTTGAAAAATAACTAACAGCTATGCACATATGCATTAGAAATGGTAGATCTTTGTTACAGTTTCACGTGTATGATTGTTAGTCATGATGGATTTGACATCTATGTAATGACTTATGATAGTCTTTGTCCAAAATTAAATTAATATCATATTGATATGATTTTTTAAGAGAGAACAGATTTCTATCAACAAAATAAAGAAAGATTGGAAGGTTTTTAAGCTTGTGAGTTTTAGATTCTATACTACTGAAATTTTCCAATAGTTACATTTAGAACTTATTTTTCAAATGATACTACTTGGAGTTCGAAACTTGAATTTCAGCAGTTTACGGTCTTCAGATCTACTATTTTGGTACTTGTAATTATCACCTTATCGGACTACAAGTTTTTCAGTTTTTTCAAACACGACCCCAAGTGCACTTGTCCTCTTCTTGAGAGAGTTGAAACTGGCACATAGTTATAAATGCTTATTTGAGTAACAAACAAATCTAAGCCTATCTAAGCTGAAATGAATGCTGAAAATATCATTAGAATTCTTCGAAGAGCATGTCTATAACAAAGAAGCATGAGAATAAGCTATATTCATAGAAGAAAGAAGCATGTGAAGCTGCTCTAATATCTCTACCACTTCTTCCTCCTCTCATAATTCTAATAGACAGAGAGAATGTTTCCGAAGTGTTTTTAACTTTTTTCCACTCCATTCTTTATTAATCTACACCCTGCAACTTTCTTGTTTGTTATTGCTATAACATAAACCATTGTTCCGGTTCTTATTTAAAGCCTGCAATCTTTCAGTCACATGCATTCTCTCTTCATTCCTTTGTTTTGATTGAATTTCAGTTGCACGACAACACTACTAAACAGTTTTGAATTGGGCTTCGTCTAATTATAAATCAGATGCGCAGGTCAAAGTAATCGGTGCAAGTAGTGAAGCTGAAGCAGCTAAGGTTGCGCGCTCGGTGGCTTCCTCTTCACTTACCAAGGCATGAAAATATATGCTAAAAGTTATTTACATGTGTGAATTGATGCTTGATTTAACACTCTCCATCTGGTAATGAATTTTGTTATCAGGCTGCTGTATACGGCAGGGATCCAAATTGGGGACGCATTGCTTGTGCTGCTGGCTATGCTGGAAGTCCTTTTGAGCCTAACACACTCCGAATAGCACTTGGAGATATTCTGCTTATGGACCATGGGCAACCACTTCCATTTGATAGGTAAGAATAATGCTTGCTTTTACATTTAGTTTTTAACATATCTGACAACCTAATTTTTTTAAAGTGCTCCTGCACTTAAAAAGAAATTTCTGGATTAATTGTGGTTCTGTCTTAAACCTATTCAACAATACAGCAAATCTGGTATTTTTCTATTACTTTGGCTGTTGTATTAGTGCAGTCTTGTGTTTTTGCTCCAGCCAAAGAAGATGGCACAAAAGTTCTATCGCCTCAGCTTATGTCTCAGTCTTGGTCTAATACTCTCGGGACATGTTTATATCATCCCTTTGTTTCTGAGTCTTTCTTCCATGTATCTGCATCTCCATCTACCTTCATTCTATTCTTTAGTAACATACCAACCATATTTTCCAGCGAGGGCCCAAAATCTCTGTGCGCGTGCAGACGTGTATGGGAGAGAAAGAACAGATTATCTGTTCCACTTTATTGCATGATATGTCTGTTTTTGCATGTGATATGTTTATCTGTTTTTGTGTGTGATATGTTTCTGCACCTGTTTATGTGAGTGATATGTTTATACGCCTGTTTTTTTGTGTGATATGTTTATATACCTGTTTTTGTGTGATATTTATACGCCTGTTTTTGTGTTTTTGTCTTGTGTGTTTTTACTTCTACGTTTATGTGTGATAAGTCTCTGCGTGAGCATATATATGTTTATGTCGTTCTCCCTTTCATCTAGTCATCCTTAGTAGCTTTTTCTCTCCATAAGCTGAGAATATTGAGACTTTCCAGGGCTGCTGCTAGTAATTATCTAAGAAAAGCTGGTGAGAACCATGGTACAGTAGAGATTCAAATTTCCATCGGTAAGTTTCAGAAACAAACCATGCATGCATATAAAAGTTACATATTCATTGGAGACAATAGCATACCACTATATATGGAATAAGATGCATTGGTAACCACATAAAGCTTTATCTGTAACTACTCTTATATCTGCACTATTTATGATGGCACCTATAGTGCTACTTAGCATAACTGCATTGACAAATTTGTACATAGTATAATACATCTGTGGAGAATATATCTTTTTTAGTAATGTTCCAAATATATAAATAGATAATTTATAATATTGATATCAATTACGCAAACATTTAGAATCACTAAAGTATTTTTACCGTTAATAATTAATCAGATTTTTTAATCATTAAAATTTGGTAAAAAAATGCCCATGTTCATCAAATGTTGAAAAAATGTTGGATTACTCTCACTTTTGGTGGTGATGATACAAATTAATAACATAAATGAAGTAATAGGTGTTGATTTTAATTATAATATCTAAAAATATAAATATTGTATTTTTTTTAAGCAATAAATATTGTATTCAAGAGAATGGAAGGAATGTGTATTGGAGGGTAGTTAAGTCTCCTGCTAGTGATATGAAGCCAATAGAATGGATTGTGCTGCAGTGTACTATATACTTTGCAGTAGTTGTAACTTGCAATCTTACCTAGAAAACTGAGATGATGTTTTATTGTTGATGAGTAAAACTAAAGTCTGATGACACCAATTAGGTCTTTATAGCTGTGTTACCAAAAATAGCAGAAAGAAGAAGGAAAAAAACTAATCCTTCAGTTCTCAAAAGAAGCCATCATCAAACAGTTCGAAGCCTTTATTGTTACATGTAATTGTGGATGAAGGTTCTAGTTTTTGCTATATAAGCTTTCATCACTCATCATGATTTAGACCAATTTGAACTGAACCTGGTGGTATGTGTCTCCATTATCAGAAGCAATTAACCAAAACCAAACATCAGTCCCTCTAAAAGCATAATATATATGTACCATTTGATGAAGTAACTAAATTTTTTATAAGTAGTTTACTTAAATATCATCAATATTTATAGATTTCATCAACCTTTTTCATTGGATGTTGAATGTAGTCGGACTAGTTCGTAGTTGATATAATTTGTTAATTTATGTAATTTGTTAAATAAGGCTCCCAAAAAAACATTATATGCTTTTCTTTTAGCGCCTTCTATTTGCCATAATGTACAACATTATTTATTTTGTAATTGTTTGAGATATTTATCAAGTATCACTATCTTTCACAAAAAAGTATAAATTGATTAATTATTCAATCTGTATTAACATCCATATTATTCCCAAACAGGTGACGGGCCAGGAAGCGGGTTGGCATGGGGTTGTGATTTGAGTTATGATTATGTAAAAATAAATGCCGAGTACACCACATAGCAGATTATTGTCAGACTATCTGTATGCAGTGACTCTATTTATGGATAACACTTGTTCTAAGTTTTTAAATTACTCCTTGCTGAAATTCATTCAGTTCTGGTAATACTATCTGTAGTACTCAAAATTACGTAACAGTCGAAGCTCAGTTTGATACAATATCAATCTGGTTCCTAAACCTCGTCATTTATCAGAAGTCTCGATTATGAATGGACCCTTAAAGAGAGCACTTTATAGTACTAGAAGTAAACAGAGTATGTCAAAGGAGAGATCCAGAACCACCCCAAAATGAACGCCAGTCAAAGACGAGATTCAAGCTTCCTGTTTAGCTCGTTATACAATTGCTAGAAGTAAGGGTGAACACAAAACCGGCCAAAATCACCGGATCGAAACAAACCGTTATTATTTTAAAATGAAAAACATAAAATTAAAAAAATCGAACATTATAAAACTAAAAAACTGAGATTAGTTTGGCCGATTTGGTTTGGCCTTTCAAAAAATCGAAATCGACCAAATTGATCGAATAATTTAAAATTATAATATAATTTATATAATTTTTTAATAAATATTTATCTTATATAATTATATATTTATTATATGTCTTTATTGTGACGAATTTGTAAAACTTTTATCCTAGTGAGTGAGTTAGGTAATTTTTGTTTTTCAAATTTAAAGAACTTCTATTATAATTAGTAGTTATTGAGTTAGTGATTTATTAATTATTATGAAAAATTGACAATATAATAAATATCAAATTATCAATTATGGAACCGAATAAACCGACCGATTTAACCGAAACCGAATAAATATTTATCTTATATAATTATATATTTATTATATGTCTTTATTGTGACGAATTTGTAAAACTTTTATCCTAGTGAGTGAGTTAGGTAATTTTTGTTTTTCAAATTTAAAGAACTTCTATTATAATTAGTAGTTATTGAGTTAGTGATTTATTAATTATTATGAAAAATTGACAATATAATAAATATCAAATTATCAATTATGGAACCGAATAAACCGACCGATTTAACCGAAACCGAATAAATATTTATCTTATATAATTATATATTTATTATATGTCTTTATTGTGACGAATTTGTAAAACTTTTATCCTAGTGAGTGAGTTAGGTAATTTTTGTTTTTCAAATTTAAAGAACTTCTATTATAATTAGTAGTTATTGAGTTAGTGATTTATTAATTATTATGAAAAATTGACAATATAATAAATATCAAATTATCAATTACGGAACCGAATAAACCGACCGATTTAACCGAAACCGAATAAACTGATAACCGATTACGATGTAAAAATTTGAACGGTTTTGGTTTTTAATTTTTTATAACCGACTTAAATTGTTTGATTATTTTTTTTTCTCCAAAAAACCGACCGTGTGCAACCCCTAGAAGTGAAAGTTAAACATTCGAACAGGCAACACTGTTATGCTTCTTAGAAGCTACACACTGCACTTTCAAGCCAAGTTAAAGTTGTCAAGGAATTTGATTCCTCAGCAATTAAAGGATCTATTGGTGTTCGCATTTGGTTTCAAGTCCAGAGAATTAAGAGAATCGAGGGGGGCAGGCTTAAGCTGCAGGGTTTACTACGGATTTTAATTATGTGAAAAGCAACTAGGAGTACTTCCCGAAAATGTCAAGTAAAATAATATAGTTCAACGTACGATATTGGTGTGCGTTCTTTTTGGTAAGGAATCTTCTCAAAAGAATACAGCAATACCCAACTACCGCAATCTCTCAATTAAATATTGGAGCTACAGCCAATTCATTCTTCCACTCATCATCATCACTAAATCTTGAACAATATAGCTATAAGAAATAGTGTGCAGGATTAATATATGCAAGGGAACAGAGAGAAAATGCATTGGCATAGAGTCAAATGTCCGCCAATCAGTTAAACTAGAAGTAGAAAACACTGAGAAATCGTTCAAACATTAAAAGCCAAACAGTTCGGACATAATACAATAAAGTAAACAAAACTCTGGCCAGAAAATATGGACAAACTCAGCATAAGAACTAGTTTGCATAACTACTTTCAAGTTTCCAAACTAACAAACCCCACCACTAACAAAACCTTCAAACCTTATTTATGTACAGGGCGTAGAAGAGACTTCTTTAATATGATTACTCTCAAGTAGCCTCAGCAACTGAGAAGTGCAACTTTGATACAGAATTCTTAAGAAAACTAGTCCCACAGTATGGATCAGGATTTCCAATATTATAATCCACAATATCAGCCTGATGCTGACCCAGAAAATCCTGATCAACAATTCTCTTGTTATCATCCAGTGACTTGAAACACCTACTAGAATTCCCACCATATTTCCGACCTTGCTTCTTGTCTTTTCCCCTGCTACCCCGAGAAGACTTGCCAGCACCCTTCTGCTTGTTCTTTGAGTTCCTCTTACTGTCATTCCTGTGCCTTTGAGACTTGTTTGTTACCACATGTGAAACTGCAGTGGGAGTGGGATCATACACATCAGGGGCCCACGTAACCATCAGCTTCTTAGGTGGGACTCCATGTTTCTCACGGCTACCTTTCAGAGCAGATACAAGCTTCAACGGAGTCTGTGAGACAAATAAAGCATGAAGGAGAAAGAACAAATAAAACTATCAACAAAACCTCTTCAAGGAAATTTAAATTAGGCCCATATAAGGGCGAACCATTCCACATATAATCTAAAACAAAATAAAACTGTACCCCAAGTGTCCAAACTATTCAAGAAATCCTTTTTAAGTAACTACTCAAAAATTCAGCGATACTGATTGAACATCTTTTCTACCTTGTACTCACTGAACAATAATTTCTGGTAATAATACCAAATATGTCATATGTGAGAATAAAATGGTTAATATATGAAAATCTTTTAAGGAACTAGAGAAAGAAAAGGCCAAAACATTGACCCAAGTATCATCATAATAGCTACTCCAGCAGGCTACACAGCAACAAATATATACTGTAAAAGGCACCATGCCGAGAAGAAATGTAGAAGCACCAAGATGCAAGTACATGCTCCCTCCAAAACCTAAAGCAGTAGACACAAAAAAATATCCCCCCCCCCCCCCTCCAAAAGAAACTGGGGGCAGAGTGGCAAGACAGGCTCCAATACTCCCTGTTCACTCCCGCCCATGCTGAGGAAGAGAGGGCTATAACAAGGTCATTGATAAATTGTCAAAAGTTAATATCGCTGTTATTAGGTTATTATCAAAGTAGCTCAGGCTATTACCATAGAAGCCCATGAACAGATAATATAAACAAATGCTAAGGCTTTGATCAGCCTTGGTGTTGGATCAGAAACAACAACAAATTACAAACGCCAAGATGCAAGTACATGCTCCCTCCAAAACCTAAAGCAGTAGACACAAAAAACATATCCCCCCCCCCTCCCAAAAGAAACAGGGGCAGAGTGGCAGACAGGCTCCAATACTTCCCTGTTCACTCCCGCCCATGCTGAGGAAGAGAGGGCTAACAGGGTCATTGATAAATTGTCAAAAGTTAATATCGCTGTTATTAGCTTATTATCAAAGTAGCTCATGCTATTACCATAGAAACCCATGAACAGATAATATAAACAAATGCTAAGGCTTTGATCAGCCTTGGTGTTGGATCAGAAACAACTACAAATTCACTTGCAAGAGATTCAATAATCAGCAACTGAAAAAAGTAAACAAGCGTATAAAATTGACCAAAGTATTAAGGACATATACGAGGAATACTTACAGGCAAAGAAAGTGAACGGGATGGTGCAGTATCAGATTTAATGTATCCATTTTGCTCAGAGGATATATCATCCACCCTATCCCCAGCTTTCTCCTCATTTTCACAAGTTATAGCTGCGGTAGGGGAAATAACATTATTGGAACATGGAAAAGTTGCAGACTTGCTCAGGAACTTCCCAGAAGTTGACATGGACAGTGGATGAGAATCTTCACAGATATCTACCTTCCCAACTCCTTTATTACCACCACATACTGGGATGGAGCCTGATACTAAATTTTTTTCGTCTTGTAGATTCAAAAACTTAGATAGATCATTACCAAGGTCATTCACAGGAAGACCTCCAGTGAAACCACAACAAGTCAATTTTGATGGATTCACAGCCAACTCATGAAAGTTCTTTAAATCTTCAGAAGCCAACTTAGCAGTATTAGAGCAGATGTCCATGGATGAAAATAGGAGCTGCGCGCAAAATCTGTTAAATCACATGAGCACCCACGAAAAATATCAAACATACAAAAACTGTATGCATAAAGTTCATGCACTCATTAGTTATGCCACGATGATAAACCAATCAACTCAAAGAGCCACGTTCATGCTCAGATCCACCCTTAATCAGTCCCTAATATTCTGACATCACTGACATGTGAACACTTTCTGTGTACCCATGTGTAGAATAACAAACAGCTATTGGAGCTAAAGGTTACAATACAAATTATGCTATAAATCCAGAACCAACGTGCTCTCTTAATGAACATGCTCCAAATACTTGCATTAACAGGTATCCAGAATAAATGGATCATACTTAAATGGAACGAAATTAATGCTTGACAATAAAAAATAGCAAAATAAGTTAAATATTGCTGCATTTACAGGAAATTCAAAAACATAAATTGCATGAACAAAACAAAATGCTAAGAGTACCTTGCTAGCTTGTATTCTAAATTTCTCGGCCACAAATAATCATGGAAAATAAAAAAATTAAGGCTTAATGTAAAATAAATAATCGAAGATATGCAAATGCATTGAAAATCCAGTGATTCCTCGTCATATTTAACTTGTACTTACTTGAATTAAGTGTTATACCTTCCTTGCAAATAAGAGTCCACTTCACCAGAAAATCTTCAAACCAGACGTAAGCCAATATGAACAGAAATAGGTTAGCACCACGAAATCTCTCGATCTCTCTCGCTTATGTCGAAATTTGCTAGATTGCGATTTCTCAACAAAAGTGGAACCCTAAAATACGATATCTGACTAGAAAAAATGTGAAAAGGGAGAGATGGCAAAGTGTTAACTAATAAGATTACCGCGACGATCGCTTTTTTCAAGATGTTTCAGACGATGAGAGAAGGAGCCGCCATAGAAAGAGGTAACGTAATGAGAGGAAGGAGTTGCCATGGCTAACAATACATGTCGTGAAGGCACCGAATGCATTGTTCGATGCTCTTCAAACCCCTAATTCGTTCAATGATGAAAATAGTAAAAACAAAACCCTAGATCGATGTGAGAGAATTCGACGAATAAGATAGAGCCGAAGGTTGAAGCTTTTTTATGGATCTAAATCAGATAGCATGAAATGAGGATCGGAGAAACAAGATGATCGGAATCGGACACCATGACTCGCTCCGCAGGAAGACCGAGAGATTCGTAGTAAATAGATGGATGGATGGATCGAAGAATCGATATGGATATATAACAAGAAGTTGGCTACATCCTCGGTCAACGTATTCAGACAAAGAGTACACGTCGTCGTTTAACATCTACTCCAAAATATCTGATCTGCAAAATACGGATGAAAAATATTTCAAAATAAACAAATAAAACGTTAAGCGACAAGGATAAGTTCCACGTATCTTTTGTTCTTTCTCGTTTTGAAGCCTCAACTTTTAGTTAAAGTCTCATACTTCAGTGTAGAAATATTATAATAATATTAATAAATTTATAAGACAATAAAAACTTAAAATAATTAATCAACTTTACATAAATGGGAAAATAAACATTATAAGTATATTTTTATATTTTCACTTTTTAATTTTTATGCATAAATGATTAAAAGAATATTTTTTTGTGCATGTCCATCAATTAATTTAAGAGTGATAATATCATCTTTTTAATTTTTTTTACAAGACTAGAGATATAGTTTGAAGAATTTAAATTATTCTAAACGGTTGAGTGAGCTAATTTTATTCGTATTATCATAATATAAACGATCCAATTTTAATTTGTGCATCTCTTAAACGCTCTCAAGTAATTCGATTAAAAAACAAGTTGAGTCGAATTCGGTTACAATAAAAAGAGTTGAATGAAAAATTTGTATTCGAATTCGAGTACGAATTCAAAAAATATTAATTTTTTTTAATAGAATATGAACGAGATACTGATTGACTCGACTCAAAATTATTTTCACCCTTATAAAAAATGAAAAGATTTATGTGAATAACTCAATAAATTAACTCTTCACTCCTTGTAAGTCAAAAAATTTATCCTTTAGATCGTTCACATCTTGAAAATTTAATTTTTATCAAATGTACATATAAAACTGTTTAAATTGATGTCAAAATTAAATTTTAAAATAGTTAAGAAAGCATAAAGAATAAAGAAAATAGAAAGTATAATTAATTTATTGATCTAAGTAATAATTATAATTTGATCCAAAACTCGCTAAACTATATTCAACCGATTAATGTTTTTCGAATCGTTAGTTTAGCTGGTGCAACTTTAGTTGCAAAAAATATACTCCATATTGGAATCCATAGTGTTAGTTTTATACTTACTTTGTATTGAACCAACAAATGTTTAACACTTCGTATATTTGTTTTTTTTCCTTTATAATTTTCTCACTTTTTATGGAAAATTATTGTTGCTAATTAAATTTTTAAATAAGAGTAAATTTTTAATTTTTAAAATTGATGTAATTCATATCATTTTTAAGAATAATAAATATTATAATTAGTGATGCTAATTAAATAGTTTAAAATTTCATATTTGTATCGTTTAAAATTTAATTAATTTATGTTAATTTAAAATTTTAAAAAGTCTCATATTAATTACTAAAAGTCGACTTTGATCGTGTATTTTGAGGAGGGGTAAGTATTTTAAATTACATTTCAAAAAAATAGGTAAACCTAAGTCATTTTAACTTCTTCTTCTTTTTAATATATTGATGTGATTCGTAGGCCGGTGTACCGACTGATAAAGTGTTAATAATAATATTAACACTCGGCAAAAGTCAGAATTAAAGGAAAATACAATAGTTTAGCGGTAAAAGTGCCTTTTTTTTACTTTCAAGGAGATAAATTAGAGTCTAACACTCGGCAAAAGTCAAAATTCAGCAAATGCTACAAATAAAGTTAAAGATTCTAAATTTTTTCATAAAAAAGTAAATTATAAACCGTTTCAAAAAAAAAATTATCAAATATTTTATACTTTTTAAAAATGAATTATAAGCAATCCCAAAAAGGAGAGGATATAAGGGCATAGACTTTTGGTGTAGCACCCTATTCTAAAAAAACAGAAGAAATATTACGTATAAAACACAATAAACCTCAAAATATTAAATATAATTCTTCAAAAATTTATAAAATAATTAAAATTTAAAATTAAATCAATCTAGATAATCAAAGGTAAGCTCTCTTCACACAACTTTAAATTATCTCTGTAAACTTGTCAGAAGAAAAGCACAATATGAGTCAAACGCTCAGTACGAATATAAAGATGCACAATATACTATAATATATAATATACCAAAAGAGCCGAATGAATAAACAAATATAAATTACAAACGAATTACGAATATAACAACATTAGTGAAGTTAGATACAAACGATGAACACTAATAATCGAACAAGTATATTCAAAAGGATTTCAACAAAATGAAGGCTGAATCAAAATGGCTAAATTGTAAAAATTTCACACTGAGCTCAAATACAAATAGTCAAAGGCTAACAAAAATATATTTGTACCATGATGCATGTAAATCAAACCAGATAATACGTATAACACAAGTGTTACTAATCCGCTAAACAAATCAAATCAAATCAAATACTGGGTCGCCTTATACGTATCTTGAACAAATATATCACATGGTCAAAGCTCACACTCAGAGTATACAGAATGATACACCGTGGACTAATCACACCACCACGAAAAGTGTTATGTCCTGGTGTCAAGAGAACATATATGTGGTATCCCCATAGGTGATTAATTCAAGTATACTCTAAGGTTAAAACTACAAAATGTAAGCTAAAAGAATTCAAATCACAAGACTTACGTGACCATCTCTAATAGATATCAAATTATTTTAAATACGAACAAGCCTAAACTATCACAATGATACTAATAATCATACTAATTCTCGAACGTGAACGAAAATATACGAAGAAAGATACAAACGAATGACATCTCAAAAACATAATTTTTCAAATGACGAAATATCATATAACTAATATAAGGAATAAAACCACAAACAAAATACGAAAGAATTCAAAATGAGAAATACAACAAATAATTTAATAATCATAAGAGTATCGCTGAAAGAGTAAAAAATTCGTACCTAAATATAATACCAAATAATTCACTAAATCTAAAATATTACCCCGCTACGCTAGAACTCTTCAATCGGATCTAATAAACACAATAATAAAATACAATTAATTATAATATTTAATTTTTTAATTTTTTAAACTTTTATGTTATTAGATTGTAAAATATTATTAATATTATCATTATCAATTTTATTATTATTATTATTTTCGTATATATTCCGTACCACCCAAAATCATAACAGAGAGCATACATGAAGATTAAGAATCTTTATGCTGCCTAATTCATTAGACTTGATATAGTCATGCTTTATAATTATTAGTACTATTATTATATATTTTTAAATCAATTCCATCACCATCACAGGAAACCCAATATATATATATATTGGTTCATGACATAAGGCATAGACCAATCACCACAAATCTGCTCATATAAATATATTTGCAGTCACAGATTCCAATTATGAATTACAAAGAAAGTCTTACAAAACTTTAATATAAAATAACGAAAAGGAAGACAAACTTGCCCTAAATTTATTTCCTTTTGAGAATCACGACACAAATATCTCTCTGTCGGTTTACGGGTTATGTTTATACACAAATATAAATTAGACCCATTAAATTTTAAGGCTGGACCAAATTAATGTTATACACTATTTATTTATTAGTTCACGTAAATTTAATTCCAACATAATATAAAATTTAAATAAAATATTTAAAAATAAACTTAACTATTATTATTTTTTTTTATTATTATTACATTTGGTGTCCCCTTTAGTCAATAATTAGGGTCTCACAATTATTAGTTAATATATTTTTCTCTCATACTTTTATTTGTCCATAGTTATATATTCTGTTGTCCTAAGCGTAAATGAACTACATCAATTCATCTCAAACTTGATGATTAAATTCTATTGTGACGAAGATACTATAAGGGAGGTCATGCGAAAAAATAACTTGACGCCAGAGTAAGATTTTTTTTTTAAAACCTCTCATTCTTATTTCTTTTTTAATATAAATTAAAAAAAATTAAAAAAATCGTCTATTTCAAAACCGCATAACACCTTCTAAGCGTCAAGATCCCATTGACCATGGATTCGAACACTGTGTATTTGAAAATTAAAGCCCGTACACGGTTTTAAGCATTGAGCCCAACCCAAGTTTTGGACAGGTTCCTTTATAATTCATATGCCAATGGATTAGTGTTTTGTCGTGTCATGTACTACTCATAAGCTAAGCCCCAACTAATAAAAATCTAAAAAAAAGAAGGATAAATTACACATTATAGTACATTTTAAAAATTAATTATAGAAAAAATACATATTAAAAGTATTTACAAAAAGAATACTTTTTAAAAATATATTTATAAAATTAGTGCATTCTTATCCCTATAATTTAGTTGGATGATTTTAAAATTCAAATTTAAAAAAATCAATTACACAAATCAATGTATCTCATCTCTCTCTGTGTATCAGGAAAAAAAAAACTACATCAACCTTTCCCCTCCCCCGTCCCCCGCTAGCTTTCTCTCTCCTCCCTCCTCCCCTTCCACCTCCAACTTTCTCTCCTCCCTCGCCCGCCTGTCCCCTCTCCCGCCTACCGCTTCCCTCCCCCGTCCCCCGCTAGCTTTCTCTCTCCTCCCTCCTCCCCCTCCACCTCCAGCTTTCTCTCCTCTCTCGCCCGCCTGCCCCTTCTCCCGACTCCCTTTCCTCCCCTGCCCGCCTCCCTCCTCCTCCTCCAGCTCTCCCCTCCCCCGCCTGCCCCCCTCCTCCAACTCTCCCCTCCACCTCCTCCCGCCTCTTGCCTCTTGCCTCCTTCCACCTCCAACTTTTTCTCCTCCCTCCCCCTCCTTCAGCTCTCGCCTCCCCCGCCTACCCCCCCTCCACTGTTTGCCCCCCTCCCTCCCCTCCCCCGCCTGCCTCCCCCTCCTCCAACTTTCTCTTTCCTCCCTCCTCCCTCCTCCCTTTCCCGCATAATTTTTTTTAATACAGTAACTATTTTTTTTATATTTCAGTTAGTAACCAAACCTTCATACGAAGGTAACCATTTTAGTTTTTGTGTGTAACTAAATAGTGATAAAAAAAAAGTCAATACAGTAAACATTTTTTTTATATTCCAGTTGGTATCCAAATCTTTATACAGAGGTAACCATTTTAGTTTTTTGTGTGTAACCAAATATTCATAAAAAAAATTCAATACAGTAACCATTTTTTTTATATTCCAGTTGGTAACTAAACCTTCATATAAAGGTAAATCTAGGTAACCAAACACTGTTATGGAGGTAACCAATTCCTGAATGCGTAGTAACTAGTTTTTGTTATCTTTGGATTAAAGGTTTGTTACCTATGTATTAAAGTTTGATTACCTTTGTAGTAAGGGTTGATTACCTTTATATTAAAGTTTGGTTACCTTTATATTAAAGGTTGGTTACCTCTGTATTAAAGTTTGGTTACCTTTGTATTAAAGGTTGGTTACCTTTATATTAAAGTTTGATTACCTTTATATTTAAGGTTAGTTACCTTTATATTAAGGGTTGATTACCTTTATATTAAAGTTTGGTTACCTTTATATTAAAGGTTGGTTACCTCTGTATTAAAGTTTGGTTACCTTTGTATTAAATGTTGGTTACCTTTATATTAAAGTTTGATTACCTTTGTATTTAAGAAGAATTCGAGTTCGGGGTGGACGGTGAGAGATAGTCATTCCAGATCTTCTTCCTCTGCCATTTCTTCTCCTCTCCATTCGTGAGCTTCTTATCAGAATGATAGTTTTTTATTTTTATTTTGTATTGTGGATTTTGTTTTGGTAACTGCCGCATATGACAGTTAATTATCCTTGATTTAAGGAATTCCTTATTTGTAGGAAACTGAATGATTTAATAAATTTATCTTGTTGTAGTCTTTTTGTAATTATTTTATCTGTGTTTTATTTTTGTAATTACTTTCTAATTGTTGTATATTAATGTTAAGGACCCAAAAAAGAATCTGGACACTAGTTTGAAAAGTTACTCGTATGCTAAGCTCATATTAATTGGACTGGGATGGTAAAAAAGAAGAAACCCCACCCCAAAGAGTTTACGGGTTAAACTCCAGCCCAAAATTATATAATGGGCTAACAAGATCTTCCAGCCCATAAATATTATGTAATGACCGAGAAAATTACGAACCCAATTTTTTATTTATTTATTTAATTATATCCATAAGAAAATATGAGGTATGAAGTATGTGTATATAGGATAAGTTGTATGATGAGATGTATTAAATTAGTTAATTAAATTAATTAACTAAAGAAGGAAAAAGATTGCAAGAGAAGCTTATGTGATGAGATCACAAAGCTTGAATGTTGGCCTTGAATGGCAAATAAGAAGTTTTATACTAAACAAGTTAATTACTTGTATGAATAATGCGAAAGAAGAAGCAAGTGAATTATTTGAGATAATCCAATGAGGGAATAATTGTTTGTGTACGGTTAATTATTTTATAAACCCAATTTGATGATAGGGGTTAGTGAATGAATTAAATTAATCAAGTCCAATGTACTTATATTAATACGTATTAGGGTATTATTAAAAACAAACCCAAGATTTTTCAATTAATAGTGTTATTTAATTAAGGAGTCAAATGGACTTATTAATAGCAAATCTAATTGGATTATAATTTAAATCCAAATGAGTTGTTAAACTAGGTCAATTAAGTTTACCTAGTAGCCCATGTAATTAATTTAATTATTAGTCCATGTAATTTATTAAATAAGCCCAATGCTTATTTTAATTAAAGCTAGCATAGTTATGTAAATGCTAGCCCAATGTGTGATATAAATTGAGCCCAAACAATTTAATTGAATGAGCCCAATAGAATTTAATACTAAGATCCAAAGTGGAGCCCAATAAGTTTGTATAGGTGAATATGTATACATATATTGATGTATATATATATATATATGGATACTTATATAATTATATAGGACTTAAAAATAAAGTCAAATTGGATAAATATTTGGTCAATCCCGAATTTTGGGGCCCACATGGATATAAATGTAGCTTGTTGGTTGATTTTGGAGTGTAAAGTGGTGCAAGTAAGCCCCAACCACCCTAGTCAATCAATGGGTCAATCAAAGAGTCCATCAAGTGGTCATTCCATGCATAGTAAGCAAGATTAAGCTCCTAATTGACTAGCATTGGTTGATTAGTAGATGTTAAGCAAGTCTAGGGAGGCTCTATAAATAGAATGCTCCATTCATTTGCTAGGTTTGTTAGTCATTTTGTAAGAACTCCAAGAGAGAATAGAGAGAGCATTCTAGAGAAAATAGAGAAGGCTCTTGAGAGTTGGTTTTTCACCAAGGAGATTACTAGAGACTTATCAAGGAGTCACCAACAAAGTCTCTAGCCAAGAGTAGAAGAACATAAGGTTCAAAAGTGTTCTATCTCATCTTTATTTCATTTTTGTAGGCTATATATGTTTTATATGGTCAAAATATGTTTTTAACCGAACAAAAGTGGTTTTGATGGTCTACAAGTCTTAAGCTATAATAAATTGGTAGATACATGGTTTGATATGCTTAAATCATGATTTGGTATGTGAGAAATGTATAAAAGTTGTAGAAATGTTCATAACACATTTTATCGGTAAAACCCTAACGATACATGTTGTGTTTGATGTTGTATTTTGAAATACACAAATCGAAAATTGGATTTTTATGGCTAGAAAGCTAGATCTAGGAGTTTTAAAGAAAAA
Organism: Hedera helix; assembly: GCA_947179155.2. Taxonomy (NCBI): domain Eukaryota; kingdom Viridiplantae; phylum Streptophyta; class Magnoliopsida; order Apiales; family Araliaceae; genus Hedera; species Hedera helix. The sequence goes on along the minus strand of OX359268.1, from coordinate 46,688,554 downwards.
CCCTTTTGGAACCTTTCAAGAATATTGAATAACGAAGAAGTTATAGCTTTTACCGGAAATGATGTCGTTTTTAAACCCTAGATGGTTCGATCCGTAATTTTCGTGTAAAACGTTTTCAAAAAGACGATCCAACCATGGAATATTGTAAAACAAGAGGTTAGGAACACATCAACACTGATTTGGTGTCATTTGGATGTGTAGAGTTTATTTTATTCAAGGTTGAACCATTAAAACCAAGGATTTGTGATTTTAGTTTTCACTTTGTCCTTGTGAGCAGTTTTTAGTCCACTTCCGTTTGGAATTTGGATTTTTGATCTAAAGAGAAATTGTAGAGGGGGAAATTCTGATGAGAATGGACTCAAGAATCACCCCAAAATATTTTAAAATGAAGAAGTTATGGCTGTTGGGGCGTCGGAGGGTCGAGCAGTCAAAAGTTTACTTTCGGAGGAGTTGGCCGAGCGCCTACTGAGCGCCTACCAAGCGCCTAGGCGCTTGAGCCGGCTGTTTCTGGGGGCAGATTCGGTCCGGGTCGGGTCGGGTCGGTCCGGATCGAGTTTTTTATGAAAATTTAAGTTGAAATACATATTAATTGAGTGTGTTTGAATACTAAACTAATATATATAGAGTTTATTAGTGACTTAAAGGTATCTAAATGTATAAAATAAAGACTAAAGTTACAACAATTAAAAAGTAAACTATTGATAATGTTTAAAGAATATTAAATGATCAATAATATTAGTATATGATTAAAAGTTATTAAATGATGAATAACATTAGTAAATGATTAAAATATTATTAAATGGTTAATAATATTAATAAGTGATTAAAATATTATTAAATGATTAATAATATTAATAAATGATTAAAATATTATTAAATGGTTAATAATATTAATAAGTGAGTAAAATATTATTAAATGGTTAATAATATTAATAAATAATTAAAATATTATTAAATGGTTAATAATATTAGTAAATGAAAAGAATATTATTAAATGATTAATAATATTATTAAAAGAGTAAAATATTATTAAATTTTTAATAATATTTATAAGCGATTAAAATATTATTTGATAAATAATATTATTGGAAAGAGTGTAAGACATTATTAAATTATTAATAATGTTAATATGAGATTGAGATATTATTATATAATTATAATATTAATGAGTTAATAAAATATTATTAAATGGTTAATAATATTAGTAAGTTAGTAGAATATTATTAAATGATTAATAATATTAATAAATGATTAAAATATTATTAAATGGCTAATAATATTAGTAAGAGGATAAAACATTATTAAATGGTTAATAATATTAATGAGAGAAGAAGATATTATTAAAGGATTAATAATATTACTAAGATGATAAAATATTATTAAATGGTTAATAATATTTATAAATGATTAAGATATTATTTGATAAATAATATCCTTGGGAATAGTGTAAAACACTATTTAGTTATTAATAATGTTAATAAGTGTTAAGATAATGAAGAGATTGAGATGATTATTAGATGGTTAATAATATTGAGTAACTAGATGATTTATGGTTAAAATATTATTATACGATTAATAATATTATTTGTGGTATTTATATATTATCAAAGGTGATAATATTATAAAGCAATGAAGTGATAGTTATGTGATTTAAAATATTATCAAGGGATTGATAATATTATTAAGAGATGTAAGATTATGATTAAGTGATAGATGATTAAGACATATATGGTAAGATTATTAATGTTAAATAAACCTATATGTGTTATGCTAATTGGAGGATCAATGTTGTTGAATATTAGGTCACCCAGAGGAAGTATTTTTAAGTTGAATAGCAGTAGTCAGCGGAACAGACAAGTTTCTCTGAACCTAACTTGTATTCTATTTGGCAAGTTATTTATGTAGAATCTGAAATTTATTTCAAAATGTATGATGAAATAATTATTAATAATTATTTCATATCTATATTGTTATTGACAATCGCACTTAGGTGCATTTGCATGACTATTCATGTTATGAACTGTTTAAAGAGAAATATCTATGCTATTTATTTCAGCTAGATATTGCATGTGATATTATGACTGTTCTTGTTATAAACTGTTCTAAGTGAGGATTCTATGCCAATTGTTTCGGCTAGACCATGTACGATTTAAATTCATAAATCTGAATATTATTGAAGTTAGTCCAAACCATATTGTTGTGGTGCGAAATCTGATGGGATAAGCTGAAATGAACAGAGCATTATAAGCGGATAAGCTTACGGTCGGATGGAACATTCCCGATCAAAACGAACAAGATGGTTATATTGTGCACTCTATAAACGTACGATAGGCTGATCACCTAAAGTACCCATCACCGGATATGTCAATCAAAATGATTGTTAATATTCAAAACGAACTGACAGACTTCTGTCTACAGGGTATTGTAAATACTCAAAACGTGTGTTCATGGTCTTGTGACCCTTTCAGCATGATGAAGCAGTATGTTATGTCAATTGAATTATATTATTCAAAGTTGCATGTCTTCACAATTATTGTATATTGTTGAAGTTTCCAGAGCTAAATCTTTTTCATTCATGATATATCTTTTATTGTTTAATAAAACTTGCTGAGCAAAGTAGTTGCTCATCCTTGCTATATCATGAACTATTTTTCAGTTAAGCCGAGTTATCTAAGGAGTACCACGGCAAAGGAAAGATGAACGAGTAGACGTAGTTAGTTCGTACTATTTGTGTAAATCTTTTGTATTATAAGGTAATAATGATGTATTAAGGTTAGTGGAACCTGGGATTGAATGTACGTTTCGTAATGAAATGATGTATGATTTCCGCGAGTTATTGAAGTTATATTTTATGAATGTTTGACAAGTGTTGAATAGTGAGCACCGAACCCGAGGTTCAAGGGACCCGAATTTGGGGGCGTCACATATTATCCCTGCTTTTTTATTTTTTAAATAAATAAAACTTCGTATTGAAAGCTTATTAATACGAGTATATATAAACTACATGAACGATCAATATCAAAATCTCTCGATGACAATACTAGAGTAAACATCATAGTTTATGAATGAGAATACAAGTTTTACAATATAGAGTAAAGAATTCAATAATCGTGCAGTTTTGGTACACTCAAAAAATTATATTTCACTCTAAAATGTTAAACGCAAATATTTTATGACATGCAAAGAGTTTTTTCTAACGGTGGATTGTGCTTCTTCAAATGGCAATTGCATTAATAAATGTGTAAGAGTTCGTCTGAGAGAATTTTTTTAGTGTACTGCAAGCACTTCTAAATTAATTTTGAAAGTATTTTGATGTTTGATAACGCTTTGAAAACACTATTAAAAAGTTAAGATTTAAAATTAAAAGTAAGTTTAGCTAAAATAAATAATTTGTGCTTTTGACTCCAACACTTTCGACAAAAGTGGAAAGCACTAAGTCATCCTAAAATTGTTTTAAAAAAATAAAATCTCACACCACACATTCACCTTAAAATTGTCATTAATATCTTTAAATTACTTCTACAATTATTTAACTAAACACTTTTTAAATTTTATTATAAAAGGACATATCAAAAGCTCTACATCTAAAAATGTTTTATTTTATCGCAACATACCGCACTGATGGCACAACTTTGCCAAATAGGCACTAACACTATGTTCTTGAGTGTTGGACGAGAAAACAAAAACAGAAAACTTAATTTATAATTGAGAATTTTTTTTTAGAAATTTTGTATATATTTTTTCATATTGTTACCAAGTTCATAAAAAAAAAAAAAAAACTTAAGTTTTACATTTAAGTTATTAAGTTACTTTTATATTAATTTTATTATTCTTATAATTTAGAGAGCATAATATATAACATATTTTTATGTTATTTAGTTTTTTTTATCCAAATTAGTCTATTTTTTAATATAAAAGAAATAGTTTGATAAAAAAATAGGTCAAATTTTATGTCTATTTTCTTTTCTTTTTGGTTCATTAAAAAACTCAATAAAAAAAAATTGATTAAAAAATTTGAACGAGACTCTGATTCAATACTTAAATGAGTCGAATAACTCGAATTTGAATATATTTTGATACTCAGACACTTATACTAGTCAAATATGAGCTGCCTACTGTTCACTTATTTAGAATATCAATTTTTTCTTATTTCACTGATTCATACTTGATACAAGTTCATTAATCCTTATTTGTTGTTGTGCCTAAATAATTTTGTGCGTAAGCGTACCAGAGTTCACTAAACTCAATGTGAGAGAGTGTTTGTCTAACTAGTAAGATTTTATTAAGTTAACATTTTTCTTCAATTTTGGCCAACTACTTAGTCGGAATTGGTTAGGCGATTAAAGAGAAGAGAGAACTACTTCTCTAATGAGTTTTTTTGCCTTTGACTAAGGACTTCAATGTTAGATACTTGGTTTTAATGGTAACTGATTATAGCTGTCTACTAGTGGATATATAATTAGAGTTGAGCTAAACTATAACTACCAAACTGTCGAACTATTATCAGCTAAGTTATTACAACTATAAACAAATTTCAATTTATCTAATATGTTGATTAACATGTTATAGATAACAAATTCATGCAACAGACAACCACTAATGTCAGACAGTTAAGTAAAAATATGGATATAATTGCTGGGATATGTTATAAACTTTACAACCCAAATCAAATACACTGTTGAGAAAGTGCAAAGCTAATCAACAACACCATATGAAGCTCTGGATAAAAGCAAATAACTGAAATTAAATGTACACCTAAGCTCAAGTGGATGTAACAAGTTGAAAATCCAATAAAACTACATATTACAACAGTTAACTAAGTCATATGTTGGCGTAACAAGTTAATTATTGTAAAACTAAGCTAAAAGCTACTGAAATTTTGAAAAAAGTTGGAGTTTTATATTGGATGTGTATGTGTTTTCTCGCAAAATGAACTTCTTTTATTTATAGAACTACTATAAGGCTGTTGCATTGACCCAACCGTCCATTTAAGCATGTTTTCCTTAAAATTCACCCCACTAACCAATTTTATGGTAGCGTATCAGTTATATAAATGTGATTTACACATTATGCTGAACTGAAGGAACGTGGGTGTTCACTTGCTTATACCATTTATTTGACTTATTTGTCACGTCCCTTGAATTTTGGCCAACTTTACTAATGCGTAGGTTAACTGAACGTGACTTTTGCTGATTTAAAAGAGCGTGTATGTATAACTGTTATTCCACGTGTTTAATTGCTTTGAACACGTCTTTAATCGTTTCTTTAATTATTGGCCTACCTAGATGCCTTTGTCAGAACGCCATTAGTTAACCTGGTGCTTCGACCATGTCTATTTAACTGAATTAAACACTTGGCCGAAAATCGCTTAAACTAAAACTAAAAATTTGAAATTTGGGTGTAAACATTTTTATAAAGTATCGAGTATACTCGATTTATTTAATATATTATTTAACAATTAATTTTTTCACATATTTTTAAAAATAGAAGTAGTTTTTATGTTTTCGACACATATTCATTAATTGATGTAAGAGTGATAATATTATCCCATTATTTTTTTTACAGGACTTGAGATCTAATTTGAAGCAGTCAAATTTAAATTATTCCAACTAGTTGGCGAGTTAATTTTATCTACAGTATCATAATATAAATGTTCCAATTCTAATCCGTGTATGTATCAAAAACTCACAAGTAGTTCAACTAAAAAATGAGTCTAGTTGAGTTGTACTCGAGTATAATAAAACGAGTTGAATTCGAATCTAACAAAAGATTGCAAAATTGAAATCGAATCTGAGTACTTTAAAAAAAATTCAAATATAATATGAGCAAGTTTCTTATTGATTCAACACACAATTATTTACACCTTCAATTTAATTTTTTTAAAATCAACTTTTAATTTAACTTATCTCAAAAAACTCGAGTATTATATATTTTCCCCAAACTACTAAGACAAAAAAGAAAATAAAGTATAAGTGCATAATATTCAAATATTATATTTATCTTAATTATTAAAAAATGAGATATGATATTGAAATTTGTGTCGTCCCCTAATTTTTAATGGTTAAAATTGATATACTATTTGATTTTGTATTTAGAAATCATGTATTTAGATTTGTCCCAAAAAAAATTATACATCGTTTTTTGGTTATTCCTGATTGGTCAGTTCCAGAGCACACGGATGATGAAAAATTTACACAGAGCCGTCGATTAAAGATAATCCAACGATAAAGAATGCACAAGACCCTGAATCGAAATCGAAGGTGCTGCTAGCTAAGACCACCATATATAAACGAGAGACGCGGCACCTAATCTTCATGCTCGATTGGACAAACACCCTTTTAATCTCTGTTTCTCTCTCTAGATTCCGGCTGTCTGTATAATTTATCCTCTTTCTATCTCAACGACTCATTGAGATAAAATGGAGACTGGTGGAAAAGTGAAGAAAGGTGCCGCCGGAAGGAAAGGAGGCGGTCCCAAGAAGAAGCCGGTGTCTCGCTCCGTCAAGGCCGGACTACAGTTTCCCGTCGGAAGAATAGGCCGGTACCTCAAAAAGGGCCGTTATGCTCAGCGCGTCGGCACCGGAGCTCCGGTCTACCTAGCCGCTGTTCTTGAGTACCTTGCTGCTGAGGTATATATATGTTCTCCGCCATCTTGCTTCACGCTTGTATCTATATCTACATGGATTTTCGCTTTGTGCCAATTTCTCTTGTTTCCTGAATAATTTGGTTTGGGGGTAAAGCTTTGCTACCAGATTGGTTATTAAAATTGGTCGTGAGTACTTTGATTAATTAATGTATACGACGTTTTTGACTAGTCTCTTTAGTCAGATCTCACCGTGCTTTCATATTTTATAATTTTAGGTCGCATAGACCTGTTTTATTGATGAGAAGTTAAGGAAATGATTGAATTGCAACATTTGATTACTTTTTTTCTTTTGGGTTTTTGAAAGGTGTAGGGTTCAATATGACACTTTCTTTGAGAAAGCAAATATATATAATCAGTTTTTTGTTATGAAAGTCAAAATGGCAATGTCGGGTTCATACATTTTCTCAGCATCAATCGATAACTAAGGTGTAACTTTCTTCTAATTGTTATGATCAAAATCTCATCCTTTCCCCCCCCTTTTTTTTGTTGTTCGAAATTAGGTTTTAGAGCTGGCTGGAAATGCAGCAAGGGACAACAAGAAGAACAGGATTATACCGAGGCATGTTCTTTTGGCTGTGAGGAATGATGAGGAGCTTGGAAAGCTTCTTGCAGGTGTTACAATTGCTCATGGAGGCGTGCTTCCTAACATTAACCCAGTTCTGTTACCGAAGAAGTCTGAGAAGGCAGCTAAGGAACCTACCAAGTCACCCTCAAAGGCAACTAAATCCCCAAGGAAAGCTTAGTTATGTTTTCCGTCTCTCTGTGTTTAGAGGAAAGAAAGCCTAGTTGCAGCTTTCTAGTGTATGTAATTTCTTTTACAGTTGTGGGGTTTTAGGAAATTTGTGTCCTTTAGTTGTTATAGGCTGATTGTAGTTTCTCTTTTGATTCCTCTGTTAGTACTTATAACTTCTTTAATTTGAAATGAAATGGAATTGTTACCTTTAGAAAATCTCTAAATCACTCTTTGGTGATTGGATTTTGTGGTTGTGTTTGGGTGACTCTAGTTTAATTATGTGGAATTTTGTTGTTGAAATGAATTACTTTCAGCTTTCTTCCTCTATTTCATATCATTTGTTTTCGATTGAAATGAATTTTGTGGTTGAAATGAACAGTAGCTTTGGGTATGCAGGTGTTCGTTTTACTTGTTCTAAGCCATGATGTTGAGCTTCTTTTAATTGCCATTTGATAACTGTTAGTATGCTGAGATCAGCAACCAAAGGAAGATTAAACAAACACACAAGTCGATGCCAATGGTGAAATGAGAAATTGAGCTCATCTTCCTCTCTAGCAACAACACTCCGTGTGCTTGCTCCAAGCAACTAGAACCCACACATTTAAATGTGTGAGGTGAAAAAACAACGTTAGACTATCAATTTATGAGTAACTAAATAACATAAACACACAAACTGGCTGTCTCATTTTAAAATAGTAATAAATCAGTGAGAGATTGCACAAGAATATCCACTAATTGATGCCACAAGAGCAACTCCAGGAGGCCGGAATTGAACAAATCTTAAACTAAATATAGTCTAGGAATCAGATTTAGCTGCAGCAGATGGAGTAAATATACTTCACCTGATTTTCCGACGAGTCTCAACGACTAAATATGCGAATCAAAGCTGATGGACTATCTTCCTGACTATAATTTTAATTATATTTTAAGTTGAAAAAAAGGAGAAGAGGATGAAGGTATGTGGAGAAGGAGATGGAGAGGGAGATGAAGATGAGGATGAAAAGCTTTGTTGTTTAACGGAAAGAAATATAGGATGGCTCACAATGGAAATAAAAAATAGGTCAGAACGGATAAATTTTTTTTTGGGCAGAACGGTAATAAAAATAACGGTAAGAAATTAAAATCTATAAATATGTACAATTATTCAATATATTTTACCATCTCTCAATCAACTACTTCAAGATTTTACAATTGTAAGTATTTTGTTAATAATAGTTTGAATTTTTATTATATTTAATTTATGTTTTTTTATTGATAATATATCTCTAATTTGGTTCGCAGATGGAAAATCATGGTTTTTCGATGTATTATTCTTCATTATTATCTGAAGATTTCTCTCTTGATGATCCAAATTTGTTGGATGATTTCTCGACTCAAACTGATGTACCAATTCGGACTCTTGAAAATGAGTCTAATAAAAGAGCAGGGCGAAAGGGAAATTACACAATTGATAAATATGTCCTTTTTGTTTCTGGATGACTTAATGTAAGCATGGATCCAATTCAAGGAAACGATCAGAAACATGGAAGATATTGGGAAAAAGTGCACGAATACAAAAATTTTGAGTTTGAACGCAATTCTACTGCTTTGGCGAAACGTTGGTCAACAATTCAACTCGCGGTGAACAAATTTTGTGGATATTATGCTTCAATTGAAAGAATGCAACAAAGCAGTGTGGGTGAACAAGATAAGGTATTTCAATTTTTTCGTGTAAAATTTCATTAAGTTTATTCTTAATAGGTTATACTTAATATTTTGTAAATAAATTTTAAAATAGATATGTCAAGCATTGGAGATGTTCAAAAGTATGCAAAAGCAACCATTTGGATTTATGCACTGTTGGAGTCTATTAAAGGATGCACCGAAATGGAGAATAGATAGTAGTGGAAAAAAACAAAAAAGTACTAGAAAGTCAAGTCCAGCAACATCTTCTCCATCAACCGTAGAAGAAGTAAGTTTGGGTGAAGACGATAATATTGAAGATACAATCTCTGCAGGATTAGAGAGGCCAATGGGAAGAAAGGCTTCGAAAGCATTATTTAAAAAGGGCAAATGAACAACTGCTACTAGTACACCTTTGGAATTGAGGTTTGAGAAGTTCGAGCATCAACTGAAATTGAACCAAGAAAAGAGACAAGAGAATATGGACATAATATATTTTCAAGAGCAAGAAAAATTGAATATCAAGAAAGCAAAAGAGGATGAAAGGATCATGATGACTGATACCACTAACATGGATCCTGAAGCAGCTGAATATTACAAACAACGCAAGAAAGAAATCATGAAAAGAGTTACATCTAGTAGTTAACTTGCTTATTATTATAGAATCATGATTTACTTATTATTGTAGTATGATGTAATAGATTACGCTCCACCATGTAGTGACCACAAGTGTTGAATAATATCTTGTTGAAGTTGAGAATTAACTTGTCTATCCCTTATGCGATGATTGACTTCAATGAATTCAAGTAATTGTGGGGTACGCTCATGAGACACTTCTACAGTTGGAATCTCGTCATGTGTATCATAGGCTGCTGGTTCTTGATTTTCATCTTGTTCATCCTCAATGATCATATTATGTAGTATTATGCATGCAGTCATAATGTCATTTAGTGTTGTTTGATCCCAAAATCGTGCAGGACCACGAATGATCGCAAAACGTGCTTGGAGTACCCCAAATGCTCGCTCAACATCCTTCCTAAGCGCCTCTTGAGTCTTAGCAAATAATTTTCTTTTATTCCCCTGAGGTGCCGAAATGGTTTTAACAAATGTTGCCCATGGGGGATATATACCATCAACAAGGTAATAACCCATCGTGTACTCATGTCCATTAATTGAGTAGTTCACAGCTGGAGCACGACCTTCAGCAAGATCAGAGAAGATTGATGATCTCTCTAAAACGTTAATATCATTGTGAGAGCCTGATAATCCAAAAAATGCATGCCATATCCAAAGATCGTATGAAGCCACGGCTTCTAAAATAATTGTTGGCTCATGCACATGTCCAGAATACATACCATGCCACGCAACTGGACAATTCTTCCATTTCCAATGCATGCAGTCGATGCTCCCCAACATCCCAGGAAAACCACGTTCTTCAACTTTTGATAGCAATCTAACGATGTCATCACTATTGGGGGATCTCAGATATTCATCACCAAAAATTACAATGACTGCTTTTACAAACCTTTTAAGACTCAATATAGTCGTGCTTTCACCGATCCACACATAATCATCAACGAAATCTGCTGAAACACCATAGGCAAGCATCCGCATTGAGGCAGTTATCTTTTGAAGAGAAGATAAAACGAGTTTTCCTACAACATTCATTTTTTGGACAAATTAGGAATCATACGCTTCAATTGCTTGTTGAATTCGGAGGAAGAGTGGGCGCCGCATTTGAAACCTTCTCCGAAATAGATACGGGGGGTATGTAGGATGTTCAGCAAAATAATCACGAAAAGTCGATTATGACCTTCATGTCTATCCCGATCAATGGTAATACGACCTTGCACAGAACCACGATGACGTGATGTATGCCTATTGATATTTTGTTGTTCTTCTTCAACAGCCGCCAAGCCTAAAAAGTGTCCATATGCTTCATCATCATCTTCTTCTTCCACGTGTAACATAGCTGATTCGAATTGACGAGACATAATTAAAATAAAGTATTTGACTAAAAGGTTGAACTTGAAATGAGTGAATATGAGAGACTGAATGTGCCTTATATTTATAGAAGTTGTTTGTTCTTTAAAATATAGCCGTTGAAATATGACCGTTGGAATATGGTCGTTGAAATATAGCCGTTGGAGGTTTTTTGAATTTATTGATTATTTTAATATTTTTATATTATATTCTACGGGATAGTTCGCGGGATAGTCCATCTGCTGGAATGATTGAAGACTAAAGGACATCTGCCAGGGGTGGCTCAAGACAATTTGAGGCCTAAAGCGATATTTTTTATTTTTTTTTATAATACTAAAGTGATATTTTTAATGAGGCCTTCTATGTTTGATACATCTTTTATTGACTTTTATGATCAAATTGATCATTTTTTAAATAAATATATCTTATTATTATTTAATATATATGTAAAAAGCCTATAAATATTATAAATTATATAAAATTTAGTACATATCTCAATGTTTACTTTTTTAAAAATCTAAATATATCTATGTTTAATTGTTAATTTTAAAAATGGTCAATTTGACTATAAAAATCAATGGAGAACTTTTATTTTGGGACGGAGGGAGTATTAATAATTTTTATTTAAATGAGGTTTTTTTTTATACTGTTATTTTTTTTTACATATTTAATATTTGAATTGAATTATGGGCCCTAAAAAATTATTTGGCTTATATTTTTATAAGACCTTTTTATATGAATTATTTATGATCTTCAAAAATTTGGGGCCTTTTTTAAAATGGGGCCTAAAGCGCGCGCTTTTTTTTTTATATAGTAGGGCCGGCCCTGACATCTGCTGATGTCATATGGACTAAATATAGTCCAGCAGTGTGACACCCCCAAATTTAGGCCCACACAGCCCAAACTTGAGTTGTCAAAAGACTACAACAAAATTATTACAAAATAGGACAACGTTCAACAATACAGTGTATAATAATACACAACTAAGTCTTCACTATTATTATCACACTATTTTACAATACGTGAAGACGGTAATAACTATCCCTCAGACTCTCACTCCATTCCCCGGCTAGACCCAGCTACATTCTCATCTCCTGTTGAAAAACAATGGAACAAAAGAAAGGGTGAGCTCAAATAGCCCAGTAAGAAATATCATGACTAAGATAATGACGAATAAATTATCATTAGCCTTCAACAGTTGAGTTCTTGATAGAATACAATAGACTACAAAGTTTATATCAAAAACTGCAGTTAAATTCTTAAACAATGTTCAGATCAATAATAGCAGCGGAATGAGCAATCTATTAGAAGAATAATGCAGACTATAATGTCCACTCGCTTCTCTTTTTTGTAAAAATATCATCAACTTTTATCATCTGAAATACCATTAGTCAAGATAATACAACTTCACAGTTCCTGGTCATAATCATGCAGATCAACAATTCATCTTTGCACTACGGGCCAAAGACATTTAATATAACACCAACGGTCATGATTATACCAGATTCAGCCTTTGGTCATAATCATACCAACCAATAGTTCATCTTTGCACTACGGGCCAAAGAGAACATTCACCACGTGTCATAAAAGACACCGAACAGATGTATCGCTTTTAACCTAGTATATCGCCTTTAACCTATCATCTGTTCAACAATTATATCACATCTGTGCCCCCGGCCACAGATATTCACAACAGCTTGATTCTTGATGATTAATACAAATAACAGTGATACAAATGTTGAACAGAAGAACGGGATAAACAATAAGTATCAGAAGTTTACTTTGTGCAGATTCAAATAATGTCCAAATTGCCAACATGATGTGGAGTGAAATTTAAAAATGATATTCAAGATCCACAGTTCAGAATAACGATTGTAGTTCAATAGAAAGGTTCAGAAAATAGGAAGGTTCAGTTGAAATAATGAAGTTCAACTATTATGGAACATATAATATTTTCAGGAATTATAGAAGCAATAGTTCCATAATAAGTTTCGATTTAGGTGTATGAAAGAAAATAATATCCCTTACCGTAGCAGGTTTGATTAATATTCCTTACCTTAACACGTGACTTGATATTGATTTAAATGAGGTTGATCAACCTATATATTTTTAATATAATTAGTAATTACCACATATAAATTTCAAAGTGTATGATAATTCGTATAATATGAACTATCAAAATTATATATATTTAACATAATTTTTGTAGTATAATATAACTACTTTAAAATAGTTTTTAAAATAATATTCCAAAATAAATCTTCCAAATAAAGCTTTTAAAAATGAATCTTCTCAAAGAAGAGTCTTCTAAAGGAAGATTTGTGAATACCGTGAAAAATAAGAATTTATAAAATTACTACTCTTTAATAAAAGACTTACTTGAAAAATTTATGTACTCCTTTTGGCTTTCAAACTCTCAAAATAACATTACTATTCTCAGAGAAAACTCATAAAATTCTTATAGAAAAATTTTATGTTTTAGGTGTGAGTTTTCTATTCAGTTGAGCAAGCTATTTATAGGAGAAAAGAAGTCACTGTGCAGTGGTAGGTGGACTGCTGCGTGCTGCACGCCAGTGTAAGTTTTCTACAAAAGCAGCGCAGCCACTGCTTTTCAAATTTCTCCAGCACAATTCAATTTCACATGTTAATTTACATGTGGCCCCCACATAGGGTCCACATGTTACTATTTCAAATAGTAAAATTAATTAATTATTATTTTTTTTATTTTTTTCTTATTAATTTATTTATTCTTCCTGTGGGTCCAACATATAAAATAAATTAATGTTACAACAATAGTTCAACAAAATAAGTTACAGATTAATAATATAAATTACTGTGTATTTGCTACTGTGACAATTATTAAAATACAGTGCACCAACAATTATTGACTCAATGATATGAAATACAGTGTAATGATAATTATTGAATCAATAATGCAAAATACAGTGTAGCAACAATTATTGAATTGATAACATAAAATATTATGCAGTGACAATTATTGATGAAATGATGCGCAACAGTTACGGTGTCAATTATCAGACCAATAATATGAGATACTGTGCAATACCGTGTGCTACTGTAGAGTACCGTGTGCTACAGAAAATACCATAAATTACCGTATGCTACTATTCTTTTATCACCGGTATTTTAACAGTTCCGTTGACTATTTTTATTTAAAAAGGTTACTTCTGTCGTTTTCTAAATCCGACAAATATTCCGTTGTGGGGTCCACCAATAATTAGTTATTTCGGCGCCATCGTACGACCCGAATATTCCCCGACAAAATAAATATTCCCCGACAAAACGAATATTGTCCGACAAAATAAAATTTGCACATAACATCCTTAACTTTTAACTTTATCGATTTAAACACTTACTGTTTTAGAAAAATATATGAAGAAAAATTAAATTTTATATTTCATAAAATTCGGGGTCTTACAAGCAGATAGTCTATCTGCTGGAGATGCTCTAAAACCTTTAAAGGCTCTCAACCACCTTTTTTATGTATTTACATTGTGTATTTGTTCTAAAGAAACTACAACTACGTACAAAAAATACACAGTAATAACTTACATAAATCGTACACCTCATAGAAATATTCCCAGTAACCTTATAAAACAAATCACAACCAAGGTTCGAGGCTCTTCTTTAAGCAACTAGTCAAAATACTTGAACACTAGTGTTCTTATGAGAGGTTGCAGTTTATTTCATGGTCTCTGCTAAAACTATTATATTAGAAGTTGATAACTAAACATATTCCTTCCAAAAATTATTGCAGTTCTTTACAGGTTCTTGAATACCCCGTCTCTGTCTCTAGGTAGCTAGAGAGATTTACAACACTTCATAAATCCTTATATGAGACATATATTCAAAAAATAAATGCACAGAAGTACACTAAAATATGCATAAACACACTTGATACATAATAAATGGGTAAATACTATCACCGACTTCATACAATTGCAGGGGAAATGATGCACTGATACACTTTCATCATCAGGAACTCAAGTTTAAAATAATAAGCAGTCCATTGCTTCCAATTCTAACACAACACATTTATGTTCTCACATGAAATAACAAGTATTTTTTATTAATGGTGACTGAGAAAGAGACTGTTATATTAAATCCTATGTGAGTTTGCAAAAATATTGTTGAATATTTTGCAAGTAAAGAGATAGGGATAAAGAGATACCAATCAAGGAACACATCGATATATCTCGGTTAACTATTCCAGCCCTCAAACTCCCCTCCAGGATTTGAGATTTTTTCACTAATAAAAACTTCGCTCCTTATATAGGTGGAGAAACTTTTTTACAAATCTATTTTTGGTTTTAAGATTACTCTTTCCTTGTATTCTTCAAGAAACACAGATTTTCTTTTCATAGCGCTTGTACTATTTCAGTTGATCTTGGAACTTGATATATTTTCTCTTTCTCGTTCACTTAGAAACCCAAACATATGACATTTCTAAGATCTTGGTCTTGAAACCAAAATCACTTAATTCCTCGCACACCCGAAGAATACCCAACTCTAATCTATTGTTTTAAAAGATTGTTTATGTGTTTTAAATTTTGCTTTTTACATAAGCAGATTAACACAATTTGAGAACAGATATGTCAGTTATAGCACTTTACAAGATATAAGATAATGACAATTAAGATTTAGATCTTGCAAGTATGATAAATGATAAATAAACCAGTGATCACAATAAATATGATGATTTATACGTTAGGATCAGTTTGGTTTAGTGTTCATCACTCTTAAAGAGAGGATTATATATGACTCTTTGTTTTATACAAAAAGGACAATTTTTCTTGTAAGAATAATAAGAATAAAAGTCGACTGCACTAAGGATAGACGGGCTACTAGATCTTAAGAAATAAATTGTCTTGTATCACTTTTCTTTAAATGATTACAATTCACAATTTATCAAGTTAACAGAGTGCATGTTTTTAATATGATTAATATATATAAGCAATATTTATATTTATATTCAAGTTATTATAGATATTCAATATAATAAATAACTTGAATAAGTACAAATATGAAAGTGTGAGTGTTTTGTGCTATAAGTATTTAATATGAATGCATAAGCAGGTATAATCAATATTAAACACTAACTAGAAAGTGTATAACAAGAACAAATATAAGAATAAATGTATGTGAAATCTTGTGTTTGTGAGCAAATATACGTGTGCGATCCGAGTATATAAATCAATGAACTTTTTCTTGCACTTCTGCTCACTCACTTCCTTAACCCCCCCCTTAGAATAGCTTACAAGAATTTAGAGAGCAGAGAGAATGTGAGAGTATATTTGCTTTAGGCTAGATTAAAAAATGAAGAAGGGAATAGTTATAGGCAAATGATGATGAAATGAAGGGATTGGATTTACTTAAAAAATGATTGATCAAATAGCTTAAAATAATCCAAGAAATTTTCTATTTTGCTTCATATAGACCGGGCAGTAAGTAGAGAGAGAGAGAGAGAATTGAGAGCTGATTTTGACATAATGTATTTCTTTATCTTCTCAATTTTTGCCAACTCGGAAGTTAAATCTGAATTCTTATAAGGTGTAACCGGATAAAAAGAGCAAGTATAAAGATTTAGCTAATTTGAATTTGTACTTAATAATCACAATTTAGCTAGCACATTATAAAGTGACCGAATTTTGGAGAGAGAGAGAGAGAGAGTTAAAGAGATTGGTTTGTCCTTTTATTTTTTTCTTTCTTGCCAATTAAGATTATATATATACACATACATACTTTTGATTTTCACTTCTTCCCTGCTATCACTTCTTCCAGCCGGATATTAAGAGAAAGAAAGGACTTTTGTCTTTTCTTTAATTTCATTTTTTTTGTCAACTAAATTTGTATGTATAGTTAATTATACTTTTATTTGGACTTATAAAATAAGCTAGCAAAGTAGACCTTTTATGCTCATTTAATTTGTTCGGCCCATACCAAGATTTTAGGCTTTATAGAATAAACTAACACATACACAAACAAGTCATTAATTAGTTGAATAAGCTCGGCCCAAACTCATGAATGTTTGGCTCATTTTTCCTTTCTTTATATAAAGTGCTTGGCCCTAATAAAGTTGGGCTCAGATTTTGCATTTTTATAATGAAAATAGTTTTTATAAAAGTAATATTTATATGTAGGAAAATACTTATAAAATATCTTATAATATAGTAGTAAGCATAATAGTTCAAATAAACACATAAAATAAAATATTATATGATTCCTATATTTTCCATATTTTTTAATAATTATTTTTATTATCATCAAAATTCAAATATTTTAACCCATCTCTGATGGTAAATAGAATGTCTCTCTCTAGTTATATTTAATGGGAATAGTAGAAAACAGTGTCTTTTATTTAATAACAAAGCCAACAACTCCAACGTTTCTTGACCATCCCTTGCAAATCCGTACTACCCATGGACGTGGGACCAGGGTAATTGCCAGGTTGAAATATGATATATACTGCAGAAAATCATGCAGGGACAAGATCAATCAAATTGGAGTGCTGATTAGGCCTTCACATATGCATTGCCCAACAAGCTATATAAAAACCAAACCAGGTCAATTTGTTTAATAGTAACTTCAGATCAAAGTAGAGTCGCAAAATGAAATTAATATCAGCACATTCACACAACAGAAGTATGAACTTGTTTTCTTTATATGAACCTTGAGGGCCCAGCACTTATATTCCGATGAAGAATCCTACTGGTACCCAAATCAGCCGAATCCATCAATTCCTTCAATCCTCCGTTGCCCACTTTCTCTTCCTTTTGATCATTATCGTTTTTTTCATCATCAACATTCTTTACCACAACTACCGGCTTCACAGTCAATCTCTCAAAGTAATTCCCATAAATGTATTCAGGCGTGTACTCATTTTCTTCATCAAACAATGCCATTCCCAGACCCTATAATCGGACCCAGTTTCTTCATGAAACCCAACACAGATATGGTATTCCCCGATTGTAACAGCCTGACCTGAATTGGGTTTCAGGGTTTCCGTTTTATTACAGAGGATGGATCCAGTTTCTTTATTACAGAGGATCTCTCAAAGTAATTCCCATAATCTGCTTTTCAAGCTTGGATTCTTCCTTTGCTAGTTGGGTCATGTTATTATCGGATTCTTCATCGTTATCCGATAGGTTGAGAGAATCGAGGAGGAGGTCTTATAGGCTTTGGTTGAGGAACGGTGGTGAGTGGAGGGGATTTGGTGGTCGGATTGGAACTCTGCCCATTAGGGATTGGAGGAGGAGGTTATCAAAGTTTGGGGGGTTAATGAAGGAGCTCATGGTGTGTTTTTTGATTCGATTCGATTGCATTGGATGACCGGGGCAAGGTTTTTGGTTAAGTCCTACCCGAAAGTTTAGGGGGTGTATTCAATTAAGATTTTTAAGGATTTATAAATATTTTTAAAAACTTTAAAAGTTTAGTTATATTCAATTAAGATATTTAAAGAGTTTATAAAAGTTTAGTGGTATTCAATTATAACTTTTGTAATGTCTTTAAAAATTATGTGGTATTGAATTGAGACTTTTACAAAGTGTATAAAAATATTTTGGTATTCAAAAAGTTATAAAATTTTCAGATTTCTGTTAAATTTTGGAGTTTGATAAACTTTAAAACAAGAGGTATAAATACCAACTCGTATTTAAAATCTGGCCTCATGTTCAAAGACTTTCAAATATTTGAGAAAGAGAGAAGATGAACAGACGTGAGAAGTGAGAATGAAATTGAGAATGATAAAAAACACCCAAAAAAGGGTATAATTATTAACAGCAAACACCCAGTTATTACTTGTTCAATATCACAGGTTTACAATTATGGAACAGTGGATTACGAGAGGAAACCAGGGGTGAAATGGAATGGTATATACAAGAGGATATCTTTAATGGAAAACCCAAAAAAGGGTGCTGCTAGTATGTTGAATAATATTGTGAACGAGGGCAAGGAGCTTACGAAATGGGAGCTCTGTAGGGTTGTGAAGGAGTTGAGGAAGTTCAGGCGTTTCAAGCTTGCCCTTGAGGTGCATATGATATGTTTGTTTAAATTCTTATGTGGTATTGTTTTTGAGTATTAGTTGATGATGATTGTATAATTCATTTGACTATGTGCTTATATGGTTTTCTTTGTGTGATGAGAATTCACAAGTTTAAATGCTTAGTATGTGTGATGGGAATTCGAAAGTTTAAATGCTTGGTAGGTGTTCTTCTAAGTGAGTGATGGATAATTGGTAACTTTGTGGTTTTATTTCATGTTTTACTTATGCACGTAACTAATATTTGATTATGCTTAGATTATATATTAAAAAAAGGATTATTATTTAGTTATTTGGTTACAATGCTTTGGTTTACTGTATGTTGATGGTTGTTGACTTTAAATGTTTTAGTTATTTGGTTGGTTTACTGTATGTTGATGGTTGTTGACTTTAAATGTTTTAGTTATTTGGTTAGTTTATTGTATCTTGATGTTTGTTAATTTTTTTTTTAATTTTTCATCATTGGGTATTTAATAGTATTTTGTATTCAGTATAGAGTTTGCATGAAGTTATAGGGTATAAAGTGTAGACAATATTACATTTATTACATTTGGACACAACATAAAACACCATATAAATATCAACCAATAAAAAGTTGGGCCTGACTGTGACAACCTAATGAGCTCTAATATTTCACGTACATAAAAGACTCAATTCTTAACCTACAATATCATCCGAGTATTCAAATTTATTATTAAATGAATAGAATAATATGAAAGCTTTCATCATATATAAAATCTCATGCCACAAGAATTCAATGAAATAATGAGATTTTTTTCTAGTTCATGAAAAAAAAAAGAGATGTTGTGCACATGGACTAATTAACAATTAATATAAACTGCAAGATCTATTAGAGGTATACAAAAGTCTATTAAAATCTTGGTAAAAAATCTATAAAAGCCTATCACTTATTTCGCGGAGTCTTTAAAAGTCCTTTTAAAAAAGTTTTTCAAAGTCATTAAAATTCACGAACTCTACAAAAGTCTGTCACTTAAAAAAAGTTTTTAAAAGTCTTAATTGAATACACCCCCTTAGTGTTTTAGAGAGAGAAATGACTTAAATGAGGATACAGGCTTGCACAACTGGTCGGCCTTGCCTAGGTCTGACATACTTTGATTGTTAACCAAGCCAAGTTAGACTTTGACTTTTGGGCCTGCAGGCCAGGCTGGGCTAGGCTTCTAAAAGAAAATATGGTCTTTTGAGGCCTGACCTTGGTCGATGTCATTTTATGTAATTCTGTATAACCAAACATTTAAAGTGATCTGTAATTATGTATAAACTTGATAGTAGAACAATATTTTCTGAAAAAACAAACTACGAGGCAAGTCTTATCGAAAATGCATATAATTTATTCGTTTTTTAAAGGATATATTCTTATATCATAACTTTTCATTTTGTTTTCATCTCCTTCACTCTTTTTGGTTGCAGTGGGAGACAAAGGTAGGTAGATGGATTACATTTTTAATATCTTAAGCATATAACAGGGTGAGTGGATAAATATTTTATTATTTGTTGAATATAGACAAACATTTCTAAGACAAAAATAATATTTACAATAATAACATATTAATTAAAGATCATTTTATAACAGCGACTGCAGGCCAGGCCGGACAAATTTTTTTTAGGTTGAATCGGGTTTTAGTGTTCAAACATAGACCTTTTTAAAGCTTGTAGGCCAGACAGTTAGGTCTTGACCAGACTAGACTTTGACTAGGCCTAGTTAAGTTAGCCTGCAGGCCGTAAGTTTTTTTGTGCATGTCTAATAGAGTAATAGGGGAAGGGTTTATGCTTTTGAGCATTCGTCAACTAGATACATGAGTGTACTTAACACACCGTTTTCGAGTTTGCTAAGAAAAAGAAAAAGAATGAAAAATAAATGAATAGAAAATTTTTAAGTTTTCTTTTATGTTAATAATGTTATCATTGAATTTATAACGATTTTTTTTTAAAAAAGTTTTACATTTAAATTATACTTATATTATGTTTTACTTATGTTTATATCTAATAGTATAATAGGAGTAATAAAAGATAATTATTATATTATGATTATATTATATTATTTGATTATTGTTAATTTTTTTAAAGTTAATTTTAAAAAAAAATAAAATAAAAATTAATATAAATTCTTTTAATTTTAATTAATAAAATGATAAATATTGCAACTATTTAAAAAATATTACTTATTGTAAAATTTATTATTTTATAATTTTTAATGAGTTATTTTAATTTTAAATTTAATAATTATCATATAATTTAGAATGAGAGAGTACTCTATTAAATAATTGATGCATTTTTAATCCTAAAAAAGTAGTCCTATTTATATTACTCGGGTCTATACGTAGTAACGAGCCCATCAGCAAAAGTTAAGTGAAAGTGTTTTGGATCAAATTATCAAAATAACACCATTGGGGTAATTTCGTCTTCGGAAGAGTTAAATAGGCCCAACAATTCTTTCTTAAATGAAGGTCAAAAACTCAAAACCCTAGCGTTCTCTGTGTTATACATCGCTGGAGAAGCGGCCATCGTCGGGGAGAAATTTGGAGGTACAATTATTTTGCTATACATTAATGGATATGTATTTGTATTTACATATTCTGTTATTTAGGTTAGGGTTATAATTTGTCTCGCGTTCATTTTTCTTGATGAAACATATAGTATGCAGATATGCTGGATGTTGTTTACAGTAAAGCTCTGTGTGTGTGAGTGTGTGTGTGTGTAATGTTACCCTTAAGTCTCTGAAATGTGAAGCTTTATAAACTTGTTAATTGCTTAAAATTTCATCTTTATGTTTTAATTTGACGAGATTGGCTGTATTATTTTGTGTATTTGAGCATCTGAAGTTAGATTGTATGGGCTAAAAAAGTTGATGGGCGAAGTAAGATTGTTGTTCATGTAGGTTGTAATTTTTGATAAAAAAACCTCTAAATGTGAGACTTGATCAGTTGGATCCCTCTGAAGTTGCCAGGGTCCTTTAACTTACCTATTAGCATAATTAAAGAACATAAAGTTGGTGACAATCATTGGATCAAATGAGGTTATAATGGTCGATCATGGGATCAACCTCTGCCTTCTATAATCATTTTGCACATATTGTGCTTCAGATATCCAGCCTTAACACTCTGTTTGGGGTCTTACCCTTTATTGCCTGTCTTACAATGACCAGGAATGGCCACCATACTACTTAATCATCTATTGCTTGAATACCATGCTATATAATTGTCTATGAAATGTTAAAACGTATACAATATTATAAAAAGTGGCCTCCCTGAGCAAAAGTGTGAGTTTAACAATTTTGTTTGTGGTGCACACAAGTTAGGCAATGAGAACGTGTGCTTGTATTAGTATGATGGTGGAGTAGTAGGATGTTAGATGGTTAATAAGCTGTAACTGGCTTTACAGAAATGTAAATTGCATTGTTTCTAATGTACAATCAGTAAAAATTCTAAGAGTAGGAAGAGTATAAATGTTGATAAACCGTGACACGTCTTGCATTATGCTGAGGCTTTGTTACATTTACTGTACAGATACAATTTGAGGCCCTGTAGCTGTTCTGTCTCTCATACAAGTCTTGTTTTCTTGTCTGGTTGCCATTGTCATCCTTGCAGAAACCAGCACTTGGAAGATGGTGAGAGTGAGTGTCTTGAATGATGCTCTGAAGAGCATGTATAATGCAGAGAAGCGTGGAAAGCGGCAGGTTATGATCAGGCCTTCCTCAAAGGTGATCATCAAATTTCTTCTGGTCATGCAGAAGCATGGTTAGTGTCCATCTTTCTGGTTCCGTGATTTACACACGTACACATGTACATCATTTATGTTTTAGTTTTATGGTTGCGTGGTCCAACTGATTCGTTTTTATGTGCATATTGTTTCTGGCTCCAGGATACATTGGTGAATTTGAGTATGTTGATGATCATAGATCTGGAAAAATCGTGGTTGAACTAAATGGAAGGTTGAACAAATGTGGAGTCATTAGTCCTCGTTTTGATGTTGGTGTAAAGGAGATTGAACCGTGGACTGCTAGGTTACTTCCATCTAGACAGGTTTGCTTTTGATGCATTTTTAATCTTTGAGGTTAACATAACTATGGACTATAAGAATAATAACTATTCACTAGGTAAGTAGTCAGTCCTTACTATGTTTTTTAGTAACAAATTCTTGAAAAATGCAGTTTGGATACATTGTGCTAACCACTTCTGCGGGCATCATGGATCACGAAGAGGCTAGAAGGAAAAATGTTGGTGGCAAAGTCCTTGGTTTCTTTTACTAAGCTGAGCTCCTATGTTGAATTTGGAGATTCTGTGATAGTTTTATGATATGGTGTATGTTGGCATTTTGTTACCTGAAGATTATGTCTTGATTGTTTTTTTTTGTTTGATAATATGGAGAATGCAATCTTGAAATTTATTTTTTCTCATTCTTGTTGTCAAGCCATTGGTTTGTTCCTTAATCATGGGAGGCTAATGCACATTATTGTTACAGGTATCCCTTCACATTAGTATTAATATTAATAGTGATCATCATACTTGAGGCTGCTATACTAAAAGAAGAAAAAACAGCAAGAGTAGGAATGCATGAGAATCAATACTCTTTTTTCTCATGAATGTTCTCAAGCTTACAGGGGGGAGTACCTTGTGAAACTATAAATATTACTTGTAAAAATAACAATCTCTTGTAGGTATTTAAGATATGAAAAGCGTATATATATAGTGTTTACGTCAAAACAGATTTAAGTCGTCTATAGAGAAGATAAAATCAAATTAGAGAGAATGGAGCAATATATTTGGTTGGACAAAAAAATATCAAATCTAAGGAATATTCAAGTCATGATTTATATCGTAAAAGCCATATCATGAAGCTCAGTATTACTCTTAAAAGTTTGGGAAATGTTGGGAGTTTTAATTTTTTAGCCATCTCAAATTACAGAAGCTTGACAACCTTTTTCATATAAAGTTACCTTTAAGACTTCATTACAAGTGTTCATATTATTTAACATCCACTATACAAAAACGTTTTGAAAATGATATCAAATTATAGTTATTTCAAATGCAAATAGCTCGCTTGCATACTCTTTCATTGCTTTAAGTGGTCTGTCTCTAAATTTTAATTCGTCAAACCCATCTTCATATAATTTCAGAAGACACCGGTGGAATCAACCTTGTATCTTTAGCACCTGCCCATAAATTCATCCATGTTAGTTCACTTCCCATCCCCAAAAGTGTCCCCATTTTTTGGAGAGCAACTTAGAACAAGTTTTGCCAATAGAACAAGTCTGATGACAATATTTGGCTAGAAGTGTAACTGAAAGCAGAGACGAAGTATCAGTGACTATTCTCCATACAAGTTTTGCCAATAGAACAAGATTAAAATTTCCAAAAATCTCTTATGCCCAGTCCTCCTTCGGATTTTGGATGACAGATTTTACCCCAAGAAATCCAATGCACTTTCCTCAAATCAGGTTCATGACGCCACCAAAAACATCTAATAAGTCTGTTCAGATCATCAACCATTATTACCGGCAACAAGAATGCTATTCTGGAGTTTAGTCTTGATGGAATTGAAAGCTATCATCTTACTTTTGTTTAGCAAGAACGGAATACCCAGATAATTCTGAGTTGTAGGAACTGTCCCTACACTGAAGAAATCGTGAAAGAGGGTTGCCTGGGCATTTGGAACATTGGGGGAGCTCACAAGAAGGTCCGACTTTTGAAAATTAATTATTTGACCGGATGCAAGAGCATACTCAGATAAAATATGTTTGACATTCGCGCAGGCTTCCATATCACATGTGAAGTACACATTGTAATCATCTTCAAACATTAAGTGAGAAATCTTTGGCGCTTTCCTGCCAATTTTAATTCCGAAAATTCTCCCTTGACTCTTGGCTACTTGAAAATTTCGCCATCAGGCTTCAGTACACAAAACAACCAAAAACAGGTCATAAAAGGTCACCTTGTCTAAGCCCACAGGACCGATAAAAACATTTATTCGGGGTTCCATTTATCAGGATCTAATATATCACAGTGGAAACACATTGCATAATAAGGCGAATGAAATGAGGAGGAAAAAACGGATTTTATGAAGAAGAGCTTCCAAAAACGTCCAATTAATCCGATCATAAGCCTTACTAAAATCAAATTTCAAGGCTGCCAAAGCAAGAAAGGCCGATTTAAAAACGTTTCATTTTCCCAATCACTTCATGATGTAACACAAGATTATCTGAAATCAGCCTCCCACTAAGAAAAGCATTCTGAAACGGTGAAGCCAAATCTGCCATTACCTTCGTTAACCGGTTAACCAAAACTATGGCAGTAATCTTGTACATAACGTTGCAAAAGCTGATAGGCGGAAAATCAGATACTGTTTGTGGAGATTACACTTTTGGAATTAGAGTGACAAAGGTTTTGTTTGCCTCTCATAGTAAAAACCCTGGATTCAAAAAAGACTGCACACAAGTAATCACCTTATGCTGAACCACATTCCATTGGCTTTGGTAAAAAATTGCTGGAACACCATCCGGTCCTAGGGCTTTTGTTGCACCTAATTGAAATGTAGCAGCATGGACTTCAACTGACAGAAATTCATCCCAAGGTTTCAGGAACTTGTTGATATGATGTTGGTGGTTCATGATGGGTTCAGGTTGAACTGATGAGAAAAGACTTTGAAAACATGATTAGAGGTGTTTTCATGTCCAAAAATCCATTGAGTATCATCCAAGATTCTATCGATCCTATTAAAGCTGCGTCTTTGTCTTTGTCTTGTATACATATGAAAGAACTTGGTATTTCTTTCCCCCATTGCAATCCAGTTAATACGAGATTTTTGTAGCCAATATTTTCTGTAGAGATCGGCTGCTTTTGAAGATCGCCAAGAGACTGGATGGAAAGCTTAATTTTCTCCAGGATATTTCCATGCCTCTCTTTATTCCATTTACCAAGATCCTTCATCATCAGTTGATATCTGCACATAGCTTGGAAAAATTGAGATCCAACATGCGAGTAGTCCAGTGTTCCTGCATAATCCGAATAGCTTCAAAGGTCATCAACCACCAGGCCTCAAACTGGGTTGGTCTCAGCTTGAATTCCACCTTCCTCATTGTATCCATGAGCATCGGACTATGATCCGATCTGAAAATGGTGAAGGATGTAGCGCTGCTATAATAATTTATCACACCTATATTACATCACTATTGTAAAACAGTGTTAAAACATTCATTTATACTTTTTCGTTTTGAATAATATTAGTATTAATTTTTAAAAAGTTAATTTAAGATATTTTTAAACTTAAAATTAATATGAATTTAATTAGTTTATATAATTATAAATATTAGAAATTATCCAAAAAATATCACTAGTTATAAGATTTATTATTTTGAAAATTTAAATTAATCGTGTCAGTTTAAAAATATTTTTTATTAATTTTTTAAAAATCAATAATAATCTTATAATTTAAAACGAAAAAAATACATAATTAGTTATCTAAAGTCCAAGCCAGTTATGATTGGCCATGTTAGTTATATTATTTCTTATAATCTTTTTGGATTCAAATAGAATTGGAAGTGTTTATTTAGTGGAACAATGCTTACAGATGAAACACTTTTACTAGCCGTGTGTTATCAGTTTGTTGTTTATGTAAATTCAAATTATATAGTAATGTAATTATGATAAAAATACTTTGGTAGGTTTAAAACTTTAAATACACTAATAATTTACATATAAATATTTGGACTATATATATGGCAAACAACTCTTTCGTGATGACACCGTGCAAATTAAGGTATGTGTAATATTTCCTTTATTCAAAAGTAATATATACATTTGATCTTTAAGTAAAATTTTAAAATTAATATGAATTATTTAAGTTTTTAAAGAAACAAGTATAAAAACATTTAGTATTTTTTAGTCGATTTATAATAATTTAATTGTTTATATTAAAATTAAATAAATTTATATTGATTTTATATTTTAAAATTTTGCAAACTTCAAAAAATAAAAGAAAAAATAGTTTTAAAGCGGAGGAAGTATAACTTTTGCACGACAAAAGACCGGATTTTAAAATCGCTGCATATATGATTGTAGTTGAGCTGGGCTCAGGCCCCATCCAACCATCGACTAACAAGCAGGCGTATAATTTATATAAGGGTCCTTTACATAAGTATACAACTTTTAGAAAATAATTATAAAAATAGTGCACTAACAAAAATAATTAAAAAAAAGTGCACTAACAAAAATAATTACAAAAAGAATACAAATGAGAGAGAAAGACAAAACAGAGGAGAGGGAAAAGAGGACACCTGTCCCTCCCTCCCGCCTCCTCCCTCCCCCCCGCTTCCGCTCCCGCCTCCCGCCTCCCGCCTCCGCCTGCCTCCTCCTTCCCCCTTCCCCGCCTGCCTCCGTCCCCCCTCCAACCTGCCTCCTCCTTCCCCCTCCCTGCCTCCCCCCTCTTCCGTCCCGCCTGCCTGGTCCTCCCTCCCCCCTCCCCGCCTACCTCTTCCCTCTTCCCTCTTCCCTCTTCCCTCCTCCGTCCCCCCTCCCCACCTCCCTCCTCCGTCCCCGCCTCCCTTGTAATATCCCGGATATTTAAATAAATTAGAAATAAAATATTTAATATTTAATTGAAGGTTGGAGTTTGATAACCTAGTAGTGATAGATAAATAGTGGTCCAAATTAAATTTAACGGACTAACTTAGATATGGTGATATCAAAATTTTTGATAAGTTAGCAAATAATGTGATAATTCAATAAACTTGACTAACAACAAGTCTAATTAGATTAAGATAATTTAATTAGCGGAGTTATGTAATTATGCGACGTGGTTGCGTGTAAATTAAATATGTATTTATATGAATATATATATATGTGTGCATATTTAGTAACATAATTTAATGATTAATTAAATTGTGATAATTAGATAGATTAATATTAAATTAATCTGAATTGAATTAAAAGGTTAATTGTGGAATTAATTTAGTTATTATATTGATTATACTCATTAATCAATATTTATGTAAATTATTGATAAATTATTTGTGAGGAATAATTATGTAAATTATATAATTATAAATTATATAAAGTAGTTGAATTAATTAAGGGAGATTAATAATTGTATATATGTACAACATTTAATTTCACATATATGTACATATATATAAAGGGATTAAATTAATTAAGTAATTTTAAATAGTAATTGAATATATTAAATGAATATATTCTATAATTAAATAAATCATTGTAAATGATTTATGGGAGTGAGAAATTTAATTATACAATTATTTGTGTAATATTAATTAAATAATTAAATAAATTATTTAAATAAGAAATTGAGTAAATATATTATTATTTTAATGTATTTTCGGGTAAATGGAATTATTTCCATAATTGATGAGAAATGAATTATTTAACGTAAATATATTAAATAATTTAATTTATGGCCTAAATAATATATATTAAATTATATATTGTATTTATTTTAATTTCATAATTTATTGTGAAATTGTTTTCGAGGTAAGGTAATGTGTATAAATAATATATATAGATTATATATATTATCATTAGCGAACACACTCTAAAGTTTTAATATCAAAATAATTGGCAAGTTGTCATTAATTAAATATTCAATTAAATTGAATATAATGAGTGAATTAAATTTTATAAATTAATTAATATGATAATTAATTAATGTAAATAATGTAAAATATTATTAATAATATTATTAGTCCATTTAGTAATTTAATACTTATGGGTTAGAATATTTAATTATTTATTCAATCTAATTATTTATTTAATTATGGATTGGATAATTAATGTGTAACAAAATTAATAATTAATCATTTGGGATATAATTAAATAGCCCAATGATAAATTAAATGGACTTGACAATTTAGTAGCCCAAACAAGTTAATTAGAGCCCAATTGGTATTTTAAATTAAAGCCCAATGATTGGCCCACTTGAAATTAAATTGTTTAACTATTATTTAAAAAAAAAAATGACTTGGGACAACATTTTGGGACAACTTTCATGTACCAGCCGTGTATAGTGAATGAGGGAGAGCAAAATGATTGTTATTTTGTTTTATTTTTTAATTATTTATTAAATGGTTGCTTGGATGGTTTTTTTTAAGTACATGACACCATCCCTCTTCCACCAACTAAGGCATGGGTTAGTTTTTCTTGTGCTAGTATCCTTGCTAGGCTCTTGATTGCTAGAATAGATAGATATATTTTTATATCTATAGAAATGCAAGAATACTTGCATTTGGAGGCTAAAAGATTTAGTCATTTTTATCATCTTCATTTTTCAAGCTAAGGAGAGCTAGAGAACATTTGAGAGGTGAGAAAATATTTGAGAGCAAGGATAATGAAGGAGAAGGAGTTCTTGGGTTATATCTTCAAGATTCACAACCATTTTTGGAAGAAAAAGGAGAATAACCATTAAATCAAGGTAATAGTTATTTAAATTTAATTTTTGTTTTTAAATTAAATAAACTAACATATGAGTATAAATATGTTAATATAGTTATTAATGTGTGATAGTAATATTTATGTCATGCTTGAGTTTAATATACTTGGTTTGTGTTTTGGTATAATTTATATGCTAAAAACATGTGATTTGTGGTGTTAAATCAAGTCTCAAGGTAATGACAAGAAATTAATTTTTATAAAATTTAGATTTAATGTCATAATATAATAGAACATTAAATCATGAGAAAAACAAAGTTTGAATCACTCAAAATGGAGTTATACATAAAAAGTTATGATTGGTGGTAGTTTATGTGATGTAAAAATTTTTATAAAATTTTTTATATTAAATCATGAAAAAAAATTAAATTTTCATGTTATAAATTGTTGTTAAGTTATTGGTAATTTTTTTGGATTTTTATTGAGGAGTTAAAGTTTATTTGAAGGTATAAATTTTATTAAGATGTGTATTAAAAAGCACTGTTCACCTTCTGCGAGTGGAAAAAAAAAAGGGCTGGCCGCGCAATGCGCGCCAGCCAATTTTCTGAAAAAACGCGGAGCCAAACGACGCCGTTTGGCGTAAGAAAATTTTACTCCGCGCGCAATGCGCGGAGGCCAATTCCTGTTCTCACAAAACGGCACCGTTTTGGTCCGTTTATTTGGTACGCGCGCCATGCGCGGTAATAAATTTCCGACGAAATTACCAGATTGCCCCTCCGGTCTTTTTCTGCGTAATTACGAAATTGCCCTCGTATCAGTTTTTCGACTTAATTACAGAATTGCCATTCTGGATAATTTTAATTAATTTAAATGTTTAAAAATTAATTTAAAATTATAACAAAAATAATAATAATACAAAAATGATATTTAGGTATATAATATTATATTTTTCAAATATAATAAGTATTTAGGATTAATATTTAAATGTTGTAAATATTAATCTAGTTATTTTAATATTATATTTTTCCAAATATAATAAGTATTTAGGATTAATATTTAAATGTTGTAAATATTAATCTAGTTAATTTAATATTATATTTTCAAATATAATAAGTATTTAGGATTAATATTTAAATGTTGTAAATATTAATCTAGTTAGTTTAATATTATATTTTTTTTTTAAATATAATAAGTATTTAGGATTAATATTTAAATGTTGTAAATATTAATTTAGTTAGTTTAATATTATATTTTACAAATATAATAAATATTTAGGATTAATATTTAAAAGTTGTAAATATTAATCTAGTTAGTTTAATATTATATTTTTTTCAAATATAATAAGTATTTAGGATTTATATTTAAATGTTGTAAATATTAATCTAGTTAGTTTAATATTATATTTTTCAAATATAATAAACATTTAGGATTCATATTTAAATGTTTTAAATATTAATCTAGTTGGTTTAATATTATATCTTCTGAATTTATGATTAAATTAATTATTATTTAATTAATATTAAATAATAAACAAGGATGATAAATTAATTAATTATTATTTAATTACTATTAAATAATAATTAAAGACAACTAAGATTGATTATTTAATTATTTATTATTTGATTAACTTTAAATAATAAATAAATCTAGTAAGTTATTATTTACTATTAAATAATAACGAAAAGTAGTTAATTACTTACTATTTAATTAATATTAAATAGTAATTAAATGAAATAAAGAAAATGTCTTGTAACTCTTTTGTTTTAACAATTATAATAAATTGTTTAATAGTTTAATAAGTGTTTAACACTTGAGAAAATTATTTTCTAACTTATTAAATTATTAACCTAATTTGATTGAGGGTCTATAAGGTTAATAATATCGTTTTGACTGATGTAAATTATGTGTTAGTACTTATGTGTGGTAGATAAGTTTCTTAGTGAGCGTATAGTTGTACAAATACGCTGTACTAATTATTAGACCAACTTTATTTAATGTTAGGTCTTTCAAAGCCAGTTAGATAAAGCTAAAACATTTATTGTAGCTGAGCAGACAGGCAAGTTTTCCTAAACCCTACTCAATTTATATTCGAGCAGGATATATTATTTTATTGTTCAAGTTCCTAACTCAAATTCAAGTTATTACGTTTCAAGCATGCTATGGTTTAATTCTGTATAATTATTCCACATCTTTAAATTGTTGATTCGCACATAGTGCTTGTTGCATGTGTTCATCAGGTATGAAAGGCTGATCACCTTCATTACCATAAGGTTCAGTTAAATTTGTTCATGGTCATTATTGACACTCAACATTAATTAATTTAGTCATTCAATTATTGAAATTATGACTCGTACTCTTTCACAATTATTATATTGTTGAAAATTCAAAAGCTTATTCTTTCTTTCAATCATGATATATCGTTATCGTATTTAAACTTGCTGAGCAAAGTCGTTGCTCACTCTTGCTATATCATGATAACAAATTTCAGAATAATACGAATGTCCAAGGAGAGATGGAGACAGAAGCAACAGACAAGATTATAGTGTTATGCATTATAACTAAATTGTTATATGATGTAAGTAATTTTGTAAACCTTTTTATGAATCTAAAGGTATATATGTAAGTTAAGGTTAGAGACCTTGGGAAATGTTGTAGAATAAACAATTTATGTTTATATATTCCGCATTAGTTATAGAACGTGTATGAAGATGATGTATCGTGACGTACCAAGTCTAGGGTTAAAGGAACCCGGATTTGGGGTCGTCACAGGTTGGTATCAGAGCTGATAGGTTATAGTTCTTAGGTAGTAGTACCTTAGGCTATAATCATGGAAAGGTAATGAAGACAGTGAAAGGATAAACTCAGATAGAGTTTAGAAATGAACATATATAGTTCATAAAGTAGGAAATAAATCTATATAGATACATAGATATATGTAAAGATTCAAAGAAGGATCTTCAAAGAATGTAATCCAAATAAATGGAATAAGAATCAGGGAACACTTGATTCAAGAATTTAAAAAGGGAAGGATCGTACAGTAAAATGATCAGAGATGAATGATAAGATGATAGAATTAAACGATCCTAGAATAAAGGAGAAATAGTACAGTGAAATCAATTTTGATATAAGATCCCGATGATCATAGTAAAATCATGGAATGACAAATGGTCTATTAAATGATTAAAGAAGTGGTTTTGATAGCATGGTGCTATAACAATGAATATACTGAAATAGTAACAAGTGGATTCTTGAAGTGTTGAGTGTGATAAGGTATGAATTGACAAAATTCATATCAAGTTAAGAGAAGTTAGAGGTTTGTAGGTTTTTAATTGAGGACTCATATTAGTGGCTGAGTTGTACAATTCCTTGTATGGGCGGGGAATTAGTGCTTGATTTTAGAACCGCTTAGCTTTTTATATTGATACAGTGGTTGAGTTGAACAGTCCTTTGTATGGGCAGGGGATTTGTTCTTGGTTTAGCGACCGCTTAACTTCCTATATTGATTAGTGGCTGAGTTGACCAATTTCTTGTATGGGCAGGAGATTGTGTTTGGTTTGACGACCACTTGGCTTCCTATAATGATAATCAACTGAAACCTGGTGTCGCGCTATTCACTATATGTATGTTGAGAAGGTGATTCTTTTCTCATGTATATAACGGATAGGTAGAGGATGTTAAGATAAGTTCGTGTTCTGAGAACTGACACGCATAGTAAGTTCGTGACTCATAGTCATGTGGTGGAGCCCCTCAGCGAATGGGCGACTTTGGCCTGACTAGGACAAGTTCCTCAAACCATATGATTGTGGTAAGTTGCTGAGCCCAAATACGTGGTAAGTTTGATGAACAGTAGGTATGGATAGAGTTAAGTAGTCAGGTTAAGGCTATAATGGATATAGTTATTAAGCTGGAAAAGAATGTAGAGGAAAAATTTGAGGTGTTTTGAGGTTTTAGGATATTCCAAATCTTCTAGCTATGCTAGACTTTGAAATTCTTAAAAATCGTGCCAAAGTCGCACTTTTGTGCTTTTGAAAAGACAAATGTATTTTTGAAATCATTAATGCATTTAGTGCAGAGATGATAACCGATGGAGTCATCAATGCAGAGTAACCTAGTGTTGGATGTATTTTTAAGCCCACTATGGTATGATGTAATATGACAAAGTCAAAATGATTTTTAGTATTTTGAAACGTTTAAAGAAGAGTCTATGCTAATTGTTTCGGCAAGACAAATTGATTTGAAAATATCAAAATGTATTTATAAAATCATCACACGCCATTAAAGCCATGGTGCAGAGATGAAAAAGACGGAATCCTCAACGCACTGTTGCAACGGTGCGGTATCATGAAATCCTATAAATGAATTTTAGTACTTTAACTAATCTGAAATGATTTTTGAGTCGTAATATACGAACAGTTCAATGATGTGAGTCTATGTCATTTATTTTGACTGGACACTTTTTGGTCAGAAATGACTCGAGTTTTATTTTCCAATCCAACTTATGCTGGAGCGGAATTTTGTAGTAAGTCTGAGGTGAACAACCCCATAATGGGGGATATGTCAGAGCCATGAATAAAGAACCCGCGAGGGGGCGCCCAACAGTGGTGGCATGCTGATATGGGTTGGTAAATCCAAAGAGTTCGACCCCGTGAGAAGTCGTTGTGCACAACGCAGAAGTACGATAGGCTGATCACCTAGCGTACACCTATGGAATGTTTTCAGTCTTTGTGATTGATAAACACTCTATTTATAAGTATTTACAGAGATAAATACTATTTATTCGGAATTCAGTTAATTCCATGTTCACAGTCTTGATGACCCCTCAGCATATTATGAAAGTTTTAATGAATATTTTGATTTTCAAATTATCCTTCTGTAAGATATTGATTTTCAATTTATTCTTCTGCAAGATATTCCATTGTTCTGGAATTATGAGTTTAGAAGTATGAACTTCCTAGAAAAGGGTGGTCATAGACTTTGATGAGTAAAGAGTTATACTCAGAGATGAAAATTGGTAGAAATGTGTATGAGATAATTTCGGGGACGAAATTTTTAGAAGAAGGGGTGAATGTAATATCCCGGATATTTAAATAAATTAGAAATAAAATATTTAATATTTAATTGAAGGTTGGAGTTTGATAACCTAGTAGTGATAGATAAATAGTGGTCCAAATTAAATTTAACGGACTAACTTAGATATGGTGATATCAAAATTTTTGATAAGTTAGCAAATAATGTGATAATTCAATAAACTTGACTAACAACAAGTCTAATTAGATTAAGATAATTTAATTAGCGGAGTTATGTAATTATGCGACGTGGTTGCGTGTAAATTAAATATGTATTTATATGAATATATATATATGTGTGCATATTTAGTAACATAATTTAATGATTAATTAAATTGTGATAATTAGATAGATTAATATTAAATTAATCTGAATTGAATTAAAAGGTTAATTGTGGAATTAATTTAGTTATTATATTGATTATACTCATTAATCAATATTTATGTAAATTATTGATAAATTATTTGTGAGGAATAATTATGTAAATTATATAATTATAAATTATATAAAGTAGTTGAATTAATTAAGGGAGATTAATAATTGTATATATGTACAACATTTAATTTCACATATATGTACATATATATAAAGGGATTAAATTAATTAAGTAATTTTAAATAGTAATTGAATATATTAAATGAATATATTCTATAATTAAATAAATCATTGTAAATGATTTATGGGAGTGAGAAATTTAATTATACAATTATTTGTGTAATATTAATTAAATAATTAAATAAATTATTTAAATAAGAAATTGAGTAAATATATTATTATTTTAATGTATTTTCGGGTAAATGGAATTATTTCCATAATTGATGAGAAATGAATTATTTAACGTAAATATATTAAATAATTTAATTTATGGCCTAAATAATATATATTAAATTATATATTGTATTTATTTTAATTTCATAATTTATTGTGAAATTGTTTTCGAGGTAAGGTAATGTGTATAAATAATATATATAGATTATATATATTATCATTAGCGAACACACTCTAAAGTTTTAATATCAAAATAATTGGCAAGTTGTCATTAATTAAATATTCAATTAAATTGAATATAATGAGTGAATTAAATTTTATAAATTAATTAATATGATAATTAATTAATGTAAATAATGTAAAATATTATTAATAATATTATTAGTCCATTTAGTAATTTAATACTTATGGGTTAGAATATTTAATTATTTATTCAATCTAATTATTTATTTAATTATGGATTGGATAATTAATGTGTAACAAAATTAATAATTAATCATTTGGGATATAATTAAATAGCCCAATGATAAATTAAATGGACTTGACAATTTAGTAGCCCAAACAAGTTAATTAGAGCCCAATTGGTATTTTAAATTAAAGCCCAATGATTGGCCCACTTGAAATTAAATTGTTTAACTATTATTTAAAAAAAAAAATGACTTGGGACAACATTTTGGGACAACTTTCATGTACCAGCCGTGTATAGTGAATGAGGGAGAGCAAAATGATTGTTATTTTGTTTTATTTTTTAATTATTTATTAAATGGTTGCTTGGATGGTTTTTTTTAAGTACATGACACCATCCCTCTTCCACCAACTAAGGCATGGGTTAGTTTTTCTTGTGCTAGTATCCTTGCTAGGCTCTTGATTGCTAGAATAGATAGATATATTTTTATATCTATAGAAATGCAAGAATACTTGCATTTGGAGGCTAAAAGATTTAGTCATTTTTATCATCTTCATTTTTCAAGCTAAGGAGAGCTAGAGAACATTTGAGAGGTGAGAAAATATTTGAGAGCAAGGATAATGAAGGAGAAGGAGTTCTTGGGTTATATCTTCAAGATTCACAACCATTTTTGGAAGAAAAAGGAGAATAACCATTAAATCAAGGTAATAGTTATTTAAATTTAATTTTTGTTTTTAAATTAAATAAACTAACATATGAGTATAAATATGTTAATATAGTTATTAATGTGTGATAGTAATATTTATGTCATGCTTGAGTTTAATATACTTGGTTTGTGTTTTGGTATAATTTATATGCTAAAAACATGTGATTTGTGGTGTTAAATCAAGTCTCAAGGTAATGACAAGAAATTAATTTTTATAAAATTTAGATTTAATGTCATAATATAATAGAACATTAAATCATGAGAAAAACAAAGTTTGAATCACTCAAAATGGAGTTATACATAAAAAGTTATGATTGGTGGTAGTTTATGTGATGTAAAAATTTTTATAAAATTTTTTATATTAAATCATGAAAAAAAATTAAATTTTCATGTTATAAATTGTTGTTAAGTTATTGGTAATTTTTTTGGATTTTTATTGAGGAGTTAAAGTTTATTTGAAGGTATAAATTTTATTAAGATGTGTATTAAAAAGCACTGTTCACCTTCTGCGAGTGGAAAAAAAAAAAGGGCTGGCCGCGCAATGCGCGCCAGCCAATTTTCTGAAAAAACGCGGAGCCAAACGACGCCGTTTGGCGTAAGAAAATTTTACTCCGCGCGCAATGCGCGGAGGCCAATTCCTGTTCTCACAAAACGGCACCGTTTTGGTCCGTTTATTTGGTACGCGCGCCATGCGCGGTAATAAATTTCCGACGAAATTACCAGATTGCCCCTCCGGTCTTTTTCTGCGTAATTACGAAATTGCCCTCGTATCAGTTTTTCGACTTAATTACAGAATTGCCATTCTGGATAATTTTAATTAATTTAAATGTTTAAAAATTAATTTAAAATTATAACAAAAATAATAATAATACAAAAATGATATTTAGGTATATAATATTATATTTTTCAAATATAATAAGTATTTAGGATTAATATTTAAATGTTGTAAATATTAATCTAGTTATTTTAATATTATATTTTTCCAAATATAATAAGTATTTAGGATTAATATTTAAATGTTGTAAATATTAATCTAGTTAATTTAATATTATATTTTCAAATATAATAAGTATTTAGGATTAATATTTAAATGTTGTAAATATTAATCTAGTTAGTTTAATATTATATTTTTTTTTTAAATATAATAAGTATTTAGGATTAATATTTAAATGTTGTAAATATTAATTTAGTTAGTTTAATATTATATTTTACAAATATAATAAATATTTAGGATTAATATTTAAAAGTTGTAAATATTAATCTAGTTAGTTTAATATTATATTTTTTTCAAATATAATAAGTATTTAGGATTTATATTTAAATGTTGTAAATATTAATCTAGTTAGTTTAATATTATATTTTTCAAATATAATAAACATTTAGGATTCATATTTAAATGTTTTAAATATTAATCTAGTTGGTTTAATATTATATCTTCTGAATTTATGATTAAATTAATTATTATTTAATTAATATTAAATAATAAACAAGGATGATAAATTAATTAATTATTATTTAATTACTATTAAATAATAATTAAAGACAACTAAGATTGATTATTTAATTATTTATTATTTGATTAACTTTAAATAATAAATAAATCTAGTAAGTTATTATTTACTATTAAATAATAACGAAAAGTAGTTAATTACTTACTATTTAATTAATATTAAATAGTAATTAAATGAAATAAAGAAAATGTCTTGTAACTCTTTTGTTTTAACAATTATAATAAATTGTTTAATAGTTTAATAAGTGTTTAACACTTGAGAAAATTATTTTCTAACTTATTAAATTATTAACCTAATTTGATTGAGGGTCTATAAGGTTAATAATATCGTTTTGACTGATGTAAATTATGTGTTAGTACTTATGTGTGGTAGATAAGTTTCTTAGTGAGCGTATAGTTGTACAAATACGCTGTACTAATTATTAGACCAACTTTATTTAATGTTAGGTCTTTCAAAGCCAGTTAGATAAAGCTAAAACATTTATTGTAGCTGAGCAGACAGGCAAGTTTTCCTAAACCCTACTCAATTTATATTCGAGCAGGATATATTATTTTATTGTTCAAGTTCCTAACTCAAATTCAAGTTATTACGTTTCAAGCATGCTATGGTTTAATTCTGTATAATTATTCCACATCTTTAAATTGTTGATTCGCACATAGTGCTTGTTGCATGTGTTCATCAGGTATGAAAGGCTGATCACCTTCATTACCATAAGGTTCAGTTAAATTTGTTCATGGTCATTATTGACACTCAACATTAATTAATTTAGTCATTCAATTATTGAAATTATGACTCGTACTCTTTCACAATTATTATATTGTTGAAAATTCAAAAGCTTATTCTTTCTTTCAATCATGATATATCGTTATCGTATTTAAACTTGCTGAGCAAAGTCGTTGCTCACTCTTGCTATATCATGATAACAAATTTCAGAATAATACGAATGTCCAAGGAGAGATGGAGACAGAAGCAACAGACAAGATTATAGTGTTATGCATTATAACTAAATTGTTATATGATGTAAGTAATTTTGTAAACCTTTTTATGAATCTAAAGGTATATATGTAAGTTAAGGTTAGAGACCTTGGGAAATGTTGTAGAATAAACAATTTATGTTTATATATTCCGCATTAGTTATAGAACGTGTATGAAGATGATGTATCGTGACGTACCAAGTCTAGGGTTAAAGGAACCCGGATTTGGGGTCGTCACATCCCTCCCCCCGTCTCCTCCTTCCTCTGCACCCTCTCACCGCCTGCCTCACCCCTCCCCGCCTCCCTCCCCCGACCTCGTCCATACAAAGGTAACCAACCCTGTAATACAAAGGTAACCAAACCTTAATAAAGAAGGTAACAAACTTTTATTACAAAGGTAACCAAACTTTAATACAAGGTAACTAATCCTTAGTGCATAAGTAACCAATCTTTAATACACAGGTAACCAAACCCCTAATACAAAAGGTATCCAACCTTAAAACAAAGGAAACCAACTTTTAATACAAAGGTAACCAAACCTTAATACAATGGTAACCAATCTTTAATACAAAGGTAACTAAACTTTAATATAAAGGTAATCAACCATTAATACAAAAAGGTAACCAAACCTTAATACATATGTAACCAACCTTTAATACAACGGTAACCAAAAATTAGGCGAAGGAGGTGGGGGGAGGGGGTGGCCACCACGATCAGATCTGGAGCCACCACGAGGGGAGGAGGAGAGGCAGAGTCAGGGGGATGAGGGGCGGGGGTGGGGGGAGGAGGTGCGAGGGTGGGGAGAGGAAGGGGAGGAGAGACGGGGACGAGGACGGGGACGGGGGGGGTGTCGGAGGAGCTGGGGTGGGGGTGGTGGTCGGGGGGAGGAAGGGTGAGGGCGGGAGGAGGCGGGGGAGAAGGGAGGAGGAGGTGTGGGCGTGGAGAACGGGGGAGGCGGGCGGAAGAGATGGGGTGGGGGTGGGGGTGGGGGTGGGGGTGGGGGTTGGGGTTGGGCGGAGGAGTGGCGGACGCGGGGAGGAGAGTGGCGCCACTAACTATGGAGAAGAAAGAAGATGGAGGAGATAAAATGGAGGAGAGAGAAATGAATAAAAATCATCTAATTTGGATTTTGAAATTTGAAACCAACTAACTACCCATTAAATCACTTACCTAAATTAAAGGAATAAAAATGCATTAATTTATAAATTAAATATTGAAGATGTACTAATTTTGTAAATATTTTATGTATGTATTTTTATTTTAATATTTTAAAAAAATGTATTGGTAAATGTAAATCTCCCTTTATATAAAGCTATATTGTTAGGTTAGAATTATATTTAATAGTATATTTTATAAAACTATTATAATAAAAGTGTATAGATAAAATATTTATAAAATTAGTACATCTTTAATATTCAATTTTCAAATTAGTATATTGTTATTTCTTTAATTTAGTTAGGTAATTTAATGGGTAGTTGGTTCTAAATTTCAAAATTTAAATTACTTAAAAAATTGAAATAAAAAGTTGAATGAAAAGTCAAACAAACTATTCATAAAAAAGGATCCAATTAAACTAGACTTCTCAAATTCCTTTCTCTTCTCAGTATTTCTCTTTCAAGTAAATCAGTCAGTCATGGCGAAAATCAGCTGCAAATAGCCAAACACTAGTATGGAGATAACCAAACACTATTATAAAGGTAACCAAACACTGTTATGACGATTTTTTGTTGCAGTAAATATAGGTAACAAAACACTAGTATGGAGATTGGCGCAGTTCTTCGGCGCCAACACCACCAACCCTACCGTCGCTGCCACCTTCATCTACGACCAGTTCGCCGCCGTCTCCAACCGCTTCAACGACACCGGTTACGCCATCGATTCCACTTACCTCGTCTTCTTCATATAGCTTGGCTTCGCCGTGCTCTACGTCGGCTCCATCCACGCAAAAAATACTATGAACATCATATTCACTAACGTATTTGACGCTGGCGGCGTGACCTCTTCTACTACCTTTTCGGCTTCGCCTTTGCCTTCAACGCCCCTTCCAATGCCTTCATATTCACACTCATGGTGGCGTTAATGGAGTCTTCATGTTCATGGTTGGATTTCTCAATTTTTCTAGGTAATCAAACACTAGTATGGAGATAACCAAACACTATTATGGAGGTAACCACACTATTATTGCGATTTTTTGTTGCAGTAAATCTAGGTAACCAAACACTAGTATGGAGGTAACTAAACACTAGTATAGAGGTAATCAATTTCTGAATGTGTAGTAATTAGTTTTTTCGTGCAATAACTCTAGGTAACCAAACACAGTTAGTAACCAAACCTTCATATAAAGGTAACCAAACCTTCATACCAAGGTAACCAAAACTTAGACTGCCGACGATTTGCCGCGGAGGAGGATGATGTAGCAGCGGCGCAACCAAAGACTGCCGGAGATTTGCGGCGGAGAAGGATGATGAAGATAATGATGAAGGTGAGACGGCGGAAGAGGATGATGAAGGGAATGTGGATATTCGCGACGGAAACTGTGATGAAGAAGGTGAGGAGACAGCGGAAGAACATAAGAAAGATGAAGATTAGGATAGATAAGATAATTTTTTTGTTTTTCATTCCTTTTGATTTGAATTTTGTATTATGAATTTATTTTTGTTATTATATCCCAAATATTTGATTTTGAATTATTAATTATGACAGTTATTTATCCTTAATTTTATGTTTCCTTATTAATGTGAAATTAAATGGATTGAATTTATTACCTTATTTTTTGTAATTATTTTATAGATGCACTAATGATGTAATTACTTTTAATTATTGTATATTTATATAAAGAACTCTTAAAATTATTAGAGTTATGAGTAAGTACAGTCTACTTGGTGTAATTGTGTTTACTATTAACAACTAATAGTCTAATTCATAAATACAGTGCTATTGTCGACGATTTTGTAATAATTAATATAAGTTCTAATTTATTTCATATAATACATATATCCTGATAAAATAGGAATCTATTCAACACGCAGGGGTGGCTCAAGACATTTTGAGGCCTAAAGCGATATTTTTAAATGAGTCATTCTATTTTTGGTACATCTTTTATTGATTTTTATGGTCAGATTGATCATTTTTCAAATCATTATATCTTATTATTATTTAATATATATAAAGCCTATAAACATTATAAATTACATAAAATTTAGTACTAATCTTAATATTTATTTTTTTTAAAATCTAATTATATATGTTTAATTTTTAATTTTAAAATTTGTCAAATTTGACTACAAAAATCAATTGAAAACTTTTATTTTGAGACGGAAGGAGTATTAATATTTTTTATTTAAATGAGATTTTTTTTATACAGTTAATTTTTTTTACGTATTTAATATTTGAATTGGACTATAGGTCCTAAAGAATTAATTGAGCTTATATTTTTATAAAATATTTTTTATATAAATTATTTATGATATTTAAAAATTTGGGGCCTTATTTCAAATGGGGCCTAAAGCCCATGCTTTTTTTGGTATAATATAGGGCCGGCCCTGTCAACACGACGCAATTAACCGTATTTAAAAGAATTATGTAATGTATTTTCTGCTTGAAAGTTTGAGACTTTGGTTATTCTCTATTATATTTTTCCCTTTAATTCTATATATTTGACACTTGAATATTATCTAATTTAGTCAGTGAGTTGTATTATTCCACTTAAATTAAAAGTAAATTTAAACTTTTTTAATATCTAATGAGCATGTGTACTTTTGCTAAAATTTTAAAGGGGCTATAACATTCGATAATTTATCTATAAAATCACTCAAAATAATATAATTTAGATTAATAAATATAACATTTATAAATATGTTGACATTCAACAAATACAATACTAAATACACATATTTTAAAAAATATGTCTATCATTAATCTAAGGTACATAATTTTGTATGCATTATAAATAAATTATTCAGTGTGCTATTTACTTTCTTAAATGTAAATAATGAGAAATATTACAAAACTATAATATTCAAACAAATTTTGATAAATTATTGCAATTTATCTATTAGTATATCTAAATTATTAATAACAAAGATGTTAATAAAAAATTACAAGGAATTTAAAGAAATAAAAAAAGAAGTAATGAAGATATTAAAAAAATAACAAAACAAAAAGAGGGGACTTTGGCCCAATCAGGTATCTGACGGACCAATGATAATATCTATCTTTTAAAAGTCTCTTGTCACGCCGAACTGAGGGCATGTTCGACATCAACTTATAAATTGATCAACTCAATTTATAAGTTAGTTTTGTTAAAAAAAATGTTCGTTTAGAATTTATAAGTTAATTTATAAATTGACTTATAAGTTATTTTTTAAATTTTGGTCAAATTTATTGAAATGTCTATTTTGCTCTCTTTTATTTTAACATGTTATTTCTTTTGAGGTTATTTTAATAATCTTAATATTTTATTTTAACTTATAAGTCATTATTAGCCGAATACATTTACAACAATTATTTATAATTCTCGACTTATAAGTAAAAATGATGCCGAAAACTTTTACTTATAAATCTACTAAAATTTTAACTTATAAATCGACTAAAATTTTAACTTTAAGTAAAAAAAAAAAGTCATTTTCGAACGGACCTGAGTCAACTGACTATAATTTGCTCTTTCCTAAAAAAGAAAATAATAATAAAATAAAAATAAATTAAAGAAAAATAGAAAATAAAATAC
Source organism: Hedera helix (assembly GCA_947179155.2). Lineage (NCBI taxonomy): Eukaryota > Viridiplantae > Streptophyta > Magnoliopsida > Apiales > Araliaceae > Hedera > Hedera helix. The sequence continues at coordinate 46,644,921 of OX359268.1, read as the reverse complement.
TCCTATTTAACGGCCGACCGGTGCTGACGTCTGAGAGACTCTTCCCTCCTCTTTTTTTCTCTTTCCTATTTTGTTAGATCCCCTCTCTCAGTCCCTTTCGTTTCTCCGATCAGGTAAATACCTAGTTATCTATAATCCTATATGCCGAAATTTATGTATACTTATGATTCTAATCTTCTTTTCAAAATTTCAAATTCTTTTATATTTTCCATTTCTCTTATCATTTGCTCAGTTTTCTAGGGTTTTTTCTTCACTTTTCATCTAGTAGATTTATAAATTCAATGGCCGCTCCGCCCGCTAGAGCTCGAGCCGATTACGATTACCTCATCAAGCTGCTATTGATCGGTGACAGTGGTATGTATTTCACATTTGTTTAGATGTTCAGATTTGAATACAGAGATACCACATGTGTGTTTTTGTATGTATTTTTATGTTTGCTATAACCTTCAAATGTTACAATTTTTTGTGATTTTGATATGCGATCTGGTTGCTAATTATTCCCTGATCTTACTTTGTGGGTCTTTTTGCTAGGGTTATGATTCATATAATACTGAGGAAGCTATGTATAACTTAACTTATTCATGTTAATCCTGTAATCATTTGTGTTTAAAGAACTTTTTTATTAAAATTTACGTTGTAATGTGATGCTCCCTTGTTGTTATGCGAGGACGGTTTGTTCTCGTGAGTCCTAATATATTTATTCCCGTGAATCTGATCTAGAAGACTTTTATTGTACTCCCTCCCTTTATCCATATCAAAATATAAGATTTTTTTTTTAAGAAGTTAAGCTAGGAAATCTAGGGTGAACTACGATAATCAATTTCTTCTAAAAGTTGACCTTTTAACGAGGATTTCTTTTTCAGAGGATGGGACAAGGGAGTGTATAAGACTGTCCATAGTTCCACATGTTAACCTGCAAAAACAATCATAAAAATTTGCTCCGTATCTGGCGAAAAGATTTACGAGGGCCACTAGGATTACATTTAGGTTATGGGCAAGTGCTATTTTTATTTATACTCCATCTATTTCAAAATATAAGATCATTATTTACTCTTTAAAAGTCGATTTAAGACATTTCAATTCAAAATTGATATAGATTCATTTAAATTTAATCAATAATGAAAATTGTAAAATATTTAAAAAATATTATTAGTTTTAAGATTTTTATTGTTTTATAATGTTATGAATCATATCAATTTTGAATTTGAAAATGTTTTAAATTGACTTTCAAAAAATCAACAATGATCTTATATTTTGAAACAAAGTATATTATCCGTCATTTCGTATTGAAAAATTCTTACTGCTAATGTTTCAATCTGTCTTCTCAGGCTTATTATTTTTTGGCTACAGGGGAATTACAAACAGGATTCTGTTTGTACTCGTAAACAATATTTTTTTCCCTATCTGATGATTGATGTCCACTATCACTTGAGCCACCTCTTGGGATCAATCCTAGCCCACAGTTAATTAGTGAAAAATAAAGGATATGAAAACTTCCTTGATTGACTGACAGAAGTCCTTTAGGCAACCAAATCATAATATATTCATTTGAGATATTAGTGTTAAAGTCAAGGAATTCATTAATTAAATTACCGAGAAGGAATACCCTAATGGTGCATATTTTATTGAAGTATCTGATCAACTGGAGGCACTGGTTTCATATTTAGCTAATTAGGTTTAAAGATTAAGCTACTAGACACTAGTGACTGGTTTATAAGCTTAAAAACTTTATTTGGTTTAATCCATGTTCGTTTTAAGTTTGGCTTAAGTAGTTACTACGCTTAGGAAATATTATTATTTTGGCTTGCCTGAACTTTGACCTTTTTAACAATAAATAATGAGAGATATGAAATTAGTTTGAGAGTTCAAAGGTTAAGGGTTGAGAAAAGAGGAATTAGAGAAGGGAAACCTATGCATCAAGTCTAGATTCCTAGCCACACCAAGGAGAAGGTGCATCACGTATCACTAACTTTAGCCTTAAAAAGGTTTGTTCATTCCTCAATTTGAACAAACTTGGAAGTGAAGGGAATTGTTAGCAGTAATTATAAAAGCCAAGTAAGGCCAAAGATCTTGATGACTTTTGTAAGCCTTAAGCCTACCAGACCCACCGAGTTGACTTTTGACACAATGATTAAATAAATATATGAAACTTGTTTTTTGTTCTTCCTATAGACATAAATTCTTTTTGAAGGGAGGGGTGTGGCTTGCTGTGTGAATAGAAATCATGGGAGTAGATTGAATGTACTTCACTTTTAACATAAGGGTGTGCTCAGCTAGGACTAAAATGTAATTATTTTCCTTATCTATTTTACAAATTCGCAGGTGTGGGTAAGAGTTGCCTCCTTTTACGATTCTCAGATGGTTCTTTTACCACTAGTTTTATTACAACCATTGGGTAGGTATTCCACTTTTCAAATATTTTACAAGCCCTCCTTTTACAGTTACTTTGTGACATGCTTACTAAAAAGCTTAGATCTTCTATAGCATTGATTTCAAGATAAGAACAATTGAGCTTGATGGAAAACGAATTAAACTGCAAATCTGGGACACTGCTGGTCAGGAGCGATTCAGAACAATCACGACTGGTAAGCATGGGGGAAGACATCATTTTGCTTTCCTGTCTTAAAACAAAAAACTAAGGTGGTTCTATCGGCTGTTGTGTTTCTATATAGATGCTTTTACCACAAAATGATAATTGCGATCATATAACCCGTTTTTAAAAACTGTTTGATTATTTGAGAAATGTCAAACTGTTTGGTTTTCACAGTTGATCGACTGTTGAAAGGGGACAACATAAACACCTGTTTTTGCAAGTGTTACATTTCTCGGAATGTAGATGTACCCACCCCCTATCTTAAGCTAGCATCAATTTTCTTTTCCTTCTCTCCAAATAATGAGCTTTTGCTAAAGATTTTCCTGCTCTTATGCAGCTTATTACCGTGGAGCCATGGGTATTTTGCTGGTGTACGATGTAACTGATGAATCTTCCTTCAATAGTAATTACTTTCTTCTGATTTTATCATTCAGGAAGTTGATTCCCGTGTTTCATTTAAGTAGATTCGAATATTCTTGCCAAAGTAGGATCATTTTTTGGCTTATTGATTTTCTTCTTATTCTTTGTGAGATTTTATCCAGTATGACAATAGACTTTCCATGGTGTTTATTATTCCTTGGGTTATTTGAAAATATTTCTCTAGTTTTCTCATTCTTAGCCATCTGACTTCTTCCCATTTTAGATATTAGGAACTGGATCCGTAACATTGAACAACATGCTTCTGATAATGTTAACAAGATTCTTGTGGGCAACAAGGCTGACATGGATGAAAGCAAAAGGGTCTGCTCTCACTCTCTCTCTCTCCCCCCCCCCCCCCCCCCCCCCCCCCTCCCCCCCTGCATGTGAGTGGTGGTGGCACACTCATTTACATTGCACTCAGCAACACTGAGCTGACAGAAGCCTTTTTTTTTTTCCTTCTCTCTAGGCTGTTCCGACCTCAAAGGGTCAGGCACTTGCTGATGAATATGGAATTAAATTCTTTGAGACTGTGAGTACACTTGTTGATATTCTCTTAATGAAACGGTTAAGCATGTTACTATTTTTGAAATTACTTGAATTTGTACTCAAAATAATTGCATCTAAAAAAATTTAAAACAGAGTGCAAAGACGAATATGAATGTGGAGGAGGTTTTCTTTTCGATTGCCAAGGACATAAAGCAAAGACTTGCAGAAACTGACTCAAAGGTTGAGGTATGAGTTTTTCAAACTTCAGAAGTACTTCCAAATTATAATTTTAGTATTTGATAAAGCATATGTCACCTATGACCTAGTATCTTGTGAATATCAATGACACCCCGAAAGGAATGCCCAGTTTACTTTGGATAATTAATCAGATTCACCGTCTTTTTTTCTATCTATTTTTCCCCTGGATGGACGTTTTGGTGGCCCCACTCTCTTTTGTACTACATCTCTTCCCAAACTAAAATTCATTAGTTACTTTTGGTCAAAATACTAGGCCTATTGTTAAGCTTTTATTGGCTACAAATAATTTCCACATTCTCCAATTTGATTCTGACTTTACGTGGATACTTGTTTTCTTTTTCTCCTTGCTCTTTTTTATACATGATAGTTTGTTGAGCACTAAGCAATTGTTTGGATTACTGCAGCCTCAGACGATCAAGATTAACCAACTAGACCCGGCAGCAGGGCCCTCTCAAGCTGCCCAAAAATCAGCTTGCTGTGGTTCTTAAGAGAATCGTCTTCCTTAAAAAACTAGATGTGCAAGGTTAAATACCTTTTTGTTAAGGAAGATTAATCTTGTTATGACAGGACCGTGGCTGATGCTTGTATTGTTGACACTATCATTATTTTCATTTGCTAAATCGTGTTTGAATGGTAGTTCTTGTTTTAAAAAGTCAATCAATATAGAAGTTTTTCCATTTCTAATTTATAATATCTTATGTTTTGCAATTTGCTCCATTGAATTTTGATGTCTGTTTCTCTCTACATACAGTGTTCTTTTAACTAGTTGTTTTGAATGGTATGGTGATACTTCAAGAATGCTTATTGGTAGTTCATGCCAATAAGCCTAATCGGCTGCCATTTTGCTGCTTTCTAATTGTTCAGGATAAATCTTCTGCTTTCAATGATTTGTGTTGATCATCTATCTTTTCATTGCATTAAACATTTGATATTGAAAGTTTTGGCTGATTGTAGTCACTATACAAAGATACTCGTATGTCGGGCTTGTTTGTTTGCAAGGATAACTATTAATCCCCCAAGGCTCTTGTTTAATTTAAAAATTAGACATAGGATTATTAGTTCCGGAGTAATAAAATAATTTAAAAAGAGAATAATTTAATATTATATTCAATAAAGTATTATAGTTCTTACAATTTTGGATTAAAGATTTGTGGATAAAAGTAACTTTTATTTTTGTTTAAAATGACCGATATATCTTACTTTATCTATTTATGGTCGAATATAATTTATTTGTTATTAGTGAAAAGGGTATAATAGTTTAAATTATAAATTTTTATTCAATCTTTTAAATAGTTTTGGACAAAAAAAATATAATATAAATTTTTTTAAAGTTATTTCATGAATAATTTCATTAAAAATAAATATGTGATTAAGATTATTTAATCTTAAAATTATAATTCATGAGAATATAGTATTTGACATTATAATTTTTACAAATAAACGTGCCCTTAGTTCTTATGATTATTTAGCAAGTCTCACTCAAAATGCGAAGTGTTTTCTTCTTTTAATAAAATCAAAGAAAACTATTCCTGAAATATGCTGGCGGTGTCTCTTTAACTGCATGAAATAAGATTGAATTAGTGCCTGGTACTTGTCCTAAATTAATATACTTGAAACAAGCCAATTATAATAATGATCACGATATATTAAGAAATAACGATCCACTTATAAGTTGATGATTGTTATTTTACCGTCATAATAATTATCTAAGTAAAACACTTTATTCTTTAAGTATTTTTTTGCTCATGTTGGTCCTAACCGGAGTAAGGAGAGTGGGTGTTTGTAATTAATCATGTCGCTTGTCCTTTTTGTGACATGCCAATTTTAATTGCTTCCGGTTACCATGAATAATTTAAATTACATGTAATTTTGACCTACTGTAAGAGGGGATGGTGACAAGGTCAAAATTATGCGTAAATGATCCGCAAGAAGGATGAGCGGCAGGGTCAATTTTTGAGTTGCTGCAAAAAAAATGAGCAGTAAGACCAATTCACAATAAAAATGCCCCTTGCCAAAACAGTAGTCTAGCAACCAGTTGTCATGGACGAGTACCCGTATATATTTCTGAAAAATGATTAAAATAAATGAGAAAGGTACCGGATGAGGTTCGGCTATGAGATTATAGAATGAGAGTCCAACTTGAAATCGAGCGAAAGAAAGAATGAATTAAACTGGAGTATTGACTTATTTAAAGAAAGGATTTACTTTCAAGATGATGAAGAAAAACTTCCAAGCCATACAAGTTGTCAATAATAAGGTGATTTTATCCCAACTATGTAACTAGTATTGTGGCAGAATGTTAAAAAGAAATTGAAATTGATAAAGGAGTGGGGAGAGAGATTTTTATTTTTAAGAAATAACTAACAAAATAACATAAGGTGCTTGATGAAACTGACAAAGTTAAAGATTTCTGCTGTCGAGGAGGAAATAATTACTTTGTTGACCAACTTAAACAAATTGTTCTTTCTTCTTTACATGATTTGGGTACTCTTGCTGTTGCAATCATTCTTCCAATTACACAGTCAGGCCTCCACTAATTAGTTCTCAAACTTTTGAAGACCCATTATGTTTCCTTCCAAAGTATTAAGATCCATATTATCAACTATTAGTGGGGGCTAATTGAGATAAAACTCTAAACCAGATTAGATTGCAAATAACAAAACGGATGAGGTGTTGATGAACTAAAAAACACCCTCCATGATTGTGCCATGTGTCCTGCTTATTCGAGCTTATGCCAAGTAGGTGCCTTAATTTTCATACTATAAAAACTAAATTCCAGTGTTGTACAAAGATCTTGCAATGACTAATATGATCTCAAATATGCATGTAATACTTGCTTCGAACCCATAAAAATAATGACCAACCAAAATAATTTGAGACACCTATCATTGTCCGTCATCCAATAGGGCAACACCAAAGATGAGCTTACCAAAATAAAAAGATAAAAAGGATAGAGAGCAGTGAATAGTGACCGGTCAATAAATCTTTCTAATGCATGCTACAAGGAATCGGTCCCTTTTATTAATATGGACGGACCTTTGATTTAGATAATTGGGTGCCATTCATCGAAAAGAAAAGAACACTCGGACAGACCAAGTCATACATTATTGCATAGACCAAGTCATACTTTTCTCTACGTAACAATCTTCCACATGTTTTATATTTTTATTTCTCATGGCAAAACAATACACAAGCCAGTGGTTATGCAAAAAAATCATTCTAATCAATCAATCCCTTCGAGTTATGTGGGTACACGCCACATGCAAAAAGGCCATACCATGTACTTTTCTATCCATCAATTTTACAGATGTTTACCTATTGCACTGCACATACATCACTAGGTATAATAACTACACACGAGGAAGCACATAATAACATCTTTCAAGCCAGACAGTCAAATTCCAGAAGACAAAAAAGATCTCAATTTGGAGGTGGGGTGTTTGGTGCATTACCAATGTCATAAAGGGAAAGACAACATAACATCTTTCAAGCCAGACAGTCAAATTCCAGAAGACAAAAAAGATCTCAATTTGGAGGTGGGGTGTTTGGTGCATTACCAATGCCATAAAGAGAAAGACAACATAACATCTTTCAAGCCAGATAGATTCCAGAAGACAAAAAAGATCTCAATTTGGCGGTGGGGTGTTTGGTGCATTACCAATGCCATAAAGGGAAAGAAAACAATGTATTAAGTAATGGGATTTAAGTGCCTTAGACTTGGGGTAGATATCATCAAATAACAAATTCAGAGTAGGGGATGAGTGCAATTTTTCTGCTAAGCAAAGTTATTACTATTTAATTATAGCACTAAACAAAACATTTCCATTGATGTCTTTAATTTACACCCACACATTACCAAAAATGTACAGTCATAATCCTTCCCAGAATAAAAACGTACTACAATCATTGGCATGACAAACTAGACAAACTAAACCAACCTTCATGACTCCACCAGAAAGGGCTGCAGATTCTAATGTAGGCTAATCAATGCACCATGATAATTCACCCTGCAAAACATGACTGCGTTAGATACTACTTCCTCTGTCCCAGGAAAGAAGTCTTTATTATTATTTTAAGTAGTCCCAAGTTAAAAATCTACTTACCTTAAATAATCCATTTTTATAATAATTTACCTATAATATCCTTAGTATTAATTATCATATTTCTATTATATTTATAGAGCATCACTACTCATGTGAAGAAAACTATGAAATTAAATGAGAATTTAAATATGGACAATTTTGTCATTTGATCCTCTTTCTTAATATGCACAAAAGTCAACCAAGACTTTTATCCTAGAACGGAGGGAGTATAATATTTATGCAGTTTATTTGTGGCCTTCAACCCTTTAAATATATAAGTGTTCTGATGTAAGGTAAACTTAAAAAATAGTCAATTATGTGGTATCCAATAATAAATATATAAAAAAAAAAACAGACATGGTAAACCTATAAAACAGCTGAAAGAACTTTTTCAGATTGTTAGAAAAGAAACTCTATCACATCATTGATCCTATGTGGCACAAAGAATTGAAAAAAAAAAGGAATTTAAAAAATAGTCCCATCCACTATTAACCTTATATGTACATGTAGCTAACATTTATTTAGTCTAATGAGTTCATCATTCAAGTTATCAGAAAGTTGAGCTGCGCGATTCAGTGAAAGAGACTTGGGGTAGCCAAGAATCAAGCATGACTACAAGCAAACTGTTTATGAGGGTAAAGCCCTTCCTTGCGGTTATTTTCTTGCAGTTTGGACTTGCAGGAATGGATATTCTTTCCAAAGCCACACTGAATGAAGGGATGAGCAATTATGTATTTGTTGTTTACCGCCATTGCCACTATTGTAATTGCCCCTTTCGCGGTCATTCTGGACAGCTCTGTGTGTGTGTGTGTGTGTGTGTGTGTGTGTGTGTGTGTGTGTGTGTCTGATGTGTGTGGGCATGTCATCAGTTATTGTACGCAAGAATTAAACATCTAAATTTATTTTTCAACAGGAAAGCAAGGCCAAAGATGACAAAATCAATTTTCGGAAAAATTATGCTTCTCAGCCTACTCGAGTAAGTTAATCACTAAACACATGACCTTTGCATATCTCATAAATTGAATCAAATGATCATGTAACAACTCTCTCTCCATCTGCAGACCAGTTATTGACCAGAACCTGTACATTATGGGGATGAAAAACACAACAGCAACCTTTGCAGCCGCTATGTGTAACATTTTACCTGCCATAACATTCCTGATGGCCTACATCCTCAGGTGAATAATGTGGCATGCTTTCTACCTACTTTGTGTCCGAAAGATGTACAAGATGCTCCCCTATAAGAACAAATAATCAATTAAGAAAAAACACAGAAGTACAAACTCTTGTCACTCGGGCTAGGGAAATATGCCATCGATGGGTCGTTCCCACTATAGTCAGCAAAGCATTTTCTTTATGTCGATTCTCAGTTCATTGTCCAATCTCTATCAAGCAGTCACCGAGGCAGCCGGCATAACTAGAAACTATCTACACAAGATGACAGCCAATGAGTTCTATCCGTGACCTCCATCCGTTTTCAGATTGGACCAGCTTTTTTTGATAGCACTTCGGGATAGTTTCATAACGTGAGATTCTTGTCACCAACTGACGATTGGCCTTCTTTTTAAGAAAAAAGAGCACAGCATGGTTTACCTTGTTTCGAAACTTATTATTTTTTAATAGACAGACATTCTTATTAGAACATCGTTTTAACTACAGCCCTCTGATTTCCGCTAAAACCGTTTCACATTTTCTGCTCTCATCTTCGAAAAGGCCACCGTTCTTGGTTACCCCCAAGCAACTATTCCTAAAGTAAGAAAGGGCATCTTGTTGAATGTGAACGACATTCAGGGAGGGCATCTACCTACGTATGGGTATTCAAGAGCACAAAATCATTTACACAATAGGGACGAATGTTTCTTTTTCTTCACAATCTACTTGTGAACAGCTCGTCCTAAAATCTATTTATGCAGGGTATATTTTGCTCAGGACTTGCTTATTATGTCCAAGGAGTAATAATGAAAGACAGGGTCCCTGTTTTTGTGACTGTTTTCAATCCACTGAACATGATCATTTTAGCTGTCATGAGCTCCTTCATCTTGGCCGAATAAAGGTACCTTGGAAGGTGATTTCTCAAACTCTCTCGAATCGTAGCCATACACAGAAAATAAACTAGCTAATATTACTTTCTTACAAGGTAATCGGCGCCATTGTTATGGTTGCGGGCCTTTATCTTGTTGTATGGGGTAAAAGCAAAGATTACAAGTCCCTGTCCCCATCTATTGATGAGCAAAAAATAACACCCCAGCAAACGATAGATGCATGTAACTAAGATGAGGAAAATGGAAGTCTCAAGGCTGTAACTATAAAAGAATCTAGTGAAAGTATTGTCAGAGGTGAACAAACTAATGATAAAAGGAATCAAACAACAGGCTAGTTAATGAGCTCCTAATAGAGGTAAAGTTCTGTTCACTCCCTGTTGATCTAAGTAACACAGTTATAAACCTCATCCAAAGTGGTAGACCCAAGAAATAATTCCCAACAGAAAATAGAGAGGGGGGGGGGGGGGGGGGGGGGCATGTACTAGAGGATTTTTTTTTTAACAAGGTGCATGTCAGGGTTATCTTTTTCATTTTAGCATCCTAAATATGATTAACACTACTTTCAACAATTTAAATACTATCCAAGTAAATAACTCTTTTTGTATTGAGAATTGATTCCGCTGATTTTTTATTTTTTACTTTTCAAATAAAAGTAGAATTGATTGAGAAGAAGAGGTTGAAAACAGAATATGACAATTGACAAATACCCTCACAATCCAATACAGGGCATATGGTGTAGTTGAATCTCAAAAGCTTGCTTAGCCATTGTTGATGCAATAGGTTCACCACTTTCTGCTCGAAAAATAATTGAAGGGCCTTGTGATAAGTTTTAATAGTGAAATAGTAGGGAAGATGTAGAGAGTGTAATCTAGAAATTAGATTCTCAAGGGCTTTGCATTCATCTTCCATTTGGGTCAAGTTTGAGAGCCTGTGCATACAGTAAATGGCAAGTTTGATGATTGAAATACTCCCCCATCTCAATTTAATTTTTAATTGAGCTCCTTTTCACTTTGGGATGTTCAAGATAGGTGATTTCGTTCTATCCTAACCATTCGTTTCTCTATCCAATAATTATAGAACTAGAAAGGGATTACAAACATATGATAAAGATAATGGTCATGATAGAATGAGCTCACTTATTTTGGGGCATCCAAAAATTGAAAGTCACTTATTTTTGGGCCGCAATGACAATACATCAATATAAACTTCTTTCCTACTAAAAATTACTCCATCCATCCTAGGGTAAAAAGTCTAGATTACTTCCGAGTTAAATTTTCACTTATCTGTAATAATCACAATTTCCCCCCAAGACATCAACTTCTTAAACTAGTGGACCATTAAGGACTACAATATATTGCAAAGGATGAGTACTTCTGTGCACAATAATGAGATTTATCATACCTTACAAACTTAGCGAGCCAATTAGGACAATTGTTTGCCTTCTTCCTTTCCATATATACGTTGGAGTTCACGAGTAGCAGCTAAAAACGATTCTGTAGTGAAGGGAAAAAGTGATTATGGTGAAAAAATAGAATAGTTTATTCACTAGTAAGATTATAAATTGGATATGATGTAGTAAGCTATCAGTATGCATTGGATATCCAACAAATTGTTAGTTAAATAACTGCATCACCTTTCCAAAGACGGAATGATTTCTGGTTAATGGGTGATCCAGTTATTGTCTGGATAACTTCAAACAACAAATTCTGAGGTGTGTTCCTGAGTTCTTGAACGATCCCATAAATTGTCTTCCCATTCTCAAAGTATATGTGATTATTCGGGTGTTTTGTTTTGCAGCCAGCATGACGCTCGAACTCATAAGCATTAATTGCCTATATGAACCAATTTCAGTGATGGTATGATTGAAAATGGTCAAAATGATATTCTTAGCAGGAGATAGTTAATATGATATTCTTAGTAGGAGATAGTTAATATATAAACTGACCTTAGAAAGGTTACACGACTGACATGAACAAAGATAACCAGAACCTCTTATGATACCACGAAGCTCCTTCTACCATGCACAGTCATAAAAACACGTGTCATCAATTATTAAGTTAATCTATAAAAACGAACTCATGACAACAGTAATTTACCTCACGTGACCAAGCGACATACTTCACAGGTACTCCATCTAGCATACCAGTTGACAGCAAACTTCTGACATTTGACGGAAAATTGTTTGGAGGAGCCTTTTTGTTCACTTTTTGCTCCACCTTTTTCTTTGAAAAAGAATCTCCAGGGTTAGTCCTTTGAGCAGCATTTGCAAGTACATCTGCATTTGAATCAATCAACCCCTTTTCATTTAGTTCTTCCGAACTTCGAACTGAAGACTGGCCCATTAGTAAGTCATAACTACATATAAGTCTTCCTGTAGGATTTGAATCATCGTCATTATTTAATCCATCAAACGATATGATAGTACTTTCTCCCTTGCTTAAACAATGGCGCATCAACAAATCATTGTCATCCATTTTGTTGTATGCACGGCCTATTGACATTGTATCGTCATCCACATTGTTGTAGGTGTGCCCTATCGATATGGTATTGTCACTCCCTTTGTTGACGGTTTGACCCCTTGATATAATGCTGCTATCAACTTTGCTGAAAGGTTGACCAACTGATACATCATCATTATTATCCTTGAACGTGTGACTCATAGAAACGGTGTCTTTGTCCTTGTTGAAGGTTTCCCTCATTGTCATAACATTATTCTCATCTTTGACGAAAGAATAACCCATTGATATGTCAGTATTGTCCTCCTTGTAAGTCTGACCCATTGATATATGACTATTATCCCCCTTGTCATACGATTGACCCATTGATATAAAATTGCCATCTGCTCTGTTAAAAGTCTCACTCCCTGATATCACATTCTCATCCCCTCTGTTGAAAGAGAGTCCCATTGTTACAGATGCATCACCTGCCGTCCTATAAGCATGAGATGCTGACATGGTATTATCACCTCTACCATAACCATGTCCCACTGAACCAGATATGAAATTCTCAGAGTCCTTGACCTGACTGACTTTAACTTTCCTAATCCCACCATAATTAAGACCTGATCTAGGATCTTCCAATGAATGAGAAATAGATAAACCAAATGAGGAATCACTACCAAATGGATCGTCAATAACTTTTCTTCCCAGATTCATACTGCCTACACCAACTGATGGATTGACTCTGTCATCAAAATTGATAGTCCTCACAGTTTCCAGGTCAAATAGCCTTTCAGTAAATTGACCAGCAACAGACTGAAAACTCGAAGCATTTCCCCAAGGAGAAATATTTGAGTTCAGAAGTCCAGAGAATGAAGTGTGATTTGGAACTTCAACAGCTTGTTTCTTGTTGGGTAATAACTCTGCTTCAGTGCCATCTATGAACCACTGTTGAGAACGCTTTGGCTCAACTCTTGAGGAATTATCATAAGCCATTTCACCACCATCACTTAAACCTCCCGGACCCCTTGCCATCCAAAAACTCTTATTCTGAAAAGTCTCAAAAAATAATAATAATAACTCAGACAAAGTAACTACACATCTAGTTAGCAAACCACTGGAATTGACCAAGCCCAATACTAATACTATACTTTATTGGCGTTGAATTGAAGTTAATGGCGCACGGCCAAGTGGTAAGGCAACAAATTTTGGTCCCGCTATTCGCAGGTTCAAAACCATCCATCCCAAAAGTCATATCCTCCTATCAGAATAAAGGCTACTTTTGTAAACCACATTCTGTTTAAAGGTCTAATATAGGATAGAATATGATTATCATTTCCTTTCTGATTATCAAACACTGTTATGCGTTGTATGTTTATTAATTTTAAGAAATAATACCAAGTTCTTTTAATCTATTTTCGAGAAATCTTGATAAAAAGATCAAGAAACAATACTATAAAAGTTATAAGCAAAAAGACACTTTTGTAGGATAGGCAACCAACTCTCATAAATCATACCAGCAAAGCACTTAACTTATCCTTGACACATTTGAAAACTCTCATCGTCGCATCCAACTGTTTCGTATTAAGTTTGTAGCAATTACTCAAATTCTCAATTAAGATGTGCGCAAGCGACTTTAACTTCTGTGGATTGTTATAATAGAGCTTAAGACATGTGAATTCTATCACAAGAAACACCATGTACAAACCTACATCAGTATCCATGATATGGAAGCTGAAAAAAAGGCAAAAACTTGAACTATATATATATATTGAAAATCCAAAGCATACCATGCCTACAGATTTAATGTTATTTTCGAATCAATTTGCTTCCTTTCAGCAATACTGTCAGTCTTCAATCCATCAAAAATGAGGAATTAATTTATTGAATGAAGTTCCATGAAAAAAAACCAAGCTTGAAACATCTTTTTGGTGGATGCAATCTGTCAAGAAAATAGCGATAAGAAATTATACATAATTTGCCTATCAAACAACATTCATACATGACCTGTGTTTGGTTGCCCAGAGAATAAAAATGCAGACACGAAGATAACTAAAAGATTTTTCACAATTGACAATGAAAAATTCAGTAGGAGAAAAAACAATGCCAAACTCAATCCTGCTCATTTACTTCAGTCAACAAGTATACTCCGCTAACTTCTCAAATTCTAAAATAGAACCAACCCTTAAAATTTCAAACTTCAAACTTTAATTTTATGTATTGCATCACTTTCTCGGAAATATACTAAGAGTGAAGGAATTGTAATTCATTTTGATAAACCTACTGATGATCAGCCTCAATCGCCTAACCTATCAAGTCGAATCCGGAAAAGAATTCTGTAATACATAATACATTTACAAATATATATTCATATATACACAGATATACCTCAGGAGTGATCATAAGATTTTCAATCGGAGATTCGGAAAATTTCCGGCGATAATGTACGGAGGAGGACGACGTCGAGATCTACGGAGATGGAGAGACTTTGTAGTGTTTTGTTTTGTGAAAAGATATGATACGATGCATATGCCCTGCACGATCATCAGTCATGGAGCCCAGATCTCGTCCGTCCATGTGGTCGAGATGGGGTCTGATGTGGGCCGTGAGAGGGGCTGACGGATTGTAATGTCATAGTGTGGAAGCAAAGAAAAATTATTCGGTATTCCTGTTTCGGAGCATGTGCCACACACACACACACATATATATATATATATATACACACACACACACACGAAAAATTTAAAATATCTCTCTTAAATAATATATTTTTATCAAAATAATATTATTTTGAATATTCTTTTTTTGAAAAAAATAATATTAAAATAAAATGTGATATTATGTGACCCTATTTATTTTTTTTATTTACAAAAATGCCATCAATTTTTTTTTAAAATGATATTTTTTTGATAAAGATATGTTACTTAAAAAAATATACTATTTAAAAATTATATTTTTAAACCGTTCTATATATATATATATATGTCTGGTTTACATAAATTATATATAAAATATATATATAATTTATACAAATCTCGTATTTAGACCTATTATAAAATTTAAAATAATAATATATAATTAATGAATGCACCACTTGACCTCTCACGGACCTGTATAATTAATTACTCGTAAGCAAGAAGCAAGATCCCTCGTCCCTGGCTTGGACATGGAGTCGGGGCCTGAAACTATGGGGAGGAAACGTGGCACGTCTAGTGTTAGCTGTGATGTAATCAAGATGGTTCCACATGAGAAGTTGTCTAACCTAAGAATTTGAAAGATCAGGACTTTTGAACACTTTGACAAGTGGATAAATAGACTTTTGGTTTGCCCAAAAGTTTATTTTTCATTTTTTTAATTAAAAAAATGTTACAATGTGACAAATAAATCTTTTTTGCTGTGAGTAGATATATTTATTAATTATTATTTATAAATTTATATTAATTTATAGACTATGTCATTTTATTTATTATTATTTTTACCTGTGCAAGATACGAATTCGATAGACATAAATTATTTATCTTTGCCTTTTTATAGTATATTTCTATGTAATAAAATAAAATTAATTTTAAAAAATTAACAATAATCAAATAATATAGAATGAATAAAGTATTAATTATCCTATGGAATATTAGGAGAAAAACTGGCCAGATTGAAATTAAGATACAACAATTGAAATTTTTGACATGTTCAAAAAGGTAAAGAGAAAAATTGTCACGGTAGGCCCGGTGTAATATGCCGCCCGAAGGGATGGGCTTTTTCTGAAGGAGTAAGAGAATTGAGTAATGAAGTAATGGGCCAAAAAACATACAAAGTGCACCATTAGCAGAAACAATTGTCGTTGGGCTGTCTACAACTGATTTGGAAATCTAATTTAGCGTCCATTAATTTTCAGAACTGGGCTGAACTTCTAATAAGTTTGCAATGCTTAGTTGATAGTTACTTTCTTCTACCTTACAGCAGCATATAGACAAAATTAAAAAAAAAAGGGTTATTCAGTGAAATTGTCACACGAATTTTTGTGCAACTCTAATTGTAAAACATGCTACAACTCACAAATTTTAGGATATTAGAGTAGAAAGTAAAAGAGAATTGATATTTTTACAAGTAAAAATAACAGTTCCACAAGTTTCCCTCTCACACGAATGTAGGGTTCATCGTGAAAAAGAAGCTTGTGGAACTATTATTTTTACTTGTGAAAATATTAATTCTCAAAGTAAAAATACAACTATAACGACACATCATATGATACGATAGTTGTACACTAAAATGATGACATGATGTTATAATTTTTTCTTTTGTCTTTTAGATTCAGTCGTGTGTAGAATTCTATTACAGGGATCGCAGGTGCAACTGGCCAAATTCAAGTACCAACACTACAAAATCAAAGATAATATACCAATTTTTATTTATTTAATCCTCAACCCTAAAAAAGCATGTGAAAGGTTATTGATTGTTTCAAACCTTTGGTGGCATGCTAAAAAACCATCTTACAATCAAGACGCGTGTTTTTTTCTTTTGGACAAAGTGTAGTCAGTTTTTAGTCGAAGTTTACTTGTTTAATTTCCGGATGATAAATTCTAAACATCTTAATTCTCCACCAGATTAAAACACACTACAAATTAACCCAAACATGCAACTATTTAACTACTGCAAGATACAATATTTGGAATATCCAAAAAAATAGAAAAATGCTATACACAATGATGTTTTATAATGATGTTGTCAATGACCTTTGTAAATAAATGATGGGATCCACCATAAGTGGTGGATCTCATTATTTATTTACAAAGGTCATTAGCAATATCATTGGCTATATCATTATGTATAGTAAAGCCCAACAAAATATTACTCCAATTACAAGTTTTGTAACTGACAAGAGGTAAAAAAAAAAAGGATAAAAATCTGACCAGATAATAAATAACCTCTGTAGAGTGTAGACTACTTCCTACTATACCCATCCACAAACTGCGCATTTTCCAAACTTCACCTTTTCTCTCTTTTACACTAGGTCAAATATAAAACACACTCTTCTGCCAAAAGCTGAGAACTACCAACATTCCCCTCGTTCAACTCCCACCCCAGTGGCAGCATCCTTCTTCTTATATACTCAAAACATGTTTATATGCCCTGCACCCAACCATGCTAAAGGAAATCATCATCATTGCCACTGCACATTGTTGTAGTTGGAGTATATACAAAGTTCCATAATGTACCCCCTGATCAACCCACGTGTCAACCATCCGCCATGCCACCACTGTGCCCGCATGTGTAGTAATTTAGAATTTTAAACTCAGTTTGTTTAACTCATAAACACAGATTATAATTCTTAAACACACCGTACTATTTTTGGTGCAACCTGCGCTCGAACTTTAAGATAAAAAGAACATCTAAAATGTCCCATAACCGAAGGTGGTGGGGGGTCAGTCAGACTGTCAGCCAGTCAGGGTTGGATGCTTCTTGGTGGCTGTGTCCACGCGTAAGTTGTCAGGGCTGTTACAGCTGTGACACACCTATTGGTGGGTTACTTTTGGGGCTGTGACTGAGAATCTAGGGGTGAGGTATGCAACTGTGTCCTCCTTGTGAGCAACATAAATTCTTCTGCTTGGATTTTTGCCACACAAGTAGATGACAGCCCCCCTCTAGCAGGGTTCTTGAATCTAATGGGTTTGAACTTGTTTGGTACATTGACTTAAACCGAGAAGAGTGAATAGACTGGTCTGTGATCTGAAAACTTGGACTCACCCCTTACATAACTTATCTGCTTTAGTCCATCCCCTTTCCACAATATTCTGTCACACCTGTTAATTGTTTCCAAAACACTACATAAAATTATTTTATGGGCACACAATTTAGTTCATGATTTATATGTATATACTTAAGCAAATTATTTAGTAAAGTAGTATTATGGTAGGATAACATATGATCAAAATGAGCTTAGCCATAAAGAATAACATATGATCGAAATAATGAAGTTTGATTTATAATATACAACGTAAAAAAAAACTAATTTCATTGTTGATTATACTTTAATACGGATTATAATTTAAAGATTAGGAAAACTAATCCGACTACTTAGACCGTTGACCAAAAGTAAAGATAGGGATGCATTCGACTTTTCCCCCAATTAGGGATCCGTAGGTAAAATATGAATTAATTGATTGATGTGCAGTACTACTTTTTAAATGGTAGAAATAAAGAAGATTGATTTTATGAAGTTTGTACATGATGGATTTATGGTTATTATAACCAAAGGATTATCTTTATCTTACCGACCAACTCTGCTATTTTAATATAGTTAACTTTTCCCTTAAATAAACCGTGATTGAGGTGATTAAGATCTAAGAATTTGAACACGCATTAGTACATTCAGACCTCTCTTTTCCTGCCCCCACCGTCCTTTACCCCTTCAGTTGGAATTAACTTGTAAAAAATATTGCTTTCAAAAACCATATAAAATAATATTATCATGTGTCCGAGGATTCAAATGCTCAGGTCTGATTATTTTAAACATCTCTTTCTTTGTAAATCACTTGTTTGATTCCTATTCCAATCAATGGAAGCGGTTATGAATGGTTGCCAATTTCCTAATGCAACTAGAATATTGTTGCAAGAAAAGAATTGCAGCAACAAGTCAAATTTTGATGTTAAAAATTTGTGCTCTATTAGTGTCTCTAGTAAGACCCGACTAACTACAATATTTGTTAATGAATAAGTCTAAGTAGACTAATTTGGAACACTACTTAGAACACAACATCCATCTAAACCTTTAAAAAGTGGGGTCTAGCACGAAAATCCGTGTCAGACCCTACATTTTAATTGTTGAGATAGATGTTGTGTTTCAAGTAGTGTTCCAAAAATAATATATGTAGTAGTGTCATTTGTTAATTCATGACTACACTAGGTATACAATGAAAAAATTATTAGTGCTCTTTTCGTGTTTCAATCACCGATTTAGGTTTAACTGGGGAGTGTCGTGTGCATGAACAAATAAAAATATTAGTAATATAATTACATTAGTGCGAGTATCAAACGATCGATGTTTACTTACTTTCATAAAAATAGTCTTAACTATAATATAGTGACTAAGAAAAGTATTATTGCCAGTAAATTCGTTACTGAAGCATCAATGCTCATCGTCATGCATGTATTTGGATACGAATGTCAATTGGCAAAACAAAATTGACTTACCATGCAGGAGTTCTTTGCTTCTCTTTAGGCATACAAGCTTGGACAACGTAATGATCAGAGTTGGTGAGATACTTGTACGTCGGGGCAAAAAATATTCTACCTTCTTCCCATCCCTTAAATACACGGCCAGCTCTTTGCTCTATTTTTAACTGCAGATTACAACCATACATGCTGTAAGGATCAAAATAGTTCAATTACTTATTTTCTAATAGTTCGTTGACTATATAATTTGACTTTAGTTTACATAACAATATTGCTGAAAACCATAATTGTATAATGGCTTTCACAGTAGATAAGTTTGGAAGCAAAATATACAAAATAAATCTAATTTAAGATTTTGATAAAATCAAATTTTCACCTGATCTTTCTCCAAAAGCGCTTGCCAATCATTATTCTTAAGCAGTTCATTTGTCTCACCGCAACTACATGCCAGTCGATAATTTAGATCCCCAAGCCAAATAATCTTACTACAAGTGAATGCAAGTTCCATACATTAGAATAATATTACATTCTAGCTAAATTCTCAAAAAGTTTAGAGGATTTAGGTAGTGGGGGGAGCTTACTCATGATCCATAATGGTGTCAGGGGGAAGTGGTTCACCCGGTACTCCACATGAATGAGAAAATTTTGTTTTCTTCAATATTTCCATAACATCCAAATTTCTTTTTACCTTGTCGCCATCTTTCTGCCCAGAGGCCAAATGAGTGCAAACAAAGCAAAATGTTGTCCGGTGCAATGTCAAACTAATCGATATCGACCCCTATAAAATACCCCAGAAAAAAAAAATTAGATAATTATTCATCCAATATTCTAAACCATGTATCATAATAATTGAAGATATGTTACCTTGTTTCCGAGGTATCCCATAATGCCTCTTCCAACACACGATACTTTTAAATTGGTAATATGGCGATACAAATCCGAGCGCAACCAAACGCATAGAAAAAGTCCCACCATCTGCTTACTTGCTGCTAAGCTATAACGATTTTGAATTGGACTAGTTTGCCTCATTGACATGCAAGGTGGACTAGGTGAACCTTCATTGCTAGGATTTGTTTTCGGATTCGTATTCAGATTCAAACTCAATAATCTTAAGAAATCTTCTTGGCTAAGTTCATCTTCCAATGAAAGCAAATCAGAGAAGCTGACTCTATGTTTCGGAATTTGTTGTTTTTGGCGGTCATTTTGGGGTGGTAATGGTACTGGATCACTGGGGTAATTGTTGTTGTAATTAGGAAGTTGTGAGTCAGAATATTGGGTGGTTAGAGCTTGACGAATGAGGGAAAGCCATTTAGCAGCCGGGCCACTATCCTCTGTGCCCAGTACATTTCCTGCATTTAGAGGTACGATTTCCTGAAACCTGATTCATAGGACAAGGTTAAAAGGGTAAGTTAAAGTGTTAAACATTACCATGTACAACCTTATTCTTCTAAGCCTTGAACTACCATTGACTATTATGTGGATTTGGTAAGTTTAGTCAGAAATTGTACCAGTACCCATACCAGTACCATCATTACTTGGCACGTTAAATCAAACAAATTCTTAAAATCAAAATTTGGAAAAATAAAAGGAACTGGAAGGGGCTAATGTTGATCTTAGAGCCAAGAATCATAACATCGACCAACCAATTGTGAACTTACGTCCTCCCTCCCGTCTGAAACAAAGGTATAATTTCTAAATTTTTAGAAAAAGTAGAGTACTATAACATAATAATTAATCGAGATTTCAAATATAAAATTGAACTATATGGAGTGGAGTAATGGAGGAGTACCCAATAACATAGATGTCAGCTAGGGTAGGTGTCTTAAGCCAATGGCTTAACTTCAAATCCTGGTCCTCCGGTGATTTTCCTCCTACATTCCATGTCCCCACGAATATCCTACAATTATAAAATTAAATTATAACAATTTCTAAATAAATAAATATAACAAGTACGGAAGGTGAAAGACATTTTGCGTTTTTTTTTTCTGAGTTATGTCTCATAATAATACTATTTTAAAAAATTATAAAATATTTTCTATTCACATGGAGAAACGCAATTATATATTATAATCTTTTCTCCCTTTTTGCCACCAAATTATAATAATAAATATATGTATCCAAAATTTAAATCTAAAATTTACGCATTAAAAAAAAACATTGGGCATATTGATAGCAATATCTATTTTTAGCCTAATCGGATAATAACTTTTAGAATTTTTTAATGCATTATTGTATTCTCAACGCGAGTGAAACAATAAAAAGATTAGAGAATTTTTTCTCGCCTTACCTGAGATTGAGATTGGGCGGATCTGTGTCCGGCGGCACCTCCAGCTCAAATCTCGGCCGTTCAATACTATCCTTTTCTTCCATCACCGGGATTTCTGCTGCTCAAAATTAATATCGCAAAAGAGTTTGAACTAATGACTCCATAATTTTAACCACGGTATACGTGGCACACATGCATGCACTCGTTGAAAGTCAACCAGATGGACCCTAATTCAGTTCATTTCTTTGACATCCAATCCTTCAATGACGCCGTCAATCGACGGCTCAAATGATAGTATGACATAAACTACTACAGTAAAAGATAAAGAGAACGAACAAACTACTATTCCCGACCCACCGGAAATTTACCTTGAAACTCCTCCGGCACGACTACGTAACAATTGCCGTCGGAGCAACTTTTCCTTCTCTCTCTTCTTCCCAGCATAGCTGATTTTGGCACCATCAATAAATAGAAAATCAGAAATCAAACCGAAATATTATTTATTTATTTATTTAAATAAAAACGATATGAAACTAAGAGTTACCATTGATTGAATGATCCGAATGAAATTCATCTGCACCACTCTTTATATTGAGCCATTTTCTCACCACCACTTTTGGCCATGAAGACTGTAAAAAGAAATTACAGTTTCAATTCTAATAAGTTATACAATATAAATAGATAGATAGATAGATAGATATTACGTCTGTGTAAAAGAATTTTGAATGAAATTAAACATAACATACCTTTGAATGTTTGATACTCTTTGTTTTCATCCCTAGGAGTTACAAATTAAATATCTGCGCATAGATTTGGAATTCTATGATTCTACCTGCGTGGGTAGATTTATGTGACTAGTGTTTTTGGATTAAATATGAAAATCTATTAAAAAAAAACAAATGGGTACGTAATATGTCAAAATAATTCAATATTTTTAACGGAGCAATTCATAAATTAGACTAAAATTGAGTATTCAACGGGTGGTAATAAATTAAATAAGAACAAGTTGCAGGGGAAATGGAGACAGCTTCCAAGGGAGGATTCTAGACGCAAAGAATTAAAATACTAAATGAAAAGAAAAAAATGAGATATCTTATTGTATTTACACGCATATAATATGGAGATAGAGTCCAGGCATTTCCTTTTTTTGTTGAGGATAATAGATATCTTTAGAAAGCTAAAAGCTAAGGGGTTGGGACTTTACAGGGGAGAACAGAGTGGAGAGGATGGACAATTAAAAGAACAAGGGAAAAATATAATCTTTTCGAGAGTTGGGACCAAATCTCTATCATTAACCCAAAAAAGTAGCCTTTTTTTTTTTTTAAAGTTCATCACACCTATAATTTACCTACAAAACTCTCTTTCTTATAAAGAAGAAAAGATCTGAGAAATGTAATATACATATGGAAAGTGTAATGATTATAGAGAGAGGAAGATCCATTGCAAAAAAAATAAAAGAATCTCAAGAATGTGATCTGGAAGTTCAATCTCAATCGAAACGAATAACCCAACTGAGATTTTTCTCACAATTTGCAGTACCAAATGAAAGAACTTGATGATTTGTGATTACCCGTAAGAAAAAACAGATGTCGAATATCATAAAACAGATAAATGCAGAAAGCAACACATATAAACAGGGGATTCAAATAGAAAGAGCGGTCGAAATATGGTCACTACACTGCAAATGAAAAGTCGGTAATAAGTAATTCGAAAAAGATGACGACAATTCTATTTACTTACATGAATGAATAGGCAAAGATATGAATGAGTAGTGTGAAGAAGTAGCAACAGAGGACCTTTCTTTCTCTTTTGTTGACCGTTCCTTTTTGTTTCTGATTGGAGAAAGAGAGATAGATTACACAGAGTATATATGTGTGTGTGTAATGAATGGGTTTATTGGTTGGCAGTGAAGATTAGGCAGGGGGGGACTGCGGGCGTTTCCTCGTAAAACCAAAAAGGGAAGGAAACTTGGTTTTCTATTTTTATTCTAGTAGAGAGAACGAAGTAATGAGATGTTTCTTCCGGGAAATAATGGTCATTTTTAAAATTGAGGTTCTTGTGGTCATTTTTAAAATTGAGGTTCTTCTCAAAGTGTAACTTAAATAACTTGTTCACGTAACCTGTTATTAGGGGTGTCCGCAGTGCAGTTTGACGCGATATTTAAGTGAAATTATAATTAAATCGTATAATACGGTTAATATTATAAAAATAATTATAATTGTGATTAATAATATTATTAAAAAAATTATAATTATAATTAATTAAATTCTTTGGTTATTAATAGTTTTAATTAATATTTTACAATTATGATTTTTTTGATTAATATGTTATTTAAATAATAAAAAAGTAAATAAATTATTTAATAATTAAAAAGCTTAATATTTTAAATCATAATTATTATCCACTATTAATATCACTACTAACGTATCTATGAAATTATTAAAATTTAAAAAACAATACTATGCTATAAAAAAAGAGAATTATGAATACTCCGCACAACTGTCATATATGTATGATATTAACAAATAGAAATATATATATATATAAACAACTAAAAAGCTAACACCACAAATAATTAATTAATTCATAGATGCACTTTTGTGCGATTTAGTTAATTTGGTACAATTTTTTGTTAATAACTGTTGTTGTAATTAAATATGTGGTAGGATTTTTCTCGTTTTTGGTTTATTAAATTTTTTATTAGTTATAATTTTTAACATTTTTTTTAATTTATTTATTTATTTTTGCTCACCCCTATGTGTTACGCATATAATGTCGTGCTTTTGAATTTCTTGGGGGATTGAGAGTGATATTGTCAGAGTTGAAAATTTTATTATAATATAAATGTTTAACATAATTGTAATAATTTTTTTATTTTTTTTAGTTGACGTTTTAAGAAAAAATTAAAAAATTAAAAAATATAATTAATATTTTATTTGATTGATTAAAATGAGTATAAATCTCAATATTATTCTTTAAAATTTATCAAAAAATATGAAAAGTAAACAAGTTAGTATTTAATGTAGAAATAATATAAAAAATTAAGTTATTAATATTTTCTTAAAATCTACAAATGATAAATAAAAAATAACAAATGCCAATCTATAAAAAGACAAATAAAAAAAACAGATGGAGTATAAGTTTGGATTACATATTATCTATCAGCGTTGAAAATATCAACATGTTTTATTTTAGGAAAGAACATTAGAGAAAATGGTATTTTATATGACTTGCTATAAATGTTTTTATTAATTTTTATTGGCCCAAATTAATTATTTTTAAAATAAAGAATTAATCATATATAGCTTTTCTAAATATAAAAATTAAGAATTATTAGTAAATATATATGTAGTTATATATCTACAAAAATAATATATTTTATTAATTTTACAAATAATCAATTTAATTATAAAAGTCCACGGAAGACATTTATCATCATACGTAACTAGTAGCTCTCACTTTCTTTCTAAAATCTTCAGATTAAATTTTTGGATTAATTAAAAATTATTAAAAGATGATGACATATTAATTAATTTGATCAGTATTTTTTTTAAAAAAATAAGAAAAAATACAATGACGCATGTGACAAGTTTAGAGTTTTTTGTCTTCACATTAATATACTCTTAATATACTAGCTCCATAGTATAATGGAGAAAAAGATTCTCCTTATATATATTTACTGTAATTTGATTCACACATTTAAAATTAAACCCCTACATTTATTGTAATGTCATCTTTCCGTATTTGAGTAATAATCTCGTAGTATCATTGTCATCCATACCCTTTTTGCCAAAATCTAAAGGAAATGGTCAATATTTAAATAATACTCCTAAAATATTGTCAATATATACATATGAAAAATAATTTTAATATTTTACAATATAAAAATAAAAATTTTAAATATATTTAAGATACACCTCTAAATCCGTGTTGAAAAAATTGCATACTAGATATATATTAATTATATTGTTTCCATCTCTTGTCAACGATGATGTCTTATCCTGATTATTATTATAACTAAGACCATTAACTAACAAACTGAAAATTTTAGGTTTAATTTTTGTTATGCACTCTCCTTTTATCGTGAGATATTACTCTCCCTCTGTTTTATTCTAATAAACGTTTTGATTTAATTTTTATGATCAAATTAATTAATTTTAAAATTAATAAATTTTAAAAATATTCAAGATATATGTTGAGAAATTATGATCATAATATAGTATGATAAATTTACTATCAATGTCAAATTTCATGATTTAAAAATTATATATAAATATTTTTAATTATTAATTTTAAAAATAATCAATTTGATCATTAACGTCAAATTAAGACATTTATTATGGGGCGAAGGGAATTATTTTTTATTAAGAAATTTGTATTTTATTCAATATATAAAATGTATGAGTAATTTTTCAAAATTGGGGCTTTCAAAATTAAATATAAAAAATGAAGCAAAAAAAAGTTCTACCTCCTATATTTAGCCGAAGATATTTAATTCACACTCAAAAAAAAAAGGTGTTCATCTATATATATATATATATATATATATTTTACAACCTCCTTCTTGAAACGCAACTTCAAATGTCATCGGATAAATAAAATTAAAATATGAGTGTTGAAGGAAAGGGACCCGCATATTAATTTTATTCATATAACAATATTTAAAATTACGTTTGAAAAATAATAATATAAAATAGATGTATTTATAAATTTATTTAAAAATAAATAAATAAAACATGGATGAATAGTCTCCATAATGTCGTTGAAGTTGCAATGAGAACTTAAAAGTGAAGTCGTCGACGCCGCGTTGGAATTTGGAAGTCCAAAATATTCTGAAAGCTGTTAAAAGAATGTTTGACCAATACTGTGGAGGAAATTAGCTTGGTATTATTTTTCAAAGTTTGATGGTCAAATATCTTGTCCTATTTAAAAATATTCGATTTTTTTTTGTTATACTCCCTTTATTCTACATAAAAAAAATTATTTAAAAAAATTATAAATATTAAATTTATATTTTTGTCTTGTATTTATTCAAAAATAACATGTTAATTACTACATAGAGTAATAATGAAATTAAACTACATTATGCCATTTTATATAACAACTAATAATAAAATTAAATCACTTTCAAAAACAATTCATTTACAAAATTTATAAACTTGAACATATTTTTCTTCTATGATTATTTTTAAATATAATGAGTGTTTAATTTAGTAGTAGGGACATGATAGCGAAATTATGTTGATATACTTGATAATATTATCTAATTTTATATTATCATTAATATAAAAGATCTTTTTTGTGGAGTAATTTATTTTTTTAACAAATTATACTTTCTTTTTTTTTGTGAAATGGAGTTAATGAGTACTCCATTCGTCTTGTAAAAATTAGTTTAGTTTGATTTTTTTAGTCAAATTAACTATTTTTGTAATCAAAATTTATACTATTTTCTTGTAAATATAGTTGGAGGAACTATAATCATAAGAAATTATGTTGAATTTACTTTCATTTTCAATTTTTGTAGTTTTAAAATATAAATAAATATCTTTAATTATTAATTTTAAAATTGGCTAATTTGACAAAAAAAAAGGTCAAATCAAACCTATTTTTTAAGGACGAAAGGAGTATTATTTAAAAAGGTAAATATATATGGAACAAAATTAATATAATCTTAATATTTTAAATTTTATAAATGAAACTATTAATCAAGGAAGTATTTAGGAATAGTAGACAATCAGAAAATAAAAAATTGAAGGAAATTACAAAGAGTAAGTACTTAAAGATGAAACTACCACTTAAGGAGACTCCAACTTCAATTTATAAGTCGCTCTTGACAAAATAATTTACGAATATTGTATCCTAATGGCTTGTGAAGTGAATGAACTCAAATGGATTGGTATTATACTCCTCCGTCCTAAGATAAAATTCTTTGTTAATTTTTTATATATATTAAAAAGGAGAATAAAATTATAAAATTATTTATATTTAAATTTTTATTTAATTATATATTTTTTTACAAATGATTAATGAGACTCTATAAATATACATAGAGAATAAAAATATAATAATTAATATTAAAAATATTATAGATAAATTATTATAAAATATAAATTATTTAAAATAAAAAAAAAATTATTCCGAAATAAAGGGAGGAAATGCCTATATATGTAGAAAGCAGTTCGCCTTTTTGGTAGTTATCATAAACAGTACTATATTATTATTATTATTATTATTGTTATTATATGCACTAATTTAATCTCTATTTTATATATAATTGAGAAATTAAAGCAGGATTCCACCACTTTGTTTGAATGATTATTTACTAACCACCATAACAAAAGTGGTTAGGCTGGTGAACCAACCATACACACCCTCCATTCCAAACACAAAAATCGCTTTCACCTTTTAACAGACGAGCTAGCAAACACTGACCTGGCAAGTTTATATTTTGCCAAGTGGAGTGGGCCCTTCTTGCCATGTCAACATAACGTAAATTATTACTAATGATTAACACACAAAATTTTAAAATTAAAAGCAAATCCATTTGGAATTTGCACCCCTGGCCCACCAAAAAAGCTAGTCAAAGAACAATAGTATTAGACTGTTAATAAATTATCATTAATTTACTTGATCTTTTATTAACCACCCAAAATAATTGTTAGGGTTTTACCAAATACGCGTAAAAGACCATAAACATTATAGATTATTAATTAGCTTAGGAAAGAAAAATTATGGATTATAAAAAAACCATAGTGATCCAAATTCCACCATAAAAATTATTTCATAAAAGCCAAGAATGGGTGCAAAAGGCCTAAAGTGAGCATTATAAAATTAATTTCCAGGGTTCCCACGATGGTGCCGTCGAGTCCTTGATTGGATTAGAAATCATGCCTATAAAAACCTAACCAAATAAATACTCCTTTCGTCCAAATATAAAAATTTCGTTAATTTTTTTTTATGTATATTAAGAAAATAATAAAATAATAAAATTATTTATTTTTAAATTCTCATTTAATTATATAGTTCTCTACACATGACTAGTGATATTTCATAAATATGCATAAAAAATAAAAATATGACAATTAATATTAAAGATATTATAAGCAAATTATTATAAATAATAGATTATTTAAGATAAATAGACATTTAACTTAGAATTATTTAAAATAATAAGAAAGACTTTTTTCTTGGAATGAGTATTAATTATTACTATAATTGCATCATTGCGTAGTAATAGCAATAATAATATTTAAGAGATGTTGAAACTTGAAATCCCCTTCTGGGAGGCAGTGGGGTGCGTCACCAAATAAGCGTGTTAGTGCAGTATAAAAATCCATTTTGTTCTCTTATTATAATTTAATTATTTGACCATGTCTTGCCATAAGAAACAACTTCACGAGCACAAGTAATAAATTTATACTAATATTATATATATATATATATATATATATATATATATAATATAATATAACGTTTAAAAATCTATTTTGTTCTCTTATTATAATTTAATAATTTGACCATGTCTTGCCATAAGAAACAACTTCACGAGCACAATATAATAAATTTATACTAATAATATATATATATATCGTTTAAAAATGGAGGTTTATGGTCGGTCGGTCCAATCTAAGTTACCACTCAATTTTATTAAGAATATTTTATTCTAGATCTAGCTATAACAAGTTCTTCCATCCATATTAGGGAGAGATGATTAATATTCATTCATTTACTAATAAATGCTTAAGCGTTAGCAATTCCATGTTATAGTAGTAGTAGTCTTAGCTAAGCGATGATGTTAAGTGG
The DNA here is from genome assembly GCA_947179155.2 of Hedera helix. Classification (NCBI taxonomy): domain Eukaryota; kingdom Viridiplantae; phylum Streptophyta; class Magnoliopsida; order Apiales; family Araliaceae; genus Hedera; species Hedera helix. The sequence continues at coordinate 46,615,363 of OX359268.1, read as the reverse complement.
TTTGTCTCTTTATCGGGAGCTAGCGATGGAGCATATTAAACTTGGCTAAGCATGAATCACATTAATTATAGCATTAAATATTAGTAATTGGTTGGTTTACTTGCTTGTTTTTGTAAGAGCTAGCTAGCTAGATGTATGAAATGACTTGCTACTAACCTACTAGAAGATCAATTTATGTTCTTAGTTTCTTCATCAGTGAACCAACACGGGGTTAAAATGGATAAGTCTATGTACACAATTTAAAAATATTTAATTTTAATTATTAAAAAGTGATATTTGACACGAATTTTTATGTCAAATCCAATAGTTGAAATCAAAAAATTGTGTTCTAAGTTGTACATATAATTAAATTTATCCGATTAAAATTCATAGCAAGTGTGTTACATTAATTAGGAGACATGAACCAAATTAAACATTAATTAATTAGGAGGAATTGACAAAAGTAAAACGAGTGATAAGATTTTTAATGGGAGATTACCGAAAGCATGTAATACGGATTAGAGTTGGCATGCATGAGGAGAAAAATTATGAATACAACAGTTGGCATGACTCATGAGGAATTAATTAAACAGCATTTAATTTCTAGCCATGAAAAGTGGATTAATATATATATATATATTAAACTAATGCTCTTATATATTATCAATAGAATTACAACAATTATTAGTTGTTTGAGTTTGAGTATGATGACTATGGTGAACTGTTTCTAATCATGTGATCCATCCAATCCATGAGAGGAAATTAAAGTTGAAAGATCCCCGCCAAAAGGAAAAAGGTTGCAGAAAAAAGTACAATCCCCCAATCCAAATCCATTTTTTAAAGTTATTATTCTTTAATGGGGGTGCACTAATGATTTTGAGCTTCATTATGATTGCATGATGCAAACACTCACATCTTGGTGGTTCTATATAGAGTACATCTTCAGTGACCGAGAATGGCGATCAAAATGATGATTGATCATTTCACTTTTTTTTTAATTTTTGATATCAATAGAGTCGAGTGTGTAATCGACAACTAATACTCAAGTTTTACACTGTCGACGCCATTCCTGATCGTCGCAAAATTTTTATTCTATATACAATTCACCCAAATGGAACTTGTATTAAGTGTCTACTTTTTAATGTTCTTTATAATGTTATGTACGCATTCTAAGAATTAATATAACACTTCTGTTACACACAAAAAAATCTCATTATAAAAATTAACAATATATTTTAATACTATATTTGTTAGTTTAATTAGCAATAATGGCATTATAATAAAAATATTATAATAAACAATATTATTTTTAAAAGTCGTTGTATTATATATATAATTTTCATATAGAGAGTCAGAGACAATATATTACCAAATAATACAAAGAAAATTCTTAAAATTTAATAGCTTTTAGGCGACAACCCTACTTTATCAAATAACGCTTTATCAAATAAAGTCGGGCTAGTGGCATCGCGTAAGTCACAAAGGCGCAACTTCAAACGATTATAAAATCCAGTAGTTATGCAAAATTTATCAAAATTTTAATAGAATCTCAATAATAAATTTATGAATCTCATTACATATCAAAAAAAAGGTATAACTTTTTAATATTAATGTAGTCTAACAAATATTTAATCACAGTATTAAATTAAAATTAGCTAATCACCTTATGTTAAATTTCAACTTACCACACTGTCATAATTTTTAAAATAAGATAACCTATAAAATTATAAAGAGTGAGTGATGAAACTCAATAAGTCGCAATGTTTGCTATTTATGTGAATCGAGTATAATTTGCAAAACAGTTCTTTGAAAAACTTTTTGTTACAATAACAATAGTAAATATATTTTCAAAACTAATCAAACAATAACAAAGCAAATTTATTTCAAAAATAATTTCAATATACTTATATATATCTTTTAATTTGCAGTCCTATTGACTAATGTTACAATCGTCTTGTAACACAACTCAAAAGTTCGATAATATCAATGAGCACACTTCTTATCAAGAAAAAATGCATGCTTCCTGAAGGGCATCACCTTAGTAGGGAAATTATACTAATTCCGGAACTAAGTTTAAACACTAATGAGTTTTATATACAATCGGACTGGGGATTTCAAAAAGGTTTCTTAATATTATTGATGTTTTAAACTATACTTATTTCACAATTCAAAATCATATAATCTCATTTTCTAAATCAAAATTCTATTTCAATACTTGATCTAAATTTATAAATAAAATAGAAAATACAATAGCAACATTTTTATTAAAATGGAAGCCTTAAAATAAAGCACAAAGTATTTTGAAACAGTGCCTTTAGACATTCAAGTAATTATTAAAGCATAAATAAAAGTATACGATAATTTAAAAATACTAAGTAGTTTAAAAAATCACTTACAATATATAATTTAAAAATACTAAATAGTTTAGAGAATCACTTACAATACAAGTATCCAAAAAGATCAATCTCGTGATAAAGCTGTTGTCTCAACCAAAGAATCAATTACCACTTCACATTGTAACACTCCTGTACATAATTAGAGTTTAATAATTAATTGTAAATCATAACAATCCAATTCCCAAATCTGTCCAAATGTTTTGGGTCACTATTTTTATCAAAACTCCCTCATTTCGAACTTATTTTCTAAACCAAAAATTATAAACAGAAACTAAACTTCAAGAACTCCAATTTAGCCTTAAGAATCACTCAAATCAGACATAAAACTACCAAATTATCAATGTTTGAATATGAAAATAAATTGCAAAAAAATTGCTGCGAAAAATTCAGACCAACAATCTCTTAAATTTCATAACAAATAATATACTTAATTTTAATTGTTCAAAATTGGTGGACACATTTTTAACTCATAACGACTAGATTAATCGTTATTGACCTCATAACAGAGAAAAATTATTCATTGTTCCTGAGACATTGTCACGTAATGCCCTAGGAGCATTTAATAATTTTTCCACAACAAATTGCAAAAAATAGTAGAAAATATAATTTGCAAAAAATAGTAGAAAGTAGATTTTTAGATTTAAGTTTTTTTTACCTTAATGAAGTTCTCTTCCTTTGCAAAAATTTCATTGATTTTCTCTTCCAAATCTCTCAAGAAAAATCACCCAAATATCTAAAATACCAAATTAATATTTATAAATTAAAAAAATATATAAAAAGCTCTTACCAATTATCAAGAGTTTCTTTTCTTTTTCAAATTCTTCTCCACCCATCTTTCTATATTCTCTCTTCTTCGTTCTCTCAACTCAGTCTAGAGTAATTTTATTTGTTTATACGTTTGGTTTGTTTTGTTTCTTTTAACTATTTTTTTTTCTTCTGCACGATAACTTCTTGTCTTAGGTTATTATTATCCCTACGTAACTAATTACTTAATTATCTTTATTATTTTTTTAATTAATTAATATTATTATTTAATTACTTATTTTCTTTTAAAATCCTTATAATTATAATATTAAAAATATCGGATATGACATTGAATCTATTGCTGAAACATAGTACTCATCAGTTGATGAGTAGAGTATGTCCAAAAATAAAATAGTTTGATGAATGCAATTCCAAACTAAACTCATTCAACAACATACAACAAGATTTTCTCGCTAAAGCTTTTTTCTTGCCCCAAGTCAATTATTGTAGCTAATAATTTCTGATTATTCTAATCAGTTGACATCTGCAAAAGGGGTTCTATTTGGTGAAGCTCCTACACATTGCTGCTGCTGCTGTTCATTGATCTTGCTATCATTATTGTAGCATTTTGGTATGTTCTCTGAGTTGGCGCAGCCTATAAGATCATCGCAAACAGGTGTTCTCATCTCCTCAATGGCTGCCAAGCTTGGTATTGCTATTACTCTCTTTTTGGGAGTTGCCTGCTGATCAACCTGTTTAAAAAGTTGCACCATTATTAAGTTAGAGTGCTGCAAAAATACACACAAAATTTTGCATTTTAGATAGTTTACAGTTTTTGTATTTGTATTATCTAAAATTAATGAATTTATATCAATTTTTGAAAAAATGGAGGGCAGTATTCAGTATCAGGGGTGGCTCAAGACAATATGAGGCCTAAAGCGATATTTTTTATTTTTTTTTATAATGCTAAAGTGATATTTTTAATGAGGCCTTCTATGTTTGATACATCTTTTATTGACTTTTATGATCAAATTGATCATTTTTTAAATAAATATATCTTATTATTATTTAATATATATGTAAAAAGCCTATAAATATTATAAATTATATAAAATTTAGTACATATCTCAATGTTTACTTTTTTAAAAATCTAAATATATCTATGTTTAATTGTTAATTTTAAAAATGGTCAATTTGACTATAAAAATCAATGGAGAACTTTTATTTTGGGACGGAGGGAGTATTAATAATTTTTATTTAAATGAGGTTTTTTTTTATACTGTTATTTTTTTTTACATATTTAATATTTGAATTGAATTATGGGCCCTAAAAAATTATTTGGCTTATATTTTTATAAGACCTTTTTATATGAATTATTTATGATCTTCAAAAATTTGGGGCCTTTTTTGAAATGGGGCCTAAAGCGCGCGCTTTTTTTTTTATATAGTAGGGCCGGCCCTGTTCAGTATAAAGGATGAAGAAATATCAATAAGAATCATACCAGATAATCTTTCCTGAGGCACTGCTCTGCTCTGTTTCGAATACTTAAGATGCTTTCACTGTGCTTCTCTCGCATGTGATTAAGCTGCTCCGTGCACAAGCTAGACATCGAGTCAAATTCCTTTTTAATCTCATGGTCCAGCGTCAATGAATCTGCAAGTGAATCATATATTCAAAGTGAGTGGTCAGGTCAGGCTGCTTGATTTAATAAGTGGATAAGAAAGTTCGAATTTCATATACAAGGATTACCGTTAACAGATGAACGCATATCACAGGATTTGGCTTCATATTCTGCATTCATGGATGAGCATGTTGAAACAAACTGCTGACATGCAGCTTGATTTTCACAAACGTTTTCCCTGTACAAGAGAGAAAATTAACTGTCATAAAAAAAGAACAGAAAAATTAAAAGAACAAGATGCATATTTAACGTGCCAAGGATGGAACTGTTATTAAGCTTACCTTAACATCGACTCTGCTTCTGCTATGGTGGTTTTATTAAGATGGTTGATGGACTGCTCTGCATTATTCCACTGCTGTATAGATAAGTCCACCTTCTTTGTGCTGTTGCATGATCAGGAGAGATACTATAACATACCTTAAGAAATAGTTCAAAACTTTATATAATAGAAAATACACTTTGAAACTAGGAAAACTCCCATCTATTTGATTTTGTACAGTCTACAATACTAAGCACTACACTTCATTCTGTTGTACTAATTAATGTTTCATGCATTTTTTTATCAGGATTTCATAAAAGTTGCTCTACAGATCGAATACTCACAAGGAGTTGCACATTTAATTCAGCACTTTATTCACCAAAGTTATATTGTCTGCATATTGATGCCAAGCAGATGAATAAACACTTACCATTCCTTGAGGCAACTGTTCATCAAAACTGTTGTTTCAGCTGATGTAAATGTGTCTTCCATGAAATGGCTTTTCACACTTTCTTCATATTCATTTAGTTCTTTATTTGCAGTAACTGAAACTTGCTGCATTTTGAACATCTCTTGCAGTAACAATTTATTCTCTTGTAGATTTGTATCCTCGATGTTTCTCGTGGCCTCTGAAACCTAAAATAATTGTCACTCGTTATAAAAACAAATGTTTTCTTTTGTTTGGTAAGAAATATAAACAAGAAAGTTCACCATAGCAGTCCTCTTAGCTGTCAAAGCCGCTAATGTTGCAGAAATTTTTTGCATGGCTAGTTCTTCTTCTCTAGCAGCCTCTTCCTATTTAATAGCAAAATAAGACTATTTTTATCAGCATTCAACTAAAACGTATATATGTGTACGCACACACACACCTATATAACAAAAGGCTGACCAACCTTAAACATCTTATCGAATTCTGCTAATTGGTGAGATTTATGTCTTTGGTTTGCTTCAAGCACTTCAACAAGTTTAAAAGCTCTGTGACTGACGTCATTGAAGAAATCAACAGTTGCAATTGAAATCCCTCGTGCTGAAACCAAAGCCCGGTGCAGTCGCTATATCAACAAAGATTCAAATTAGTACTATAATCATATTATCATAGAATGAAGCTTATACAAGTACAATAATAAAAATGAACGTACCTCTTCCTGTTGTTGAGCAGAGAAAGCCAACAGATGCCTTTGCTCACTTAATGAATTTTGAATATCACAATTGACATCCTTGGCCTCAGAAACTGCAGTTCTAAGAAACTGTAGAACAACAAAAATCATACCTCAGTCATCTAACTACTTCATTAGTCCCGCTGATAAATGAATGTTTTCTTTGATTACATACATTCTCAACTGAAGCTGTTTGGAATGATATTGTAGACTTCATCTCCTCCAGATTGGAAGAAGCTTTCATTTGCATTGTTTTAGCAAGCTCTTTCAAGACTGCAACTCCTGAAGTATATGTCTCTGTCATTTTCACAATCTTTGATTCTAAAGCGTGGGCCACCTGGCAGATAATGAAATGATCATATGAACTGAAAATAAATTGAAAGCTTGAAATATTTAAGCAAGCACATTGGGACTTAATTTCTTACATCACATTTACTTGCAAGAAATGAGCAGACGTATTCTTCCATGCATTTTAGTTCTTCTTGTTGTTGCGAAACTGAACCAAGAATGGTTTTGTGCAAATCTTTCAAGCTCTGATCAAGCTGGGAACCAAATGTCAGAAGCAGTCCTTGGTTTTCTGCTTCCAATCTGCTTTTATGATCTATAAAACATTGGCAAGGTTGGTTAACCAGGCGCCTAAAAATAATTTTGCATTTTTACATTAAAACATGCATAAATAGATGTATTGTAAAATTGGTAATGCTACTAAATACCACAAAAAGCAATTTAAAAAAAGGAAAGGAAAGGTGAGTTTATTCCCTTCCTTGTGAGTTACTAGGAGCACACCCCCCCCCCCCCCCACCAAAAAAAAAAAGAAAAGAAAACCAATGCCTGGGTCAAAGTCTTGAAGCCTGATAGGAAACACCAATCAAAGAAAAAAAGAAAGGCAAGCATACCTATTTTCGAATACAAAGAAGTTATATCCTCTGATGCATTTTGCAAATTGGCCCGCAAATCTTTTGCTCGTTCAACCAAAGAACTTTCTGTTTGTAAATTGATATATCAAATGTTTTTAGAATGAGAATACATAAGAAGAAGGCACATGATATGACATGCTAATTACAACTCTGCTATTTCACCTGAATGCAATAGTTTGGAGATAATGAATTCCTTTTCCTTCAGCTTTGAAATGGCTTTTCTATGGTTTTCTTGAACATCTTGCAATACTTTGTTACAGTTTTCTAAACTTATCTGAAGAATATATTAAATCAGATATACAACCATCAGGTATACTTTAACAGCTATCTAAATGTTTTCATACAAGTCTGCCGCTACTACATACCTTGCAACCCCTGAGCTCATTTTCAAAGTTTGATTTCTCCTGTTGCTCAGTCAGATAGAGTTCACGAAATTTGACAACTTGCTGCAACACCAATGAAAGTTGTTTAAGAACCGATTGAATACAATGACTATTTAAAAAAGATTGAATACAATGACTAATTAAAAAAAAGAGAAAAATGGAGAAATCCAGTTGTACCTTCTCACTGATGTTAAGATCAATCTCCAACTGCTCTATCTTCTCATTCCTTGCCTGCAAAATGTTGTAATAAACCAATTAATATAATCTACTGACAGGGACAAGTTCCTCTGTGGCCATGAGCAGACATGCTTTTATTCAACATGACTGAAAGATTTTCACTTGGCAGTAGTGAATCAGAAGAACCATAACAGCATAGCCCTCACATGAGGCCCATGACCTGTTTCTCTTAAAAAGTTGATGAACATGATGAAATGTTGGATAATAAAGTTAAACAAATGATCAACAAAAATGTTCCTTACCTAGATGTCATTATTGTGTTTACAATGTCTACTAAAAGAAACTTCAAGGCACTTCTACAAAAACATACCTTTTTTTCTGCTTCATCTTGTGCAAATCTTTCATGAGGAATATAAACACCATTCTTTTCCCTTGCTGCTCGGACATCTGCTTTAGTTTTAATAGATAGAAGGTCCAGTGAGTGTGGAATATATTTCACAAAACAATAAAGGAATGCAGTTGTTACTGTCAAACCTTGCTTCATTCTGTCAATTTCCAAATACAGATCCTTGAGCAGCACAACCTTGGACATTTTCTGGTTTGCCTGTACAGGTGGACTTGATTCAGTGCAAAAGAAAGATACATATTCGAGGAAAGTTCAAGGAAGCAAACATAATAGCAATGTAGACCTCTGGCTTATTTCTTATGTTTTTAGCACGATGTGCATAATCTAGTGTGCTTAAAGTTTCGTCCAAGCAGTGAGCAGATGGAGAAATTGTTGCAATGATGCAAGTTTTCGTTTTCCCTCCCAGTGAATCTCTTAGCAGCCTTGTGAGCTTACTATCCCTGCATCATGCAACACAGGAAAACATTTAGAGAAAAATAAATATACTAGATTTATTTCAGAGATTAAAACAGATGTGCCATTTGGCACACACCTATACGGTACGTGAACAGAATGTTCCACTAGTGCATTTATGACACGACCCAAGGTAAGTAAACTCTTGTTTATTTCCCCAGCTTCTCTTGCACGACCCTGCACCAAAATCACAAACATTTCATCAACAATGGATGATGATTTTACACTTGACTTAACCTGCCATCGAGACAGAGTGATCCAAACATTCTGAGAACTGATTAAACTTATTTTATAAATTGTGAGGAATAAGCAAAGAAAAGAAAAACGGGTCAACATCTTAATGTAATATTCTTACTGTAGAATGTCCGCTTACGTATACCAAGTATTGAGATATCATCATTTCTGAGACGAAGTCTAATTTCTAGAAAAAATCAAATATAGTGAAGTAATTATGGTGATAGATTGTATAATTCCCAAGGAAACTTGGATTGAATGACTATTCCAAATGTGGAAAGTTGGCTACTCTCTTATAAGAAGACAGCCAAGTCTTTGACATTAACCAACAACAGTACTCAAGTATCATATTATGATGCATGGAACAAATATTTATATGAAAGATATAAAATTATGGGATCCATGCGCTCCTAAATGTGCCTCCTTGCTTGGAAAAGAGGTTGGCAACAGGTACTACAACTCAATTTATGGTATCTCTTAGTTTTACTAATTGTGATGTTGAAAAATGCCAGAGTTTTTTGTGTTGATTCTGTTAACATGATATTGAAATCATATATAAAATTTTATTACTAGTTATAGATTCTTGTTAAAATGCTAGAGTTGAGGAAAATGCAGGAAGTGAAAGTAATAAAATTCAATGGGCCAATACTTGACCAAGAAGATGTAATTTACCAACTGAACAATTGTGCAAGTGTTTTCATACCTCTCGAGCACCTGAACGAGAAATATTCTCTGATCCTGCCAAATCAACAAGATTCAGCTTGCCACATTTTATGAGTTCCTCACCGCCAACAGTTGCATCTTTAATATGGACAGTTATGGTAAATACAGAATGAGATCGACTGCAACAGAAACAGTATTTTTAGCTAACATGGTTTCTTGTAGATTATATATCAATGAAGATGAACAACTTCCTACCTGCTGCGCTTGTTTAACAAGGTGTCAGCTGTCCGCCTTTTGGCTGCCCCTCGTTCCAAGAGGTTATATATTTCATTTGCACTGTATACAGCTTCTTCTTCAAGGCCTCTTACAATCACACAACCTTTCCCATCCTCCATCAAAGAAACAGGCTTCTTTGTTCTCTCTTCCAAAGATCTTGAATAGTCTTCAGGAGTCAACAAATCAGTTAAATCTTCATTGTAAAGTTCCAAAAAAGTCACTTTCATACTGTAGTCGGCATTTTGTGCCTCCAGTGTATCAAAAATTTGGCGAACTGCTCTTGGAATAACACCAGCCTCAGCAGGCAATTCTCCACCCTAAAAACATGCGACACAGTGAATTTCTTATTTCACCAAAATAAAACCTAATTTCCGTAGTTCACAGAAGAACAAAGAAAGACAATCGCCCAATACCTTATTTCTCATCCCTCCCTCCATTGTATATGTTTTACCAGTACCTGTCTGCCCATATGCAAAGACAGTGCAGTTGAAGCCATCAAGAACTTCATTTACGATTGGAGAAATGGCTTGGTCATATATTGATCGCTGCTGTGCTTTGGGTCCAAACACCTTTGATTTTTTTCAAACAAGATCAAAATTTGTTGCAACATATTATGCTTCAAAAGCATCTTGTATAATCATAACAAAAGAAAAGGAGTACCTTGTCAAAGGTGAAAACTCTATCAACTTGCTTGTTAGCTACATTTTGCGAAATAGCAACTTCTCTTTTGTGTTCGTTACATGTTATCACCCTTGGCACGTTAGCCCTTTGTTCCTCATCACTCAACGGCCTAAGTAGAAAATCAATGAGGCATTCTCAATGACAATATGCTAGTGCTAAGTGCTCACAAAACAATTGGAATATGTAAATTAACTTAATTTACAAACAAATTAGTCAAATATTATAGAATAAACCACCACTTTGGACATCCAACATTGACTTATTATGCTTTTGATGCCAACGTGCAAATAGCAATAAATCAAATATCCAACCTCTGTTGTTGCAGGCACAAGAACTGCCCACAATTCAGTTCTTCAACATGTGAAAATTTTCCAATAACAACCCACAACTCTTCCCTCCTCGGATTAAAACCTAGATTGAATTCGATGGATTATATATTTTGTATTCTCTCTGCTCAGTTCGTAAATATGCATAATACCATTCTGTAATTCATATATCGACTAGTATGGTCACTACTACTAGTTCTAATTCTCGTCACTTACTATCTCTATTAAGCCACCAAGAAAGACGGTCATAGATACAAAATTGAAAATACTACTCCCTCTGTTCCACAAAAAGATCTCGGGTATAAAAAAGACACAATCCACAAGTTTACCATCACAATGTCATTATCATGTCATCACCACTAAACTAAACATTCTAAATTTACGGGTAACCATGGAACAAAACTATACACCCTTTGCAAATTAGACTCTTTTTTTAGAATTGAGTAAGGAAATTAATCAATTGATAAATAACCAAACCTGCATCGTAACAGAACTTGAACATTAACCTCTCGATCTTTGTCCTGGCGATTAGAGTTCCATTCAATCCCTCTCGGATCCGGTCGTCGCCTTTCGGGTCGGGGCGTAAGAAAGGGCAATGGAGAGGGAGCCACGCCCAATCCCACTTTCCTTTGATCTGGTGTTACCGACATCTTCTTCCTTTTCTAGTCCTTAAAACCCTATTAGATACTCAAATAATTAGAAAAGGTGTTTTCAATACTTTGAAATTGGGTGAGATTCTTCTGTGAGTATAATTGTATTTTCTTACCTATTCAAAACAAAAGATTGGTCAAAAAGTGAGCGAAACGTCTCACTGTTGGCTATGGAGTTTTCTTCTTTCTGTAGACGCTGTTAGAATGAGAGAGAGAGAGAGAGATTTGATTTTCCAACGGCTCAATTTGTGCTAAGAGGACAGTAGGAAAGACATGCGAAAAGTGTTCAACTTTTTAAAAAAAAAGAAAATTATGTGGGGCCTACAATTTGAATGGTGACTAGAATGTGAAGTTCAAAAGTGAGGCGCCTTCTCAAATTTGTGCTCCTTAAACATAAAAAGTTAATTTTAAAATTTTTATGTTCATATATAATATAGTAATTACGAGCAAAAAGGTTAATGTATCAAGTCGGGCTGCCGGGTAATGATCCGATAAAATATTTTCGAAAAATTATAATTTTTTTGATTAAAATATTTAACTATACAATTACAAATTACTTTTTAAAAATTTGGGACAAACTTTTTTGAAGTACATTCGTAAAATTTTCAAATTTTTAGGACAACCTTGCTTGATCAGGGACAGCCTTGTTGCTGGTCATATTTTTTTTGTCATTAGAAAAAAGAGAGCCTAATTTATTTTCCTAAAAAATGACGATGAACAATAGATTAAGAGAATGATTTGAATTCTTTTTTCCAATTATAGTGAAGTGATGTCGCTATAAAAAAAAATTAGATTGATAACCTGTATAAGACAACGTGTGATATTTAGTATTTATAATTAAAGTATAAATAGTAGTATTAGTAATATATTTAACATGAAAATAAAAAATTGTATATATATCAAAATCATTGTATATGTTATTTAATACATGCATGTACGTATTTAAAATAATATGTACAATAAAAGATACAAAAAGTTTAGTATAATTATGAACATAACATACATTGTATCAGTAAAGATGATTAACTCGGACTAACTCAATTACCAACCAAAATGATTCGGCTAATTTGAACAAAATCTCCAATTATCTTGTTATATATAGTAATAGATAAAGAGCATCACAATGCATTTTATTTTTGCATTAAAAAAATCACAAAAATATATTACAGTAATTTAATATTTTCCAAAACAATTGAATTTTATCCACAAAAGTATATCGAACACGATATGATTATTTTGAGAAAAATAGAATTGTTTAAATTACTCTTGTAGGATTTTTTTTTAAGAAAAAAATTAAATACTTTAGTGCTCACTTCCAACGTGAAAGAGTTTCAAAAAAATACTACCCCCTCCATTCTGAAATAGTAGAAAGATCGACATAATTGTAAATTATGTCAAAATTATTATTAATTATTGTCCTCAGAAGTTAATAAATCACAGCAATTTAAACTTTTAAAAATAGATTACATTCACTTTAAAAAGTCAACCTTTATACAATGTTTGGGAAATTATAGATTTTGTTTCAAACACACCAAGGGCTGGGTATAAAATTGTGTTAAATGTAGGCATAAACCAATACAGCAGCAGGTAACTAGTAACATTAGACAAATTAGAAATTGGGATATGTTTTCTTTTATTTTATTTATAAGATTGTAATGCTTATTTTCTTTCAAATTATTAGTGTACTTGAATCACTGAAACACAAGAAGAAAGTAGAGGCATTTGCCTGTAACTTGCAAGTTAAAATCCACTGCCCTTCAACTATGTGAAAGAACAGAAAAACAGGAAAGTGTAGTGTAACATATCAGTCTTACATTTCTACATGCAAAGTTCTCACAATCAATCTCCTCCCAATGAAAATCAGTTAACAAAGAGTTTCGAGAGGAACTGATCCATAAAACACTACTTCAGCCGGGCCTGTCTTGTACACATGGTTGTCTTCCTCCCTCCATTCAATCTCCAAGGGTCCTCCCGGCAAATCTACAGTACAACTCTATTTCACAATAGAAAAGTAAACCATGAGACAAATAAATGAAACTTTCTCCTGTGGGGACAAATTGCTGAGATAAACTCAGGGATGGCCTCAAGGCAGATAACTCAAACACAGTACCTTAAAACCGAGTCGACCAGGCAATTAAAAATGAAAGCAGAATGAAAAAGAACATCTCCTCAAACCCCACAAATGGTTTCAAAGGTAAAGACACTTGGTTAAAAAGCTAGAAAAATAGAAGCATATGGATTGTAAAAGGATGATTTCGTATATCATTGTATAAACACCACATAGCTGATCTCCTAATCATATACTCACCCTCTCAGTACGACCCTCGAGAACTGCTGCAACAACTACTGCACATGCTCCAGTTCCACAGGCAAGTGTTGCTCCTAAAATAGCAACTAGGTCAAGTTCCATAGTAAAAATAAACAATTAAAAAGGCGACTGTCAGGCGTCAGCACGCAAAACCTCAATAAATTGAACAAGGCCTCCAACAAATTAACTTTAAATATTCTAGAACAAAATGTAGATAACCACTTGCAGCTTGTCCAAAATTCCACAATCCTCCATGGCCTTAAAACCTACAAATAAACTCCTCAGGTTTGTAGGCTAAGTGCCACGGTTAGGATTTCAATCCAAAGTCCAAACTAACCTTGCACGCAGCCCACACTCCAAAAGCAAGTGGGAAGCTCCCAAGCAGTCAAATGCCGAGGGAAATTGTCCAAAATGCAATTTTGATTACTCCTATCTACTCGGTTTCTGTCTAAACTAAACGATGCCTTAGGGACTATTCTTCAATTTTTCCTGCCTAACATGGCCTTAGCTTTCATCTTTGCACAGAACATACATATATACATAAATATGGCATAAACATATAAACACATAAATCCCCAAAAATTTTCAAATAAAATTCAAGATCAAGCATCATTTACATAGTTTCATCATAAACATGTTCCTAGCATTCATTTCATGAAAATCAAGTAGAAGATCAAATATTTCATCGAGTTTATAGCCGGCCACAGTCGTTACTGGAAATTAATTAAAGGAATTTCTCCCAAAATCTGGCAGGTTTAGTTTCAAACCCTAACTTGGGTGATAACTGCATTGTTATTAGTTCTTTAGTCCGCAGTTTTATAGCACAGCTATATAATGGAGGACGGTTACTATATGTTAGATGACTGCATGGAGCATATATATACCCTGCCTGGAAATGACTTGAAGGCAGTTTCTTTAGTCTGTAAGTAATTTTTATCAGTTTCCAATCATTTCATAGACTTACTAATCACCAAAGGAACAATTCCAGACCTTCCTGCTTTTCTACATAGATTTTGAAGCATCAAAAAGTAAAGTCATGGAGGATTTTGATGGAGACATTGACAGCCTTCTTCACCAAATCCAGTTTAAATCTAAAATCCCTAGACATTTCAGATCTAAAAGAAATTCCATTCGATGGGTTGGTGGAATTAGGGCTGTATATGAAGGGTCAACTAAAGTTCTTAAACTGCTCCGGCCTTTTAAGCTTATTAGACAATGATTTGGTATTGCAAATACTTTGCCATCTATTGAGGAAATTGGTTACCCAACTCCTAGACATAAATAGAACTCTCAATATCATTATGTAATTGATGATGGAATTGAGGTTTTAGCATCTAAAGTTCCTTTTGAGGAAGATTCAGATAAGTTTTTCTCGTACTCCTGATCGATTAGCAAAAATCGAATAATATAGAAGTCTAAACTTTTCATCCACCAATTATCAAAATTAACAGAGTTACAAGTGTTGAATGCTTGTGAAACAACTAACCTGCCCCACGCTCCCAAACACGCATTTTTACATGGGAACGGGAATAGACTTGTATGAATTCTGCAAAATAAAAATAACACCGGAGTTTATAATTGCCAAATGCATTTAACAACACAATGGGAAACTGTGATTTGGATTATTATTTTTGTATTGGCTAAAATAAAGTATGCTTTTGTGCAACAAGTATTTATCAGCCCATGTGGCCCATGTGTGCGTGTGTGAGGAGAGAGAGGATATGTCAAATGAAAGTCCAACTCTAAATGTTTGAAGAAATGGGCTGACTATACTATTGTAAAAAAGAGAGAAAAAGAGAAGAATAAATGATCAAATATGGCAGATAAGAACATCATGCTCTGAAAGTGGTACAGAATTTATCTTCAGTATAGATGCGAATGACCTGTGTTAATTCGGGCAGGGAACATCACATGATTTTCAAACCTCGGTCCAATATCAGCTAAATTTAATTCATCAACCTGCAAATTCTTCTTGGTGATATGCAGAAGATATGCAACAAATTAGTACGTAAAACAGTGAGTTAACTGTCAAAATATAAGTTGTTTAACTATATATCCTATCTACTTTCTCAAATGCGTATATAAAACTGGTCACTTTTTTCAATTTTAATTCTTTTCTTTTATCATTTTCCTTTTGCTTATCCTAGGATGCAAACATGACACCAGACCATGACTGTGATAAAGTATAATGTAGGAAATCATTAACTAAATCTAGCCCAAGGAGATATCAACACTTCTCTTTTACTGCTCATCAGAAGGTTAACATTAACTTCTTGACAACATCTAATAAGCCTACTTTTCAAATGGCAATTATTGTACAAGTGTGTCAAACTCCCAAAGTCCTCTAAAATAGTTTATCAAATATGAACTCTTTCAAATTCTAGAAATAAAATTGTGTCACTTTGGTCAGATGTTATCTTTGATTGGACAAGGGTAGTCCTATAAAACAGGTCAAACAAGAGAAAAACCTGGCTTCCGTCATTACTAAAAGTGACACAGTGAGGATTTCCCATGCTAACGCATGTGACATTCCAGCTTACTCCATCAACATCTAGTCTTGATTTTACAACAGATTGATCCTTGTTTGCAGGTAACTTTGTGGGAACATCTGAGGCCTTCAGTATCGGCTCACCCATATCAACTCTAACCTGATATTAGATAAAGCAATGACTGATCAATAAAGTTGAGACCAAAACCTGAAGCCATAGGTTTCAGTATTAAAATGGGACATAGGCTCATAAGCATCTGAATAGCAAGCACTGTCACACATGCAACAATGGAAATTGTGAGTAGCATGCCAGAAGGAACATGCTAGATTACCTATGTGAAAGTGTGATCAAGAGAGTAACATAGCAAAATTCAAATGTGTGGAACTTTGGGCAAGTGGAAACAGAATAACAGGGGCTTTCTGAAGATGATAACTCTTGAATAACTGACACATAATGGTTAACATCTCATACAGTGTTCATGATATTTACTCTAATATCAAAGAAATACAACATATTGAACATAATCACTACAAAAATCTATGGCTCACAAAGCAATTCACAAGTCAAAGTCGTTAGAATTTCAACCAAATGAAAATACCTTCCCATCCTCTTGAATTTCAGGAACAATGAGACCAGCTCCTGTATGTACAGTGAAACTGCAAAATATTGGGAAACAAATGTGAAATCACCGTTGCATATAATTTTACCCAATGTTAGAAACTATTCAATACAAATACAATTTCATAACTTCTTTAAATAGATGTTTAATATATTTATATATTCTAATTTAACCTCTTCCATCCTGCGTGTGACACGGTTACTATTACAAAATAACATGTCCACTCATCGTTAAACTCGTTATGAAAAAACCTTTTAAACTTTCACCTCTGAAAATTTTATACAACAATATATCGATATACACAATAGAGAATTATCTAATACAAAATCATCTGCACAATGAAGTCACAAATTCCGCTCAGACTAAAAAAGAGTTTGTCGCTGGTAGTTTGTCTTTGCACGAGAGAGCACAAATGACTACTTTAGGCAAACAATAAACACAATAGATGCTCTATATTGAGCAATTTCTTTAAAATACTATGATTTATAAAGCAGACAAGTAACATAAGAAAACCAAGAATGCAAATACAATGTCGGCAAGATTACAAGTGCAATGGCCATGCTTATAGGTAATGAATCCATAAACTAAGACTCAAGAACTCAAACAACACACAGGCTACATAGAACTAAAGGATTAGTAAGGAGATCAGTATTATAAATAACACTATACTACATGACTAATATGAAAAATAATACAAAGAACGCACCTTTGCTTTCCATGTATGTTTTCAAGCTCAGCAATGAATTTGGCAAAGCATCGGACTCCATTACCACACATCTACAGAAAAAAAGAAGCCAACTTGAAGAACATAACAAACCCAAGGTTAAAATACAAGTTCAAGAAAAAAAAAAGAAATCTTGTTGACACCAACAAGCCAAAAAAAACAGCCTCACACGGTTGCAACAACATCTCATTAATCCCAATGCGCACCAGTTGGCAACAACCAAACAATTATGTACTTTCATTAAATTTCAGTAACTCAAAAAATATAGTGATGTACTGTTTAGCAGGCTGCCTGAGAAAGATTGTATTGCAGTGGCAGTAATTACAAAAGACAGTTTTGCCCTCAGAGAAACACAACTAAAAAACACCAACCAAACAGTATTACACACCAGTTTGTGTTTATTTCCAGACATAGCCAAGTAAAAGGGCTTCCATCACCTATGGGAGTGGAATTGGAATATAGTTTTGCTCTTCAAACAGATAAACTACTTTTTTATTGCAGTCCAATTCCAAACATTGTGCACAAGTGTGTGCATATATAGACACACACTTGTAAACAATATATTCGTTCTGATTACATTTGACGAACACTTTGAGTACTCGCAGTCATAAACGAGAGTGTATTTTCAAAATCATTCCACCAAATCTCATTAAATTTAGTAAGCTGAGTTATTGGGCATTGAATATGTTATAGTCAAACTATTCTTAAAAACTTTGCGTTGATTTTTAAAGTGGTGAATGATTTTGGGACGGGAGTATAATTGTAGTAACTAGTCAATAAAGGTGCTATTGTTGAGGAAAAACAAATTACCTCAGGTTCACTACCATCAGAGTTGAAAATCTTCATGGTATAATCAGTGTCATTAAGGCCAGGCAAGACAAATATAACCCCATCAGCACCAATTCCAAAATTTCGATCACATAACTTTATTGCTTGCTCCGGAGTGATTTTAGGCTCCACACAATCTCGATTATCAACCTAATAATTCAAAACAAACATAAAAAGAAATAATCGTTTCTGTATCCAATTTCATACAACATCAAATTGAAAAAGAAAATGGAGAAGAATAATAAAAACTAACTTCCTTTACGAAATATTAGTATTACGAGCTCATTGCAGCGGAATTTAATTTGAAAATTATTATTGTTTTACCAAGATAAAATCGTTGCCAAGACCATGATACTTGACAAAGTGAAGAAATCCACTTTCTTTGCGATCGAGGAATGAAAGTTGGGAGATTTTCTCCGGATTTTCAATGCTCATTGACGAAGCGAAAATGCGGAAATTAGGATTTGGAAGAGTTGTGGCAACTAGTCTGAGAGTGTTAGATTGGACAGAGAAAGAAGCTGAAGAAGAAGGAATAAAAGAAGAGGAGAGAGAAAGAGATCTATTAGCTTGAGAAGTAAAAGGCAATGAGAAGGTGGCGGCCATGGCCATGACTGTTGGTCTTTGCTTTGATTCGACTCTTTTTGCTCTTCTTACAGAACATCTCTCGCCTTTTGGTGCTGCGTATTTAAAGAGTTTAGTTGGTTCTAAGAAGGGGAAAAAAAAAAAAGACTTTGGTTGACCCCTTAACACTGTTATTTTTGAGTTTTAAAATTAACGGAAAATATGAGGAAAAGGAGAAAATTAAAAAATTGAAACTATAATTTATTTATTTTACTACTAAGTTTTTTAATATACATAAGACGAACATTTTGAACACATTTTCATCTAAAGTTTTTTATATAAAAATGAATGACTTTTTTGATAACTTTTATAGATATAGCCATGGTTATTTTTAGGATATTATATAATATTAATCTTTAACAATGAAAAATTATATTTATATACTAAATTAAAACTATAATATTAAAAAATTATAATGTTAATCTTATACAAATCTTAATATTTATATATTAAGTTAAAACAATTCAAAATTTGAAAATACATATGACTCCATTTGTAGAATAAAAAAAGTCATACTTGTAAAAAAAAAATTATAAATTTTAAGATTATATTTTCTTCTACATTTACTTCTAGATTTATTACTCTATGTTTTAAAATTAAATATATATGTTAATTTAAAAAATCCTAACACTCAAGTTAAATATGAAATTTTAAAATTTTATTTACTATAAATTAACTAAAAGTAATACTAATAGTTATATTTGTTCTTTTCAAAACTTAAACGGATTCGTACAAATTTTGAATTATGGAATTTAATAAATTAATTTCAAAAGATAAAATGCATTCTTAATTTTGTAATTGAAATAGTAATTAGTAATAATTTTAATAGTTGATAATATTCCTAATTATATAAATAAAAATTAAATACATACACTTAATTTTAAATTTAAAAATATATATAAAAGGTAAATAATAGATGGTACTCCTAGGTCATGTTTGTTTGCAAAATACATACTTGGGATTGGACTATTTATATTAATTTAAAACTATTTCCGACTTTTTTATCCAATCATGAGGGATTAATAGTCCCTTAAATAGTCCTTGGATTTTTTTTATCATTCTCAAGGCTATTTATGAGGAATTATATAATCTCAAATTCATCATGGGATTATATAATCCTCATAAATAGCCTTGAGAATGATAAAAAAAAATAATCCAAGGACTATTTAAGGGACTAATAATCCATCATTATAAAATAAAAAAGTCGAAAATAACTTTAAATTAATACAAATAATCGAATCCCAAATATACATTTTGTAAACAAAGATAGCCCACTATTTATCTTAGAATGTGTGAAATGAGATATCTATTAGTGAGAGCATCATGGCCTACTTCAACGTTTGTACCCTGTCCATAATCACAAGGCCCGCGCATAAATTCAAACTTGATTAGCCAAAGGGAGTAAGAAAACTTCAAGGTGCCCATGAAAACTAGAAGGTTATATGCACTTTCTTCCACTTTAACCAACTTCAAACTGCAAAGAGAAGCTTATAAATTGGCTCATAATTGCCATATTGAAACCCAAAAAGCTCATTTGCATGCCCTCAGACAAGGAGTCTTAGCTGTTCAATCAAAGGAGTTCTTTAATGCCCATCAATTGCTCGATGAAGAGTCTAACTGGGATGTAGTATCGGCAACAACCATACTTGGCCGTTTTTCTCGATCTCACCATCACAAAGAGGCCATCTCTCTCTATATAAGAATGCTTGTACTGGATATTAGACCTAATGAGTTCACATTTGGCACCGTAATACCTTCGTCTACGGCTCTAAAAGACCTAAATTTGGGTAAGCAATTTCATGCTTGTGCGACAAAGGTAGGCCTTGAATCCAATGTTTTTGTGGGTAGTGCAATTTTGGGTCTTTATGCCAAGTTGAGCACTATTGAAGACGCTCAGAGGGTTTTTGAAGAGACCCACAATCCGAATGTGGTTTCTTACACAACTCTGATTTGTGGGCACCTTAAGAAAGACAGGTTTGATGATGCCCTGCGTATTTTTAGGACGATGCCAGAGAGAAATGTTGTATCGTGGAATGCCATGATTGGCGGGTATAGCCAAACGGGGCATAATGAAGAGGCTGTGAATCTTTTCATTGAGATGTTAAGAGAAGGTTTGCTGCCTACTCATTCTACTTTTCCTTGTGCTATTAGCTCAGCTGCCAATATCGCTGCACTTGGAATGGGAAAAAGTTTTCATGCTTGTGCTGTCAAGTTCTTGGGTTTTATTGATGTGTTTGTTGGCAATTCACTAATTAGCTTTTATGCAAAAAGTGGAAGCATGGAAGATAGTTTCATGGTTTTCAATAAGCTTCCAGAAAGAAATGTAGTTTCTTGGAATGCTTTGATATGTGGTTATGCCCAAAATGGAAGAGGAAAAGAAGCCATAAATTTCTATCATAAAATGCAATCTTCAGGTCTTAAACCTAATAGTGTTACTCTTCTTGGTCTTTTGTCGGCTTGCAATCATGTTGGGCTTGTCGACAAGGGTTATTCATACTTCAATCAGGCAAGACTTAAAGACCCTGGCATGTTAAAGCCCGAGCACTATGCTTGTATGGTTGATTTACTCTCTCGCTCAGGACGCTTTGTAGAAGCCCAGAAGTTCATTTGCGATTTGCCTTTTGATCCTGGAATTGGGTTTTGGAAAGCGTTGCTAGGAGGTTGCCAGATCCACTCTAATATGGAGTTGGGGGAGTTTGCAGCCCAAAAGATAATGGCTTTGGATCCTCGAGACGTCTCGTCATATGTAATGCTGTCAAATGCACATTCCGTTGCTGGAAGATGGCAAAGTGTGTCAATACTGAGGAATGAGATGAGGGAGAAAGGGCTGCAGAGGGTTCCTGGGTGCAGTTGGATTGAAATCCAAAGCGAGATTCATGTATTCGTTACTCGGGACAGGAAACATGACCAAAGTGATGAGATTTATAAGATTTTATGGCTTTTTCTTGAACATGCAATGGAGTCCCAAAACTCGAGTTTTCAGTCCTAGTCTTAACCCGGTTGTTCAATCATAATTTTGATGTAAAGCACATGGTAAACTGATGTTCAAAGTGAAGTTATGAATGCATGTAGGGCTGTACTCTTTTACAGTTCAGAAGATCTAAAGAATACAAAGAGAAAATAATCAGATGCTGCCAAAGTGCCAAGTTCACTTCCAGCAATTGTCAATGTAGCATTGTAGCTAACATGGGTTGGGCAGGTGGAGGCTTCGATTATAATTTATAGGGCAGTGGCTGAAGATGAATATTCAAGACCAGCTCAGATGAGTCAAAATTAGCTATCTAGCGTCAAGTTTCTTCTGCAGTTGGTTAGGTTCGGAGATTAGATAAAAAGAAGTGAAGGAATACGAATGACTACTGAGTTTGCTTAGTTGACTTACTGGAGTACTGGTTGCAACACCTACAGAACCGAATTGGACACATCTGTATTCCTTCTTACAACTTGTTCAGCTCTGATGATAGAAGAGCAACAAGGTTCTGCATTTCTACATCACTCTTTACCGAGTTCGGTTAGGCTAAAAGCAGAGTATATCTATACGTATGTGTTGCTTTGAGTATTCAAATACTTGCTAGTCTGCAAAATCACTTGGAATGTCTGAAGAACCGCAAGCAAAAGCAACGAAACAACAACCATTGGGTAGCAATCTGGAGTATTGGTCATCTACTACCAAAGCACTTTACGACCAAAAAGGCTAAATGTGATTCATGCGGATAAATTTGAGGTTTCAATGATTCTCAAGGCATCTTTCAGGTGTATATGTGAAGCTAATATTATTACTTATTAATATAGTACCCTTAAAATTCGGTTGCTCTTAAACCTTTTAATCCCTACGAGGAATATGAAGTTAGGGCTATGCTGGGTTTTAAATTTTTGTCTTTTCAGATTACATTGATAACTAACTTAAGTGCTGAGTAAAATTTAATCCAAGTCTTTGGATTATGGTTTCCCTTTCTTAGTAATAAGATTTTTTTTCCCTCTCTCTAAAACAAGTACCGGTTTCCTGGTAACGTTGGACAAAAGATCTCTGTTTCTTCTTTTTGTTTTCTTTCAAGCATGGATATTATTCCATAAAAAGATTTACTTGGTAATCTATTAAATTTAGGTTCAGTAATAGACAAAAATTCCCATCAATTACTTACAATGTGGCATGATGAAACCAGTGACTTCAATTCAAGCTGTTCACCAATCTAATGCACAGTGCAGGATTCAGGCCAATATTCCGTTTGCCCTATGGTTATTCCATATTCTTTACATGTCCAACGGATGTTAGTGTGGACGTTCAAAACTGCACTTTAGCGAAATGTAACTTGTTCTTTTCTCTTGCAGTCTCAGTTATTTTTTTACTAGACTAAGAAGGTATTTGATAAAAAACTGAATGAAATAGATTTTTGAATACTGAATGAAAAAAGTTGTTTAATAAGTGACATGCCTGAAATATATGAATAACATATTTTTACTATTTTATCCCTCTGAAAAAATTTAAAATTGTTATAAATTTATTTAATATTACTTAATATAATATTTAATATATTTTTTAATTTTTTTTTTACTTCATTCAGCCGGGACTTAACCATTCAGTCAAAAAAATTAAACTTAGTCATTCAGTCTAAAAATCTGACTGATTCAGCCATTCAGTCCTAAATAAACACACAGCCATTTAAATACATTAAGTTCTAAACAAACGCTCTTAAGTGATGATTTCATTCTCTCTCTTAATTGGCAACACTCGAAACATCATTCTTACACATGCAGCAGCATGATAGAATCATGCATCAAAAGTGCCCATGAATGTAATGCATATATTAGCTTCAATAACATCTAATTATCTGAGACCTTTAGCTTAACAAGCTAGGAGATCACAAACAAGGGGTCTAAAGTCTTCATAACAGAAACAGGTATGGCAGCAATAAATATTAACCAGCTCCACAAATTAAATGGAAAAACGTCATTTAAGATTGAGATTCAATATAAAACAGGATCTGCTCCACATCTCATCTCACAATTCTAAACCAAATGTTAGAATTACCATAGATACTAGAAAAAAAGAAAGAAAAACATACAAGTGGAGTACAGAATGCTAATAACTATATTAGATTATCCCAATCTTGTTTGCCACATCCAAAGCATCGTAGTTGGGTGTCAACCTAACATAGGCTTTCTTTGTCCCATCAGGCCTAAATCAAAAAGACACGGACACATAGTTTAGCAGAGGCTGCAGAGCAAACATTAGATAAACATCTGAAGAAAACTAGAATCAAATGAAAACTTCTTAAATAAGAGCTATAAACATATCAAATTCAAATCCATAGATTTACATGAATGGCTTGATGAGAATACACATGGTGTGCACAAGAGTTCAACATAATTTAAAAAACGTCTGGAAAAAAAAAAAAAAATTCAAAAACACGTGAAGAGTGGGCAGCATCCACCATATCCACATCTTTAGAAAGAACCTCCACAAGCAATTAGAAAAGATTAACATATATACACACACACACACAAAATCATGCAATTTTCACCAGCAAGACAAACAAATATCACCATAAAATTGCGAATTTGTATATGATATCCAACCGCACCATGTCTGCATGATAATTGTGTATCGACTATTAACTATTCACCTCCAGGTTAAGAACATCTAGTACGTTGGTCGCCAAACAGAAGACAAGACAGTTCCTTTTTTTGTTTCTTTTTTACTTTTTCTGCCTACCATTTTTTATTGGTATGATACCCTCACAGTAGTTTAATATTTACACCAAGTGAATTTATGACGAGCAAATGTTTGTAGTGTGTATATACATGCACAACCATTTACTAATTATGTAACTTATGTCTTTACAGCTGATGATGAAATTAATGTTGATACTAGCTAAACATCAAAAGTAAAAATAACAAGACAAGAACCCAAAAGCAATCAAACCGTACGAAAAAGTCAAACATGGAAAATTATCTGATCAATGTATTTACTTTTTTGGTCTGAATGTCATACATCTTCTTTACAGCATCCTTTATCTTCTTCTTGTAAGCACAGATGTCTACAATAAAAACCAGAGTCCTATTGTCTTCAATTTTTTTCATTGCTGATTCAGTGGTGAAGGGGTATTTAAGAATCTGGTAGTGATCACAAGCTTGTTTCTTGGGGGTGCACTGATGCGAGGATACTTGGGACTTCTATCCTTCTTCAATGTCTTTGGTCTATGAAATGTAACTGAGGTACGTATCTTCTTCTTAAATTTGTTTAGAGTTATCTTTCTCTCTCTCTCTCTTTTATTTTTATTAAAGTATAAGTTCATAGTTATCTTTCTCTTCAAAAGCAATAATAATTTCCTACAATATTTCATATATAGACTGAAAGTTTTGCACAAAAATACATTCAGTGAACTTGATAGTAAAAAAGTGTGAACACCATACCATGTTCATCTTGAAACATGAGGGATTCCCTTGGGATGGCATACAACAAAAGCAAACAAATGGACTATGTCTGAGACTGTTAGAGTTTATGCCCTAGAGGCTAATTATTTGATGTAATTGCTTAACATTTTTGACATTATATTTGATTGAATAAATGGATTATTTTATTATGATTTCATTTACTGCGTTATATAAATGTTAACATAATAAAAGCCCTTAGAATAATGATACGAATTATATAGTTTTAAGTATGTGACTTGAACATGAGATTATATAATTATAATTAGTATCATTGTTCTTAAATGTCCCTAGTCGAGTATCATTGTTAATGGGACAACAATGATGCATTGAGACTAGTATGTGGATTGACTGATGACCAAATCTCATTGGTCATAAATATATGAGATATTTGAGTCAATGCATAGGTACATGTTAGAGAACAATGTACTGGACTGACCCACCATGAGAATTCTACATGGAGCATTATGCAAAGTGTCATAAGAAATTCTTATAGTGACAATGATGTAATGATCCTCCGACCTGAAGTCACTATATTATTACACGAGAATTTGTGTACTTTGATATCATCAAATGTCACATTTAATAGGGTGGACAATAAAGGTGATTATTGGGTACATCATGAATCATGTGAGGAATATGAGTGATCTAGATGAAATTTAACCCTCCTATATATTAGGGGTGATATCTATAGGCCTCTTGATTGAGTAGGACTATGAAATGCATGGCCATGCTCAAATATTGATTTGTTTCATATAGTTTACTCATTGATCAAGAAAACTCAGATTAAATTATGAAGAGCATGACACATTCCATGCCTCGAGTTTAATCTAAGATATAAGGTTAAAAGGATTAAATTACATTGAAACATTGGTCACGAAAAGGTTGTATCGAATCACCGATCTTATTATTATTTGGGTAGCAGTGATGCATTACTAGATGCCGCTCACTTTTTATAATTTTATAATATGATTTTAAAAT
This sequence comes from Hedera helix, assembly GCA_947179155.2. Lineage (NCBI taxonomy): Eukaryota > Viridiplantae > Streptophyta > Magnoliopsida > Apiales > Araliaceae > Hedera > Hedera helix. The sequence continues at coordinate 46,588,982 of OX359268.1, read as the reverse complement.
TATTGCAAACATAATAATAACCTATAGGATCACACACTTAGAACGTAATTAAAAGGGAATTAATTTAAATTGTAAGTATTTTAAATATGTCAATATGATTGATAGTATTTAAAAAATTACGAATTTAAATTAATAGGATAATTTGTATATATGTATATTAATTAAGTAAGACTTAATTAAAATATAATATATATAAATTCGGATTTTATTTTTCTATTTATTTTAGGTTTTAGTTAATTCCTATTAACTACTATATATATGATATATCAGTAGTTTAAAAGTCACGTAAGGAAAAACTAAAACCCTAGCCGCTTTCAGAAAGAGGCTAGAGAGAAAAATAGGTTAGAAATCCTGATCTTGGTGGCTAGTACCGCAGATCCCTTTTGCTGCAGATCGTGTGACGGTTCGCGGAGCGTTCGTGTGGATACTGTAGAGACGCAGTCGCTGAATTGCGTTGAAGATTCGAAGTCGTTTCAGAATTTCATCGTCTCCTGTCCATTTCGAATAATCGGTAAATAATCTAAACTTCTGAATTAATATGGTTTTGCATGGATCCTGACTTAGGGTTTCGAATTTTTTTTTAAATTCCGCTGCTTTCTCTGTGTTGAAACCCTAACAGAGACCGCATTACTACTCACACATTCAACTGATAAGGAATGTCTTTAAAATGAAATCTATAATCCATAACATGTATTTTGTGATCATAAACAATCAGTACATTGATACCTCATCACAAACTGCCCCAATCCATATCCACTCCACCAATTCAATATATGAATACTTTCAAATAAACTCCAACCTTACCGTGTGACTTAATCATTCCCAAATCTCATACGTAATTTACATTAGCTTTCTCAGTAAGCCCTAATTTACGCAAGTTTTGTTTACTGTATTTTTTCTCCACTTGAAAAAGGAATTTTGGTTTCCATAGAACAACAATGGAAATTTTCTTCACTCCGTCTTGCGTACTTACTTTTAAAACAAAATCAAAAAGGAAATACTCTGACAATTTATCTCCTCTCTTCTGACGTAAAAATGACCATATTCTTCCCAAGGATTATTCAAACAGTCCCCCCTTCCTATTCAGTATTTGACATAAAAACATCTTTGTATCATGTAAGATCAGTTCTGACATCAATAACATGTAAATTTTCGTGCAATGATATAAATATATTTTTTAAAGGATAATGTATATAATAACAATAACGAGGAAATGCAAACCTAAACATGTGGTAATGGTGAATTACGTACCTTTAGCAGGCGACATCGTATGAACAGAGAAACCCTAAACATGAGCTGATTTATGATCGACTTGCTATCCAAAAACTTTTAGACCAAATAATAAGAGCAACCATCAATTACCAACAAAAACAAAGACTGCAGCTATGTAGCTGGTGTGTGTGATAGTTATATACATACATATACATATGCATATAGAGTCTAGAGAGACCTTTCAAAAAAATAAAATGCCGTTCTAAGGTTAAGGGCAGGTAGACCCGGAAAATGTGCTGGGCCGACCAAATGAGTTGTGTCAACTGCCATGGTTGGTTTGAATTAAAAAGGCCCGATTTTTATCTAGTTATTAAAGTGAGTTTTACAATGGGTTAGGCCGGTTCATGAAGTTTTCATAATGTTTTAATTTAAAAAATAAGATTAGTTAATATAAATGAATTAGTAATTTTAAGTGATAGTCATCTGGAAAAAAAATTAGTGAACAAGAACGCTAATAACTTTTTAAATACTAGTCTTTCTTCATTAAAAATAAATGAGAAAATAATTTCAATTAATAAGTATGACATAACCAATCAGCCAAATATTCAAAATTCATTCGTATCTTCTTCTTTTCTTTTGGTAAATCATTGACTCTGATTAAGAACATGCAAGTGTAATGTTCCGGCCCATATTGTGTAGAGGATAAAGTTATCGATTTGAGTTATTTTAGTCCATCCAAAAAATTAAAATTATTAATATTGATAGTAAGTTTGTTAATTGGGATAAGTATTTTCTTATAAACTCTTCTTGTTATGTATTATATTATATAGGTTCAAGAACATGTACACAATTATTTATGTACAATTTATGTAAATAAAATTATTCACGAGCCAAGTTAAGTTATCCAATTTTGATTTAATTTAAAATTATTGGACACGGACTTGAACTCGTCATTTTGTTCGGACATATAATATGTATGTGATCTTCGTCTTAAGAAACTCTACAACTTTGGGTTTATTTTTGAATGTACGTTTACAAATAATAATAATACTAATAAAATTAAAAAAACTAAAATCAATTTAAGCATGAATATGAAATACTCCGATATAATTTGAAATGACTCAATTAAAATGTTCAACAAAACGTCATTTTTATTGATCGCAATTTGAATGTTAAATTCACCATGTGATTTACTACCTGTTTTAAGAGTTTCACCATGTTAGTGTCGTATATAACCTTTAAGTTTTGTTATAAAACTATTAAAAGTAACCACTCTTAGAAATACAGTAACTAATTCTTACATTTGATAAAAAATAGAAGTTATATTTACTTATTTAAGTTACGTAATTTATAAATAAAATTTATCATGTAACTATGTAATTTAAATAAATAAATAAAGCTTGTTCGAGTGTTGAATCTTAATTCTAAATAAAGTTTAATCTATTATCTAATATCATCAACTTGAATAAATTTATTTTACTCATCATTATTATCGATGCAATTAATAGTAACATTAATTTTTATACACACTAATTAACCCTGCATTTCTCGTTGTGAGACCGAGGAACTAGACCTAATCCTATATAATTTAGTTAAATGTTCTGTCCAATCAAGTCCATTATGCATTTTACTTAAATATTATGAATTTTTAAAATTATCCTTAGATAAATACAATTTTTAAATGGTTATGGTAATCTTCTTCTACGACAATTTGGGCTTCTACCTTTTCAGTTTATTCAGGAAGAATGGGGGTCTCTCTGAGGATATAAATACAAAAATTAAAAACGTAAATTTAGCCGCCCATTAAGGCTCTACATCAAGGCCCTCGCTCCTCAAGGCCTCCACTACTACAATTAACGCTCATCCACCTTATCTAAACCAGGGTTAGAAACCCAACTCAAGTTAAGTAACCACGGTTACTTTCAGTTCATCCTCATCCCCAGGTTAGCTCCCTCCTCTCTTCGTCTTCCCTTCTCTCAGATCTGCCCAAGAAACTGGATATTCTCTATTGTATATCTTCCCAAATTTGAATATTTTCCCTCCGAAGTTCATTTTTCCGATCGTACGATAAGGTTAAACAGTTTTGTTATATGGCTGGTTAAAATTATATATATATATCTTTATTATTAAGGGGAGTATTTATAAATGGAGACGCAAAGAATCATAGAGTTTCCACACAAAAACATGGATAAACGCCCAAGGAAGCGACCTCGATTAACTTGGGAAAATCCCCCACCCGCACCTCCTCCCAAGGTCTAATCTCCATATCTCATTCTTTGTATCTATATACTTTGTATATATATCTACATCTGTACTCGACTTCTTTTTTTTTTAATGTTGATAAACTTCTGCTTAGATTTGTTCAGTTTATGCCTCTGCCTCAATTAGTTTGTAAAATTTCATTTGCGTTTTGCTCAATAATGATTTTGTTATATTGTAACCCAGAAATTAGATGGATTTTTTGTACTTTGATTCAGGTGGATGTGTCGCAACTGGGTTTTTCTTTTGTCCAGAAATGGATGTAATTTGTTTTAAAAATAAAGCTAATTTTTAATACACAAAGATTATATTTTAATTGGACCCACTGCAAGTAGGTTCAACATTTTACCCCTAAACCCGCAGGTACTAACTACCATGCAAGGTTCTGAAATCCAGACCGGTCATTGAACCAGAAAAGGTACCGGGTGGATGGGTTACTGGTCCAACCAATGGTCAAACCGTTATTGACCCAGTGACGTAATTAATATATAAAAATATATATTATTAGTAATTAATAAAATTTTAAAAAATCTCATTTTTTATGAATTAAAACATAATAAAGTTGAGTTACAATATTATTAAATGTGGTTAATTTTAATATTAGTTTTTTTTGTACAAAAAACAAACAAATCGGGTCACTAGGTCAATAGCCGGTTGAACCACCGGTCCGACCGGTAAGTCAACCGGTTTTTGACCAAAAATGATTTATTTGTTCAAACCGGATCGGAGTGCCAACCGGTTCCCGTTTTTACCGGTCTTACTGGCGGTCCGGTCTGATTTTTAAAACCATGAACCCAAACCTGTCGATTTTGGTATTTTGACCATTTATCGAGTTATTGAGAGTTATATTGAAAATTGTCATAACCTAACATATTTGTTTTCAAAAATTGGCTTCCTTAATGTCCACTAAAAATGTACTTGTTAGTTGTGACATCCATTGGAAGTCAAAGGGAGTAAGTAGTTAAGGTTTTCATTAGAGCCTTCTGCATGGTAACTCATGAATTTCCACATGTTTTTAAAGTTGAAGAGGATGCAAAATTAACTTAGTGATGATAGACAGTAGAAGAAACATATGTGGAAAAGCAACAGCCCACCACGGCACCGCCTATCAAGAGCATTGATTCTTTTAATTTTCTGCTGTGGCTTATTCTGAAAGTAACAGCAATAAGTAGGCATTTGAATTAAGATACTGTTTGGCACTGTTAGATTTTTCACTTTCAATCATATTGGCCTAAATAGCCTTACTTTCCAAATTGTTCATATAATGATTTCCAAATTAATTAATTTGAAATCATACGCGTATTATCCACATTTCATTTTTAGGGTTTTTAACTATTTTTACATAAAGAGCTTACTTGGCTCGTGGCTTGGTAAGGTTGAAAGTTTACTCAACGTTGGGTTCTATTTTAATTTAATTATTTTTTTTTTGAGAAGTGCATGTTGGGTTCTATTTTTGATTTATTTTTTCCAACAATTTGGTTTTGGAACTTTGTCAAGAGTTGATCTGCTTGCTACCATTAAGTTGTAAGTGTCCATATTCCATAGGTACTGTTTCCTTTGGTTTTGGCCGGCTAAACTCGCTATATATACATAACACAAACTTTTAAGTAGTCTATCCACTGAAAAATTCTTGCATGTGTTTTGTTGATTGATTGTCTAAGGGTAGCTGTTTTATTGACATGCCTATATTATATTCATTTGTCAGGAATTTCCCACACTATATGGTGGGCAGGAGTTTGCTAATGGTGTTGTCCCAAATTATGCCTTTTCATCTATATATTACAAGGGTCTGGCCTGCAATAGATCCCCTCCTTGGAGACCTGACGATAAAGATGGTCATTATATTTTTTTGGTAGGAGAGAATCTGATTCCTCGTTGTAAGTACACTCAAATTGCTTAAAACCATTTTAATTGGAGTTATCACTATGTTGTGGTATTTGTGATGTTATGTATTAACGTGATGTAAAGGATAGAGTGACATCATAAAAATTCTTCTTGTGGTTAATTATGTGCATATTAAATTATTAATATTCTCTTGTGGTTAAGACGTAAGTGCCCAATTTAGGGTGTGGTTGCAAGTGCGAGTGCTGCTCTGAAAGCATGAGAGTAATGAAGTTTGGAAAACATGATTGTCAAAGTGTATTGAGAGCGGCTACATTTGATTTATTTAATACATATCTAATTATAAATTTACTTGGCGTGTATCTTAATATGTCATTTTATATTTGTAGATGATTTGTTGTATTATTGTAAAATTTTAGTTAAGAAACAAGTGTCCTGTGTGTGCTCAACTGTTGTAGTTACATTTCATTCAGAAAGCTTGGCCTATTCGAATCAAAATTGGCAAAAGCCAATGTCCCGGGGAAGTTCCCACCTACAAATACAGGAGAATAGTAGCCCAGTGGCAAACAATAGGGCGTGACTTCTATTGTCGTAAAGATGAATTTCAGTGAAAATTTACTTCTGCTTGTACTTCATTCTCGAGTTAATTGAGGCAGGATGATTTTGGTGTGAATTCACACTAAAATCGGCAATTTGCCCATTGAATGTTATACGAAAGCCCAGGTAAGTGGATATGTTGTTGTGAACATTACACATGGAGATTCTAAAGAAAAAGGGCAAGCCCATGGAGGCATACGATTTTGACTAAGCTAATACAGTGTCAAAAAAAATACTATGTGCAAATAAAACCTGCAGCCAACATTTATTAGAAGGTATTTTAGGGAATCACATTTTATCATAATAGGAGAAAAAGCAGGAATGCCCCTACTTAAATTTTAATACAGCGGTGTACATCTATAGGATGAGTTCCCTTTTATTTATTTATATAGTAATGCCTCTTAAACTCTGCTATATTGTCACTATTTAAAAAAAGAAAAAAGAAATCTGAAAAGAAATCTGCTATATGTTGTTGGGTATGTGTACAGAAAACATAATCTGTATATTTTGATTGGTATATGTAGTAGCGTTCTTCTTTAGTTTGATGTTGATAATCATAAATCATTCCTTCTCTCTCTTTCTGCAGACAGAATTCTGAGCAAGATGGGCGAAGGTTAGTTGTTTGCTTCAGATTTTATGGTTTTAGATGTGTACCTTTATACATATTATATGAGGAGGTTTAAATGTCTTCCTTTCTTTGTATATATTTTACTGGAAAAAATACTTTCAGGGACTTTTGGGCAAGTTCTAGAATGTTTGGATAATGAAAAGAAAGAGATTGTGGCAATAAAAGTTGTTCGCTCAATACAAAAGTATCGTGAAGCTGCCATGATCGAAATCGATGTCCTACAGAAGCTGTCAAGGCATGATGTTGGTGGCAAACGGTAGGTGCTTTGTTTCTTTTGACTTTTCCATCTTTGATGTAGATTAAAATGATTTTTGGTATAAGTCATTTCATTCTTTGCAGTTGTGTGCAAATACGGAATTGGTTTGACTATCGTAATCATATATGTATTGTAAGTATTTATTGATATGAGTGATTTAATTATTTTTGAAAGGGCAATGATATTCTTTCATGCTTGAATATTCTGTGAGTTAAAAACTTGCGGATGGATTTAAATGGTGTTAACAGGTTTTTGAGAAGCTTGGTCCAAGCTTATACGATTTTCTCCGGAAAAACAACTATCGTTCATTTCCCGTTGATCTTGTTCGGGAGTTTGGCAGACAACTTTTGGAATCTGTAGCATGTGTGTGGACAAAACTTGCACCATTTTACTTAAATTGATTTATCTTGGCCTATCATTGCTCTATATAAAATTACAGTATGCACATGAACTGGTTGCTACGTTTGTATATTTGACTTCTTATCATTTTAGTGACACATTTGGTTGCATATGCCTGGAATGATGAAAATTATCATTCTTATTCTGGTTCCCACATTTATGTTGTTTAATTTTTCATGCAGTTATGCATGATCTTTGCCTGATTCACACTGATTTGAAACCTGAAAATATTCTTCTTGTTTCCTCAGAGTACATTAAAGTTCCAGATTACAAGGTATTGCTTCATGTTGCTCATTTTTTGGTTTTGGTAGATGGTTTCCGATTGTAAGTTTGTTTGTGCATGTACGTGTCTACAATGGGATTAAATAATTATTTGATATTTGATCAATTGCATTTGTTTGAAATTCTAAGTTAGTATTAAAAGTATAGTAGGTTATTCACATGTTTAAATTTAATTTTTTTTAGCAATTGAACATTCAATGTTTACTACCGGGTCTAGAAGTTTCTTCTTAAGTCTGAATATAAATCATAGCTTCTGATGTCTGATGTTTTATTACTTTCCTACAATCAAGTTTCTATCGCGCTCCACAAAAGAAGGTTCCTATTTCAAGAATCTGCCCAAAACAAGTTCAATTAAGCTTATCGACTTTGGGAGTACTACATTTGAGCATCAAGATCATAGCTATGTAGTGTCAACGCGCCATTACCGTGCTCCGGAAGTTATTTTGGGTAATTACCATCTCTAATCACATTCTATTTGTTAGTAATTTGATCATTCATATCAAGGCTCATCAATAATTTAGCTCTGACCCTAATTGATGTGATTATCTGAATCTCGTGAAAAGGGTTTGATTTAGTAATCTTTTAATGATCGGAATCTAACATGGACTTAGTTTGATCTGATTCTATAATGAATTTATACATCTAGGGTTAAAAAAACATTGTACATATAGAGCTTAAATCTTATTTATCAATTGGTTAGAGTATAAATTGTTAATAAAAATGACGGATATGTTTGTCAATTTTTTGTAGAAGTTTTGTTGTGACTTCAAGCTAAAGAATGTTGTAGAATTCAATCTATCATATGAAAATGTAATTGTAGAATTCAAAATGAATTGTTTCATCTGTTAAAATATTTTTCTCAGATCAAAATCACAAGAAAGGATATGACATCCCACTGTGAAAATTCCAATTTGGATTTCGGGTATCTGGGGCTATAGGATTTGGTTTAAATAACCACGATTTTGGTCTGAATCAGGCCACTTATTTGTCGAGTCAACAAAATTATATTATTTAACATACATTGTATGTTGTTTGCAGGTCTTGGATGGAAGTATCCTTGTGATATGTGGAGTGTTGGTTGCATACTTGTTGAACTTTGCTCTGTAAGTCAGAATTGAATCTACTTCTCTACTCTACCATTCCTCTTTATACTCTTTCTACTTGATGGACGGTTGGACACATAAGTGGTTCGTTATTTGATGGATGGTTGGACACATAAGGGGTTCATTGTCTGTACTACATGTTCCGTCTGGTTGATCTTACGTTTTGGAAGTTCAATAAGAAATCTTCTTTTCTGTTTGAGAAGTTTAGTAAAAGGACAAGAATTCCCTAAGAAAAAGGCTTTCCCCTTGAGTTGTTAATCTACGTCTTGCTGTTCAAAACAGCTACCTGTTATCCGCTAGTGGTTATGATTCATTTGTATGTTACTGGTCATTTTTTTAAAAAAAAGCATCTATTTATATGTTTTGTGTGGAGTTTATGGTAAAGGAGCTACTTATAGGTGAACACACACATGCCTTTCACTGAATTAAACTTGCTAATCTTTCTAAATAAAGTTACTGTGGCGTAGCCATTCTTTCTTTCAACTACTTAGTAATCTATCTGTTCAGGATTGACCTGATTTTGTGCACATTTGCTTTGTATATTCTTTCCATTGCCTTTCATGAAGTTTGGTTACTGTCTGAACCTTTTCTTTATAATTAATTTATATCTTAGTTTTGTTCATGGACAGGGCAAGGCCCTTTTCCAAACACATGATAACTTGGAACATCTTGCTATGATGGAGAGAGTTTTAGGACCACTGCCACAACATATGATTGTCAGATCCGAGTAAGATTGCGTGTTTTTAGTTGTTCATTTTGTTTTCTGTTATATCAAATGGGAAAAGTCTTACAGCGAGCACAATAAACGTTGCAGCCGTCGTGCTGACAAATATTTCAGAAGGGGTGTACGGTTGGATTGGCCAGAGGGTGCAGCTTCAAGAGAAAGTATGAGGGCAGTTTGGAAATTACCCCGCCTTCAGGTAATCGTCCCATTGAGACTATGAACTGCTTTTGGAAATAAATTCCAAAGATACAGTTATATAGTTTTTTCACTTATTTAACTATGAAAATGTTTGGAAGAGGTTTACCGTGCTACATACTTAAGATTTGAACTATGTTCGCTTTTAAATGAGATAAAATTAGTTGCCTGCAGGCTGCAGGTTTATTATCCTTCTGTTGTGCAGTTTTCACTGCACTAAAAACTTTAAACTCTATCAATGACTCAATGTTAATGACATGAATTTCTCATAAACATGATGGAATACATACTATTCTTTGAATTATATTTTTGGAATCTTCAGCGAAGGTGTTCGATTTTCTGTCCCTAATTGTTACTTGCAGATGTTCTATTATTTTCATACCTATTAAACCACATTTTTATAACCATTCCTTTTACTTTCTTAAAGTGTCTGAAATCTCAATGGTGAGGTCCAAGTTCAGACAGAGCAACATACTCTCCAAAAGCATGGGTGAATGTATTGTAACATACCTCCCCTTAGAGGGCGGCCTATCATCTGACTTACACGTGCTAACACAACTGCAATAAAGGAATTAGAACACAAATAAAACCTCATTTACAATAGCAAATCTCCAAAATAAGGGTCCAAAACTAATAACAAATTAATCAAAATTAACATCTCCAAAATTAAAGCTGAGGTAGTAGCTAACTCTTGTAGTGCAGCTCTAACATACAAACCTCAATTTTAAGTAAGTTGTCTTACCCTGGGAGAAATAGAAAGGGACCGACAATGAGCAAAAAACTCGTATACGGATACAAACAAACGAAAAGAAAACAAACGAATAAGAGTAAATACACTATTTGAGAATATGATAAATCAAATTCAACAACTTACCATAAATATTTATTTGAAAATAATAGAGATATATATTATTTTTACAACTTACTAAAATAAAATACCTTTCATAGTATCATTACATAACTTAATTTTCTTATCACATACATGGTATATAATCTTACTCCAAATATGAAAGTGTAATATATTAAAAAATTATTAAAAAAAAAAACTTTCCGAATATATTTAATCAACAATTATAACTTATATACCATCAAAGTTCTTGCAAAAATAACTTAATAAAAGTAAGATGCCTATCAAATCATACTTTACTCACATTAGCTTACTCACACTTATTCAAACTTACTCATAATCTTATTACTCACAAAACATACGAAATCATATCTTACACATATATAAGAGAACAACTTACATTAGAGTCATATTAAAAACATGAGTCTCACTTACACGATGTCTTACCTTTTCGGTTATCCAGAAATAAGTAGTCATCAAATAACTTACATGGGCTTGCAAGACAGATGGCATAATGCTATTCAATATCGTAAACTTACACGGGCTTACAAGGCACATAACGCAATACTATCCAATATCATAAACTTACACAAACTCCATACCTTATACTTACCATTCATGATCGTATGTGTCCCATAACATCGGCGACACGCCTACACTATCCGCACCGCGTAGGGAGTGTCAAGCATGGGATTCAATGCACCCTTGTCGGATATCTTATAATGCTCACAAATATATATATCAAAATATAACCAAAAACTAACATCATACGTGAAATCATATATAAAAGTTATACATAAGGTAACTCATAATATTATTGGAACATCTCCAATATATAAAGAAATTTACTAGAAAATATTGCAAATGATGAATAAAATTATAACTTACAAAATACTAATGCTCCAAAGCTTACTAAATATAATATTAAATGTCATAGCAATATAATCTCATTTTTTAACTAAGATAACTCATAAGTAATTCACATACTTACATATTCATAAACTCATTAACATAAACCACAAGAGTTAGGAAATTCTCAAAAACCATAACTTGACAAAATATACGTAAGACCTCAATCCACTATCTTGGTCATAATGCCATCATTTAGAATTTGTTTCTCAAATATAAAAATAGTATGAAAAGCTAGACTTCAAGAGTTCTAAATTAGCCTTAAAAAACACTCAAATCGGATTTAAAATCATCAAGTTATCGATATTTGAAAATACGAACTTGTTGCAGAAAATCTGTTGCACTAATTTCAGACCAGTTTTAGAAACGCTCTATTTTGACATATTAAATGCTAAAATTAGTAAAAACTTAAAGACCGAAGGTTTTAGAAGGTGTTGAGACCTTTCAAGATTGTTTAGAATAACTTAAATCAGATTTTTGTCACAAAATATAGTATTTGTACAAAAGGGCTGTTTTGACCTACTTTGAATTAGAATATCAAGAAACTCAAAGAACAAAAGTTGTAGATAATGTTTACACCATTCCAAAAAGACCATAATCAAATAAATCGGACTAGAAACGAATTTAATATGAATTTTTGAATAATGCTGAAAATTCTAGACAGATTTTGCGCGAAATTAAATTTAAGGAAGCGAAGATCCTTACCTTAATTAGGTAAAATATCCCAAATTTGCCTTCAATCATATTTATCAAGAAGATTAATTAATGATTGACAAAAACCCTAACTTAAATATATAATCAAATAGATATTTAGGGTTTAAAAGATGGTATGAATTAATGGAAACATGAAATGAAAACATTCTTACCTTGAAATTAAGAACCCCAACTAATGATTATTCCTCCATATTCTTACTTCCTCCTTTTACTCCTTGGTTAAGGAAAATAAAACAATATAATCTATTTTTCCTTCTATCACAACTATATAAATCTCTTAAACTAGACCGAGTTGGGCCAATCCCACTAATAAATTATTAAACAATTCACATTAAATAATATTAAATGAATTAGTTGGGCCCAAAAAACTTAAATTAGATAAAATATTAAATTGGACCTTACGTGTGTATATAAAAAAATACAGGATGTTACATGTATGATGTCGTATGGTTTGTGGTTTAAACAAGTGAATGACAACTAATTTATATAAAAGAAAAATGAGCTACAACTTACCTAGTATCTAACTAACTTCTCTGAAATACTGACACAATCTGTTAGTCGAGGTTTCATTGTTTCAGTTCTAATGGACAGGTTTGCAGAGATGTTTGTATTTGTTTTAATTAGTTGTGGTTCTTTTGCACCAGTATCTTAACTCTTAAGAGTTCAACCATTCTTTGAATATATTTTTTCAAATTCTGTTTTCTCTGTTCTTTACCACTAAATGCATTCCTCTATGGTTTCGTTATTTCAGTTCTGAAGGACGGTTTGCAGAAACATAAGTATTTGTTTTATTAAGTTCTGGTTCCTTTGCCCAGGATCATCTTGCCTTTAATCCCTTGTATATGAATTCTTATAACTACTTAATGATTACGACATGTTTGCATTTTCTTGTTTAAAGACCTGTCTTTGCATGGTTCAAGATTGTCTGAATGTTTGTTAGACCGGTGTTCTTATAATTCTTTCCTCGTTTTCTCTACGCATTTAATATGAATGAGCTTTTTTTCCTTCTTTTTTCATTTTTATTTTTTTATGCAGAACCTGGTCATGCAGCATGTGGACCACTCTGCTGGTGATTTGATTGATCTCCTGCAAGGGCTTTTACGGTATGATCCAGCAGAGCGACTCAAAGCAAGGGATGCTCTAAGACATCCCTTCTTCACTAGGGGTGTGGGAAGGTTTGGTTATCCATTGTAATTGAACATGCTTTCGATCCACATGGTGAGATTGTTTGAGCCAAAAAAAAAAAAAAGGGTTTATAAAGCATGAAATAGAGGAAAAGAAAAAAAACTGATGCATGGACATTTGTCCAAATTCTTTACCGACTTGTGTGCAACTGCTGCTGTCGTTGTGGAGTGTGCTTCTCATTGTTCTCCGACCACCCCATATTTCGTAGTTATTTACTGTGATCATAATTGAATAAATATAATCTGATTGATAATATTTTGGTTGTGTACTCCAATTTTATATCTAGCCATAACTGGATAAAGCACAGCTTTCGATAGTGGCGTTCTAGTTTCTTCCATACAGTAATGCGTCCTAGGCACAAAGCCGACTGGTGCAAGAAATCAACAATGAAGCTATTATAATTTGTACTAGGTTAGAAAACTCAACAACTCGCCATCGCCCTCTTGCGTGCCTCTGCGTTAGATACAACATTATATCTCTTGTTTGGAGATGTTCGTGTCTCTGCATTAGATACAACGTTATATCTCTTGTTTGGAGATGCTCTATTTTAACTTGCAAGAGCATTTTGTACTCGTTCTCTTTAATTAATCAAAAGAAATCCCAGTTAATTTACGAAATTTTAAAATTTAAATTGTATTGTTTTCAAATCAAAAGAAATTTCAGTTAATTTACGAAATCTTAACATTTTAATTGTATTGTTTTCAATTGTGATGATTTAGCCATATTTTAACTGGTTTAGCATCAGCCACCATGAAGTTGTCGACCAAAAACATGCCAACAGTCTTTGATCTCATGAAGGGAAGAAAATATGTGAAGTAATCATCACGATGTCGTTTTCATTACTTGCTGTAATCGCACTAATGAAAAATAATTCGACTTTAACGCTACAGTTAAAAAGTGCCACTTAGTGATTTTAGGATGCAAAAGAGTACTCTAGCCTCCTCCTTTTTTTCTTTCTTTTTTACTGTAACCAATGAGACTTTTTGTTAAATGACTTGAATTGAGTGACCTTGAGTAAAAAGTTGGTGCGGATAAAAATATCTCATTAAAAATCTAAATGGCTTTTTAAAGATTGAATCGATCAGAATGACATAACCAAAAATATACATTTTCAATGAAATGACTAATTCTATTAGCTCTAACAGTGATCCCTGGATTCCAGGTTCTCCTCCTTTTAGACTCTCCACTGTCTCCTCTCCATCTACTGTGGTGAGCAAGTATATTAATACCCAGAATAAGTGTTGGGATGTACCTTTACTGGCTTTGGATTTTTGGATATTTCCCAAATTTTAACGATTCCTATTCGTCCTTCTTTTGCCTTATGACGAGTTAGTTTGGCATCATACAAAGTGCGGTTTATACTCTGTTCTTACCGCTTACTGGCCAACTAGAGATTATATACCTTCCCTGCTTTCCAATAGTATGCAAGATTGGTCTCTTATTTGGTCTATGGATACTCTGCCTAAAATCAAAATGTTTTTGTGGCGAGCCTATTCTATTAACTAAGAAAGTTAATGTATCTCTTAACTGTTGTGTTTGCGGAAGCTTGGGCGAATCCATTTTGCACAGCGTGGTATCTTGCTCGTTTGCCCGATTAGTTTGGTGTTTTCTCCCCCATGGTATTAGTTCCGCTGCCTCCAATGCAGTTAGTTTTTGTGAATGGCGGGCAGTAATTTCAAGGGTTCTTACTGCCCCGGATCTGAATGTAGTGGCCATTGTATGTTGTTACCTCTGGAATCATCGAAACAAAGTTCAGTTTGAGAAGTTGGCATATGCATTAGGAAGCTTCGACAATACTTCCCAAAAAGAATCAGCATTATTTTGACAAATCAGCCCCTCAAGCGTATTCTCTGCCGACCTAATCTATGTGGAAGATTGGCGGCCTAGGCAATTGAACTCAACCAGTTCAATTTGAAGTGTCGTCCTCGGACTGCCATTAAGACACATGTTCTTATTGATTTCATCACAAAAATGTTCATTCTCCAAAGATATAGAGGTTGATCAACCGATAAAAGAAGTTCTTGTTCCTGATGAAGGGCAATCATCTAAAGATCCAACCCCAAAGAATTTTAAAGAAATGTAAAGACTTACAGGAAGATTGATAGCTTTTTGGCATTTCATAACGAGATCAACAGAAAAGTATCTTCCTTTTTTCAATACTTTGAAAGGGGCCCAGAATGAGAAGATTTTCCAACGGATCAAAGAGAGTCAAGAAGCCTTTGAGGGGATAAAAAGATACTTGTCTTTTTCCTCCTATGTTGACTAAAACTTTACTTGAAGAGGATTTATATCTTTATCTCTCGGCAAGTCCCTTAGCTGTCAACACAACTTTAGTCCGTGAAGATTTTGAAGGACAGAAGCCGATCTATTACATTAATCACTTCTTTTGAGATGTCAAAACCACGTATCCAAACCTTGAAAAGTTAGCATATGCATTAGGAAGCTTCAACAATACTTCCATGGAAGAACCATCAACATTTTGACAGATCAGCCCCTCAAGCAACTCAATCAATTCAATTTGGAGTTTCATTTTCGAACTGCTATTAAGATACATGCCCTTATTGACTTCATCACAGAATGTTCATTCCCCGAATATATAGAGGTTGATCAACCGACAGAGTATATCATTGTCGATTTGGCCTAGTCTATCATTACTTAAAAAGGTGGATAAATTCACTTTGCATGAGCCTATAATTGGCTCAAGGGACACCTACCAGCCCACACTTAAGTGGATCGTTCTTTTTAAAATGGAATATGCATCGCTTCCAATGAAAGGTGATCCATTCAATTATAATTTAAATTCCCTTTCAAATTAGTAGCTCTGCAGACTCTCGAAACCTTTCTTTCATTCTACTCCTCAACTTCATTATATTCTTTGAAGGGGTGGGGGTGGGGGTGGGTGGGGGGGGGGGGCAACGTTGGCCTATATATTTATTAATGATAACGGGTTGCCCAAATTGAGCTTTATTCTAGTCTGCCCATTGTACTATAAATGCCCACGATATACTCCTAAACCTAATAGACTTGGGTCACTGATGTACTAGTCAAAACATCTTACAATTACCATATCTAATACCAACTCTTATATGATAGTTACATTTGTCAATAGAATCTCTACATACAATTTCAAGTAAGAACTGTAAGCTGGTGAAACTAAAATATAAATACAGGTAAGTGAACAATAATGGTATATATAACATATTCTACCCTACTAAATAATTCTCATCTCAATTGTTAACTTATCTTAAAACTTGTTTTTACACTTACACCGAAAGTGTCCATGACGATTCAAGTTATCAAGTATTTTTTGATAACTTTTTCTGTACAAGTTCACGTTCAAGTCAATGGCTAAACGCGTGATCAAATTCAAGCGTTAACATATAACATTTGTGATAGTATTCAAGAACGTGACTTTTCACCTACATTTATGTGCAAGCAAAAGATTTTTCAATTAGAAAATCGATCACTTTTAGACCTATTTTATAAATTACTTGAGAAGAAGGGTTATCTTTGATATATCGAACATGGATAATTTCTTTTTTCATCGGTGTATATATTAACTCTTCTTTTTTTATTTGGAGAACTTATATTTATATTAACTAGAAGTATATAATATCATATTGAAAAAGTTATGAGTACCGAAAAATAATTGATTTATTTTATAGAGAGTTGAAATATTAATCAATTTACTCATATATTTTTTATCTATGTATAAATTATACCATTATATATCTATTTACAACAATAATCATGGTCGATATATTCTTTGGTTTTGTTATAAAAATGCTCAACTGTTTGGGAGTATGGTTTTGTTTTGAAAAGGAAAAGAGCTTAATAATAATACTCAAGAAACAGGCATAATCAAGAGTATATAATTACTGTCTGGGAGTATGTAATTATTGAAGTTCCTAGGCCGATGGTGCACCGACCGCACTTGATGGCTTCTTCCAATACTAGAAAAACTTCTATGTTTTGTGTTTTCTAATTGATCTTTCTTATTATTACTTGTACCCCACAACTGCGTATGTATAATTTACGATTGCATTTTATGGTTATTATAATTTAAAATTTAATAATATTTAAATAACGAGTTTTGACATTAATAAAAAAAATTATATGAACAAATTAGGAAATAATAGAAAGTGAAAGACAGGAAAAAGTTACAATATATATATATATATATATATATATATATATATATATATATATATATATATATATATATATATATATAATTACTTTTAAAAGATATAGTAACTATTTTTGTAATCAACCTAAAATTATAAAAACAAAAATGGTTACTAAAGTATAGCGCTTTATTAATAAAGATATTAAAAACGGTTTTCATAAAGCTAAAAAAAACATAAATTAAAGAATATAAAAACTGTATGACAGTACGGGAGGGGTTCAGATTATCAGTATTCAAACTTTGTTTTATATTTTTGTATTTAAAAATATGAAATTATGAGATATGTGTATATTCGTAAATCTAAAATCTAAAATTTATACATATTTTATAATTTTATACCTCTGAATACGAAAGTACGAAATAAAATTTAAATACAAGTTTCAGACCGTACGGGAGTGGGGAGGGGAGGGTTGCTGAAGATGCCACGGCTTTTCCACGTGCCGATGGCCTTATCAGCAGTGGGTTCAATCTGCTTCATAGGGCTATGGGCCCAAGTCCTCAAATTTAGGTCCGTGAAAATGGTGGGAATTGGACCCCAGCTGTCACATGGACAGTCCACGGTGGCCATTTTGGAAGAAGAACGATCTTGCCTTGACAAAATCTCCTCTAATCCTCTCCCCACCAATCACATGCTTCCTTCCACGTGGGAATTGGGACCCACCACATATGACATCACTTGATCAGTCCTCACTTTACATATAAAAAATTCTATGAAGAATTGTTTGTTTATTATTTATTACAAGCTATTAAGTCTTAAAAGGAGAAGTAGTCGGTCATCTTCTTCATCAATCCACCAAATTGACTCAGACTACCCAACAGTTTGGCCTCCTTGATCTACTTGCCGCTTCTCTCTCCTCTAAATTTCTTTGATTTGCCCAACTTTGCTAGTAGGGAAGAAAAGCTTAATTTGATAAAATATAATTAAAAAGGGAAAACAAGATCATGGGTGATTCTTCTGCTTCTTCATACATCCATATGGTAAGTCAGTTCAATCGTATTAATAATTTTCGTTTGTATCTGATTGTTTAGAATGAATATATATATATATATATATATATGGTGCTGATGATATATAACATATATGTTAATATAAATATATATATATTTTTTTTTGAAAAGCATGTATGTATGTATGTGTTTGTGTGTATATATCTATATAGGTGCAACACTTAATAGAAGAGTGCATTTTATTCAACATGAGCAAGGAAGAGTGTATGGAAACCATCTCCAAACATGCAGATATCTTACCAGTCATTACTTCCACAGGTAAACTCATCATCACCTAACTATTAATTTCCTCATATATACTGGTACTATTTTTGTTAATGCAGCACAAGTATATCTATATTTTTGTATAATATATATATACACACACACACGTATGTGAGATTCTGTTTGTGCTCCAAATTTTTCTATTTGAGAGCCACTGCAAGTTCAAAATGTGCGGTACAGTATGCAAATTTTGTTGTATAGTAGAGCCTAAATAAAATAATTTACTTATATATATACACAGTGTGTCTTTACAGTTTATACAGATACATGTATGAATGGCCAAATATATATATATTGACAATTCAAGTATACTAAGGTGATTTTTTTTATATCAAGAATGGCCATACGGGTAGCTTTTTAATAATATATTTTTGCTCATAAAATATACAATCTTCGTCAGATATAATTAGATGTATATATATGAATAAATATACAAATATTATACATAGTTAGAGTAGGACCGACCATATGTTACCTATGTGTCCTTGTATAGTGGCGGATTCAAGATTCAATTTTAATATAGGCAGAATTATTTTTTATAAATAAAATTTTTATTTATAAAAGAATAAATTAATTAAAAAAGCATTAAAACAAAATAAATAAATTAAATACAATTTTTTCTCTCCACTCCAAGTTTCATTTTTAAAACCGACTTTTTAAGATAATTTTAAATATTAAAATGTACCCCTAATATTAAGTAAAAATTTAGTAGTGGGAGTATGATGTTTGAAATGCTAGTAAATTATTTTGTCAGAACATTGTGTTTTTAAGTTTTAAAATAGATAGAAAAAAATAGATGAAAACTTAAGTTTTATGTTAATTTCTCTTATTTTTGTGTTTTTTTAAGAGACAAATAAGAAAAGAAATAAACAAAAGAATTGAAAATAGTCCCTATATATGTTAATATATAATCATGCACAAGAAAATTTAATACAAGTGTAAAATAATAATCTTTATTTAAAAGTTAAGTTTTTTTTTAATCTTGCAAATAGCACAAAAGAAGAGTTATTTATTTTGTATTTTTTTTAATCCTAATTTAAGTTTTTTATTCTTTTCTTTTATATCCAAAACTCACAAATATATTTTTCTTCTCAAATCATTTGATTTGATTTTATTTTATCTAATCTTCTAAATTTATATATATATACACATCTATACTATAAATATATATATTAAAACTATCCCTAAAATACTTTTGTTTTTCAAAAAGCCAGTGTAGGTTATGTGTATATGTGATTTGATTATGGTTAATTAATATATTATAATCTCAATTACGAGGTGTATTTAATAGTCATAAACCTCACATGCGTATCTATTTACAAAAGTATGTGGTTATGATTGTGGTGAAATAATTGTATTCTAGTGTGGAAGGAGCTAGAGAAAGAGAACAAGGAGTTCTTTGACGCTTACTACAAAAAAAGAAGAGAGGAGAAAAAAGCAGACTCCTGAAAAGTACTGTACTGAAAAGGAAAATCAAAGAATCCACAAGGAGATGCTATTGGATTCTACCATGCACAAGCCAATAATGTTTGTCGATCTTTTATATATATATATATATATAAAGTGTAAGTACATAATATCATCCAAACACAACATTATATATATATATATATATATATATATATATATATATATATATATATATATATATATATATATATCAAACAAACATCACTTGTAGTTAGTTCCATTCAATTTGGACCATGATGTTCTCGTTTTACTTGACCTTCATTTCATATATACTTCATGAAGATGGTAGAAATGTCATTGTATTAGTTGGTATTGATCGAGAAGTGTGACCCTGCGTGGCGAATTCCCCTATGACACGTTGTGGACACGTGTTGACGCCGGCTATGCTACCCGGTGGCTTGCCGCCTTAAATATTTGGGCCGTTAAGTTATAACACCTTTTTGTTCTGATTCGAGTGTGGTGGTTAGACTTGCAGGAGATGTTATCAATTGACGAAAATGAACTCTCTTAAAGGAAGAGGGCAAAAAAAATAGGGGACCAATGCATTTAAAAGTCTTGTCACCATGTCAAGTGCTGGGATATATTGGTTTTATAGACACGTCTATGATCAATTCACATGCATAAAAAGCCACCCTATCCTTCTTACACCGGCTGGAATACTTCCAAATTCCAATCACGGTAGTGTGTATGAGAGTGAAACTTAAATCCAATGTCTGTTATTGTGGAATAATGTGTGTCTATAATTCATGCCCACCCGAAAAATAATGACAGCAAATTCTATTGCTTAACGTAACTCATTTAATTCACAAGTAGAGTCGATATATGATAAAATATAGAGGACCGCATGCATGAGGTGAGAGAGAGGAATTAATATTTAACATCTTTAAGTAAGTTGTTTTTTATAATAATAATATTATTTTAAAAAATTATAACATATTTTTTTGTACACAATATAAAAGAAGATATACTCGATTATATACAATTATATGGTATGTCTGGGTCTAATATTAATTTGTTTAAAAATAATTAAGTGCAGTCGAGTTGACAGATTTCATAAAGGGACAATTACATATTCTAGTACATTTTTAAAAAATATTACAATAAAAGTACATCTTAAAATTATTTGCAAAATGAGTACCTTTTTAATATATAATTTTAAAATTAGTGCATATGGTTTCAGTTTTAATTTAATTGAAATTGAAATAGAATGCAGTTAATTTTCTAATCCCTTTAATTTAGTGATTGCACATTTAAAAAATTAACTAATTGCGCACTTTAGAATGCAGTTAGTTTACTTGCGCCACTTTTTCCGCTTTTCTGGGCATAGATATGAAGTAATAATGGAGAGTGAATGTGAAGTACCAATTTGGGATATGATTTGCACAATTTCTTGCGCTAATTCCCTGGCTTCTTATTTTTTTCCCGGACTCTGATTTTTTTATTTATTTGTAAAGTACCACTATATATATATACACTATACATTAATTAATTAATGTTATATATATATATATATATATATATATATATATATATATACACTCTACACATGTATATATAAATTAATTAATGTTTTACCTAAATTACTTTTTAAAAATAAAATTATTTTGAATATGATGTACTTGGTAGCCAAACTTTTATTCAAAAGTAACCATTTTAGTTTTTATGGATAAAAAATATATATATTTTAAATATGTTGCAGTTACCATTTTATATATATAAAAGTAACCATTTTAATTATTGTGGGTAACAAAAAAAAACTATTTTAAATATGATTTTATTGGTTAACAATTTTTTATTGGGTTACCAATTAATTATACAAAAATCAATTATATTGGGTTACCAATTAATATAAAGGTAACCAATTCATATAAAGGTAACCAATTCAATTTTATTGGGTTACCAATTGATTATAAAAAGTCTATTATACATTTTTTTTATACTACAGTTAGTAGTCAAACATTCATATAAAAGTAACCAATTCAGTTTTATTGGGTTACCAATTAATGATAAAAAATCTGTTACAGAATATTTTTTTTTCCGTAGTGTTGTTAGTAGTATATTTGATTGTTGACAAACAGCTTCGATAGCGAGTTGTTCGGTGTATTGTGTTCCCATTTGCTCTTCTTGTGTTGCCAACGGTACAATTTCTGAATTCCATTGGGTCGCACTGATTGGCGTTACAGAATTAATATTACTCCCTTCTACATTCCGGATATTCTGTAAAATTGTAGTCCCTCCTTTGTTGTATAAATTCTCTGTAATCAGTGGATACTTGCCGTGTTCATCCGATTTTATGCTTACTTCCATAAAGAATCTTAATGTGGATTCATCCGATATATTCATTGGCGGTATGTTGCTTCTAATCTGAAATTTGAGCGACAATTTTGTTGTGTTGCTGTCTAGTCTCAATGCATTGCATACCAAAATTTCGAATTCTTTGAATGAACAAATTGTTGGGATTAGCAGGCCAGTTACTTCAAAATTGTGGTATTCGTTACCATCAGACCACGTTCCGTTGTAGTATATTACAACTGGAATCATATCCATTGCGTGATATCTGTCAAATATGAAATACCAAACATTAGTATAGTATTAACCATGTACTAAAACTGTAACTGGTAAAGAAACCATTAGCTAACAGTTACCAAAATATAGAATATTAATAACGACAATGTCTAAATATAAGTAGTAACCAAACAAGCATATGACAGTTACCAACCAATTGTAAATTGGTTACCAAATATCAAAATATAACTGGTTAGCAACCCGTTCTACGACAGTTACGAAAAAAGAATATGTTAGTAACAAAGGTTGCAAAATATTAGCAGTTACCAAGTCAGCATATAACAGTTGCTAAACTATGTCATATTGGTAACAAATTAATCAGAATATTGCTTTTTTGTAGCAAAACTTTTACAAAACAGTTACCATAAAAGATTGAAACATTAACCAAGTTGTCACAATAAAAATAAAAAACACTCCATGATATAGCAGTTACCAAAATAAAGTATAACACTGACCAATTTGTCATAATAAAGAAAGTTACCACAGATTACATAACAGTTACCAGACTTCGTTATATGAGTAACCAAGTTACCAAACTGTAAATGCGAACAAACACATTACATAACAGTTACCAACCCAACATCTGACAGTTGCTAACCTATATCATATTGGTAACAAATTAATGAGAATATTGCTTTTATGTAGCAAATCTGTTACAAAACAGTTACCATAATAGATTATAACATTAACCAAGTTGTCATAATAAAAAAAAAAAAAAACACTCCATGATATAGCAGTTACCAAAATAAAGTATAACACTGACCAATTTGTCATAATAAAGAAAGTTACCAAAAGATTACATAACAGTTATCAGACTTCGTTATATGAGTAACCAAGTTACCAAACTGTAAATGCGAACAAACACATTACATAACAGTTACCAACCCAACATCTGACAGTTGCTAAACTTTGTCATATTGGTAACACATTAATCAGAATATTGCTTTTACGTAGCAAAACTTTTACAAAACAGTTACGATAATAGATTGTAACATTAACCAAGTTGTCACAAAAAAAAAAAAAAAACACTCCATGATATAGCAGTTACCAAAATAAAGTATAACACTGACAAATTTGTCATAATAAAGAAAGTTACCAAAACAGTACATAACAGTTACCAGACTTCGTTATATGAGTAACCAAGTTACCAAACTGTAAATGCGAACAAACACATTACATAACAGTTACCAACCCAACATCTGACAGTTGCTAAACTATGTCATATTGGTAACAAATTAATCAGAATATTGCTTTTACGTAGCAAAACTTTTACAAAACAGTTACGATAATAGATTGTAACATTAACCAAGTTGTCACAATTAAAAAAAAAAACCACTCCATGATATAGCAGTTACCAAAATAAAGTTTTTCACTGATCAATTTGTCAAAATAAATACAGTTACCAAAACAGTACATAACAGTTACCAAACTTCGTGTGACCAATAACAAACTGAACTTTAAATTATGTTTCTCATCTAAACACAGAGTATCACACTTCTGGTGACCAGTTACAAACTGAACTTTAATTTTTGTAAACAAACTCTTATATGCGTAATTTAGTTAATCGAAAAATGCTACGCAGACCAAATTTTCACTAAAAATTAATATTTTTACTACTATTTCAGTTTACAATTCTGAAATTAATACTAATCAAAACAGAAAAAGCAACTGATCAAAAAACAAACTCATACAATCATTTATAGATTTAATGATAATATATTGGTTTTAATACTCGTTTTTTATACTATTGCTTAATTACCTTCGTAACAATCTTTCTGATTTTGATTTGAACAATCTGTTGTACATGTTTTGATTCCAGATCTGTGTACCTTATATAAATGGCGAATTCTGGCTTCTTCGATTTCTGGATGTCGTCGTTGCCGGAAGTTTGATCGATGTGAGATTTCAATTTTTTCCGTTGCACGAATTTGGGTTTGATAATCACCTTCGGAACAGGTTTTCAAAAAAGGAATTGAAAGATCTGCTGTATATTGTTGCTTTACAGATGTTTGCACATTATATCACTTACGATTTGTGGTTTCAGTTTTTGGGTTCTATGAATATGCTGAACATGGTTGAATATGTGTTATTTTTGGTATCCTGTTTTGTTTGGTAACCTGTGAATGTGGGTTGGCAGTTACGTCCTTGATTTTAGGTAATTTTTTAATTGTTGTTGGATGTTGCACTTTTTCCGTAATTATGTTTTGAGGAAATAGCAGTGGTGTAAATATTGTTGTGGACACACTAATTGTGTAAATATTTTCTAAAAGGTGTATAGTTATGTAAAGAACCCTTTCATAAATGAATTGGACTCGTTCGGTTCAACAAGGATGGGGAGAAAAATTAATTGAGCTGGAGTGACATGACTGTGCTTTTTAAAAAAATGGACATGTCGAATAGGCCCACAAGATTCAGTAAAGTACAAGATTCTCTTTCTATTGTTAAACTGAAAACCGGGTTCACTGGTTTTCATTTGTCCAGCGTTGAATTACGGCCTATTTTGGCCCAAGTTTCATTGATCTAAGACTCATAATTCCTTCCCAGTTTCCCTTTCTCTAATTAGTAGGATTTTACACCACATAACTTGAACTTATTTTTTTCATAATTCGAACGGGTAACGGGGTAATTTGATTAAGTATGTTGTCACGAACGAGAAATTTTTGTATTAAAATTGAAAATTTGAGATGATGTGTGACTATGAGATTGGTTGATTATATTAACTGTGATTTGTTGTATAATAAAAGAGTATTTTTTGTTATATATATATATATATATATATATATATATATATATATAATGAATTTTTAGTTCAATAATAACAATGTGATATTAGAACTGTGATGGGAAACTTGAATGTGATAGTGCTATTATTGACAAAATACGACTCTTGGATTTTTTTAAAAAAAATTGGTAGATGGATGAAATATCAAAATATTTATTTAAGACACCGCTATAATGCGCCTATATTTTGGATTGAATGATAAACTGTAGGAATCATGTTTTGAAGTCTAAAAAGCTTTCCTTTTTTAAAATACGGAAAATCATTATATAAAGTAAAAAAACTAAAAAGATAAATAAAGTAACTCATTGTACAAGCCCAAATAATTTTAAGCCCAATCCTCCATGAGAAGAAAATAGTCCTTTACATAAGTATACAACTTTTAAAAAATAATTACAAAAATAGTACACTAACAAAAATAATTAAAAAAAAGTGCACTAACAAAAATAATTACAAAAAGAATGCAAATGAGAGAGAAAGAAAAAACAGAGGAGAGGGAAAAGAGGACACCTGTCCCTCCCTCCCGCCTCCTCCCTCCCCCCCCGCTCCCGCCTCCGCCTCCCGCCTCCCGCCTCCCCCCTCCCCTCCTCCGTCCCCCATCCCCCTCCCCCGCCACCTCTTTCCCCCCTCCCCGCCTACCTCCGTCCCCCCTCCAGCCTGCCTCCTCCTTCCCCCTCCCTGCCTCCCTCCCTCCTCCGTCCCGCCTGCCTCTTCCTCCCTCCCCCCTCCTCGCCTACCTCTTCCCCCCTCCGTCCTCCCTCCCCACCTCCCTCCTCCGTCCCCGCCTCCCTCCCCCCGTCTCCTCCCTCCTCCGTACCCCCTTACCGCCTGCCTCACCCCTCCCCTCCTTCCTCCCCCCGTTTCGTCCATACAAAGGTAACCAACCCTGTAATACAAAGGTAACCAAACCTTAATAAAGAAGGTAACCAAACCTTAATAAAGAAGGTAACCAAACTTTAATACAAGGTAACCAATCCTTAGTACATAGGTAACCAATCTTTAATACACAGGTAACCAAACTCCTAATACAAAAGGTATCCAACCTTAAAACAAAGGAAACCAACCTTTAATACAAAGGTAACCAAACATTAATACAATGGTAACCAATCTTTAATACAAAGGTAACCAAACTTTAATATAAAGGTAATCAACCCTTAATACAAAAAGGTAACCAAACCTTAATACATATGTAACCAACCTTTAATACAACGGTAACCAAAAAGTACGCGAAGGAGGTGGGGGGAGGGGGTGGCCACCACGATCAGATCTGGAGCCACCATGAGGGGAGAAGGAGGGGCAGAGTCAGGGGGATGAGGGGCGGGGATGGGGGGAGGAGGTGCAGGGGTGGGGAGAGGAAGGGGAGGAGGGACGGGGTCGGGGACGGGGGCGGGGGGAGAAGGGAGGAGGAGGTGCGGGCGTGGGGACGGGGTGGCGGGCGGAAGGGATGGGGTGACGGTGGGGGTTGGGCGGAGGAGTGGCGGGCGCGGGGAGGAGTGGCGTCA
This sequence comes from Hedera helix, assembly GCA_947179155.2. Taxonomy (NCBI): domain Eukaryota; kingdom Viridiplantae; phylum Streptophyta; class Magnoliopsida; order Apiales; family Araliaceae; genus Hedera; species Hedera helix. The sequence goes on along the minus strand of OX359268.1, from coordinate 46,562,053 downwards.
CTAACTATAGAGAAGAAAGAAGATGGAGGAGATAAAATGGAGGAGAGAGAAATGAATAAAAATTATCTATTTTGAAATTTGAAATTTGAAACCAACTAACTACCCATTAAATCACTTGCCTAAATTAAAGGAATAAAAATGCACTAATTTATAAATTAAATATTGAAGATGTATTAATTTTGTAAATATTTTATATATGTATTTTTATTGTAATATTTTAATAAAATGTATTGGTAAATGTAAATCTCCCAAGAAAATACCCTTACAGCTGAAGCCCAATCCTCAAAGGAAGGCCTTAAAGATCACATTCTACAGCCCAAAGACGTAATCAATTAGTTTCGTAAAGTAACCTACTTAATAATAACTACCCCTCCCATCAGTTTTAAATTATAATATAACTATTAATTTTTTAAAATTTAATTTTACATATTTTTAAATTTAAAATTAATATGGATTCATTTAGTTTGTTATTACAATTATAAATATCATAAACTATTTAAAATATACTATAAGTTATAAGATTTATTATCTTTAAAACTTAAATGAATTATATTAATTTTATATTTAAAAATATATTAATTTTATTTTTTTTAAATCGATAATGATCTTATAATTTAAAACAAAAATAGTATTAGTAAACTCTTTATTCTTCAAGCAAGAGAAATTGATGGTGAACTTTAATCCAAACAACAGAACTATATAAATTTATAGGCCAGCCAACAGATGGAGTCCAAAACTTTAATCCAAACAGGCCCGTTACAATTTTGAGGGTTCGAGTTAGACAATTGGAAATAATTCCTCTCTCTTTATAGAGGTTCTATAATCATCTGTGGTTTTAGAGCTCTCCGTCGTCGTGTCTTTCTCTGTAGCAGAGCGTAAACCCTAGAAAAGAAGCATGGAAACAGCTCTATCTAAATTCACCCACCGTCCCCAACCACTCCCTCTCTCTCTTCATCACCACCGTCCATCAATTTCACGGCCCATTTCTTTTGTCTCCTTCAGAATCCCTCCTTCACTGACCCCCAATTATCCAAGCCCTCAGTTGTCTGTTAAAGCATCATCATCATCACACCTCTCTAACTCTCCCCTCCAAAACCCTAAACCCCCAATTATCCTAACCCTAAACCCATTCCCATTCTCTCTCCTCAGAACGACTCTCGTCGCCGCTGTCACCGCCACCGCACTCTTTTTTGCCCGATTCAACCTCAAGCCCCTCATTGCCGCCCCAATTTCTCCTCCATCCACAGTCGAAGAGTCAATTTCCGATGAAGAGAAAGAGATGAATCTTGAAGAGTTCTTAATTTCTCACCCGGATGATGTACAAGCACTAAGAGACCTAATGGAGCTTAAAATCAAGAGCAAGAAAGTTCAAGAAGCGGTCCAAATTATCGACCAGTTGATAAAACTCGAACCGGAAGACTCTGAATGGCCATTGCTAAAATCCCACATGTATTGTTACAGTGGAGATACAGAATCGGCCAAAAATGGGTTTAATGAGATACTCTCTAAAGACCCTTTACGTGTCGAGGCCTATCACGGGCTGGTGATGGCAGCTTCACAAGGTGACTCCGCCACTGATTTGAAGGATGTTGAGAAAAGGATTAGGGAGGGCGTTGAGATGGTCAAGAAACAAAACAAGAAAGAGGATTTGAGGGACTTTATGCTTTTGCTTGCACAAGTTCGTGTCATTGAAGGGGATTATAATGATGCATTGAAGATTTATCAGGCTCTTGTGAAGGAAGAGCCGAGGGATTTTAGGCCATATTTATGTCAAGGTATAATATATACTCTTTTGAGGAAGAAAGACGAAGCAGAGAGGAATTTTCAGAAGTATAGGAGGCTTGTTCCTGAAGGGCACCCGTATGCACGCTATTTCGATGATAATATGAATGCTACCAAGTTTTTCTCGCAGAAGGTGGAAAATGAAAGAGCACGTGCAAGGAGTTGAGGGAAATGAGCATCTTAGTGAAATGAGCAGAGCATTATATGAGACGAGCAGAGTGTAGTTCATGTAAAGCAAGGTTTTCTTTTATTACCCTGTTCTGTTTAAGATTTTTGTTAATGTTACAGGTAGCCGTTGATTATCTAAATTTTGGATAGCTGCCATAATATCATGCAAAATACATGGGCACAATCAAAATTTTATGATTGGGTGATTGGTTATCTGTTTAGGTTCTAAATTTTTAAATGGAAGTCTGGAAGATTGTTAGGAGGCAATAGACACTGCTTTCTTATGAGAAAATGGTCAATATTGTTGTTATTTTAACTTTTTTTACTATATTTGAATTAGTTAAGAGTTGAAATGATTATGACCCATTTCGACGGTTGTTTAGAGTGGTTTTTATTTGTAATTATAAGATACGAACTGATCCTATTTTCAAGAATTGTAAATATTTTTTGTGAAAGAAATGAATGTTTAAATGTCTAGCAGGCTAGCAGCTGCATTTCATGAACTTATAAACCTGATACTGAAAGACCTCACAAATTTTTTATTTTTAGCTAGGCCTTAAAGTCCTAAAATTTCAATGTCTTGCCTAGCCCTAATTTTGTAAACCATCTGCTACAAAATGGACTTGATTTAGACCTCCCAAATGCTCCTGTATAACACAATATCAGCGGTAACAGAAAATTATCATCTAATTTAAGAATCTGCTCTACCCTGCCCCTCCAAATGAAAAAGAAAGAAATAAAAGGAAAAACTCTACTTTAGTAGCAATTTCAAACTTCTCTCAGAAAGTAGCCTTTGTTCTTCATTTGGCACATAGCTCTCCGGTGTTAGATTTTGAGCAATCTGTCTCTTCTAAGTTTATCTTGTTTGTGTCGTAGGCTATTAGGATATGACAACTCTAATCATTATCGGCAATGGTTTACTCCCAAAAAGTCCTCTGATTGATTAGATGTTTCCAACCCTTTTCCACTTTTTAAATAATTGCATTGGAGTTGTTGCCTTTATCTCGTCATTCACTGATTTTGTGAACTGCCACCACGACTTCTGATGAAATAATTAAGTACCATATCAGAGTGTAATAAATTCTTAGGTTTCCTCTCGAAAAAGTTAATATTTTATATGCTTCGTCCAGAATGGTTCTGTTAGTGTTGACAAATCTGAACTTCTAAGTATTGCGTGAATTGTTTGAGGTTTTCAATTAAGCTGAAGGGGAGACACTGATATCACATACTTTATATTTTCCTCTTTTGTGTCCTAACTTAGTCGTCCCTTGACTAAATGATTTGGTGGCTGAACGTCTTTGCAAAAAAAATATTGAATGATCAGACAGAGGGTGGGTGTTCCTCTGTCAAATTTGGTTACATGAAAGTTATTATCATTACTAAAGAGAAAATAAGACTTGCTGATTCTACCCTTTATAAAAAAATTCCAATGCCTTTTGGTAAAGGTATAATATAACTGCCAAGCACTTGTAACAGTTGGTGGTTTGGTGTAGATTAAGGAAATTAATTGCAGAAAATTAATGTGAAACTATTTTTGCTATTACCTCGAAGTTATTCCAACATTGATGTACGTCTTTGTACAAACCCTGTCTCTTTAAAATGTGTAGTAGTATTGCAATATTCACTTGATTTTTACAAAAGTGAGACAAGTGACCATCATTTAGGACAAAAATAAACTCAGTTGGGACTCTTGTGGGAGAATTGAACTTTGATCACTAACTTATTTTCAGATGTTTATAATGCAAAAGCTCCTAGGTCCTTTTAACGTTTGTCATCCCTACTGGGTGATGGGACAACGGGAAGAATGAGATTATATGTGAAATTTTTTTGGTAGGACTGAAGTTTGTGAGAAGTTCTACTGTTTTAATATTGAAGTTTTCTGTCAGAGTGCTTCATATCATCACATGTTGGATGATTATTCATTTAGTTAATTTTATTGATGAAAGGAAGAAGCAATTCACTTCATATGATGGATCATTTGAGTTGGAGAAGACACCTACTCCCAGCATATCGGGCTCTCTCCTTTACTTTTATTTCATAGTGTTCATTAGCATCTACAGCTTTCTACGTGGGTATGTTCTGTGCTACGCAGTTGGTTGGTTTCAATTTCTTCTGCTGAAATTCCTTGCAGACGATTAGGTTGGAATTAGGCTGCTATGGTTGTTATTGAAACATTTTGTAGGGATGTGCATTTTTGGTGCTCAGCTTAAGCAGACGAAAACGAGTTCTTTAAATTACACTCGCCCTAACGACTATGGGCTACTTAGTTTTTATTTATGCACGTGATAGGTAATGAGTACAACCATTTGTATCAAATGACACTCTCCGAACCTCTCCTTTAAGAGAGTGGGTGGTGATAACAATACAAACTAACTTCACCTCATAATGACTGAGTGGTAATGCCCACTTCATGGTCGGAGAATTCAATCTTGGCAAAGCCAAGATTGTTAACAGAAACCTCCTTGATATTACGGCTCCAAGGCGGCGGCTGCTACTGCCAGAAATAATAAGTTCCCATCATTTGAAAAGAATAGACCCACTAACTTTATGGTAATGCTTAGAAATAGATAAAAGTTTTAAGGGAAGTAGTCGTTTTGCTTGCGTGGATGAAGAATTGAAATGTCTGTTTTCATGGTGAAGTTTGGGGTTACACCGAAATTTTAGGGACTACCCTACCAACAAACAAACAATATGGGAGTAGCTTTTTGTCATGTGAAGAAACACTCGCGCCCATTGAGACATGGACATTATTGTTAAGGAGTTTTTAAATCATGTGCAGAGAGTATCTAGTTTAGGACATTTAGGTATAGGACAAAACGTATCACAGCCATTCTTCTTCAGCATTATCCATTGGAATTTGTTCGTCTAGAGACACTTGGGGGCTTGTTCATTTGGAATGGTTTTGGAGGTCCAAATGTAGTACGTTGCACTATTTTTGGTGATTATGTTTGGATCTAATAAATTTTGTATACTTTTGAAGGTTCAAATGTAGCACGTTACACTATTTTTTATGTGGATTTAATAAAAATGGTGTATACTTTTGAAAGTTCAAATGTAGTAGTAGTATTTTTGGTGTGATATATTTGAACCTAATAAATGGCGTTTGTGAGTTTAAGATGTTAAGTCTGTGAAACGTATAAGATCCTCGAGTCGAGATGTCCCACTTACTTGATAAAATATTTAGGGTGCAATTGATTTTTACAGACCTAAACTGGATCGGTTATAATCTAATTTCAGTACCAAACCAGTAAGTCGGTTTGGTACTGGTAAAAACCGAATAAATATCAAAAATTAATATAATTATTATTTTTATAATAATAATTATTAATTATTAATAATAATTAAAAATAAAATAAAAAATTGGTATAACCGATACGGTTCAGTTATTATTAAGTCATAAAAATTAAGTACTAGTATCGAAAAATTAATATATACTATTTTTTTATTACCGATATCGAATCAATTTTTTTTTATCCCGAACAAACCAATTCAAATCGGTCTAAAAAATCGGAAATACCGAAGTTGATGCACACCCCTAAAAATGCTTACATAATTGATCAGAATCTAGTGTTTTAATAACTTTAACTACTTGGGATTCTGCTGGGGGGATTTGACGAGCCTGCCTATATGCTTTTCTTGGAAATATGAGCCTTCCCTTCGCTTAAATTTTAATTAATAAATAATTTAAATATTGTAAACTATTTAAACACATTATAAATAACAAAAAAAAATTATTTTCAAAATTTAAATAAATTGTGTTAATTTTAAATTTTAAATTTTAAATTATGTCAAATTAAGATTTAAAATTTTGACATTAATATTTTCTTCCTCCATTTTAAATTATCAAATCATTAATGACTTTTAAAAGTTAATTTGAAATTTTTGTCAAATGTAAAATTGAAATGATTCATTAAGAATTATAAAATATTAAATTTTATCATTAATATTTTTTTAAATAATTTATAATATTTACCATTTAGTTGACTAATGTTATGTTTGAAATTTAAAATATTTTAAATTAATTTAAAAAATTAATATTAATTTTATAATATAAAATTATTAAAATATTTTAAAACAGAAGGAGTATAGAGTAACTAGCATTCCTTAAAAGCTAGTTTACTTTACCCATATTCAGGAAGGAATCAGCTTATCTCCTCCTTGGTATGGCCGTTCAAAACACATGAATCACATGATAGTTGATTTGGATACATAATATAATTTTAATTAAAGCACTATCTATCTGCTTTTACATTTCCTTTGAATTATTGCTTTAAGCCCAAAATTATTCAGTCACCTAAAGAAGCCCACTCTTTTCCTCCTTGAGAGTTTGACCAAGATATTGATAAGACCATATATTGACTCTTTGTTTAATCCCAACTATGAGCTATTGACAGCAAGCTTCTTAGATGATTAGTGTAGGGTTATAGAAAATCAGCGAGTCTTAATATTGATATAGACGAGAATGCAGGTTTAACAAGGAACTGATAATTTTGAACGATTAATTAAATTTTGGTAAAAAGAAGTAACAACAAAGCATATTTAGATTGGAGTATGCTTCAACTTTCGGTGTAAAAGTGGGCCGGTTGGTCAATTAGTTTGGTAATTAACCAACTCAAATGTTAGGTATGGTTAATAAATTAACAACGTCGTAGTCAGTACCTTGCTGAGCTTACCCTTGTACCTGTTTTTAGTATACCCTAAAATTCATGCTCCTCTAAAGGTAGGGGCGAACCACGAGCAAAAGAGATAGTTCTTCTATTTTTAGATCTTTAATGCAAACTCGTATCGTATTAATGTAGACAGTTGCGTTTTTTACAAAAATATCTAAAAAATATCATTTTCGAATAATTTATAGCGAAGTTTAAATAAGATACACCTTAAATTTCATTTTTCTTTCGCACGTTTCTTTGGAAAAGTCATCAATTTTTAGGTGCTTTTGTTATTTGTAAAACTTTAACCCTTGTTTGACTAGTATACTAGTTATTATGAAAGAACAAGTGAACGTCAACAATAGCTTTAAATTACTTTATGATTGTCATGCATGCATCATAGTTTAATTTATAAAGTTGCTTTAATAATTGGAAGTATCTTCATCTCTTCTGTTGGATCTGATAAATACTAGTAAATGGCTCCTTTCATTTCCTTTTCAATGCACACTGGAAGAGGGGAGGACACTCTGAAGTAACTTTAAGGGGCTAAATTCTTTAATTGGATTCTATTAGAATGAAAAATATACATTCAGAATTATTATAATTTTTGTATTAATACTCAGAAAATACTAAAAGTGTATATAAAATACTTTTGGTTTAATTAAACACTAATTGGTAACTATTTTAACAAAACAACAATCTCTTGGAAATTTTATCTTTCTACTAGAGAAAGGTGTTATGTTTACAAGACCTTATTCATATAATTAAATGTGAGATTTCATTTATTATTCATTTTAAAAGAAATTGGAAAAATATAAAATTAATATGTGGAATTATCAATTCATTGCTTTATTGAGCTACTACTCTGCCAAGCGTATACTAGGCAGGTTACATTTGGACGATGAGAAAGGAAAGCAATGAATAGGAAAGGGAAAAAAAACAATTATTATAGTGATATTTTTATAGAATTTTTGGATATTTTTATATGTGAACTGTAGCTACAGATTTATAATGACGATCAAAATCGTCATTATAAATCTATAGCGACACTTTCTTTGTGAAAATACCAGTTTTCTTATTATATCATTTGTCTTTGCGTTTCATAAGAAATTTAGATTTCGCCACTAATTATTTTTAAAAAAAATATATTTTCCCTCTATCTTGCAATTTTTAATGACAATTAATTTATGTCATGGAAAAATTATAAGTCTTATCTTCCATGGAACGTTAAGAAAGTGACTTTTTTCTTCTTCTTATTTTCCTTTATTTTAATTTCTTGAAAATAATTTATTTCTGATTTTGAAGTTTTAAACTTTGATGGTTAATTAGATATTGACCAGAAAGTAAACAAATTATCTTGCAACTCAACCTTTTTCATATACCATGGCACAACATTATTGATCATGTTAGCCAAAAAAATGACAAAAAATAATAGTGCCGTGTTTCGAGTATACATAAATCCAATGTAATCCAATATCCCTTATACGCAGGTAAATCTGTTTATAATCAATTTTAAAAAATAAAAATTATATGATAAATTAATTTTAAAGTTACTTATAATCAATTTTTATGAAAGTAATCAAAACCTTAAATTTTAAGCTTTTAATTTAGTTATTTGTCAAATCTAATAATTAAGTTTGATAAAGTATATTAGTAATATATCCTTATTTAATTTAGTAAATTTATCCATTACCCATATTTACTTTTCAAAATATTTATTTTTAATAATTTACACTTGAAATAACTGATTAGCAAAAAAATTTATACCAAATATTTTTCTCTTCTTATTAGTTTAAGTGTTTTTTTATTTACCAAATATAAATTAATTTTTTAAAATTAATTATAAACAAAAATAATAATTATAACCACTAATCACATTTTTTAAATAACCCTAACATACTCATAGCCTATAGATGTTACCCCTCCATCTATCAACCAGTTATAACCAAATTGAATCGGATCAAATCGGTACTGAATTGGCCCAAAAATTTGTAACGATATCGGAACTGGTTGAATCGATTCAATACCAATTAATAATAATAATAATAATAATTATTATTATTATTATTATTAATTATTTATTAATAATAATGATAATTAAAAAAATAGGATAACTACTACGGGACCACCAAATGTTTGAATCGGTTGTACCAGTATACCGAATTGGTCGCTATTTATATGAAACCGTCTGCTTTGAACCGATTCGATATACTCCAAATACCCGTTAAACCGAATTTTTTGAACAACTTTTCCTCCATTTGCCTAAAAAATAGCCATCTAATGGGGTAAATTTTTTCTATGTGAATGAAGATTCATTCCTTCACCCTTTATTGGATCCATGCTATTTTCTAACTTTTTACACTAACTAGGAGTCAATCTTTATCAGCAACCAATGCAATACTAATATATTATGAAGTAGAACAAAATGTTTTCAATTCAATTGCTGAACAGTATTCATACTAGTGAAACATTGGCATCAATATATATATAGATATGTGTGTGTGTGTGTGTGGTCACTTTCCATCCAGCATTAATTCAAGACGAAAATCTTTTTATTTTCTTCTTTATGTAATTTATAAACTAGATGAGGTATGTTACAACGCGTAGTTGGCGGAACTGTTTGGTGTACCAAAAATATTTTTAAATTAAATTTAAGATATTTTAATATTTGGTATGTTGTCAAAACTAAGTAAAATAAAAAATTTATGTTGCATTTGTTTCAAAATATATGGCCATTATTAATTTTTTAAAATTAACTTGAGATATTTTTAAATTTAAAATTGACATAAATTTATTTAATTTTAATAAATAATATTATAAACTACGTAAAAAGTGTTATTAATTATAAAATTTATTATTTTATAATTTTTAATGAATATTATTAATTTTGAGTTTAAAAATATTTTAAATTAACTTTTAAAAAATTAATAATAATCTTATAAAGTTATAATTTATAGCAAACGAAGTACTTTATAGAAATTAAGGATTAAAAGTATAGTTATTAAATTTTACCATTTTACCAAGGATGTCCATTTTATTAAAAGTATAGTTATTGTCGTCAATTAAGGATTCTTTAACTAATATGTTTAAAATTTATATGTTTGGTATAACCTTGAAATAATACAGGACAAAATATTATAGTTAATTGAATCATAAGATTTATATTATAACAAGTTAAATTACAATAATAAAGTTATAAACAATCAAATATTACTGATAATAAGATTACGGTAATGAAATTGTTGTGGATATCCCCAAAAGTAAAAGAAGAATTCATATTAAATACCGAGCTTATCTGTATGAAGTGGGTAATAGTTACCTACAAATGTGGAATAATTTTAATAATATAATTATAAAAATGTTAAATTATCTCAATAATAAAATTAATTATTTAAAAATAAATAAATGAATCATATTCATTTTAAATTTAGAACATTAATTTTAAAAAATCAAAATTTGATATTATATTTTAAAATGACGGTTGATAATACTAGAGTAATATTTGTTTTACTTTTTCACTTATTTTAATAATAATTTATACTTTTAGTCATTATTATTATTGTGATAACATATTATTATTACTCAGATATTATCGATGATTCTGCTGCGTTTTGATTGAAGGAATGAAATAAAGAAAATAATAGAATGACTTTAAGATATTTTAAATATATGTTTGATTGTTGGTGAGAGACTGAAAGTGAGTGGTATAATATGATGATAAAATTATTATATATATTTATTTTATTAAAATAAATTTTATTTAATTACCTTTTATATGTAATAAAAATTAAAAAGATATAATAAATTTTTTTTTATTAAAATAATTTATTCGTCAAAATAATGATTTAATATATTATTTTTTATTTATTTTATTTTCTCAATCTAAAGGTAGTATTAAAACCGAGGGAGTATAAATTATAGCTAAACAGACCATTAAAACGTAAAGGTGCTTATTACCAAAAAAAAAAAAAAAAAAGCATAAAGATGCTTCCCTTTTTTTTTCCGATTATGTATTACCTATTCTTTCAACAGTTTCTGAGCTGAACCAAACATGTCAGCTACGTGAATCCAAAGTCACTGTCCACCTGGCATGTGGGGCCCACCGCCAGTCCTGTGGGACCACGCCACTTGCCCGCGCAGATGGGCTTTCCGCTTTCTCCTCTTGTGTCACTCTCTCTCTAGTCGGTATTTTGAAAGTTCAAAAAGACACACTTTTCTCTCTCTAAAAATTATATGCCTATTTTAAAGCCCCCAAACAGTTCCTCCGAACAAGCCGTCATTAATGTCCGCTCTTACTCCGTCACTGTAAGCCCCTCTTTCAATTTTGTTCTCTTTCTTTCTATATCTATATTTATACAATTGCGTATATGTAATTTCTACTGATAACAATGTGTGTGGTACAGGTGTTTGAAAGAATGAGCTAAATATATAGGCCTTGGTCTTTCTGATCTAAACTTTTGTCGAAGCTTCAGTTTTTCATTATTTTTTTTGGTAATTTCTAGTTTCCGTTCTGTCCTTGTTTTTGTTCTTCGCTTGAATCAGTTGAAAAATGGATAGAATAAGGCGGCTAGGGAAGTCGAAGAGTTCCAGCGATAAATTTGAAGGTGAATTCCTCTCTTTCTCCATCTCTTAAAAGAGTTTATATATGATGCCTGTTTATTTCCTGACAAAATGAGTTTATATATGATGTCTGTTTATTTCCTGACAAAATTGAGCAGGAGAATTGATAACGAGACAGCAAAATTTTGATAAATAAATTTATTCTTCTAAGATTAAGCAAAATAAATGAATTCTTATATGGAGATTTTTATTTTTTTTTACTTTATTTTTCTACTACAATGTCTACAGTTCTCTTGTTTGTGTATTTATTTGTTAGTTGAATTATTTTTTTGTGTCTCCTTGTCTTCTTTCTCTACTGCATTATCTGAATAGCCAATTGATTCAGTTCGTGTTTTTGTATTTGTAGTACATGATTAGGATGCTTGTTTTAATTAATTTTTTATTCTGAGAGATAATTGATATTCAAAATAAGTTTAATGGGTTCAAAGAATGCTAAATATAAGTTTTTGATTTTTCCCCTTGAATTACATTTTACGTGCGACCAAACATCTTTTATGATTTTGTTTTTAAACATGCTTTATGTGAAACCTGAACTTATATGTAAGTTTAGTTTTGGCATTGCTAGTGCTTTCTTAAAGTAAGTTTGTTTGCAAGTGTAATGAAGTAGTGCTATCTTGCATAATTTGGTTGTCCTCTTTATTGAATTCTATAATTATGATGAGATATAATTCCAGAGCGGCCCTAGTGTCTTGAAAGATGTGCTCTAAATTCTATTTGACATACAAAGAAATTATCATTTTTCTTTAATTATTTTTGAGGCCGTAGAAGTTAGTTCATTCTTACTCTACCTTTTTTGTTTTGAATTGAATTCTGAACTTTTTTGTGCTTTTAGTTTTTGATCATCCTCCTCATAGATGAATTCTTAGCAACAAATCATTCTATAAGATTGAGGGTTTCAATTGCATACTGCACCTTAGATTTACTGCGAACTTATGATAAATGATTATACAGTGAGTATGATTGTGTTCCTTTATCTGCCTGACAATCTTATGTTGGCATGCCAATTCATATCAGGAAACCAGCAGGTCCATGAAGAAAAATATATTTTAAAGTTGGCACCACCAAGTTTAGTTGCCAGATTGATGGGTCTCGATGGCTTTCCATCTCAGCAGTCAATTTGTAGACAACAAAAAAACTTCGCCAACAACAATATACAACGGACTGCACCAATAGTATCACAAAGAGATGCTCATCTGTTTGAGGACCGATCCCATAAGAAAAGCTTTGTGGAGCAGACAGAGTTTAAGGATGTCTTTGAAGACACAGTTGAGAAGTCAAGTTCCAATAAAGACTTAATGGCGGAACTTCTTCAGCAACCAGATTCCTTATTTGAAAAGCATATGCGTGCTGTGCAAGGGGTTCCTTCCAGTTCTCTGTGCAAGCACATAGCAGTTGTAAATCCATCAGAGTCTTCAAAACATGAATCCAAGGCTAAAGGCTGGAAAGCAGAGGGAGAAGCTTCTAAGAAGCATGACATTGGCTCTAGGCAGATAAATGAGGATCACATTTTGAGCCACTTTTACGGTAGTCATAGTTCTCATAATTCTCTCAAGTCATCGAAAATTCGCATAGATGGGAAAGACGAAACCAACATAGTTACTACAAGGATTGTTGTTCTGAAGCCAAACTACATGAAGGCACGAAGTGCTCGTAACTCTTTTTCATCATCTGATGCTTCACGTACTAATTTGTTTGACTGTAGGAATGATAAGGAATATATGAAGGATGAAGGCTATCTGGGAAAGATTGATTTTTCTAAAGACAGAGAGTTTTCAAGGTCCAATTGTAGAGAAGCTAGAGAAATTGCCAAGAAAGCTACTAGAGAAATGAGAGAGACTTCTGGTCGCATGATGAGTGCTAGAGAAGCTAGAAATGCTGCCAAGAAATTTAATAGAGAAGTGCAAGAGGTTTTTGATCGCATGATGATTGATTATCCATGTTGTGTCAAAGAACTTCTTGGGACTGGGGGCCTTCATGATTTTTCTGGAATTGATTCTGCAAGTGAATCAGTCGTGATGAAAATGACTTCTTATGATTTAGCAGAATCCTTTGTCAGTAGGAAGGCAAAGAAGAGACTATTGGAGAGGTGGAAAATGGCTCAGAGGTATCAAGATGTGGGAGTGGGTGGTAAGGGCAGCACACTTGGTGAAATGCTCTCTATTCCTGATTCGAAAGTAACGAATTTGGATGCTGTAACGGGTGTAGATGGAACCAGGGATGGATTTGATATGAAAAAGGGAACTGCAAGGTGGGATGGCCCTTTGGGTATTAGCAGTAGGGATGGTTGGAAGGATAAATATTCCAAATTGTCACAAAGATCGAGATCCCTTCCTCCTCCTTCTACTGGCAGCAGAAGTGAGAAACTAAATGCAGAGCGTGAATCTCGTGTAGATGACAAATTGCTGATCCCTAAGGAAGCCAGATCTCAGGGTAGAAGTAAGGCTGTGACTGGAAATTTTATTGAGAAAGAAGGTTTCTCATCCAAAAACTCAAGATCCAGCAGGAGAAAATCACAGTCATTTCGTCATAGATATGCCTGTAATACCAACTCTTTATTGGAAAGCTATCCTAGTCAGGATCAGATGGAGATAGACCTTGAGAAGAAAAATCCTCCAAAAGGCCAGTCTATAGCTCCTCAGACTCCTAATAGTTTCACCAGTATTGTTGATGCAGTGGCCAGTACTGAGCATGAGTTTATAAATATGTTGACTGGATCCTCCAATGAGTTGCCCCCAGAACTATCAACATGCATGCTAAAATATGGTGATTCCTCTTCTGTTGACCAAGAGGATTCAAATCCACAGGTTCGATTATATGCTTTTTGAATTATGTTTGACATTTGTTGCCGTACTAGACATGTAGCAAGTATGTGAACTATGGCAGCCTTTATTTTTTGTGTGTTATGCACTAGAATCTGGTACTTTCAAAATCTTCATATACCCTTTATAATTATATTTCTTGAACCTATGCACTGGCATTGATTGCTGTCCAGCCTGTCCTTAAATATTTCCTTATTTTGGCATTACTTTCCTTATGGGTTTACAAATGTGTATATTCAGATATATAATGCAATATAATTGTAAATAATGAAAGTGTAAGTTGTAAGTTCTTTCCCCAAAAGAATTTGAAGTGTATGTTATGTGCACCCTTTTAGTTTCATTAATTTTTTTTAATAGATTATACTAGTCAATCATTTCTCTTTTGAGAAGTATTATGCAATTGCTTCAACAACAACTCTGTGTCCATTTTTCATAGTGGAAGAACTTAAGTATTAAAAGTATAAAGATTTTGGAGAGATTCTTTTACGTTTAAGCAGTAGCAATTGGAGAATTTGTGAAGATGAGCCAACCAGGGAACCAACATTGGGCTGGTTGATGTGGAAAATAAACTATGTAGGGCGTTTCCCTCCCATGCAAATTTTCATCGAGAATAAAAACATGGAGAGCTCGTGGTAACTATAAATTTGTTGCTTAATACAGTCAGGAGTCATTTACCATTGCAACCGTAGATACCAAAAAACATTAGTATCCTAATGATTTCTTTTAGGGAAAACATGTATATAACCATGGAATACATTATACCTCAAATAATCCCTCTGTCCCACTTTGGATGTAATATTCAAGAAGTTGAGATGGCACATACTTTGAGAAAAGGATTTGCTTAAATACTTGAGTACATTTATATTCCTTTTGTTTAAAGTTTAAAAACCAAAAATGGTGGGGCTTTTAACCTTTTCTTCTAATGGAAGAGAGGTTAAGTGGGTAATATTAGTTATTCATATCTTGAATATCCATTTTTGGATGGCCCAAAATGGAACTAAGGTAGTACTACAAGTAACATTTTCAAATGCTTCTCTGTTCTTCTCTTAATTTGCTTTACTTTTGAAAAACAAACGATAAACATGAGCAAAGATCTATTAAAGTGAGATAAATAGAAGCCAGGGGTAAATCAATTATCACCATGTAGCAAGCATTAAGCTTAACGTATCTTTTATAGCTTGGAGAAGTTCAGTAAATACATAAATTTTTCTTTTCTATAAAATTGTATAGTAATAATTATCACCTCCTAAAGGATGATCATTCCTGTCCTTCTCTAGGATGTTTCAAAATGCATTTAACTGCCTCTTTTAATTATCCTCTCACTTTTTAGAGCATACAATGCTCAAGTTCTTTATTTCCATTGTTTTTATTAAAGTGATCTGCATTCCTCGATATCAGTGTTTTTATATGTTATTGTGGAGTGGAATTGTGACTGGAATGAAACGTTAAGCATTGTGGAGGTTGATTGGTATTAAATGAGATACTTATCCTTATGTCTTGATGTTAAATAAATAGTTTGTTAATTGGTTTTCTTGGGTTGAAAGTTAAAGGTAATGTAGCATATGTTTTTTATTTAATAATGTGTTGCTTATCACTACAGAGAGAGATGGTGGAGGTAGCAGATGCTATGGCCTTTTAAAATTTCAAATCTTCTTAAATACAAGATTCAAATGGAAGTTTGAGAAACTTGTATTTTTTTCACATGTGTCACTGTCGATTCTAATACGTTAACACATTTTAAGTTATATTCGTTTTGTGGATACTATTGCCATCATATGTACAATTTGTAAACCTCCCCTTGAAGTCTTAATTGGGATACTTGCACCTTCAAATTAAATATAAGTCTCACCCAAAAGTTGTTGAGTACTTCTTTTGTAGGTATGCCAAATTTCCCAATTCGTCATTCTTTAGTTCTCTCGTTCTACCAGTATATAATCAATCTTCTTTGCCTTAAGTCCCATACTTGTATGTTATGCCAAAAATATTTTCAAATCCCTAGACAACTGTATTATATAACGAGAGAAATAGATTACTAAAACGTAAATGTATTTTGGTAATTGATACTTTAATTTTTTACAAGATCACAGGGTACAATATTTTTTCCTAATTTTATAATTTGGGGTGACTAATTGATAATGAATGTATGTGTGTGTGTATATATATAAAATTTCTCCTCAAGTAGCGATACTTTTGATCCCTCCCCTCCTCCCTATTCCAACCTGAAAATAACGATTTCTTTTGCTATTCCCATGATGTTGGCCTATAAATTTGGTGTTGCAACCAAGAAGTCTTTACAAGTGCTAAACTGCTTATTAATAGAACCAAGAATCCTTTATAACTGATGGCTAATAGCTTCCCATCAAGTTTTAAGGGAGACTTTATTTATGATTTTATTCATCTACCGACTAAAGAGTTAATATTAAACTTTACATGTATTATTGTCTAATCTATCAATATTCAAAATTTATTTAAGTGAAGGATCATGCTTGAACAAACTATCAAAATCCATTTAATCATACGGGATCCTATACTAGCTCTTTACTGAGAAGGATTTTGGTATGTATGTGCGATTATTATGGTTTAAAATAATAAAAGTTGACCTGCAACCAAAGTCACCTCGAATAGGCTCAGTGGTATGAGGACCCTGTCAGTGGGGGTTAACTGGCTCTCTTTAGAAGTACCAACAAATGAATTTTGGATTTGTCAGGTTGAGGACACATGGAAGGAGCGAGAAGACCATATGAGATCAAATATCAACACTTTACTGGAAGAGATCCTGTTTATAAGTAGCATATAGTATCTATTGTGGTAAGTCATTGTGAAATCCTTTGAGGGAGATGCACGGGTCTTTTTAAATAGAATTGCAAATGCATTAATATGATGCTTTTGAGCTTATTAAGGAGGATGTGAATCTGCAAACATCAACGATGTGATATAAAAGGCGCAACCTTATATGAATTTGTCAAGGTTGGTGTTTGACATTTGGTTGCTACCTCACTACATAAATCATGATTGGACAAAAAAATTCCCCAGGAAACAAATGGATGTTGTTTGATGAGAAGAAAACATGAAGAAGTTAAAATTTTGCAATAAGCTGAAGTTGGAATGAATTTTTATTGCACATCAAATGAATTTTAAGTTTCAACTAAGGCCTAAGGGTTGATGATAGTTCTTCAAGGATTTGCTGCATCGGAATGTATGCTTTTCAAATACAACTGTGTATGGTCTATGAACTTATCAATTAATTATCATTTTCTTAAGCATAACCTAAACCATCCTAGTCAGTGTTGGTAATATAAATTGGCACATGTCAATGTAAGAATTTGACATATGTTCTTCTCAGTTTTTGTCCAATGGCATGTGCCACATTTATAGGGAAGCCTTCCCAAAAAAAAAGTTTAATGAAAAAATCGTTCATTAAATTTTCTTTCTATAGAAACAATAGATCTGCGTGAAGTAGATGGATAAAGAATTTTCAAAATTAAACTCTAATTCCATCTCTTCATTTAGGACTAACTTTTAATAGGGTTTACAATCCTGATTAATCCTTGAAACAAGGAAAAATTATTCTTATTGTCTACTTCTTTTATATGATTATAATACGCAAACAAATGTCCAATATTAGCAAATCAAATGATATTTTTAGCTTTAAATTGAATTGATTAGGACCTAAGAAGTAAGGATTAGAGTTTGATGATTCAGGTTCTCTAGGGGATTTAGTGGTTTGACAAATCTCAGAACATTTGGATTCGAGTATTGGACGCATATTTAAATATTAAATAAATTTATTTATGTACTTATTAGTTTATATACACGTTAAAATTTCAATGCCAATAAATAATATTCACTATAAAATGTAAAATCATTTAAAAAAGACATTTTTTTGTTAATATTAATATTCTTATGCTAATTTCCTAGATAGTATTGTATATAAAACATCTTGTTAATTAGAATAGTATATAGTCGTAGCAATATATTCAATTGTTATCATTTAAAGACAAGGGGGAAGGAAGGGGGGAACAAAGAAAACCCTATAAGAATCCTTCTAAATCTAGAAGAATCCACAAATCTAGATTTGGGGATTCACCAACCTGTACAAAAATTCTTGCTTCTTAAATAGAGAAATGGATAAATAGATAAAAGGGTTGTACTGTTAAAGATGCCTCTTTGCAAACCTTTCTTGATTTAACTTCAAATAAGTTTAAATCTTTGTTAGGAAATTGTGGGTGTCATGCTCTCATATTGGTTTGGCTTTGGGCCATATTGTTGTGTTTTAGACTGTATCTGCTATATGAGTCATTAATGACACAACTTTTAGTGGTGCCACTATAACGGCATTGGAAGTTGTTGTTCTACTACATAATAGCTATTGCTTTGATAATAGTGATACAGAGAGAACTTGGTTAGTTTAATGTACTAACACAAACTTGGGGATTAGATAACGTTCTAATACCGACGAAGGAATAAACCTTAATAAAACCTTGAATTAACTAGGAAGATAGAAAATTTTTCAAGAGAAACAATAAGTATATTATTATGAATTGAATTGAATTAAAAGTCTTAAGACAACTTATATTTATAGGCATAGGTACTTTCCTACATCTATTTTGAAAAGGATAATAAAATTACTAATTAACTTTTACTACGACTAGTTGGAAACTATTAAAATAAAAAGAATACAAAATCTAAATCCTATTCCAAATCCGATTCTAAACTGAAATTTGCTAAATCTACCACTGCATCAATAGTCCTTTTGAAATCCTAGCTTATGGATAAAGTATTTTTGTCTATAGGTTGAGGACATAAAGCATGAGATGGTTCATTGGTAACTTGGTTTGCTACTCGTGTACTTTTAGGTTCATGGTTCAAGCCTTTGGAGCTGTCTTATTATTCAATTTTTTTTTGGATAGTTGAGGACATTTTGGAAGCTCGTTCTCTAGGGCAATTATATTTCTGCACGTGCACATGGATATACGGGGAGAGAACTGCTTCCCTTCATGTATTCCCTTTCAGTAATTATTTACTTTGGATAGGCACGTGTTAATTTCTTGAGGATAACTATGTTGATGTGCATGCATGCAAGAACATCTTTGTTGTCTATTGGTTCCTAGCTATTGGTTTTGGTACCAAAACTAATGATTATCTATAGATGCTATTGACTTTAAAAAGATTGTTAGGACGTTACACTAATTTCACTTTGAGAAGAGGGCCTGGCTGTGATCTGCTCTTGTATATGTGAACTCAGTAGGTTAAGTAGCTGCATTAGTTTGAATATGTGGATGTATTTGGTCGGTGCATATTTTCCTCTAGATTTAACTTTGTGTATTAGTGCAAGGGTACCCCTTGTGTGTAGCCACATGATTTTGACATGGTTGCTCTTATGCAGAGAGGTAACAGATCTGGTCATGATTGCTGGCTTTATTTGGAAGCTGTTATACATACCATGATATGAACTCTCATTTGATACACATAATCAGTTTGTCTAGACATTCTTTTTTCAGTTCTTATTGTCGTTTGCCATTATATTCTCTGTATTGACTTTGCCTTGCGACTAGCAATTGTGTACAAATTTATATTTATAAACCTGTGATTGTATATTCTTACAACAATCAAATATTTATGTCAATTTTGCATGATTTTGTCCTCATTGAGCTTTGATGTGAGTTGGAAAAATGTCTTCTATAAATTAATATTTAATGTAGACTTTATTACCAATTGCCATTGAATCAAAATTATCAATGCTTTCTTCTTGTGCCATGAATCTCCCTCTGATTCATACTTATGATCCAGGAATCACCAATTGGACCGCCTGAGAGAGTTTCCATTGCGCAGTGCACTGGAGCTGAACCACAATCCTCAGAAAGCTCTAAGGAGGCTGATCATCCAAGTCCAGTTTCAGTTCTGGAAGTTCTTTCAATAGAAGATGATGTATCATCAGGTCCTGAATGCTTTGAGCAAGTCAGCGCTGACCTTCATGGTAACTATTTAGCTATTAGTGTTCCTCAAGTTTTCTTTTTAGTGATGAAATTCATGGAACTTTAGGCAGTTGATATAACTTCAAAATATTGATGGATTAGATCCATTTTGTAAAAGGAATTTATCATAAACAGAAAAAGAAGCTTTCTGCGAATAATTTTTCCCTTGAAAGTACTATATTATGAGCAATATAAGAAAGTTATCTCAGCAAATAGGTCTAAAAATTAGAAGTGATATTGCCTCTGTAATACATTACACTCTATATTGTAAAGAAGACAAATGGCTACATTTTGGATTATTATTCTACTGATTATGGCTCTGTAAGCTGAATTATAAATACCATTGTCATCTTTAAGAGGATAAGGCTATAAGCTAATTGATAGTGACCAGAATGGCTACCAGTTAACTGGACTTAAACCCAGTTTTGGAGGTCACATAAATCAAGGTATTTGGGTATATCTATATGTTATAAGTCATCATACGATTTTTCACTTCATGAATTTCTTTTACCTTGTCCTTGTCAATTTAATGGACTTCAATCTCCATCATGTAGCTATTGGCACACAATTGTCATGTCAACCAGACAATTAATCATTCCTGAATCACTGCTTTTTGTAGCTTGTTTGAAGGCATCAAAAATAGTCTCCTAAAAAATTACGGAATATCTGTGAAGGTAGGTTTAAACTGATATTCAGCTATTGATGTTCATTGTTCTCTTGGGAGCGAATGCTTGACCAAGTGGTGGAAGTTTAATCCAACCCACAGGTGGTTGTAATTGCAACTTTCACTTTCAATGTTGTCTTGTTTACTTGTTCACTTGATTGAAGGCCTTACCTTATTAGACTAATGATCTCGTTTTCATGTTGTCTGCACTCGATAGAGTTACTGAAGTAGTTTCTTTCCTTGGGTTTGGTTATACTTTTTTCCCCACTTTGATTTTCTTTATTTTTGTGCTTTTGCCAGAGCTTCGAAAGCAACTTCAGCTCCTCAAGAGGGAATCAAAAGCATATTCTGAGGCACCCACACTTATCAAAAGTGACAATGATGTTGGGCAAGGGTTGACCAAAGCAGTTGAAGACAAAGAGATAGTTAGATCTGAGTGCTGGGAATCATCCTACATAGTTGACGTGTTAATTGAGTCTGGTTTTAATGATATTGACCCTGATAAGTTCATGACAACATGGCATTCTCTAGATTGCCCTCTTGGGCCGTGGGTATTTGACAATCTTGAGAAGAAATACCGTGATGAGATGACTGGACTGAAATATGAGAGGAGGTTATTGTTTGATTGTATAAATTCCACATTTTTGGAGATTTACCAATCATTCATGGACCCATTTCCGTGGGTGAGGTCAGTGACGGTGGGATTTGGTTCAAAGTGGCAGAAATGTGAGGTCAGGGATGAGCTGCTTAAGTTGTTGGCAATCCAAGAAAAGGAAGCTAACAAGGACATATCCGGAAAGCAACTTGATACGGAGATGCACTGGCTGGATTCAAGAGACTCCATTGATGTGATAGGTATGGAAATAGAGAAATTGCTGACAGATGACCTAATAACAGAGCTTGTAGCCATGTAGAGTTTTCTAACTAGAACTTGTTTAGTCATAGTTAAGTAACATTGACAGATGAAATGATGTCAGGAAATAGAACGAACAATAACAAAAAGGCTCCAAATGTTAGAACAAAAGTATTAATATAGAGTTATGTGCAGTTAAGAGCACCAGTAAATGAAGGTTGTTTTTATTTAAATGTAGTTGCTTTGGGAAAATCTGACTTTGATCTTGTCACTTGATCCTGGGTTTAATATATCATGATTGATCCTTGAATGTGATCTTTTATATGAGTTTGCAAACAGGTTAGGCTCTGGGTTTTGTATGGAAAACCTGCAGAGACCACATTATATAGGTTGAAGTCATTAGCTGCTTTAGGGGCATGCCTGACTTGAGTGGCCCATTTTAACTCAATTGCTCATGAGTGCTGCTCTCTGGCCTATTGACACATAGCGGGTACTTTGCAACTGGATTAATATGCATATGAAGTGACATGGTTTGTGCCGTTGGTGATTTTCTTTTACATTATGGAAAGCCATATTCTATTGTTAAAATTTCAATTATGAATTATTGATGAAAATGTTGTTATTTAGTACAGATATCCAACTACAGTTATGACCGGAGAATATATCTACTAAATACATTCCTAATTTGATACATTTCTGAATCCGTAAGGTTGTTTGCATGGCTAGACCCAAAGGGCATTAAGCCGCCCCAAGAAGGCAAGTCTGGTGGTGGATCAGATGCACACAACAATGATTTTTGCAACTGAGGCAAAAACATGCAGGGGGTTAACATATACGAGTCTATTTTGATTTCCTCATTATTATTGTAACTATTTGGTATGTAGCTAGCTGTTTTGATTGAATAGTTGTAATTATCTTTATCCCTGGATACTTTGATTAGATATAATGTAGGCATATAGATAATATTAGATACAGGTAGCTTGTAATTGATTCTCGTAAGATTTAGTTATTTTTGGTTTCAAGTTAATCCAGTTTATGAATGCCAGTGATTTCATACGGGCAATCATCAATGGGTTTATAACTGATTAATATCCAAGTATGTCTTTCTTTTTCTTCGTTATTTTTCTAACCTTTTATTTTATATATATTTAAGATGTATTATTTCTATGAAGTAATGTAATTCTTTTTTTTCTGTTTGGGTAAAAACCATGCTCTTCCGTTATTTGGGAGAAACAAAACATGGTGAATTGAACGAACCTCTTCTCCCTCTCCCGATTTCTGACGTCCATTTGCAATTTGGTATTGGTAGCCTAAAATTCTAAAGCTATTACGAGCACAAGATCAACACACCACCTCGTACCAAATTCTCTATATTTTCCCCTTGTCTGGTTATGATGTACGGGCACGACTTCAATTTTTTGTTTTTTTTAATTATTAATATCATTATTTTATATAATATATTAAACAATAAGAATTTCATTCCATTAAATTTCAGGTACATCATGATACAATAAATGGCAAAGATAAAAGAAGTTAGAAAATGAATACTTTAATTGCCAGCGGAGAAAGAAATTACAGGGGTTTTTTAAAAATTTTAAATTTGCAACGAATAGAATAGTAGTTATGAAATAACAAACAGGACTTTGTAATTCCAATCCCAAACAGCCTTCCAAGGGATACATACTCGTTCTAATTGTCCAACAACAATTATTGGGAAGAACAAAGGCATGGATGGTACTGTTCTGGCAATTTTTGGAGATTTGAATATTAGATTTGACCCAAACTAGAGTTTAATCAAAATATTGAACCAACTTTTGTCCAAACAACACCCTTATTTTCTATATATAAAGAAATTGAAAATAATGTGCATAATCTCAACCCATAACCAAGTGGCCAAACACTCTCTTCATTCTAAACGAAAGATAGACTAACTAGTCACTCAAGATTGCATTTACATTGGCTACCTAGATTGATTTAGTAGAAATTTATTCTCAAACACCATTTCTCCATTTTCATACGACAATTCCCTTATCTTTTTTAATTTCCGAAATACTCGAGCAAACCGAAGATGCCAATGGAGGTGTCAATAGCTGCGCATTTTTCACCTTGGACACACTAGCTAGCACCGATAACGGCGTCACATCTCCGACTACTGTCAACTTCTTTGCTGCAAAATCTATTTTGAAGGATGTGACCCCTAAAAAACAATACAAAATGAAATTATACCATTAATAAATAACAAATTAAAATTGAACGTAACCTTTAATTTCCATCCAGATATTAAACACTAGCTAG
This sequence comes from Hedera helix, assembly GCA_947179155.2. Taxonomy (NCBI): domain Eukaryota; kingdom Viridiplantae; phylum Streptophyta; class Magnoliopsida; order Apiales; family Araliaceae; genus Hedera; species Hedera helix. The sequence goes on along the minus strand of OX359268.1, from coordinate 46,538,228 downwards.
TCTCCTTTTCCTTTTGTAATTTCTGACCTTTTTGTAGAGTTGTGTTAGATGCTGCCTGCCTGTATGCTAATTAGACACAAAATGGTGGTACACTAACGTAACTTCATGCTCTTTGTTTGTGGGTATACAGGTGACTCGGTATATGAATCATTTCCAAATTTGTTTGTAATGATTTTTTAAAACTTAAGCAAAGAATAAAAGAAACAAATGCATATATGTATGTATGTATACCTTCCATCTTGGAGAGATGCTTCTTCATTTTTCTCTCACATCCTTTGCAATGAAGGGACACCTTTAAAACAACGACCTGCAAACGAACCCCATTAAAATCCATGCCGACCAAAATTAGGACCACCAAGATGTATTATTTGGTTGTCTTTATGATCGATCATAGACAACCATATCTTTCTCACTAAAATAAACCTACCCACTCGAGAAAACTATGCAAGTAAAAGTCCACATAATTAAACTCTGTGGCTGTACCGGGATAGTGTAACAGAATTGTATTATCCATCTCACATCAATTTATCATCGATGTAATGCACATAAATGTATACTAACCCAATAAGTATGTTAGATCATTTTCTCACTTAAAATATTAACCTATTAGGTTGACATTCCACTATACTTATTAACCTATCTACACTTTTGAATTTATATCTCAACAACAGATAAAAGTATATTGATTACAAATCCAACGATAAACATTGGTAACATCCTTACAAGTAATGGAGTCGGTTAAACAAGGATTTTAACATCGATCCTAATGTGTAAATCTATCTGTCACACGACGAGAGAGAGAGAAAGAGAAGGAGAAGCAATTGCATATGAATATGTTGCAGTTGTCGTATCAAATGTCACATTTGTGATTTGGGGTTAAATTAAGGAAGCTTATTTCTCAAAACTAAAATTCTTTGAAGTAATTATCGATCATTACTCACACACATGCACCATGTACAGAGACAATGCATACATAATATACAATATTGCATACAAAAGAAATGCATTTCCACTCTAGTCTGTTTTAATTAAGCCAAATAGAAGTCATGATTTAGCTAGAAAAGGGAAAATTAAGGAGATGAGAACAAAAAAAATATGTAATTTACATAAAGATCGACTACATACATATATGCCGAAATATAGAGAGAAAGGGTAAGAAGAAGAAGAAAAACCTGGTCTGCAGAGGAAGAAGAAGAATTTGGTAGTTCTGAAGTATTAGTAGCGGAAGAATCATCATCATCAACAACAACAATATCATCTTTCTTATGGTCGACAGCTTGATCCGGAGCCGTTGAATGCAGTCCAACCGGAACCATTGAGAGAAGAGGATCAAAATGATCAGATAAGATAGAGGATTTGTGAGTAGTCAACAAGTACCTAGAAGAACCAGGAGGACTAATAAATTCACCAGGCTTAGTACAACTCCATGAGGAGCTGCTAAAACTCTTCTTTTTAATACTATTACTAGTACTACTAGTATCATCATTTTGCTTTGAAGAGATGATCTTCTTGTTTTGATGCTGCTGATGATGATTATTATTTTCTTTGGATGGATTTTTGCGAGAGTTTTTCTTGTGGGGGTGAGGTTTAGGAGTAATGGGCGGTTGATTAGAAGAGGAGCAAGGAGGTCGAGCAGTAGTTTTAAGTTTGGTAATTCTAGTAGCATCTCGGATAATGGGATTGTAGCGGTCGAGTACTCGGCCGCTGGTGTTGCCGCCGAGATAGATGGTGGAGGTGGTGGAGGAGGAGCCGCCAGATTCTTCCGTAGAGAGACGTATGGAAGTTGCTGCTTGGGATGCACAGAATATATCTATTCCTTTCATCTTTTTTGGTGGTTTTAGAGTTAGTGGTAGGAGTACAAGTTATTGGATTAAGGAATCTTGCAATTGAGTTTTTGGAGAGACAGAAACACAGAGAGAACTCTCAACAATATTGTTCCTTCCCAGGCCTGCCCTGCCCTGCCCTGCTACTAGAGTTCATATCTTGGGTACAATTAACTTATCTTGCACATATACCAAATATGATAGTTATTTAATATAGTTTTCTTTACTCTACAAGGTTTACAGAAGATTAAAATAAGTTTCGTTCATGCTCCTTTTTTCGTACTCCTCTCTATGCCCCTATGATTAAACGTATTATTAAAATTGAATCGCAATAAAATAAGTTCTAAAAAGATAAAAAGAAAGTTATACTACACACACAACACACATTTGTAAAATGTACAAACTTTAAAAACGTATATTTATTTTAAGTTTATTTATTCTTAAATTTATTAAGTATATTTGAATTTAGTAGCAACGGCATGCAAATAAAATAATAATAAAAGAAATATTATTTTATTTTATCATCAAAAGAAACACGACTCTTTTATTTTTAACTCACAAAATTGAATAATTTGACTCTTTTTGTGGGATAAAAAAAATATGATATTGCCAAAAAATTAGAAAGAAACAAAAAAAAATCAAATGTCAAATAAAAGTAAAGGGTGCATATGTTCGAGGGAAGGACTACACATTCTATCTTTTAATTATTACAGACAGAAAAATTGGAAGTCACATGACTTCATTTCATGAGGGGTAAGTAAGTGAACCAACGGCTCTTTGCGCCTTCGTAAATTTACGCAACGTATTGATATATGCAATTTTTTTTAGAATATGTCCTTAAGTTAAATGCTAAGTACAAAATTCAATATATAATATTATTTATTTATATATTTGTATTGAATTTAATACATAAAAAAATAATATACTAATAGGCTCCATATATTAAATTCAGTGCAAATATATAAAGAAATAATATTTAGTGGGTTCCATCTCTTATTTTTCGCACTTAGTGTGTGTCCTTAGGTTACACATTAAGCGGACCCTTAATATATTGCGTGACATATCGTTTGAGAATTGACATTTCTACAAATAAGAAATAATATTTTTATAAATTATTTAACATAAATATACGATCTATTTATTATTTATATAAAAAAAATTATAAAAAAATTATTTTTATTTATAAAAATATTAATTTGTTATAATTTTATTTTTATGACATGACTTGTGAGTTATGAGTACAGTGTCCTCCTGCTACCATAAATGGAGGGATAAGGACATGTTTGGATTTGGTCTCCACAATATTGATCTATTCTAGCTTTCAACTAACTATACTCTCCATTGGTAACAATATTAGTAAGGTAACAAAATGAGAACACCACACACTGACTGACCCCTATCAATAGATACATGGATAATTATTTATTTATTTATTATTGCTTTTTCGTAAATAAATCTTAATGCGTTTGGACAAAAAACTCGAGAGGGAATGTGTATTTTAGATTAAATAAAGAAGTATTTCACATAAAGAAATGAGGTTTGAAAATACTAATAGTGGTGTAAAAAATAACACGCAGATGCGCCAATCTAGATGAATATATATATGGTTGATACACAGTTAATTGGTGGTAGGGGGCGACACTCGTGGTCTGGATGCCCTGCAAGTTTGAGAAACACAACCTTATGTTTTAATTAAATTACAGTGTGCAGATACATAGTGGTAAATTAATTGGTATGGTTGGGCATGGCCTACTGCTCTGATGGGTTTTTAAATAATATTTCAGAGCGCCTGTGGATTCAAGTTTTTCTCAAGGAGTAGGAGACAAAAGAAACGGCAAAATTATCAGGAGTGTGACTGTTTACTGTCCTAGTTTTGTTGCAAAGCCATAATTTTTCTAGGCCACTGTACTCTTGTTCATAGCGCCATGTTTATTTATAAAAAATATATTTGAGATTAAATTATTTATTTTAATTTAACACTATTTTGAACTATTTAATCTTTTGAAATGAGACTATTAATCCATTGAAGCCATTTGATAGCTTAAAATGGGGGATTATTAATTCCATATTAATTGTGGAATTATATAATTCTTCATAAATAGTCTTAGAAATGATAAAAAAAAAATAGTTCATAGAATTATTTAAAGGACTATTTATCCTCCATCATAGGATAAATTAGTTTGAAGTACTATTAAAATAAGACAAATAATTTAATTTCAAGTATATTTTTTTCAAACAAACATAATCAACACATTCAAAACAAAACCTCTCATACTTATACAAAGTTAATTGTCCCTCATGATGTGACATTATTTCACATACATGAAGAAGATGAGAAACTTAACGACTGCGTCTAACACGATTACAGTCATATACCAAATATTTTTTTCAAAATTATATTGGAACTTTAGGGTAGAGATTTTTTTTCTATTCAAAAATCAGACAATATGAATTATTTGCAGAGATGTCAAATGGGTTTCTGGCTTCCCAAACACCAGCCTCCTACATCTATATATAAACATCAAGAAGACTCAAGAAAATCACTTTAAATTGTTGATTAATCTCCGGTGATGGTTTAGAACCACTAGTTCATTATACAATGGATTTTTCCGTTCTAATACCGATCAATATGAAGAACAAACATCCAGAGTTCAAGTGGTCCACTGTTACATAACAATGTTTAGTTGAGTTGGTGCCGCATCAAATCAAGTTGCATGTGGGGTATAAGAATGATCCTAAAACAACTAAGAATTCTTGCTTTGTTATGCCAACCAGAGGCAAGGTTACAAACTTACGATCACAACCACAAAATTGTGATATCTGATCCGTAACTTGGTTCAATTCTGAATTTTTGGGTGTACCCTATAGAATTTGGTTGGTTGCCCATTTAACTTGGGTACTTGGGAGGCACATGAGGGTCTCGGGCATTTGCGATGCACATTTTCTAGCATTCACTTCTGTCCCGGTGCCTGCAAATTTCAGTCTTACTATTCAAATGGGTAAGAGAATTATTGTAACCTAATTTTTTTTTTACCCTCCTAGCATAAATCAAATATCTGTTCCCTTCAAAATTTCTTAACAATTCATCAGATAAAGGGAAAAAAAAAAATCAAATGGGCATATACCCCAATATTGTTTTTTTCGTTTCAGTGGTCCAATAATAATTGCAATGGAACAAAGAAAGTCTTGTATAATCTAGAATGGGAATAAAATTGTAATCAGATTCTTAGGGAACAAATGCCTCCTCTACAAAATGAATATATATATATATTAAAAACCATAGGGAATTTTTCTTTTTTTCTTTTGGTGTGGATGAATGAGAGATAAAGCCACTTTGCTTCTGTTCCAGTAAGCTACCTATTGTTCTGTTCCACAAACTGATGGAATCAGATGCCTATAGATTTTTTTATGTTATGGAAGAAGCATCTGTATTCTGTATCACCACTTTCTTCTCTTCTTTTACTTCCTTTTTTTCCCTTTACATCCCCTGCAAACCATAGCTACCCTTAAAGACTTCTCCCAACTCTTTCTAGTGCATTTGTTTTTGTGCTCTTTTCTTATTGTAATTTTTTTTTCTCAAATGTTTTACATCACTTTTTCTCTTCCAAATTATCATGTCATCTACAAAAATTGGTCAAGATCAAAGACATTTTGTTCATTTATTTCCTTCTGCCTATGGAAGATAATTAAACCTAGTGGTTTTCTGTGGAAATCTAGTGTCCTTGGCTTGTAAGCAGAACCATCGTGCAAAAATTACAAGGACAACCATTCAAAAAATGGCCATCAACGAATGCAACAAGGGTTGTCATGGAGTAGAAATTCTACTGCTTTTATAGAAAGCAAACCCCATTTTTTTTGGCAATTGCAGAACTTTGTATGTCTTTTTTTATCAAATTATTAAGAAAAGCAATTTCAACTCACAGAGAGAGGTAACAGGAGCCATCGGTGACATGAAGTCTTAAATATAATTCTGTAGATTCCCAACCATAATCCACTCTTTGTCATATCAAAGGAAAGAATTGTTCATTACAACGTTCTAAACAAAAATAAACTGCAAAATGGGTTGTGAAACTGGTGCCTTGTCAAATTTTTTTAATATAGATAAAAGAATAGAGACATTTTCCTACAGAGGTGGCATATTACTGAACTTCCAATGTAAATATAAAGGCAAAAGTTGATCATACTATCCCAGTATATATCAGGAAAAGGAATAAAACAATATAAAAAACATGCTAATTGCTCTATACATACTGCTTATAGTCCTTTTTATTTCTGTCCTTTCCCTTCGTCTTCATTCAAGATGCGATTCTGAAAATCAGACACCATACGGGGTAGACCCTCGCGCAAGGACACTTTTGGTTCCCAGTTTAGCAGATCCTTTGCTTTGCTAATATCTGGTTTCCTCTTGTGAGGATCATCAGCAGTGTTCTCTCTGTATTCTATTGTCGCACTGGGATCAATTGTTTCTTTGACAACCTATGCCCAATAAAGAGTAACTTCAATGATGTGGACAAAAAATATGAATTTTGAACAAAATCTAAACTAGAGGACAAGCACTAGTAGTATAATTCTAGCCATAAATATTTAATGAATAATCTAGGAAAGACAAACCTGAGCAAGCTCTAGCATGGTGAACTCCCCTGGATTACCCAAGTTAAAAGGCCCCACATGCTCACCTTCCATCAGTGCCACCAATCCATCCACCTGACAATAAGAGAAATTTGAAAGTCCTTTTAACATCATTTAATGATTCAACCAGAAAATGCTTATTCCGGAAATTTCTCTTGCCAAGCTGGCAATTTTACTCCGGTACAACATTGCCTGTTTTAGAACAAATGTATCTTAGCTTTTATGGCTTCTATTCAGCAGAAGAGGCGATTGGAGGAGGTGACCAATAGATATGCTTCTCTCCCTTTTGTTGTTCCAATGAATTCAATTCAGTAAATTCCTCCTCTCACTATATATATTTATATATAGTGTATTTAAATTCCTTATATATATATATTGTTTAAATATGTGTTGTATCCCCGCCGCACCCAAATTCCTATTTCAGATACGATGAACCACCAAGTCTCCTTCTCTTTCTCTTTTGTTGTTCCAATGAATACAGTAAATTCATCCTCTCTCTCTCTATATATATATATTTATATAGTGTAATTAAATTCCTTGTAAATTTATGTAGTTTTGTGAAACAAAAATTATCATGTGTGTGTAAATATATAATGTTTAAATATGTGTTGTATCCCCACCGCACCAAAATTCCTATTTTCAAATTTGACGAACCACCGTGTCTTCTTGTTGCGCACCCATATCTTTGCTTGCTAGATTTATTTATTCAACTTAATCACTAAAATCAGTTTCTTACATAAGTATAGAGAATGATGAATTCCATGTTAGGTGTGAGGACAAGAGTGATCAAGGGGATATTGTCGTGATTTTCCCATGCCCAATAGTTTATACACAGTTTGATAAATACTAATCCATTTCCACAAGAGAAAGCACAAATGCTAGGAACTTTACATGGATAAAGCTTTGCATGCAATCTAGTACCCAGATATATAATAAGAAAGCATAGCAAGTACAAATGTGAGGAATTTCATTGCCCATCTGATTGCCAAGGACGATCACAACTGGATCTCCTCCCTCTTGCACATACTATATATTTTTGCATAGGTGATTGGGGACTAAAGTTTTTTATATAATAAAACATTTTTAGCTTTCATGGGATGATCTCTCAGACGGTCAGACCAGCTGTATAACAATTTCAATATTGGAAAAGATATTTAGATTTTCTGAAACAAAGATATATTATTTGTGCATAACGAACTTTCCATCAGTAGAAAATCTAGCCTTAACAATTTTCCTAGAAAACAGATCATGTGACAATGTTTAAAGAGTTAACACTCATTTTGAGCAACCCTAGGAAGCAAGGAGTCACAAACACTGTACAGAGGTAAGGGTGACGGCAAAGACAAGGTACAGGAGATTTTTTTTGGAGGGATTCAAAATGTGTTTTCCTCCCCCCACCCCAAAAAAAAAATCAAAGGGGAGGACTCTTATTTTTCTCCTAGATCTCTTTTATATTGCTATTTTTTCTTTTCAGGTAGTATTTATTCTCCATATTATGGGACCTTGTTTTCCCCTTTGTATGGAATTTTGTCATCTCCATGAGAGAATTGGTTTCTTTCTCTTTACGGGAGAACTTCATTATCATCTCTAGTAAAAAAAAATCTTAGTTTTGGAGATTATTTTTTCATGTTTATGAAAACTATTTTTCACTGTGATGATCGATGACGATATATCTATTCAAATGGCTTGTTATTATTCCGTTGTTCATGTTGAAAAACAGCTCAGATTTGTATATTCTACAGCCTTTTTTTATATATAGATTTTGACTGTATTTCATATTACAGTTTCAATATAGTTTGGTCCTTCGGGGTGTTTCAAAAAAATCTAATCCAAGAGATAGGATGGCAATATAAAAATGAGTTTAATGATGAAAAGCAATCGGTTATTGTGTTACTTATCAAAAACAAATACATAGGTGGTCATTGCCTTAACTATTTTGTCGCACTTGTTCATAGATTATAATAGAACATAATTTGGGGAGCTTTACTACGTGAGAGATTTGGGCTTTCTAAAAGAAACTTTGGATCATAAATTCATAAAAATAAATTGAGTTTCTTTAAGAATAAATTCATTACTTACAAATTTTTTAGATGGTACCCTTTTTTATTTGCTGAACAATGAATGGAAAATTGATTGTATTTTTGTTCAACAAATGTGTTAGAATAACAATTACATAATATTTCACATACCAAGTCTGAGACATATTGAAAGCTTCTTGTTTGCTTTCCATCACCATATACCGTCAATGGTTGCTTGCGGATGGCCTGCAAAGCATAGCAATAATACTATGAAATCCTAATTTATGAATACTTTCCGAAAGACAATCAGCAAGTCAAAATAATCAAATAATCAGGGAAGCAGATCACACCTGTGCAACAAAATTGCTGACAACACGCCCATCGTCTAGACACATACGAGGCCCATATGTATTGAAAATACGTGCAATACGCACCTGCAAAGCACAAGCACCGTCATAAAATCTGCACATGATTTACAATACATACTATGCGCTACAGTGTCACGAGTGAATATTTAACACTGGGACAACGGTTCCAATATTCATTTTATGTCTCACAATGAGTCTAAAAAAAAAATTGAATTAATTTTCCCAATACGTGCTAGAATCTATAACCATAATGGTGGAAAACTCGCAACTTATTCTCTTAATTCGTATAATATTGAGACTTTCATCAAACAAGCAAAACCTAAATTTTACCCTTCCTAAATTATCGACTCTAATAACATAGAAATTAATTCCACAATGGCCAATTAGTCAATTAATACGGATCCATCTGCTTTACACAAGCTGCCATCTACCCTTGATTTCCTATCTACTCTTGATTTCCTATTTTGGTTTCTCCAACTTTTTCGCATATTTACCTGACCTGGTACTAAATTACATTTTTCCATAATCACAAAATCATGGAACTCTTAAAACTTAAAAGATTACATTATGTTGGCAACAATGGAACGTAATGATGTGTTTTTGGACAAAAGACACTTTCAAAGATACCCATGTATTGTACTCGCCACCTGAGCACACCATAACACTCTCCTCAAAAGTTAGAACCAAAGCAAAAATACATTTATTTTCAAACTAAAACAAAATCAAGCAAGCAAAATTTTTCGGTCCTGTTTGCTAGTGTTACAAGAGTGGGCCCTAAATTCATTAAAAAAATTGAATTATCTAATTCACCACATGTATACGAATGTCAGAGAAGTCATAATGCATGTCGCAGAATCGTCTTGTTTGGCATTGTAATAGAGTTTCTAGTACTTAAAACTATCCTCACAAGTGGTTAAGCATTCCACATACAAAAAAATATTACAATATATCACCTCAACATCTGCACCACGATGATAATCCATTGCCAAGGTCTCAGCTGTTCGTTTCCCTTCATCATAGCAGCTCCTCACACCTAAGTTTTAAGCAATGCAAACACTGTCAAAACAAATAGAAACAATCAATCTCTACTGACAAAATGTTAATGCAAGCATCATTTCACCTATTGGATTCACATTTCCCCAATATGTCTCTTTTTGTGGATGCTCAAGCGGGTCACCATAAACCTCACTTGTACTAGTGAGCAAAAACCTCGCCCCAATACGCTTGGCAAGACCCAACATGTTTAAGGTGCCCATCACATTTGTCTTGTAATCACAGTCAAGGATCTCAAGCAATTCCAAAATTCAATAATCTATACATATAAATTTATATTAAAGTAATTGCTATAAAAAATCAACAATCCATAGGACCATAACTAATGTAATTTTCAAGAGAGGATATTATGGTCTTCACAGGATTATACTTGTAATGAACCGGCGAAGCGGGACAAGCTAAGTGATAGATCTGATCCACCTCCAATAAAATGGGTTCAACAACATCATGCCTAATAAGTTCAAACCTTGGATTCCCAAAATGATGCATCACATTATCTTTCCTTCCGGTAAAGAAATTATCAATCACAATCACATCATCACCTCTACCAATTAACTTATCAACCAAATGACTACCCACAAATCCAGCACCACCAGTAACCACAATTCTCAATCTTTTCCGCCCAATTCCCACCGGAATCCTTCCGGTTGAAGCAGCTGTTTTCATCCCGCTTCTCCCATAACTCTTTCGAAAAGGGTTGGATACAGATTGATGATCGGAGACATAAATTGATCTGGGGGTTGAGGATGATTGTGGGTCAGAGGGGGCAAAGCGGGAAAGGCTGGGCTGGATGATGAAGAAAGTGGAACCAATAAGAATACCCACAAGGATAAAGACAAGTCTTTGCTCTTTGAAGATGTAATTGATGGATCTAGGAAGAGATCTGGGGTGTTTTAGGGTTTTTGGGGAGTATGGGGATGTGTTGGTGGGCTGCATTTCTTCGTCCCGCTTGTGGGATGATTGTTTGTGCAATTGTTTCATATTTTGCATTTTTGTTTCTTGATTGGGATTGGGATTGGAGGAGTAAATATTCTATGAGATATTGATTGAACGAAACTACGGCGGATTCATTTGAAAGATCAGATGAAGATTATTCATGTAAATGAGATGAGAAATTTGGAAGGGTTCGTCTTGTAGGTAAGAAGTTGACAGACCAATGAAGCTATTTCATATCATGGAAGACTTCAGCATTTCTTCTTTCATATAAAAAAACAGCTACGAATTAAGTATTTAATCATATATATATATATATATATATATATATTTAGACGTCTAAATAATATAAAGCATTTGTATAAAATTGTATCTAAATGAAAAAATATTATTTGATAATTAATTTTTTATATTCAGTATTTTACTATTTTAACTCTATGAATAGTTTAAATAAAATCTGTTTGATAATTAAAAATATTTGAATAATATTTTTTTTTTAAAAAAGAACAACAACGAGTATTTAAGTAAATTAAATAAAATACTATTTTAAAAAAATGCTACAGTGCCCAAATGAAAAGTAATAATCATCAAAGTATTTTAATTTTTGATTGCCTATTCGTAATAAGATAAACAAATAACACCCATCAAACAAAAAATCATTCAGTGCTCACAATTAGGGATCAAAATAATTGCTATTCTCACATATCCCTAAATCGCATTTTGCTTTTCATATTTTTCCATTCCCTATAGCAAAAGTCCCCAATCTTACAAAACTTCTTCTCCTCCAATGTTGCTATTCTTCTTCTCACCTCCATTCATGTCACCCTTAGTACTAGATTTGACAAAAATAGTTCAAGTCTGCGGATTGGCTCGATTCGTTCAAAAAAAAGTGAGCGACGGGCTTCTATTTTTCAACTAAAAAAAAGTGAGTTATTTTGGGGCGGCTCGACCCGTGACTCAAATTCAAAAAAAAAATTCAAAAAAAAGAAATACATTAATACATAAAAAAATAACTTAATTAATTAATCGTTCAGATCAATTTATGAAACAAAATTTTTATTCATTTGTTCAAAATACTATTATCTCTAAATATATAATTATTAGATATGAAAGATCTTAAATAAGGTAAAATTTAAAATATTATTGATTATCAAATGTTAATAAAGAATAATAATTAATTATATTTTTATATACTTACACATAACATAATACGTTACATATATAATCAAATAATTGTCACTATATAAATACATACATGTGTAATGTGTTTGTGGTATTATTCTAGCATTATTTTAAAATTAGTTACTTGGTATTTAATTACAATTATTAGTTTCACATATTTAATCAAATAAATAATACTCATAATAATTTATAAAATTAATAAAAAAAATAATCAACTAAATCAAATGGCTCGTGGGCCAGCACGGTCCATTCAGGCCACGGGCTGAAATTTTTGGGCCAAAACAACTTGGACAATTTTGGCCCGGTTGCAGTCCGGTTCGTTTGTCAAATCTACTCATTACAAAAAATGAGAGATCAAAATATAAATAGATTAAATTAGACAACACTCATGTTTAATTTTTATGTCTATATAGAAGAGCTCATATGTAATTGGTTTCAAGACTCGTATTTAATAACACGTTAAAACATTTAATTTAAAATTAATTGGGGATAAATAAATAAAGTCAATCAAATATATATAATAATAAATTATCGGGTATAATTAACCCTGACGATTACTAGTTGGATGCCAGTGGGACTATTACTACTTCACTAGTGGGACTAGTATTATTTTTATGCAATAATGAAGGTTAAAAATGTGTCTGCATTTTTGTTGGTGGTGATTACATAAATTGGACCAGTATATTACTCCCTCCATTCCATTTTAATAGACGTTTAGGAGAAAATCACATATATTAAAGTCTCTCATTAATAGTAATAATTAATGGCTAATTTTAATGTAAATTTTCAACTTTGTCCTTTATTACTGCATCTCTTTTATTATTATTGCTGTAAATTTTTTTGAAAAGCTAAAGTTAATAAGGGTAATTTAGATAAGTAAACTTTTAACTTTCCTTGGAAGATGGAAAATGTCTAGTATTGTGGAACAAAAATAAGAAGCTAAAACGTCTATTAAAATAGAATGGAGGGGGTATTATACATCTTGCATTTGTACCAAAATGGGCAAAACCTAGTTCCTTGCAGTGAATTTGATCAAGTTTTGTTTCATAGTGTTATTATGAGACTTTTTTCTTGTGGAAAATTGTGTTATTAGTTTCTATATACAAACCACACTTTTTACACAAAATTAAGGAAATTAAAATGGAGGGTATAAATAAAGTTACTACAATTTTGCTCATTATTGTCAACTAGACTTGTGTTGATTAATTATGCTAACGAATAAAGTTACCCCTAATTAATAAAGATTAATTATGCTATTGAATAATTATCTTTTTAAAACTAGTGGGGTAAATTAATCTTTATTACAGTCAACTAGACTTGTTTTGACATATGGATAATTTCTTTTGCATGCTCTTTGGGTATTTGAAAGAGAGAAATCGCACCACCTTTGTAACAGGTAAATGCCAGTGGGACTATTACTAGTTGGATAACCCTGACTATATCGAGGAGTTTGGTTTATTAGTTTAGCTGTACTGGCCAAATATTTGTGTTCTTATCTGTTTCTTAATGGGCCACGACTCTGTAAAGCTGAAAATTGTTCAATTTTTTTGTCAAATATTAAAAAGTTACATCCCTAAGCTTGATTTGAATTGGTTATGTTTTTCACAACACTACTATTTTTAAATTGTTGTGGCTTTCTTACATGAATATTGAAACTTGAAAGTAGTTATGGATTTCTTGTATTAACGTTCTTCAAAAGATGGTATTTTTAAGAACTGGTCCAAGCAAAGTTTGATATGCGCCTAAATGCAGCCAATTGTCTAGATATTGTTAAACCATGAGCCAGGACTGAGCAAAACGATTACCGTATCGAATGCAACCCCTCTTGTATCTCTGTAGCTTCAATTGAGCATTTAGCTGTTGTTAAATAACTGCAATCGAAGGACTCCAGTCTTGTGTTAGACCTTGTTGGCTCGACATAATGGAATATGGTGGCAACGAAGACCAAGGCTTTGGGGAAAGGACTTGGTGAAGCTTGGGGCATAGGCACAGGCATAGGCACGAGCTTAGCATGCCAGTGCATGACATGGGCTGGGCGCTCAATTACATGCATAAAATTGGGTGCATGAGTGGAGCATGTGGCAGGTTTGGAGCATCATGGGCTAGGTGTGGTGCATGGTTCAGTTTGGTCAAAGGAATTCAGTATATGGCAGAGGTTCGGTGCTCAGCATACACAAGCTCGGTGCACCAGGGGCTGTTGCGGGGCAACAATTTGGCAAAAAACAAAAGTTCGCGTACGAAATAATGTTGGGACGCTTGGTCGAGATGCCAGGTTGTTGGGAATTCGGAATTCGGTTGGCACTCAGAAACGCTGCAGTTAGGCTTGTATAGGAGAACTGGCAGCAGTTACGGAGTAGTTTCTGTCTGAGACAGTTGGCACAACTGACTAGCATTGGTGAAGAGTTTTAATAGTTTTTGAATGTCTAATCCTTAGCAGTTGAACTGAAACTGTTAGGACGTTTTGTCTATCTAATGACGGCCAATGCCCTGCAGAGATATGAGTTATATTTTGTAAGTCTTGGGCAAAACTCCTTGTGTCGATTGGTAAAATAAAAGGGCTGGGTTGGTCTCGTAAATTATGTGTGTTTGTTGAATTGCTTAAGTTATTAATTCAGCAATCATAGCATGTGTGTGGGTGTGTTTGATCTATACAAAGTGGGTGTTTGGTCATAGACAAACGTTTGTGCGTGCGAGTGTAGGTAAAACAATGCACGATACACTATGCGTGAGAAATTGGCTAACTGGTTTAGGCAATAGTCAGGCGATCACAAGGCGAAAATTTAGTGTTAAATTAAGTGACATCTAGTATGTAGATATTTCAAGGTCCATATTTCAAGGTCCAATGGGAAGAATGCTTTATCTTTAAAAATATCTCCTATTATATTTGAAAAGTCATATTTTTTTTTTGATAATTTTGAAAAGTCAAATTTAATAATTTTTGAGAATTAATGGAAACGGACGAGAGTAAACACATTTTTCTGGATTGGGTTAGTATGAAGTTGGTAAGTTGATTCATAGATTAATACAGTGCTGACACGTGTTACGGGACCAACGCGTATCAGCACTGTATTGGTCCAGGAGTGGACTTACCATGAAGTCCACTCCACCATAACCGGATCCCATTTTTCTTTAGTTTTGCACTTGGTCAAAGATCCGTAACTGTCATTTTTCTTCACAGGTTTCGATGCATAATAGAGGCAGAGGGTGATATCCAAATTAAACCTTCTCTTCTTGTGTCATCGAAGTACAAGTCTAGAATAAAAGACTTTGCATTCAAATAAATGCTCATTTCTCCAATGACAAGACTGAATAGTGATAATGTTGCGGCCTTGTGGATTTGTCATCTTTTGTTAACACTATGCATGTCCTGATCATGTGAATAATAATGCCATCATTACATTATTTCATTCCACTTGATACTTCTACTTTTTTACATACGTGCACACATATTTGCTGTATTGTTGGTTTCATATTTATGCTAAACGCATTGAACCATTATCTGCAATTAATCTATTCTTCTCTATTTGAGGGGATTGGGTAGCAAGTAACGTAAACGAAAGCGGTTCGACCAAAGGTTATCCCCATCCATCCAATCGAATACCACAAGTTTTAGGCACATCTTACTTGGAATCAGGACTACTTGTTTAATATTATTTTATGATGTTACACTTCTATATTTATTTTCCTCTTCACTTTCAATTTTGTAGAATTATAGTACGTCTTTGAAATCTTTGTCACTCGAACAAGTTATCCTTTTTTAGATTAGGAAGTTTTGCATTATTATTCTTTCAAATTTCCAAACAAGGACATGCATGTGGGATTGGTGGGTATTTTAGTATATTCATCACGCAAAAGAAATTTGCTCATTTTCTTGTCCTGTTAATTAATTTCTAAATTGTCCGTATGTTTGATATGCAAGTAGGAATAGAATTTTTGCTAAAATGCTTTTACAGATGGCTGTCTTTGCTGCAAGGACCTTTACCGTCAATAATCCCACTTCACTTAGCTATTGAGTATTTAGATGTAAGAAGTGAATTCTTTGCAATGAATAGTTCCGACTAGAAAAAAAACTTGTTTCTTACAAAAACTCATTCATATATTATATATATGTGTGGATCTAGATAACATATAGATTTTATATCGATTCTTTTGATTCTTGCTCGAGCCAGATGATGAAGAATTATCATGTCCGATTACTTCGGGAGAGGTATTTATAAGAATTCACCTATCCCAATAACAAAAAAAATTGACTTGAATGATCATTTATTGAGAGCTAAATTGACTAAATCTATACACCTTCAAGTCATCTACATTCTGAAATCTCAAACCACAAAAATTATTCCCTACATCCAACAAAGAATGTCACGACTGAGCTTTATCTTCATGTTTAAATGGTCGTACAAGTACCTCAATTTCAGTACTCTTAGAACCACAAAGTGTAAGGAAGAGCTGAAGATTACCTTGGTGTGTGTGACATTTTGTAGGGATGACCAAGAAACGATGATTTGAAAATTAGTATCAGTTCCTAAAGTAAAGCAAGCTGGTTTGCACTTGCAATAGTTGCTATTACTGATGCAAATAAAATAAAGCCAGTGTAATTATGAGCTTATGAACGAACCCACTTGTTTGAAAAAAGACAACACTACATACACAACAACCAAATATTACAATTATTTTGACTATTAAAAAGTAGGAATTTTCATGATAAGTCCCACTTTTTAATAGTTTATGATTAATATTGTGTTTGATGTTGTGTTTGTAAACTTATTCTTTGAAAAAAAGGATCTGAAAGTGTTTACCGGAGGTTTTGGTCAACTTCACAAGTGGTGGCTAGAGACTGGAGTTGTGGTTTACTGAAAATGACATTTTTGTTGGACTTTTTTTTCTTCTAAAAGCATACCAAGGTTTGTATATATTTGGATAGAGTTATTTAATTAATTTCATAAGAGAAATTGATATTTTTACACGATTTTACGGTAGGTCCTATTTATTATTTATAGGAGTAGAGTCTTGTAAAAATATTAATTTTTCTTATAAAAATATCAATTTCCTAATTATATGATGTTTAGTCCTAAAATTTATTTTTAGATAATTAAATTTGCTATTGGCGAGTTCTACCCAATCAAGCTCTTAGTGAGTTCCTTTTTGTGTTCAATAATGAGTAGTTCAACAATGTGGAAAAATTTGAATGTACAATCCAGCTATTTTTTATTGGATAAGCACACGTATACAAAAATCAAACACAACATTAATGTTAGCCATTAAAAATATGTGTATGACACAAATTTCAATATAAATACACACTTTTTAATGACCAAGTGTAATGTAGTGTTTGATTTTGTGTTTAATTTTTTGCGTACCTAGGCTTATTATTTCACCTAATTATTGCTAACTTTTTAGGTCCTTTGATAAGTTTGACACTAGAACGTACAAGCATAATGCCATGGATGATCTGCTAGAAGCATAGATGATATCTGAAAAGTTGCCATAAAATGCAAAGAGGAATCTACCTTCACTTTCTCCTGAATTCACCTCTTGAGCCAACTGTACCATTTTTGTGAGGCATCAAACTTTTGTTCTATTATGGACAGCCGTCTTAGCTCAGCTGGTAGAGCGCATGGCTTTTAACCATGTGGTCGTGGGTTCGATTCCCACAGACGGCGAGTTAAAAATTTGGCGGAAGAAAGGCAGCAACCTTTGCAAAGTGTTGTTGCTCAGAGCCATTTGTTTTTAAGAATTTAAGGTTCTTATCTGCCATCTGGAGTGGAAATTGAATAATTTCTAGCACTTGTCAGCAACACCCACAAATTCTCTCCACAGCCCACACTACTCAAAACAAAATCTTTTGCATACTCCTTTTGTTCATTTCTATGTTATGATACAAGTCTAAATTTTGAAAAAAAAGAGATGAGAGTTGGGTTTATCAGATCTAAATAGTCTTATTTTTTTGAACATGAGGAGATAAAGAAGTTATTGCCATTGCTGATAAATATTAAGCCTACGAAAGACACCAACACAAAGGGAAAGTCAAAAATTTCTGTGTTATGATACAAGTCTAAGTTTTGAAAAAAAAATGAATGAGAATTGGGTCCATCAGATCTTAAACAGTCTTATTCTTTTAAACATGAAGAGATAAAGAAATCATTGTCATTGCCATTGCCGAAAAATATTAAGCCTACTAAAAGCACCAACACAGAGGGAAAATCAAAAGTTATCATAGAATAATTACCTCGATTTACTATTTGTACTTGTTATTTTTATTTATAAAAATATCTTATAATAATTATAATGTTAGGTATGTAATTTATTTTATGTTATCCGTACAGATTCTGATATTACTAATAACAAAAGATACATACTCCTTTCGTTCATTTGTAAGTGTTAGGTATGTAATTTATTTCATGCTATATATCCATACATTAGTAAATGTTGAGCATGTAATTTATTTCATGCTATCCATAAAATAATAAATCATTTGTTTAGTAGCAGTAGCATGATAAAGACCAGCATGATAAAGACCAATTTTAAGGTTAATAAGTAATTAGTTTGGGGAAAGTGTGGGTTCTCTCTCTTACATTTAATTTTGGAGAATGTGATATTTTTACAGATTTTTTTGATATTTTTATATGTAAATTATCGTTATAGACTTATAGCGATGGTCAAAACGGTCGTTATAGACCTATAACGATACTTTTCATATAAAAGATTAAAAAATCATCTAAAAATATCAATTTTCTTTGTTTATTTTCCAGATTTGGTATAGTAACCATTTTTAGTTGTCGGCGAATGGTGATAGTGATGGTTCAGTGGTTGTAAATCTTGTTTGGGCTATAGTACAATAGTGATAATGAGTTGTTTGAGATATGTATACCGACGGTGGTGACGGGGGATGTAGCGATGCCATGAAAATGAATCTTATGGTTGTTAAACAAGTGACGATGTAACATAATTTCGTTAAAAAATTATTTTCTATGACATTAAAAAGAATTCAATTAAAATCAGTGTTAACTATATTTTTTAGTATCCTTAATATATAACGTGTTGAATAAACGTACTTCCTATTAATTAAGTAATTTGAAAAATATTATTCATATCGTATTTTGTACATACAACGAAAAATAATATTTTTTATTTTTAATTTTGTTTTATGTATCGCATCAACTTATCATCTAAATAACTACATCAAATGTATCCAACTTACTGAACTTAGGATGATAATTGCGCGCGCACAACAAAAACAAACAAGAAGAATAAAAACCTTGATAGCTACTCCTTGGGAATGCATGAAACTTACATGAAACGAGGGAAAGATAGAAGGTGGAAGATTGGAAAAATAAAAGAACAGTCAACAATTGGGGATCTGTATAAAAGAATAAAATTTAGGATAATGTTAGAATATTCAAAAAATTTATTTCATTATCAAATGATGTGTTATTGAATAAAATAAAATGTAGATTATGATATAACCAAATTCACAAGTGATTTATTCAACCAGTATATAATAGTGTCACATTATTTAAGACGCTATTTAAAATAAAAAAATTAAAACTCTTAATACTATCCTAAAATTTATCCTGGTAATTATTAAATAAAAAAACATATAAGAACTACTAGAGAACTGAGTCTTGAATACAAGGGAAACTCCAGACAAAATGGGATGCAAAGACACGTAGACGATACAATTATGAAAATAATCTGTAAAAATTCAGAATCAGTATAAATTTATTTAGTTTTAGATAATATAAAAATAATTATATCAATCTTTAGTTTAAATAAATCATATTAATTTTGAGTTTAAAAATATTTCATATTAATTTAAAAAAATTAGATTTAATCTTATATTTTGTAACATAGATAATATAATTTTATGTAAAAACAAATGTCACATTTTGGTAACCCATGCGAGACACGGGTCAGGCCAATTTGCATAATTTTTTCACAAATATTTGATAATTTTTTATTGACTTATATATTTTTTTTTATTGACATAATATATATATAACTAATAAAAATAGGACCATTTTGCCTTTCTTGCTAAAAATAAAGTATGGAACATCATGAATTTTGGTTGAAATTGATAATGTGCATGTCACATGTGCAAAAAGGGGTAATAGAGTAATTATGCAAAATAATAATTATTAAATAGACCATTCCCAATCTGCATAACCATTTTCGTCGGAATGGAACCCTCTATCCCACTATGCTCGTCGGGTTTTACCCTCATCACCAACTAAAAAAAGTAAACCTCCGTCATAGATCAAAACCTCCATTTGTTCCTTTTCATCGTCAATCTCCCTGTAATTACACTAGCAGCCACTCACTCAAAACCAATAAATTTAAATTCAATCAACATTTATGTCTTCATCTCAACCCTCCATCGCGCTCACCTCTCAAATTCAAAAATCTTCAAAAACCCTGAAATTTCATTAAAATGAATCCTATCGACATGCATGCAATTTATAGAGACAGAGGAGAGGGGAGAGAAATAGTGATATACTTATAACATCGTCGATCAATAACAAGAGTGATACTTGCATCTTTGTCATTATCATTACCAAGCTACATGCGATGTGTGTGAAATAATTAATAAAAATATTAAATTCAATATTAATCATAAAATAAAGAGTCTCACTAATATTAACCAAAATAATATATATTTATTAATTGTAATGAAATAAAAACAATTTTATATGCATATCACAAACTTTTAAATTAAATAATATTTCGTTATTATACTCCAAAAACATATTTTTCGTATATCTAGTCAAGTACATACTTGATGGATATGATATGAGGATTAAGGAACAGTCATGGAAGATTGTGATCTCTGATCAAGGAAAATATAACATCTAAAAATTGTGAATCGAGAGTATTTCTCTTATTATCTTCAATCTCAGTAAAATATAAAAGGGTTTTAACTTGAGACTTGAGAGAAAGAGAAAAAGTTAGGAATAAATTAAAACTGTTATTTGTGAAAATTTAAAAAATAAGATGCGGTTAAGTCGGTAATTTTTTTTTATTCTATCGTTATTTTTTTAATTTTAGACTGTCTCTTACTTTAAATTATGACCCAAAATTAACCAATTTTAATAAAATTCTCACTTATTATAAATTTTAATAAAATTCTCACTTATTATCAAAATTAACCAATTTTTGATCCAAAATTAATCATTTTAAAGTCACGTTTCATAATAAGATGTCGATGCCGGAAAAAGTCATTTCGTTTTTTTTATAATTATCCTTTTCAATCTTAGCCTTTGGATTAAGATGTGTTTTTTGAAAAGGGTCGGCTTGAGTGTCGACGGGGTTTGAAAGGTCGATTTTATGATGAGCCAATTGACCAGAGTCGCCAGTTAGTATATTCGAAAAGAATGTACCAACTCATCCGAATTTTATTTTTGTAATCGTTGGCTCATGTATGACTCCTAGTTAATTGGTCCGCAAATCGAGATTCATAGAATTCGGGGTTTGCTTAAGCGAGGGGAAGGTGTTAGGCACTACCCGACTTCCGTGAAAACACGGTTACTGCAATCTTGATGTTTTTCTATCCTTTTAAATCCTAAAATATGTGTATGCGCATGTGTGTGTGCGTGTGTGCCTAAATGAATGTCGTTGGAATGTTTTATTTCTCGAAAGTACTTTTGAAATCTCGTTGACCCTATGCACGAAGGATTCGATTCGTTTTGAAAAGTTCATTTTTAAGCTTTCGTTTTGATAACAAAATCTTTAATGATGACATTTATAAAACAAGGTTTTCGAATCCTTCGTCAAATAGGAATGGAGCTCATCCGATACTTTCGGTTTTATTTTTAGCCTACGAGTGATCTAATATCCCACTTTGATTGATTTTATAAAAATATTTATCATTTCATTCCAAAATCATTTTCTCGCGTCAAAAGGGAAAGCCAAGTATTAAAATGACGTTGGAGTTATTCATGGGTATGTGAGCCATCCGAATAACTCCAAACACCCACAATCGCACATTTCACTATCACGGGGTCTTAAACCCGATTTTCGACTCAATGTCGCTTTAAGGCCCAAAAGATACATTTTACATCGAAATGACTAATAACAAGAATCACAATTAACCCAACAGTCAATCTTCGGGATTCTATTAATAGCCTTGAATCGGTATTTCAAGGCATTAATTTCATCCCTAGGCTCACAACCGAAATATCACAACAATATATTAAAACTAATCAAAATGCCCACACGAACATCATCGGAAGGCTAGGGCGTAAAAATGCACGCAACGCGCTCCTTAGCCAACCTCGATCCGGGCTTATTTAATGAATCGAACCCCAAATATTGCAACGAGATCAATCCAATACAATAATATTTACTCAATCAAATAAAATATAGATCTTATAACCGGAGCTCACATAGGTGAGTCCAAATTATAAATCTAACCCAATAACACAAATATAATCGGTAGAAATGCTCAGATAATACACGGAAACAAATATTAAATAGCACAATTTCACAAAATAACAAAATAAACGGTAGATCTATTACAATAGAGTCAACATCGTACAAGTCGAGCATTTTCACCTTGAATTCGGAAGGAGAGCCGAGAAAGAGCTTCAAGATCTAACTTTTGACACCCAAAGATTAAACAAAAATAGACTAGATCTACTATTTAATATACCGCGGATCTCTCTTTTTTTTCCTATTCTTTTCTTCTCTTTTTTTGCTCTCGAATCCCCTCTTTTTTCTTATATCGCGTCTTCTTTTCTCTTTCCTCCCGCGTCTGCTCAAGAAATGAAACTAGAAGAGGCGATTTAGAAACTTAGATCTTGGCTGCAGGTGCAGCTGCGGCCGGCTTCGGTGTTTGGCTTCCAGAGGGCGCTGCCCCCTTCCACCCCCGCCAGCTCACCCCCGACCATCGTAAGCGTAATGGCCATTAGTCGTCTTTTGTAATCAAATCAGGTTCTTTTGGATCAGCTGTTTGCCTCGCCTCAAGTAACCTGATGCTCGTTGTTTGTTATGACAGCTTTGACCGTAAGTCGTTGGGGTGACTTTGTGTTGAGGTCCACATTCTTTTTCGCATGTCGGGTCAAGTGACGTTTTTGCCCTCCTGTCAGGGTTAGTACAAAAGTACAAAATTTGGGTGTCTACATAAGAGATACCATTATTTTAAGAAAAATTATTTTATAATTCTAGGGCATTTTTACATGATGTTTGAAGATCAGTCATATACTGTTATTTCAGTATGTACAGTAAATATAGCTCACTGTATATGTTAAAATGATAATATGTTAATGATTTAAAACACTACGTGACGATGTCCCAAAATTACTGAATAACTTCTCATTAAATTAAATATATTAATAATAAATTAAAACATCACTCCCCATTCTTTTAAATTAAAATAAATTAAAGTAAACTATTTTTAAAACATCCAAGATTGGGCCAATATCATCAACATTCAATAAAAATAAAAACGTAAAGAAACAAAACCTGTTCCTCCATTCTCCTTCATATTGTCTTTATCGACACCACCAAATCGGACGGAATTCTCGATTTGAAAGACCACCGAGTTATCTTAAGGTTCGGGCCAAAGGTATGTCTACAGTGTTTGGGTTGACGAGAGTGGTCAATCTTGTGGTTGGATTGAGCGGCCGCTAGGGCTCGTTGGGTTGGGGTTATGGTTGTGTTTTTTCTTTAAATTGTGTGTATTTATGATATGTATTTAGGTCATGGTACTTGATGTATTACTTGTAATTTCTTTTTGATAATTATCTGCTGATGTAGAGTTTGTATAAAATGTCTGAATCTATATATGTATGTTTGGTTTGGGTTTTTGAATAGTGTATATGTATTATATGTAAAGGTGTGTTGATTATAAAGTTTTTAAGATCTGGGTTTTTGGCTGGAAGGGGAAGAATGGAAGACGAAGATGTGTTTTGGTTGGTGGTTATAGAAGAAACTAAGCCCATGTCTTGGTTCCCCTTTATCGTATTTTTTTACTAAAAAATAGAAAATAACAGTATATTACAATGTAAGTAACTGTGCAAATAATTATAAATGATTTAATTTTAATTTTTCAATTTTTTGAAAATAGAATAATGTATGAAAGATATAATCATAAAACTTCTTTCCTGTGTGGTGAACCACCTCTAGTTGGTTTCAAGGGCATATTTTGCCCAATTATTAGAGGTCAAATGTTATTTATATAAAAAAAGTTCTATATTGAAAAAAAAGTATAAAGTTGACAGATTTTTTTGGGGACATTAAGCCCATGAATTCCAAATTCCTTTGATTTTCTTTCTAGGTTTATAATCTAACCCAAAAATACTCCCCCATTCTTCTTCAGTGGACACTTAGCTGTAGTTGAGTTGCTCATCTCCCGATTTAATCTGCCAGAACTACGGTGAACCAGTCCGTCTCTTCATTCTACGGCAACCTTGTGGTGGAATCTTCACCTATCTGAGTAAGTCTCATGCCTAAATATCCCTCTTTTCGCTTGTAGCAGTCTCTATCTTCAATAGATAGGCACATACATACCCATTCACGCACTATTCACAATTAATACATACATTTTGAACCATTTAGTTAATAACCTTATTGATTATCATGATTTTGTGAGGTCATCTCGTTAAGTGGGGGAATTTGATAATTGATAGTGATGTTAAACGCTTCAAAACCCTATGAACTAGCAAAATTTCTAGTTCCCATTCTTTGATACCATCTCTATTGAATTGATCCTGGTGGAGAAACATGATGTGTATCTTGCTAAAAAAATATGTTCCTCCAATCCCACATATGCTTATATTGTAATGTATGTGTTGCCTCTTTTTTAGAATTTGTAAATATTTGCATCTTGAGTGCAATAGCTAGACCATGTGCTAGTTGTAGATTATAATTTGATCTTGACATTGGAAAGGAGCCATAATTGTTGGGTGAAGAGAGTGACAGAATGTGATATACCTAGGTAGATAGAGTGTGAAGTAAGTCTTCTAAAATCTAAACTTTAGTTCTTTTAGTTCTTTTTGGTCTGAATGTCATGTTTGCCTTATAAGCTAACCTAGTCTCTCATTAAATGTCTCTTATACTTTTCTAAAGGGGAATGCTGACCATCCCACAACTTGTCTATTGCTATCCATTTACCCATCATTATAGGACAAAAATACCTTACTTTCATTTAACATTATAACTACAAGGCAAATCTCGTAAATTTAAAATTATTTCTACTTTGAACTTGATCGGTCCTAGCATTACTTTGGAAATCTTGTCATTTCATAGCAGTTTGAAAGAAAAACGTATTTACCAGAATACAACTGGCATACCCAGCTGGGAGGAAGGTCTATTCATTTGTTCCGCGATGAGGAAAGACAAAGGAAATAGAAGTGTTGTATGCTGTGGAACAGGTTGAAAATCATTAAAATCAAATTGACAAGATTTTATTTTCTAATTAGATGAAATTAAGAGTTCAAAAGTAAGGTGGGCAGTGGGCTAGTGGCTAAATTTAGACTAGTGTTGAGTAGCTTAGCATTCTACTTTACTGAATGCGTTCTTCATCAATTTGCGATGTGGGGGTGAAACCCGGTCTATATAATGCTTGTCAAATCTGCGGATTTACAGTTGACCTCATATGACATGACAAGATTCTGCGATGTGTATGGTTATAGTACTTCGTGAAGTTCTTGGGTGCCTCTACAGGTCAAAATCGCACTTGAAAATCATTTGCTGCACATGGGGATTTAATGAGATACATAGATTATATAAGTAGAATTTTTGTGTTTCAAGAGGATCTAACTCTCTTTCTTTCCGGCTTAGCCGAACTACTTGAATTTAGAGTGCAACAACTACAATATAATTTCTAAAGTTTACATGATAAAGTATTAGGAGTAATAAAGTTTACATGATAATTTCTAAGCATCAATTTTTGTGGTTTGGTGGATATTATTGCTTGATAAATTTATGGTCTAGCTAACTGGACTACTTTCTTTTCTTGTTAATTTCTAGTGCATATCATAGCCCTCCTTATCCCTTCTCCCTGAGTTTGTATCTATGAGGGATCTATGTGCGACAAGCATTCAACAAGGAAACAACTGTGTTTTTGGAAAGAATGTAATTAATAGGAGCCTGCCTAGTGTATTCCACTAGTTGTTTTCCTTATCATGATTCATGAATGCTTCAATTGAAATTAATAACCTATTAAAGATGGTATTTTCTAAGTATAACTTCTGATATAAAGAGGAAACCTTTGCAAGATTAATAAGAAGCATTTTATGGGCTTCACTTGAGATTGCCATTTTAAGCAACTAGATCTAAATTAGTTTAGCATGTTTTCTTTGTTCCCTTCTGACTGTATTTTTGCCTTCAGCTATAATTTTTGTCCAATGTAAGGGCTATAGTATGCGCCTATGACACTTTTCTTTTCTTTTACCCTTGTGGCTTAATTACCTTGTTCTGTTTCTGATTTTTATTTTTCTCTTTCCATAATATGATTTCTAAAGTTATACTAAAAACTATTGTATTTGAAAGATTTTTTTTTTCCTGTTTTTTTTGCAGAATTCATGCATTCTTGTAATTTATGTTGGTTTTCTATTTTCTGTCTTCAAGCATGTTCTTAACGGTTTGGTGGATTAATATCATTGCTTGTTTAGATGGAACTATGGTCTAGCAAATGTCACTATTTTTTTATTTTTTTCCCTTCATTGCTTGTACACATTTTTACCTTTCTAATACTTTTGTTTATTCTCTCCTTAACTTAGCCGTACTGATCAAGATACATGTACATGCATTAACAAAAGAACTATTTTGGGAGATAAAGTAAGTGTCTGTATTGGTGTTGCAACTACGAACTGGTGAAGCATATAGTTACATTTTCGAAGCTTTAACTGTCACAGTTATATACACAGTTGAGCCATGTTCTTTAAGAGGTTTTCCAGTTTCATTTTAGTGATATGTACTTTGTGCT
Organism: Hedera helix; assembly: GCA_947179155.2. Taxonomy (NCBI): domain Eukaryota; kingdom Viridiplantae; phylum Streptophyta; class Magnoliopsida; order Apiales; family Araliaceae; genus Hedera; species Hedera helix. The sequence continues at coordinate 46,511,296 of OX359268.1, read as the reverse complement.
GGCCGAAAAAAAATTAAAACAATATCTTCATTATATCAAAAGGGCCTGGCCCTAATGATCGATAACAAAATATCACTGAATAATGCTTCTTGTTACTTTTAGGTAAATAATTATTGTTTTAAAATTATCTCCTTGCTAATGAAGCATTTGTTGACATGGGTGATGGTGCTCGGTTCTTTATAATGTAGATTCTATATATTAACTGTGATTAGTTGAAGAGTTTCAGTGAATTGTCTAGATTGAAACTTTTGATTAACTCGTGAACCAATTGTTCTGATTTTACTTGTCAAAAAAAGAAGAATTTACTCTTACTTCCCCCCACAACTCTCCATGTAGAAATTGACTGTGTTATGGAATCCTCTGACGAAGCCAAGTATGCTGCATTTGAAGAGAAGGTTAAAAGGACTGTTTATGTTGATAATCTATCACCTCAAGTCACTGAGGCTGTAGTAAAAACTGCTCTTGATCAGTTTGGAAATGTAACTAGTGTCCATTTCATTCCTAACTACATTGGACCCAAGAACATCCCATGTGCAGCTTTGGTGGAGATGGAGAATTCAAAACAAGCCAGGCAAATTATTTCGGAAACTGCCAATTTTCCGTTCATGATGTCTGGGATGCCAAGGCCTGTGAGGGCATGTACTGCTGAGATAGAGATGTTTGATGATCGCCCTAGGAAACCAGGTAGAAAAATAAAATGTCGGTGGTTGGATAAAAAGGATCCTGATTTTGAGGTAGCAAAGAAGATCAAGAATCTGACTGGAAAACATGCTTCCGAAGCTTCATTCCTGCTCAAGGTAGTATTTGTTGTTCCTCCTAGATGTGTCTAATCTCATAATTCACATAACCTCCTCTCTTGTATTTACTCTGTCGTGATCTAATTTTTCATCCACTTGCTGTAGGTACAACTTCTTGAAGAAGAGAAACTTTCAAATCGGCAAGCAGAGTCCCTAAAAGCTAACTACAAGAAGTTTGAGCTGTTAGATAAAGTCCTTGCTGATGGAACTGCTAAGAAGTTGGGAAGCCGCTATAATATTAATGTCAAAGATGCTTAATAATTTTGGTGATTGCTTGTGGTAGAGTACTTATCTTTTTGATTCCTTTGCAAGCAATGTAATTAGGTTCGGGAAAAAGTATGTTGAACAACAATTTGTACACATTTGATGCAATGGCTAAATGGTGCGATACTTCCTAGTTCTTAATGTGCTAAATCCAGTTGCATTAGTTTTTCAGTATGCAATATATTTGTTGGTGCTTTTTCTTTTTTTTTATGTATGTTCTGAGCGGCGTTCAATAATTGAAATGTTAAACAAGACTGAGTGCTGCGCTACATGTCCTTGAGCAGAATGGCCTAATTCTTTTAGATTTGCATGTCACATAACATAATGGCCTAATTCTTTTACATTTTGTATGCTTTGTTAAGAAAATGGTAAAACTGGCTTTTCAAAATTCTTCATGGCAGAGTCGCGCGTGGAACATAACATGAATTTGAAGTTGGGATAAATTCAAATAAATCTAATTTATAGCTTGAGTTAAATGCATATATGACTCTATGACCCTTTCTTTTATATCATATTTTCACGTTTAAATGCTCAAATCTTGCTACTCAAAATACCCTTGAGTAACGACGATGAACCCTTTTAAGAATTCCGATCATGTTATTTGTCGGAGAATTGTCACGTGGTGTAATTTAATATTTGTAGACAACCAAATTTTGCACTTTTGTACTAACCCTGACAGAAGGGCAAAATCGTCACTTGACCCGACATGCGAAAAGGAAGGTTGACCCCAACACAAAGTCACCCCAACGACTTACGGTCGAAGCCGCCACAACGAACAACGAGCATAAGGTTACTTGAGGCAAGGCAAGCAGCTGATCTAGAAGAACTTGATTTGATCACAAGAAACGATAAATGACCACTACGCTTACGATGTTCGGGGTTGTCTGGATGACTCACATGCCCATGGATAGCCCCGACACGTTTTGGGATGCTTGTTTTAATTTACGACACAAAAAAAATGGTTTTCAAAATAAGACAAACGATAAAGATTTTCTAAAAAGAATCAAATTAGGATATTAGATACACGAGGTTTAAAAAAAGTAAAGAGTTTTGGCGAACTTTGATCCTTGTTTGATGAAAAGGCTCCATTTGGTTTTGAAATGTCATAAAAGATGTTTTCGTAAAAAGCAAAAAATAATAAATGAACGTTTTCATTAAATTTTGTGCATAGGGTTAAAGAGTTCTAGAAGTTGCCTTCATTTTATTTAAATTTACTGTTAGAGGGCAATGTATAGTCTCGATTCCTATTTGGCAAACGTTTAAAACTATTGTCTTCTAAAAATGACATTTAAATAAAAAACCTTATCGTTTTCGTAACTAAAATCAATCTTTATTATAAAAAGCGAAGCCTCGTCATTTGGGTCAAAGGACGTCTAAACACTTTCCCGACAAAACACATTTGCCATATAAAATCAAAGCAATTTTCTTTGCAAAAAGTCACCACAAACATTCATTTAGGCACACACGCACACATACGCGCGCACACACACATTTTAGGATTTAAAAGGATAGGAAAACATCGAGATTGAGGTAACCGTGTTTTACGGAAGTCGGGGGGTGCCTAACACCTTCCCCTCGCTTAAGCAAGCCCCCGAACTCTATGAATCTCGGTTTGCGGACCAATTAACTCGGAGTCACACATGAGTCAGCAATTACGAAAACAAATTTGGATGAGTTGGTACATCCATTTTAAACATACCAACTGACGACTCTGGTCAATTGGCTCATTAAAAAATTGACCTTTCGAAACCCCGTCGACACTAAGCCGACCCTTTTCAAAAAAATCACATCTTAATCTAAATGCTAAAATTGGAAAGGGCTTTTAATTATTAAAAAGCAAAACGACTAAAATCCCGGCGTCGACAATATTTAAATATAGTTGATCGTATAAATATCATAGTTAACTTATTTAATTAGTATAAATACATAGAAATTATAAAATCAATACAAAAAAGGGTTTTAATACATTCACCAAATAATAATTTCAAATAATTAATCTCACTAAAAATTAATCCTAAAACATCATTAAAACTAAATAATTAACTGTAAATAAATAATTAACTAAAAACTAACCCAAATAAACAATTAATTACTCAACTAATCATGCAAACTAATTAATTAAAAATCAATAATACAAAATACAAACTTAGATTTAGAAACCAAAACTTCAAAACTCAGATTTACCCCAAATTTTGAACCATGGCTCTTCAATTATCCCAAACTTTGAAGCACAACTCTCCAATTACTACCTCAGATTTAGAAACCAAACCTTCAAAACCTATCAAAACTCAAATCCATGGCTCTCCATCATCTTAGCTTAAAACTCAAACTCAAAAAAAAATTAGATCTAGAAACCTCAAACCATCATTCAATTTCTGACTCAGATCTAGAAACCTCAAATATATCAAAATTCATATCCATGTCTCTCCATCATCCAATTTTTAACTCAGATCTAGAAACCAACATCTCTAAAACCCAAAAAAGAAGGTGTCCTTGAAGTTGGTCTCAAAGAATCATTGGTTCAATGTTTTGTGCTTCTCTCTCTAACTTCTTGTTAATTGATTTACTACTTGTAATGCTAGATAGTTACAATGGATACAATGGTTTTAAACTCTTGTGCAATTTTTGCATTGACCAATGAAGTTCTGTTTTTCAATTGTTTGACAGTAGAAAAAAGTTTTAGAGAGAGTGTGTGGGTTTTTAAAGAGAGTAATGAGTTTTTTTGCGATCCTAAATTGAAAGATGATGAATGACTTAGGATTTTTGGTTTGAGATTTTCAAATTTTATAAATGTTTTTGCAAGGGCATATGATGAATAATTTGAGTACATTTTGAAATTTTTGAGTTTCATGTTGACGATGAATAAGAGAAATTAGTACATATACATGTATTCAAATTTTTAATTAATCAGGTTTTAAAAGATTTTATACGGTCAAATGTATAAAAAAATTGGTCAAATTGTACTTATATAGTGGTCGCTGGAACACATGACAATTCCGGCCACTTTTCTGGCCAAAATTATACAAAGGATCAGTAATGTTTACGTAAGAGTACTTTGAATAGTAAGATGTAAACGTGTAAAAGAATGTATACTTCAGAATCATAAATATATTTAACCCTTATAGTTTTAATAAATTTGAGCTAAGCTTTCCTTGTTATCCTTGTCCAGGCTTTTTTACCTCAGAGAAGGTCTAATTGATTATACTCCCTTAATTTTGAATATTTTTAAATTTAAAATTGACATAATTTTATTTAATTTATATCATTATAATTATGAATAACATAAATTATTTAAAAAATACTGCTTCACAAGTTATAAGATTTAAATGAATCATACGAATTTTACATTTAAAATTAATTTTTAAAAATTTAATATTAATCTTATAATTTAAAATATATATATTTTTTGTTTGATAAAACAAATCATAAGTCATACCCTCCCTCTTTCTCCCAAAATAAGTCATGTTTTTAATCCTAATATATTTTCAGTTTGTAAAATATAATATTAACAATATTATATTCAAAGAGATTATGTCTAAATGTGGCATGTATAAATTTTACTATACTTTTGTGAAAAATTAAAAAAGCCCGAGGAAAGGAAAGGAAAAGAAAAGAGGAGAGGAAAAAGGAGAAAAGAAACACGACCGACTGGGACATAATTAATTGATTTTTATTTCCTCTAGATCCAGTTCTGACAAACAACTGAAAAAAGGGTAATATCGATATTTTAATAGAGTCGTTTCGTAAACATCACTCTCCCATTGTCTTCATTGCCGACTTCCAAGTTCCAAATCGGCGAATCCCCCTCCACCAAAATCACAACTCTCATCGCCACTTCCTCTCTCCGAAATGGCGATAACTCCCGTCGCCGTCGTCCTCTTTCTCCTCCTCCTCCCCTTCCCCAATACCGCCGAGATCAAAACCCTCAAAATCAGCAACGACGCCCGTCCCATGATCCTCTTCGAGAAATTCGGATTCACCCACACCGGCACCGTCTTGGTCTCCGTCTCCGCTGTCTCCGTCTCCTCCTCCTCTTCCCTCTCTCAACCAGACGCATCTCGCCTGGGATTTTTCCTCTTATCGGAAGAATCCCTAATCCAGGTCCTCATGGAACTCCGACAAAATCCCAATTTCTGCGTCGTCGATTCCAAATACATAGACACCCTCTTCACCTTTCGGGATCTCTCCCCGCCACCGGACTCCTCCTTCAACAAGTCTTACCCCGTCCGCTCCCCTAACGAATACAGCCTCTTCTTCGCCAATTGCGCCCCTGAAAGCCAAGTCACCATGGATGTCCGTACAGAAGTCTACAATCTCGATGGCGGTAGAACCAAAGATTATCTCCCCGCAGGTCTAACTCAGCTCCCTTCCCTTTACTTTTTTTTCTCCCTCATTTACATCGGGTTTCTAGGGTTTTGGATACTCAACTGTGTTAAAAACAAGCGATCCGTTCACCGGATCCATATGTTGATGGCCGGATTACTTGTTATGAAAGCTTTGAACTTGATCTGCGCTGCTGAGGATAAGCATTATGTGAAAGTAACCGGTACGCCTCACGGATGGGATGTTTTGTTCTATATCTTTCAGTTCATTAGGGTTGTCTTGTTGTTTACTGTGATTGTGTTGATCGGGACTGGATGGTCGTTTTTGAAACCCTTTTTGCAAGAGAAGGAGAAGAAGGTGTTGATGATTGTGATTCCGCTCCAGGTTTTGGCGAATGTGGCTTCCATTGTGATAGGGGAGACCGGGCCATTTATTAAGGATTGGGTGACTTGGAATCAGGTGTTTTTGTTGGTGGATGTTGTGTGTTGTTGTGCGATTATATTCCCCATTGTGTGGTCGATTAGGTCGTTGAGGGAGACATCAAAGACTGATGGGAAGGCTGCGAGAAATTTGGCTAAATTAACACTGTTTAGGCAGTTTTACATTGTGGTGATTGGGTACTTGTACTTTACAAGGATTGTCGTTTTCGCGCTTAGGACAATTGCGGCATACAAATACCAATGGGTATCAAATGCAGCTGAGGAAGTTGCCAGTTTGGCATTTTATGTGGTGATGTTTTATATGTTTAGGCCCGTTGAGAAGAATGAGTACTTCGTTCTTGACGACGAGGAGGAAGAAGCAGCAGAGATGGCTCTTCGGGACGAAGAATTTGAGCTTTGAACTTCCGGGGAAGCGGGCTCGGTGTTTGGTTGGTCTTCTTTTTGCTTTTATACTGCGCGCTTGATAACACGAGTTGTTAATCAAAATTATAATTAGTTTTGTTGGACATTACCGTTATCTGTTGTTTTGTTTTAATTATTATAATAACTTCAGTGTCGATGAAATAGTCATTTTGTTTTGTATTAGAAATTATCCTTCCATTTTGTCTCATGTGTGTAGAGAGTTGATCCACTTGAATTTTCGATTTGTTACTTTGTTTGGTTGGCCTTGTGACTTCCACTTTGAGTATCCTCAAATGTCTGCATGATCTCTTGATTGAATTTTATTTCTCGGTAAAGTCCATAGTCAAAATTCAGATGGCTCCATAAAGGGCACCTTTTCTCTCAATGTTCGTGGTTGACATAGGATTGTCAAAAATGCTTTTACAATTTCTCCTATCTCAACGCCGACAAGAGGAAACTTTGACAAGGTCAAAGTAAGCATTTATAATGAATACTAATGAAGGAATAAATATCTAGTACTTGTAAATCAGATCTAAAATACTAAATACTAGAGAGATTTACTCTTCAAAATTTGCTAAGATTGGAGATAAGATTAATTATTAATTCACCATTGAGTGATGTTTATTGTTAAAGTTTACTAATTTCGTGCACCGCCATAGAGAAGTCGAGCATGTGTAAGTATATTTTTTACTCATGCATAACATAATAATTTAGTCTAGCATGTCAGTTGTCAAAACAATATTTTGTTCCTTGTTTAGCTTAAATAGGGAAATAGATGTCACTATTTCCACAATTATTATCTTATGAAATTCTTAAAACTTATTCAAATTTTCTATTGCCACCTGTATACATATATTTTGTTGCTCATGTTGATAAATAGCAAGCTTCCAACTGTTGCTTTCCACATGGAACCCGAGAATGACTATACTTGAAACCAGTTGCCAACACAATATGTCATAACCTTGCATTGAAAGTATTCCCTTAAAAAATATTAACTCTCATGCAAAATGGGTTTTTCTTTAAATTTTACCTTCAACACTCGCTTGTTAGTTTTAGATTAGCTGTTGCGAAATGCAAACCTTCTGTAGCCTTAGCATATCAAATCTTGCATGTTGCCATGCTCACCAAATGGGGCAGCTAAAACAATTGTAATTATATCTATGCAGTGATGTCAATGACCAAGTTTCCAACTCTTTAAGATTTTCTGCCAAGTAATGGGTTGGAAAAGATAAAAAATTAACTCCTTTTGAACCTGCTGATGCTTGTAAGCTTGTTCTAGCTCACAAGATTTAATCGTGCATTGTTGCATTATTGTCTAGCCAAAGACTTGAAAATGCTAGAAGTATTTTGATCTTCCTTAGGGAGGGAAGTACAAATCATTTAATTGGGAGCAAGTGCATACGCCTCTAGATAGAGGAGGATTGAGGTGGTGAGTTATTTTGGGTTGCTCAATAAGGCTCTTAGAGGGAAATGTTTGTGGTGTTTTGTTTATGAAGAGTGCTTGTGGAATAGAGTAGTGATTTGTAGGTTTAAGATGGAGCAGGGAGGATTGCTTACTAAAAGTTTGAGAATTCCTTATGGGTGGGCTTGTGGAAGGGTGTTGTTGATGGGTGGGAGGAGTTTAAGAAACATGTTTCTTTTGTGGTTGGGCTTTGTGAGAGAATCCAGTCCTGAAAGGATGTTTGTTTATTGGATGAGACTCTTTGTGTGTGATTTCTGAATCTTTTTATTCTTGTAATTGATCTACATGCGGTTGTGGCAGATTATGCACCCGTTGTAGATGGGCATATGTCTTGGCAACTGATGTTCAGAAGGCCTTTCCAGGAATGGGAGATTCGGTGGTGGATGGTTTGTTGTCTCTTCTTGCTGAGGTTCATCCATTTCAAAGGGGGAAAATTTATGTGCAGTGGATCCCTCATAGTAGTCGGTTTTTATTGAGATCGTATTATGCTGTGATACAGGGTCAAGATGGTTGTTATCCATTGAAAAGCATATGGGGTGTGAGGGTACCGAAGAGGGTGACCTTTTTCTCATTGACCGCTTCCTTTGGTGCTATATTGACTCGGGAGTCCAAATGGAGGAGGGTAAGTGTGTGGTTAATCAATGCTATATCTGTAAGAAAACTGGGAATCGGCAGAACATTTGCTGTTACATTGCAATCTTGTTAGAGATTTATGATCACTTTCCTTGGTTTTTTTGGTGTGGCTTTGGCGATTCCTAGATCTGTTAGAGACTTGTTGGATCATGGATGTTTGGAGGGGAGCAAGGGTTCCTAAAAGCTGGAGAAATTGTTGGAATATGGTGCCTCATTGTATCTGATGGGTCATTTTGGGGAGAGAAACTGTAGATATTTTGAGGGGAAGGAGCATTCCAGCGTTCATATTAGATCTTTAATTTTGAGCGTTCTATTCTTTGACAGAATAAATCCTATCCGGGTTCAATTGAATCTTTTGTTGATTGTGTGGTGGAGTTCAGCCCTATAGTTTGAGACGGTCTTTTGGTGTATAGGTTTTGTTCCCTGCGAGTAGTGTTCGCGGGCTGTTGTCCGTGTTTTTTGTATACTCTGCGCATACTGGGATTCATCTACTTTTGATGCCCCTTTTAATACATGATTACTTGTAATAAATAATAATAAAAGGATTATGATTATGTTGTTTTCTCTGATTAGGTTAGCCTTCGCTCTCTCTCAATTTCAGGAGGGTGATATAAACTTTGTGAATGCATCAAAAATTAGCTTAAAACTACAGAAATAATTGATGTTGTCTTTGAGTTTTACTGTGTCAAACTCTACTGCATTATTTAGCAATATGCAGGTACCAGGGAAGTGCAACACAGGTGAACAGTATTGACGCCTTTATGTTCATAGTCCTTCATTTGTTTTCCTTGCTTCTTTTTCCCTCCAGCATTATTCTTTTGTCTTATTTAATAGCAGCATTTGAAGACATGTCGGTCCATCTGTTCTCCCGACTTTCTTTTTCTTCTCCTCTCTCGGTGGTAGTGTAATTCTAGCATGCATATCCTATCAATTTCTTTATATTTAGGAGAGAGGAAAGAAATATTTCCATATAGAAATTTGAAAAATGTGTGAATCGGATTTAATTGTGTTGCATTCTGTTCAGCAGCATAAAACTACTTCCAACCGTGAAATGAGGAAGGGATATCATGTAAATCTCAATACACCAAAAAAATGACCACCGTGATGGCTTACTTTCATATTATTGCGGTTTCAAACCAATACATTCCTTTTAATTTAAGACCTTGCAAAGTGCTCTGTAGCGTGATGAATCTTTCTTTGTAGCCTTAAAAATTACTCTGTACAAGTGCTATCTGTAAAGGCATGTGCGCATGCTTAATATGCAATACTTCTGGATATTCAGAGGTAGTGATTGAAACTAATATTGTCAACTGCAGAAACAAGATTTTAGGTGTGCAGCCCAGGGCACTTATTTTGTGCACATAACTTCCTTTTGCATGTAAAGTTGTTGTGGGCATATGCAAAATCTTGGTTTCTTATTGCGTCAAGTGCAGATAAATTAACGTGTGCTTGATTTACATGTATTCCTTGTCAAACTTGCTCTTTTCTCATTGTTTGCTTGAGATTTACATGTATTCCTTGTCAAACTTGCTTTATAAACTGTTGTTTTGTTTGGTTACAGAAATACATAGTCTGGTGATGGTGTGGATGCATAAATAATACATTGGCTAAGCCCAAACCTTGGGAAACTAACAGAAAAACTATGGATTCCACTTCTTTTCTAGATTCTTGAGTTTCTTATACAGGTTGGCACTAGTTTGTTTGTTGGTCCAAGTAGTCAAATTTGTACCTGGGAAGTATTTGGTAAATTATGAATGCCCCCTTCTTCCTTTCGCATGTGTTTTTAAAATAATATGTAAATGTTCTTTTCGTTTTAAATTATAAAATTATTATTAATTTTTTAAAAGTTAATTTAAGATATTTTTAAATTTAAAATTGACATGATTTATTTAAATTTTCAAAACAATAAATTTTATAACTAATAGTATTTTTTAAATAGTTTATGATATTTATAATTATATTGAGATAATAAATTAAATGAATTTTTCTCAATTTAAATTTTAAAATATTTAAAATTAATTTTTTAAACATCAATATTAATTTTATAATTTAGAACCTCCGCTGCCAGTTTGTATGGCATATTCCATGGCTCCAGCTGTACTATCACATGACTGTAAGTTGTAAAGGTTCTTTAGCTTAAAGTGTGCCATGTAAAACAAGCAAACATATAGGTGCTCGGGGAGATGGAGAACATGAGAACGTCAATTTAGGTGGTTGTCATTGTATTAAGATGGGATGACCGTGTATGTGTACTTGGGGATGGAAATGTTAGTGCTCTGCAGCTGGTATAAATTCAGGTGCTATATATATATATATATATATATATATATATATAATGTGAAATGATATAATAATGAAAAAAAAATATATATATATCTTGTGATGGTGTATGTTTGACTTTTGTGTTGTGAATAATATAAATAATTATAATTGATAATATTTTAATCGATGTATTTATTATAATAAAATTAAATTTATAATTTTATTTATTGATGTATGTTGCATCATAAATTAATAATAAAAAAAATCCCAATACATAAGGGGATCCAATAATGAATGCGAAAAAGGTTAGATGGGGATCAAGTTCATGGCTGTTGAGCTGTAAAAGGTTCTTCCCCCTATGTTGGGGGTCATCATGGGATTTATTTAACTATTGGCCAGAAAGATGAGGATGTTTTAAATGTACGTAGAACGGAGATATATATATATATATATATATATTATAAGAGAAGATCAATTGAATAATTAACTAAATTAACTTATTAATTAAAATGAGTTAATTTATTTTAATTGATGAGTTAACTCGAATGATATTATTATATTTAATGTGGTATAATATATAATTACAATTAATTTAACTTGAGTTATAGATGAAGAATAAAAAAAGTTTCTTCTTGAAATATTAAAGGTTATATATAATTTTACTTTAAGAAATGTAATTAATTTCTCTCAATTTGTGGACATAGAAATATGAAAAGTTTATTTTTAACAATTAATTTATAATTTTAATCACATAATATTAAAAGTAATTAATTTCTTTTCAATTGTAATAAAATATGCTAAACTAAATTATTAACATTATATATATATTATGTCAGTGAAAAATAATAAATTTATTAATAATAAATTATTAAATATTTATAAAAATAGTTATACAAACTAATTCGTGATATTTTATGAATTATTGTTCTTGTTGGTAATGGTAAGATACTATTTGAAAAACTAACTTGATTCTTCTGAGGGTAATTAATATATACGTTGATAATTAAATTTTTGGATTTATATATAATATATGTGAGCATATAATATGATAACATTTGAGGGTATTGTAAACATTAAGTCATTAACTAATCAATATATATATATATATATATATATATATATATATATATATATATTCAGTCTGTTTCAGATAATTAAAGAGATACATTATTTATATTTTAAGATTATAAAATAACATGATATTTTTACTTTTTATTATTTTTACAATTTTTAGCAGTACGTACAGCACCCCAACTAAATTCTTAACCGATTATTTGGAAACATAAAAATATCTTAAATATAATAGTTTTAAAAATCCAACTCTAATTTTGGAACAAAAAGAGTGGTCGGCCAAGTTGTGGTAACTTAATTCAGATTTATTTAGATTATTTACTGGATAAGATAATTAAGTACAATTGTGATTGTGCGGGTATAGATTAAGTTAATTATAATACATAAATTAGGTGAATAATATATCTTCTGCTCTCTGTAGAAGTCTGAAGTTAAGTCAAGCCGTTATAACAACAAAGGGAGTCTAGTCTACAACTCCGCATCTGGTATATTTAGTGTTTCTTTTTCCAAATTTAGGAGGCAATTGCCCTCCTAGTCCCATCATACAATTTCTGATTTGTCCTGGTTTAGAATATATTTTTATAATTAATATTTTTATAAATAAAAGTGATAATTTCACAACTTCTCTCTTACATCAATAATAAATAAATCCCACACTAATATAAAAGTTTTGAAAATATCAATTTTTATTTATAAAAATAACAATTCCCTATAATTTTTTAGTGTTGTATGTGGAGTATATATTTGGTCAAAAAAGATTTCTTCTAACAAGATCAGTTAGTTGAACAACTTATGGGATTTGTTAATCTAAACATAGTTGTTCCTTCCTCCACATTATCATATCATTATATATGTCCTTCTCCATTAATTGCGGTAACCACTACTACTATTTACTGTTTACTATTTGCCTATTACTCTCTGTCCCTCTCTACCTTTAATTTACCTTCTCCTTACGTACAACACCTGCCTTGATCCTTATTTTTTAAAAATAATTTAGATTTATGTAATGCTCCCACGAAAAAGGAAAATAAAACTGAAATATATATGCATAATTAGTCCCAGTTTGCAATTAAATATACTAGGATACACGAGTGTTTGTTGCTCGTGTTATAAGGAGAAAGGGAATTTGGTTTATATATATATAAACAATCATAAATTTCTGGAAAAACCAAACAAATTTGATAGATAAATTACCCAGTAAAGAACATGCATTTATTTACAAAAACACGTCGGGCCAACCCTCAAAATCAAAAAGGTAAATTAAAACCAGAGGAAAGTTGTTTAAAATAATTCAAGAAAAAAAGAAGAAGTAGAGATATGATCAACTCACTAATCTCTATTGTCCGCCACATCTATAGTAGCTGTGCAAGATAGCAGCCTCTGGAAAATGGCGCTCAGGGCGGTGCATGACAACTCCTTCACTCTCCTGACCACCGCACACCTCCTCTCACCACCACCTCTTGATGATTTCTCTCTCCTCCCGCGAGCCACCAGTACTCTCTCTTTGACCCGACCCAAACACTTCTTAGTCCTCTCGGGCACTGTTTCTTTTCTTGAAAAAGTGTAGCTCCTGAGATACAACTGCCTGCATGACACACTGTCCACCACCCTAGGTCTAGGCTGAGGGTGTTGCAGCCGTTCTCGGACAGAGGCCCCCACCCTCTTGACAAATTCTGCGTCGGATTCCGGCCACTTGTAGAGGTTGACATAGGTGGCTCTGATTGGTACCCTGGGGTCATTCACACAGTTTGATATGCAAACTGAGCTCATTTTTTCTTCTTTTTTCGAGTGATGAGATTTGTGTAGTGAGTAAATATATCTTATTAGGGTTTAAAATGAGCAAAGGCTTAGATTGCAAGATAAGATGAGGCGAGCAAGTGGGATTTTGGCTAAAAACAATTAAAGAGAAAAAGATGCATGATGGTTATCTGCACCGTCTTGTTCATAATAATTTGACATCATTAACAATGACCAAGTTTTACATTTCTTTTGTGCTGTTAGGTACGTACTAGTATGGAGAGACTTATATATTAAGATGGAGAAAAGTATCATCATCTTTCATTGACGAATTCACCCCTTGATTATTGACAAAATAATTTGTAAATTTTCACTTGGTTATTAAAATCAAATCCATTGCTTAAGATTCAGTAATTCTTAATTACCTACAACTATAGATATGGTTCATGGTTGTATAGAAACAACGTAATTTGAAATTTGATTCTAAATTAATTAACGATTTAGTTTTCTTTTAGGGACTTGGTTGGAATCTCTATTTGATTGCTATGGATTTTGAATGATATTTTGTCCACCCTGGGTGAGGGCAAATACGTAAATTTGGGCTATGACGTGCCATTGATAACAAAAATTTGGAACACAAAATTTGAAATTTCATTTAAAAGCAATGACAATACTTGTAGTTTTATTTTAGGACAGATGACATGGTTGAAGAAATAGGAGGGTGGGTATATATATATATATATATATATATATATATAGTCTCAAATGCGAAGTGATCCTAATTAATACTCCATATAAAAATGCAGTAATTGTGTTATGAGCACTAAGCACATGTGCACAGTGCACCCATACTATTCCAATTGCAAAATGAAAATCCTGTCAATATATAATTGATGGATTGCTTCTTTTTAAAGTTGGTAGAATCATTGTGTTTGTGACAAAACAAACACATCTAATAATGTCATTATGGATGGCCCAAATCATGCATGCCCAAAACCTAAGCAAGACAGAAGGCCTTTATGCTTCGGTCTTTGGTTCAAGCGGTACTCCTCAACTAGGTTGAGAGATCAAATCTTTGCGATAACAAGGTGGGGCGTGTGTTTAAATATGAGTTTAATATAGCCACAAAAAACTAAGCAAGTTTTCCTTATTTTCACAATTATTTTTTGAGTCAAACAACTAACTGAAAAGAAAGGAAATATAGAGGAAAATGATACAAGGAGAAATAGTGATGTATATATAAATACACAAGATAATATTAACGTAGAGCTTGTTGCCAATGAGTCATCAGAAATCATAATGGATAATGCCAAGGATAAATGACATCTAGCTAGCATATAACAAACCACAGAAAGAGCACAACTGTATCCCCGAAATTTAAAGAAATTGCTCACTATATATCTAATCAATATAATATATTGACCAGTTCATTAATAAACACTATACCACTTAACTGCTACCTTGTCTTTTTTAACAGAAAAGGCTGGATTATGAAAAATTAATTCCTCCTCCTATACATCATCATACTATAAATATTGGATAAGAAAAGAGTAATTATCTACTCGTACTACAATTTTTTTAAAAAAAAAAAGCAACAAAAGCAACCTAGCTAGTCATATATATTCCTCGAAACTGAAAATTACCTATAAGCAATGCACTTTCAATGTAATCTTCCTCTTTCTTTTCAAAATTTGGTCCATTTCTATTAGGAAAAGCACTAAAAGAAGTATATATAGTATATAGCAATTCTCAAGGATTCTTCTTGGAAGCTATCTAGCTATAAGAACCATAAATAAAAACAAGTGAAATATTAGCAAAGATAGAAATTTTAGGCACAATAAAAAGGCATGAAATATTAACAGAAATAGAGATTTTAGGCGCAATAAAGGAATGTTGTAGCCGGGATGGATGAACAACTACCCTATAAAAGTCCACTTAGTCTTTGGTCACAACGGTTTATTTCATGCGCGCCTTACTGGTTTTGCAATTTTAACTTTCCTTCAATTCAATTTCTTTCAACTTTAATTCTGTCTTTAAGGGCAAGAGCTTCGAAAATCATAAAATATTTCCATCACAGGCTAAAGAAGTAGAAAGACCATGGAGAACATTCTGTGGTAAACAAGTTGTGTGAATTGGACTAACTTGAAGGTTCATCTTTCAGGACCTTAATTAATTCTTTATCAATTCAATGACACCCTTGTTAAGATTCTTGTTGCAGCAGCGATCATCATATCTTTTACCCTTAATTGCTTTGTGTAGCGGCTTTTCTTGATCTTAATTGTCAATGCAATTGTTGGGTTGAACACGAAATGCATGGTTTTTACAGGGAAGGTAGTGTTCAAAGGCACTTGCATTTGCTAAGAGACTAAAATTTGAACGGACATGCTCATAAATAGGGAAAGTTCATGAACAGATAGATTCATGTAGTGGCTCAGAGTGAGGAGGACACATCATTGAAGAAGTTGAATGAGTTTGTAGAGTTTAAACCAAGATAATTGGAATTATATGTACTTTGCTTTGGGTTATTTATTTATTTTTTTGTTGAGAATCTATATTATTACAATTTCATAATTCTGCAGATACATTTCAATCTTAGGACCTAACGGGGAGCCTGCGAAATAAGTTAAGAGGGAAATTAACGACCTAGGGAAAACTTATACTTTTCATGTAGCGTCTGAGTTCATTTTTGATTTTGATGAGAATTTGTGATCCTGCACAACAAGTTAAAGTAGAGAACTTACCACTAGTAATCTTTGATCTTGCTTTGGATTATTCATGTATGCGAAGTTCTTCACTTTTTCACTAAGAGATATCCATGCACTAAATGGGATGCTTAAAATTTTCAAGTTCTCGTTCGAGAAGTGCACCTGTTATTTTTTAGATTGAGGTGGCATATGGACAAATTAATTCACAAGAACAACTACGTACATTCGCCGGGCCATGTTTCCAAAATAGATTTTTTGGGCTTTGTATTCTGAAATGATATCTCAGAAGGGTTTGAAGTTTCATTTTACCGGGGAACTAGTACTGCACCTAATATTCTTTCGCTAGGTATATACATATGTTCATAGACATACGTTACAATTTTGGTCGAGCTAAATTAACTAATTCCTTGTAAAGAAATGAAAAATAATTAAGGCTTTCCCTTTGGTAAAATTAAACATATATGCCCAGGATCAGAAATCGTATGTATTGTTGGTGAGCTGAGCTGTTGACATTGTTTGTTAAGACATTGGATAAATAAGTGGCATCTGTCTTTACTAATTATGTGATGTTATGTACTACGTTGGTGTTGATTTTAAGTGGTCATGAATGAAGTGAACTATTAACTGAAAAACATCATTAGAGAAGAAAAATTAGTTTCATATATATATGAGGTATATATATATATATGAAGTGGATCGAATCATTGAAAAATATGGGCTTGGGAATAGGACATGGATGGGGATCAAACTGTAAATGGGGAAGGGTTGAGGTTTGTTGAAAACATCTCAAACAGGAGTCAATTTTTTAAAATAAAAAATTTAAGAAATTTTGACTTTAAGGTGGTCAGGAAGTCCAAAACTACTTTATAATCACTCTTCCCTCGGCAAAAAAAGAAAAGAAAAAGAGAGTTTATTTTATATTCTTTATAAATATCTTATTGAGAGAATATATATGATGTATAAAATAATTATGTTTTGATAAAGGTTTATGACTATTTTTTGGAGGCAATATATATAGTATTCATTAGAAAGATCTTGAATTTGGAAAACCATAACTAACAAAAGGATCTGGTGGCCCTTCTTCCAGTCTCAGTTTGGGAGTGATCTTCGTGGGTAGGTTTGGTGGCAACAGGTGGCAGTGCGTGGGGAGAGAGATTTATATAATATAAATTATTAATTTTAAAAGTTAAAAATTTTAATTGAAAAAATAAATAGGTGGCTTGCGTTTGAGTCTTTTGACCAAATTAAGTTCCCATGCATATATGCAGGTTCAATAATATCACACAAATAATTACTACTCCACTAGATTGGATTGAACAATTAATTAGACAAGTGACTGATGGCATGAATTAATCACAAACACATACTAAACCGCACGCAAAGTCTGGGGGTTAATTAATTAAAGACACAAAATCTTTAATTCTAAGGTCCAAAACAATATGCATGTAGATGCATAATAAAGATTAAATATAATATATTTAAAATTGTACTCGTCTAAGATTAAAGATAGATATTTAAGTTAATGAATTTAAAAAAGATGATTTTTATTTTCTTAACTTTAAGATGACAGTTATATATATATATATATATATATATATATATATATATATATATATATATATATAATTTCTGCTAGATACCAAGTAGTAGTGTGATATTATTTCAATTCCTTAGACTATAAAGACTGATATCTTAAAATTATCATATCATTTAATAATTTAAAATTAAAATATACCTCTAATTATAAAATAAACTAATAATAAGGAAATTGTATATCTTATCAAACGGATGGAGTACGTATACTAAAAATAATCCAGATTCCATCAATTGATTGACTGCGGTGGGAATTAAGTGGGAACTTCCATGCAAGTTGTGCGGTGGCGTTGAAAAACAGGTTTCGTGAATAAATGAAGGCGTGTGGATTAGAGATTAGTAAACATTGTCCACCTTTTTTTTAACATTAGTCAATTCTAATATATATAAAGATTATATTATTTTATATTTTGAACAAGTTTACATACATAATATTTAAATATAAAATTAAACATTATATTTATTTTAATTATTAAAAAATTGGCAAGTCTACACACACAACAATCAAACATTATATCCGCGAGACATGAATTTTAATGTCATACTATATTTTTTAAAAGTGTAGATGGATGCAGTGTTTGATATAATATTTAGTTGTTGTATGTTTATATTTATTCTTAAAAAGTAGAGTATGTCACAGATTTTAATGTCATGCTTCACTTTTTAATAATTAAAATAAATATAATATTTAAATATTATGTTTGAATATTATGTAATTATATTTATTCTTATATTTTACTATTAAAATAATTAATTGCTATCAAAACACACGATATGCATTGTTAAGTAGCTATCTTCCTCAAATTTATGTACTCTCTCTATTCAATTTTATTTATTTTAGTTTGCAAATATCCTTTAATTTTTTTTTTAAAAAAATCATCTTTAAAATATTCATCTTAATTACTTTATTATCATTTATTTTATTTTATTTAATCTCCCAACTCTTTTTTGAAATAATAAAATAAAAGAGAGAAAAAAAGAGGGTATGATTGTGATTCCGATGACAAAGTTAATAATATTACTTTTTTCAATATCTATCGTGTTGTTTTTAATGATTCTTTTTTTAAAGTTTAATGAATGTATTATTAGAAAAGTAAGATAAGAAATAACATTAGAAAGGAAGGAGGACAAATAAATTTAAATAAATAAAAAAAATAAACTCGAACGAATGAAATATGTTTTTATATTCTCTTTTTAGCTTGATATATATATATATATATATATATATATATATATATATATATATATATATATATATAAAGTATTACAAAGTCAGAAGCTCAAAAACATGAAATAAATATATATCTGAGATTATGTCTGCTACTCAAAAAATAACAATATAAAATTTATATTTTTATGGTTAAAGGAACGAAAAATCAACATTCATCAATGCAAATTTGTAATTGAAGGAAAGAGTATACATATGGAAAAAGGAGTACGTATCTTGAAGAAACTGAACACACACAAACTTATATGCATCATATATACAATTTTAAGAAATTTAATTAATGATATTTTTGGTATTTAATCATTTTCATTAATGATTGTTTTGACATCATCAATTAAAACTACTTCATATTATAAGAAAAAATAGGGGAACATAGAGAAAACTTTTACCATTAGGGCTAAAATTAGAGCTAGCTGATCGATCAATGAAATTGGAATAATAAAAGACATACAATATATATATATATATATATATATATACACATAATATTTTAGTACTTCCTCCCTTGCGTGGAAAGAGTTTCATTTGACTTTGATCTTAGTTAAAATTTGTGAAATTTTATAATTTAAATTATGATGTGAATTTATTTTAATATTTTTTTATTTATAATATTTGTTAAATAGTCTACAATATTTATCAGTAAATTAATCAAAAATCAAATACATTCACATCATTACTGAATTTTAAAATTTATTAAATCGACTAGAAATAAACTAAATAGAGCACTTTTTGTAGAAGGGATGAAGTATTAATTTCTCACCAACACCGAAATAGTATCTGTAGTATTTTTTTTTAACTTTAAATTTATGCAAATAGCATTCATGATACCACGATAATTGTAATAGCAATACAAAAATAGCATTACAGTATATATATACTATGATAATAACATACCGAATAACAATTTATTATTTTTTGTGTTATCTTAGCTATTGCCTGCAGGCTTGATGCATACCAAAAAATTATGCTCCATTCTTCACTCATGATCTTGATAAGAGGAATTATATAGTGTTATCATATTAATTATTTCCTCCATTTTAAAATTAAAGATATTATGTAAAACATAAGAAAAATATTATTTTTAAAATTCCTCCTTAATATTAGCTAGAAATATAATTGTGCTACCATGATAATTAATACTCAATCAACTAATGACATCTTGCAAAATAAAATAAAATAATGCAAATTAAGAACTTTATGCTTTTTTATAATTTTAAAAAAATAAAATTATAAAATAAACAAAAAAATTATACCTTAAATTTTAAAATATGAAGAGTATTTTTTAAGTACATACATACATGTAGTACATGCACCAAATTATTTAACAAATTGTCATGCACGCTAAATTATATAATGGGTGATCATTAATAATTGTCACAAGAAACCTCACGGGTTGACGGTAGACTTGGTATTCGATGTTTTGGTAAAGACTTCTAGACTTGGTACTGATATATCTAGTAGTATCAGTAACATGATTTTTTTGATACTTTTATGTATTTATAGTAACAATTAAAATTGTCGTCAATATTTTTTATATAAAATATTAATTTTTTTTGTAAAAATATCTGTTTTCTAAGTAATACTTCACTACATATTCGTACACACTAGCAGTAAAGCAAACTTGGTGGTGGTCGTACAACTTTGCACTCATCTCGTATAACCGTATAACCTCATCCATCACACACACACACACACACACACACACACACACATATATATATCTTCCCTTTATTTTGCAGGATTCTCAATTTATGAATATATATGCTACTAAAAATTTGACAAGTGAACATTAAACAACAATATTTTCAGATTCAGATCGGTGATCAAATTAGAAAGGATGCTGGGTGGATAGATTACTAGTTCAACCGGTACTCGAATCGTTATTAAAATAGTGACGTCATAAATACATAAAAATATATATTATTAATAATTAATATTTTTTAAAAAAAATATTTTTTTGTAAGATAAAATATAGTGAAATTATGTTATAGTATTACTATAAATAAATAATTTTTAAAATAAAAATTTTAAAATTATTTTAAAATCAGTTCACTAGGTCAACTAACTGGTTGAACCATCGGTTCGACCGATAGTCAATCAAATTTTGACTGATTCGATGAAAAATCGATTTTTGAGTTAAATCGATTCGTTTGTCTGATCAAAAAAGTTAAACCGCCGGATCCAAATTAATTTTCAAAACATTGTTAAACAACATGAAACAAGAAGTTAGCACAACTTAACTATGGCGCCAATCACAGGAGTGATCAGGATTCAAGCTTATAATTAATGTACCATAATTATTTTTAGTTAAGATTTAAAACCGCATGACTTTTCAAATAAAGGCTCAATTGGCACAATTACACATAAAAATGTTTAAAAAATAAAGAATAAATATAAGCACATAATAATTAAATATTAAATTAAATACTATATTTATCTATATTATTAAAAAATAAAATATTATATTAAATTTTTTGTCATATTTTATTTTTTAATAATATAAATAAATATAAATTTTAATATAATTTTTAATTATTGTGCGTATAAATTTGTCCATATACAAAAGTAAAGGTAGTGCACTTGACTGTTCAAAGTACCATTGGTATTCAAAGTTATTTTTTTTTAAACTAGCTATACGATTTTTTTATACATATTTGACTGATCAAACAATTCTACCTCTATATATATGTGAATATGTGATATATAACAATGTAAATAATATTCCAATTAAAGTCTACTTAATTCATTTTATTCCAAATTTTAAATACAGTCGGTCATCTTTCTCATCTGCTATACACGATTATATAGATAGCACTGGGGATCACTGTCCCTCCCATTACAGCATAATAACACACCATCCTTCTATGTCTCTTTCTGGAGGTCATACCAATATGTCAAGTAATCTTCCTTCTTTAGGCCCAAGACCAAATATGGAGCTCCAAGAGCTCTCCCAGAAGCCCAAACACCTCGGCGAGGTCTTACAAGTGGTCGGAGACGCAACTGACAACAACTCATCCCCGGCCCACCAAGTCGTCCACCTCAACGATGCCGTTTTCTCCCCTGACTCACCCTCCCCTTTCGTCCTCTCATTCACCAACCTCACTTACAGTGTCAAAATTCACCAAAAACTGAAAATCCCCTCATTTTTCAACGCCGGGAAGAACTTGACGTCCAACTCAAAAGTATTGTTAAATGGAATCTCCGGCGAAGCTAGAGAAGGCGAAATCATGGCCGTTCTCGGAGCCAGCGGCTCCGGCAAGTCGACCTTAATCGACGCACTAGCCGATCGAATCTCAAAAGGGAGCTTAAAGGGGACGGTGACGTTAAACGGCGAAGTTTTGGAGTCCAAGCTGCTAAAAATCATATCGGCTTACGTCATGCAAGATGATCTCCTGTTCCCGATGTTAACCGTGGAAGAAACGCTAATGTTCTCGGCGGAATTCCGGCTTCCGCGATCTCTCTCCAAGTCGAAAAAGAAAGCTAGGGTCCAGGCATTGATTGATCAATTAGGCCTGAGGAATGCTGCCAAAACGGTGATCGGAGATGAAGGCCACAGGGGAGTTTCTGGCGGAGAGCGGCGGCGCGTCTCCATCGGAATCGACATAATTCACAATCCAATCGTCCTTTTTCTGGACGAGCCGACGTCGGGGCTCGACTCCACTAGCGCCTTTATGGTGGTGAAGGTCTTACAAAGGATAGCCCAAAGTGGAAGCATTGTGATCCTGTCCGTACACCAGCCTAGTTACCGAATTATGAACTTGCTGGATCGGCTAATCTTTCTTTCCCACGGACAGACCGTTTTTAGCGGGCCACCCGCGGCTCTGCCCCGGTATTTTGACCAGTTCGGACACCCGATACCCGACAACGAGGACCGAACCGAGTTCAGCCTTGATTTGATTCGTGAACTCGAAGGTTCACCTAATGGAACAAAAATCTTGGCCGATTTCAACCAGGCGTGGCAAAGAAGTAACGCATTTAGTAGCAATTCAAAAATAAAATTGTTACTGAAAGACGTGATAAGTGCTAGTATTTCGAAAGGAAAATTAGTCCCAGGCTCCACCGGGGCTTCAGTTCCGAAATTCGCTAATCCTTTCTGGATTGAAATGTTGGTCATAGCAAAAAGATCTTTGAAAAATTCTTGGCGAGCACCTGAATTGTACGGAATCCGTTTTGGTGCAATACTTGTGACAGGAATTATACTTGCCACAATATATTGGAAACTAGATAATTCGCCTAGAGGCGTTCAAGAAAGGATAGGATTTTTCGCCTTCGCCATGTCAACCACTTTTTACACGAGTGCCGAAGCCATCCCCGTTTTCATTCAAGAACGATACATTTTCATGAGAGAGACCGCCTACAATGCGTATCGGCGTTCCTCTTACGTCCTTTCACATTCAATCATCACAATTCCTTCTTTGCTGTTCCTCTCAGTTGTATTCGCGGTCACAACTTTTTGGTCAGTTGGTTTAGCCGGCGGACTTTCCGGCTTCCTGTTCTATTTCTTCTTCATTTTTGCATCATTTTGGGCCGGAAGCTCCTTCGTGACGTTCCTCTCCGGCATGGTGCCCAACGTGATGTTAGGCTACACCGTGGTGGTGGCAGTTTTGGCGAATTTCCTCCTCTTTAGTGGATTCTTCATAAATCGGGATCGGATCCCTTCCTATTGGCGATGGTTCCATTATATTTCCCTCGTAAAGTATCCGTACGAAGGTGTGCTACAAAATGAATTTGATGATGCGTCCAAATGCTTTGTTAGGGGCATTCAAATATTTGATAATTCGCCATTGGTAGCCGTGCCTGATTCCTTGAAGCTCGAACTTTTGAAGGATATGAGCGAAACTTTGGGGACAAATATTACGGGGTCAACATGCGTGACCACGGGTTTGGATATCTTAAAGCTACAAGGGGTCACGGATATAAGCAAGTGGAATTGCTTGTGGATCACGGTTGCTTGGGGATTCTTTTTCAGAATTCTGTTTTACTTATCTTTGTTGTCAGGAAGTAAAAACAAGAGGAGATGATTGAGTTCTTGAGCTACCACAAAAATTTGGCGGGAATCACTTTTTCTTTTTTTCTCTCTCTTTTCCAAGTATTGGTGTTTAATTGAATTGTGTTGGAATCATATTTTGATTAATGTTTCTTTTAGTTATTTAGGGTAATGCACCTAGTTACTTGGTAAGTGTAATGGATCTGGAAGAATTAAAGCTTATAGATATGGCCTTGATTACGATAAGAGTATCATACAATATTTAAATTACGACAAAAATATGTGTCTTTTGTTGTGAATAAATATATGATTTAATTTATATTGATTTACAGATCATACATAGTTTTGTCTACTTACAATAAAAGTAGACATTTTTTTTGTCGCAACATATAAAAACCTCTCATCATAGTTGTTGACGCGTGATTCGTTCATCTGTTGAAATAATCCAACAGCAGATTACTTATACTTAAAACAATTGTTAAACACCTCACAGATTAGGCGACAATTTGGGCCGTCCGAAGATGATTCAGTGTAAGAATAAGTATAGATTGAAAAAACGTCACAATGAAGAGTCAAAATAATGCTGAAATAGTGTTTGATATTTGTGTTTGTGTTGTTAAAATCATTACCTGACTTGCTTGTGGTAGCTTTATATATATACTTTTCCGTCAACCGCCTCCCTACAACTCTTCTAGATAATTAAAATATCTATCTAAAATATCTCAAACCGCCTCTTAAAAAATATACTTGAATGGGCTGACCCACAATTTAGACCCATCATAATATGTCTTCAAATATAAAATAATCATTGACCCATAATAAATAAGTGTCCAATAAATCATAACCCAACAATACTACTTAATTATTATTAATTAGGTTGGATATATGTATATAGATCAACCAAAAACAAAATTAACCATGTGAGATAAATTTCTTAATATACTATCAATGATTTATCATGTGAAGTGATACACATTAAGTGGGGGGTGTAATTTGATTCTTAATTTTGATTTTCAGGACTCAATACAAAATATGGAAAAAGCATGTCTTAATGTAATTTTGGTCATGTATTAAAATTAAGTTAGAAGTCACTGAAGGAGACAAATGCGAGGCGCCAAAACCACGCATCGACTAGCAGTATGATAATAGGAACGTACGTAAAATAAATTCTAACCGTAGAATTATCCACAGGACACAATAATACGTAAAGGAAGCGTGCTTTACTTTCAACACTTGAGATATATATGATAACAATAACCTAATTAATTTATACACATATAGATAAAGATTTACAGGCTTAATCAATCTATAATTTAAGAGCAACGAAAATCAATTTGCAAACGAGCTAGTAAAATGTTACAATTATTATTATTATTATAGTGGAGTGATTAAAGTAGAATATTTAACATCTTATACTTGGCCGAATCCATTAGACTAATGTAAAAATATATTCCAAATTAAAAGTTTATTACTCTCTATGTTTCAAATTAGAGATACATTTATAAAAAAAATAAATTTAATAAAGATAATTTTATGTTTACAAATATATCACTAATCTTAACTACAAAGTGTGATGATAGAAATGATGATAAAAAATAATCATAAATTAAGAATATTATGTTATTTTATAATTTTAAAATAATAACATATTTTTAATTTTAAAATAAAATATATCTTTTATTTAAAAACGAATAGATGAAGTACATTAAGTTAGTTACTTTGGTTCAAGATCTAGTAGCATAGTTAGGGGAGTAAGTCTAAGACACCAAGTAGCCAAACCAAGCCAAGCCAAGCCAATATTACAGACACAAAATATATTAATAATTAAGTATCTTAATCCTCCTTACAAACTTTACTAGCTCCAACTTTAATATATTTCATTTTCTCCATTAATTATCAAAAAGAGAAACATATTCAAATGTTATCTTATAAGCTTACAAACAGTAGTATAAAAGAAAACTTAGGGCATTAATAATGGCAGAACAACAAGTGTTATTGAAATTCAAAATATCATTAAAATAAGTATAAAAATGTTACAAAATACATATTTATTCTAGTATTATTAATCGCTAAAACACTTTTAACTTTTCCATTATTTTCTTTTTTCTAATCATTAATTTAACTTTTTTATTTTTCTCTTTTCCTTCAAACCCCTCAAATCAGTGTTCAAGGTTTCAGGTATTTGAGTCTCATCCTAAGTCTTCAATATAGATAAACCAACCATAAGAGAAAACAAAAGTGAGAAAAAAAAAAATAATGTTTAGCACCAACGATATGTAATTAAGATACTTTAATTTAATAAAAGAAAATTAAAAAAACTATTTAGAACATTTTAAGTTAAACTATTTCAATATCCTCACGCTTGCTAACCCTTTGAAAATAAATTTTTAAAGGTAGAATCAAACACTATTCCAAAGTATTCAACGGTTAATCTTTTCTTTTTAATAATTTATACTTTAAATCATATTTAAAAAATAAGGTAATTTATGCTAAATAATTAAATCTCAGATAAAAAAATAAAAAAATCCTATTAGTCTATTCTTTACTTAAAACAATTCTAAAAATTTCTTCTCATTTTTTTTTAATTCTTAACATTTTTTATAATAATTTAAAATAATCCTTGTCGAATTAAGATGATATATATTTTATGTATGAATTTCACATTTCTTATCCATTTATTTTACTATATGAATAAATTGACCCTTTTTTGCCTACAAACATGGGCTATACAAAGCCCATCTTGGCATACCAAGGAAGTTATAATCCAATCCTTAGCTGGCCCAATTCTTATGTAATATTAACCATTGGATATCATCAAGAACCATCGAGACCGTCGAAACATGTCAGTTTTTAATATAAAAACCGAGACAGACGCAGTCGGATAAATTCACGACTGCTCTCCTCGGAGAAAGATTGGCGTTAGGGTAAATCAGAAATTGGAGTTTCACTACTCAGGCTAGCTTGTACTACTGCTGTAGCTAGATTTCGTGATCTCTTCTATTATATTATGATTGATGAATCATATATATATATGGAATTATATGCGAATTCTGTTTGTCTCTGTTTTGTTGTTTTTTCGACCCGATTGGCTGTTTGGGCCTGGGTATATTTTATTTTGTTATGTTAATATTTGATAATTGGTGAATAGATTGGATAATTAAACAGTTGTAATTGAGATTTAAGATTTGTTGTCTGAGTTGCTTACATGGACATACCCCAAATTGAGTCTAGGTTTTTATTAGATTATTTATTTTGTTAAATCCCAAAATAAGGGTTCACCTTGTAAATCATTATAGGAAATCTAGTTAGATTCAAAGATTCAATCTTTCCCGTAGGAGAAGAAAGTTTGTCAGTTCAAATTTATTTTACCCTCATCTCGGGTTGTAGGTGGGTAGTAGACAGGATCTGCTTGAAGATGTGTGGTAGCTAAATAGTTGAAATAAAAGGTGGATTGTATTAGATAAAAGGTTGAACTTGGTTACTCGTCATTTATGGGTATGATATATTGGAACTTGTTAAATATATTGGAGAAAAATGTTGTTGGATGACATCTACTGGGTAATCCGTTAATCACAAATAGGTTTGTCTTGTATAAACATCCCATGTCCACATGGACTCAAAACACTAGACTGAGAGCTGCTTAGGCATGCCTCGTGACATAACTTTTGGGTTGAAAAATGAAGAACAGAAAAGTAACAATTTTCAGTGGTATTGGTTGTATAAAGACTTATATTATCTAGGCATTTAGTATATAATATATGTCTAACTGCTTCCAGTTTGTTAGGCTGTTTTAAATTGGAGTGCGAGAGCTGCTTATATTGCTTTATGCATTGTAGCAAACATTAATAAAATAGGCTGATACGCATAAATGCATTGGTGGTAGAACATTATGTTTCGTTGATATTATAAATTTTTTTAGTGCTCGTCATTAATGGTAATGTTTTGTTTGATTTCAAGCCCGTGGTTTCTGTATTTCATTCTTAAGTAGCAGCTGATGTGATTACATAATTTCCCCTTTCTCATAGGCAATTATGTTCTTGGTTACCCGCAGTGAATGTTATCCTAAGAGTAGTAGTTTGTTGAGCATGTTACGATATATATTCTCTTTTTGAATGCCTTAAATGGATAAGTTTTTGTTCACTGCAGTTAGAAATGCCTCGATATGATGATCGATATGGTACCACACGTTTATATGTTGGCCACTTGTCTTCTCGGACACGATCACGTGATCTGGAGCACATCTTCAGCAGATATGGGAGGTAATAAATATACTTTGCCTATTTTAATTTCTCTTTTGGTGTTATTTGAAGTGGAACATGTTCTTTTCCTTTGTCACGTGTGCACAAGAAAAAATAGTTTGGGGGAAGGATCTGCCAAACATGAATTCCTAAAAATAAGTGGGTGTAAAGAAATTTTGTCGGAAACAAACAACTGTGAAACCTTAGTTTTAGTTTTGTCTTATTTTCCGCGGTTTTCTAGTGAATTCAAAATCAATTACTTTCCTCATGAGTTCTCACTGACTTTTCTTGATTCATTTCCTATAGATAATGTTGTGAAAACTTGGTTATTAATGCAAACTATTGAAATCACATATACATATTAACATAGGGAAGAGTAGAGTAAGTGTTGAAATGTTAATTATACTGTTACATGCCTTGCGAGAAGATAACAAGTAGCACTTGCCCCTATTTTGAGATAAGTGGTCAATCAATGCAGGTCTTAGGGTATGTCTCCTAGTTACTCGTAGCAAACATGTATCCATTTTCCAAGCATGTTCTGCTTGGGTCTGCGTTATTAATCGTGTTATCTATGAAGGAACATCCTGCCCCTAGGTGTCTGTCTATTTTAACTTAATGATATTGTTGAAGGTTTCTAGCCTTTTTGCCTGACCTGGAGGTCAATGGTGGGAGGTTGACCATGGTGGAATTGGTGGAGTGTCTTGGCGAGTGTTAGGAGACTTTGGCGATTCTTTCTGTAGTGTTATTGCGTGTTTTTATGCAAGCAACAATCTCAATCTGGTGTTTAGTTCGTCTTGTGGGGCGATGTATGATGCAATTCCAGTACTTAAGTAATGATGGCCTTACTGTTTCTGGCAACCATTTCCGCAGAGTACGAGATGTGGATATGAAGCACGACTTTGCTTTCGTTGTATGTAAAATCTCCTATATGTCTCTTTTCTACTGTTAATGAGTGTGGCTTATGTAATCAATTTAGATATTTGGCTTTTAACAATATTACAAAATTGTGTTTTCCTCTTTTGTTTGTTTTTGCTTGTAAACTTCAATTGCCAGGAATTTAGTGATCGCCGAGATGCAGATGATGCTAGGTATAGCTTAAATGGCCGGGAAGTTGATGGAAGTCGTCTGATAGTGGAATTTGCCAAGGGAGTAAGTACTTCTATATGCATTATATTTTCTGGTTTAGTCGGTGACGGTGATGTCTAGTATGATTGTGATTCTTTCCGGTTTATTTTTTTTTTCCTTTTGATTGGGGGAGGGGGGGATGAATGTGGGGGCTGGTTGGAGGTGGGTGGGTATGTGGGGGCTGGTTGGAGGTGGGT
Source organism: Hedera helix (assembly GCA_947179155.2). Taxonomy (NCBI): domain Eukaryota; kingdom Viridiplantae; phylum Streptophyta; class Magnoliopsida; order Apiales; family Araliaceae; genus Hedera; species Hedera helix. Next base: position 46,481,832 of record OX359268.1, on the reverse strand, counting down.
GGGTATGTGGGTGAAAGTGTGGTGATGATGTGTGTGCTCAGGTTTGGGGATCTAGTCTGTGTTAAAGGCTTTTTTGGTGTATCTTCATGTCATATTACACTTCTATGATTTTTCATCTCTCTGGTTCATAGACTTGTATGCATAGTTGTAATTTAAATGACTTCTATGGGGTCTTCATCTGACTTCATGGTTTGCTTGATATTAGAGTACTTTAGAAAAATAAACTAAATATGTTCTGAAGTAAATAATAAGCAAAAGGGGGGAAGGGGAGAAAGAGAAGGGGGGGGGGGGGGGGGGACCTCTATAGGTTGCCTCCCCCTTTTTTCTATTTCAGATGTTTGCCTCCTTCCATACTCAACTAGTGAGATTAATATTTGCTGATGCTTGACTCGGTGTAGGTCCCACGTGGACCAGGTGGTTCTCGAGAATATCTGGGCAGAGGTCCTCCTCCTGGGTCTGGACGCTGTTTCAACTGTGGTCTTGATGGTCACTGGGCTCGAGATTGTAAAGCAGGGGATTGGAAGAACAAATGTTATCGATGTGGAGAAAGAGGTCACATAGAGAGGAACTGCCAGAACAGCCCCAAAAAGCTTAGGTAATATTTTTACATCAAGATTGAGCTTCAGATATGTTTCGTGCTCCTAAGGAGAATAAACTGATGATTTCCTGTCTTTCTTTTTATACATATTCCAATGCTCTGTAAGCTGTAATGCCTTGCCATTTCTATAAAGCTGTTTACACATTTTTGTATTTGCACAGCCGACGTGACAGAAGCTTTTCACGGTCCCCAGTGAGATCAAGATCGTGCTCTCCCCGCCATGGCAGAAGCCCTAGTCGAAGTTTTAGCCGAAGTCGCAGCTATAGGTTAGTTTTCAAATATTAATAAATGATGGTCCAGTACTTTAACTGTGATCATTTTTCCCTTTCAGCTGTATTTCACAGTGGGTTGTCTATTTAGGTTGGCAATGATATTTTTGGTTATCTTACACTGGTTTGATGACTTTGAGAACCTTTTCTTAAGTTTTCAAAGTAAATTTAACTACTGCCCAAAAAGTATTTATACATCTAATTGGTATTGTTTTGTTTTGAGTTCTTTAGTAACTTAATTTCCTGAACATGGACAGTCGATCGAGATCTCCTCCAAAGAGAGAACGACTGAGGGAGCGTGAGAAGAGGAGGTCAAGGAGCCCTCGCTACAGCAGAAGCCCTGAGCGGAAGAGTTCACCTCCCTCCAAGCTGAAGAAGCACAGTCCAACACCTGAAGAGGGCAGCCCAATTGAGAGAGCTGGCCTTTCTCCCGAGAGAACCAAATTGGCAACTGAAAGAGATGGCTCCTACTACAGTGAGAGCCCAAGAGCAAGGAGTAGAAGTCCTGGGAGTCCTGAGAGGGATAGTCCTGTTGCTACAAGATATGAGAGTCCTTCTGAAGCTAATGGTGGGGCTAATGTGGGAAGTCCCAGCCCCAGTCCTAGAGATGACAGAAGTCCAATTGATGATGATGATGACGACAACAATCGTCGCTCTCCAAGAGGCAGTGAGTCACCTTAGGATTGCTAGATTGTGGAAGTATGGAGTCTTTGGACTGATGGTATATGCAGACTGATATTATCCGTTTGTAACCAATTGGATCGTTATTGTTCCTGTTTGAAGCTTTTCATATATTTACTATTTTTTAACTGAGAATGTTACTTAAAACTTTAGATATGTTGAATAATGGCTTGTTTTTTTTGTTTTAAATCAATTGAGGCATGTTATAAAGGTGGTTTGATTTTGAAGAGTTTTGTCCAGAGTCTAGCAGCTTGAATTGTGTTGTGTTATCTTTGTTAAATGAAACACTTGAACTTGGCTTGTCTTGGGATTCTGATTGCTAATCAGAACCAGGGAAAAGGCCTCCTTGAGGTTTGGTTCTTTCTTGAATCAAAGAAAATTTTTAAATACCTTGATGGGTATGTACAGATTACTTTCTCGTAGTTCCGCTCCTAAATCTGCTTCTACAATAACCCTGTTAAACAAATAACCAGTGTCATTGCAAGGTGTAGTTAGAGATGCACTAAGGAATGGCATCTGATGCTCAGCTTACTTCTATATCCAGAAGAATCAAGGCAGTTGACATGAAAGTGTATAATAACTTCTATATTTATACTCTAAAATGATGCATATATCGTAGTGCAGAATGGTCTACTCTTGTTGGGACAAGATGGAACTATAAGAGAGAATCTTTGATCACTGGCATTGTTTGTTGAGACCATACCTGGAAAGCAGTGTTGAAACAGGGGTGGCTTCATTTCATATGAGCAGGGTCTCTTTTTTCCGACTTGTGGAAACTAACTGAGAATTGGTGTCTTTTAAGTCTACCAAAATGCTCTTCGGTATCTTTATATAAATCAACAATCCCACCTTCGCTTCTAAATTGATGTATAATAATTACATTGGTACATGATTGGTTATGTCGTAAAGTATCATTATAATATTTATTGCTAAGAATTCTAGCATTACCTTTCCCTTTTTTTGTTGAAGCTCATTGCTTGCTTTCTTTGGAGCCTGTTCTCCCATGCGGCGTAGTTTATCAACTTAAAAGCATTTTGTGTCAAAAACAAAGACTACAACACAAGCAACAGAAGCTTCATTCTGTAATCTTTTATTATTTTTCTTTGAGCAAAATATCTACAAGAGGACATTCTGTACATATGGTTTTGGTTTGCGATGTAAAAGACACCGAGAACAATCAAACCGAGCCACCAAGGGGCCCAATACCTAATTCATCCTCGATGTCATCGCCATCTTCAAAAAGTTTAAGGAACCGGGCCTGATCTTTCTCTCTTCTCTTTTTCTGCCAACATTTGTATGCAGCCACAAGTCCAAGGATAAAGAGTGCTGAAACTAAAACACTTGTCAATATCACGACAGTCCAATGCATTCCCTGTCCTCCATTCTCTGAGCTTGATGCATGTTTCGACTCTAGAAAACGTTAAAACAAATAACCAAATAGAGCAAGTATTAAATTCACAAAAGATCATAGATACAAACATATGCATATGCAGATATGCACACATCTATGTATCACTTGTCCAGGAGGACTTGCCATGCAACAAGTATTTTACTGTATTACCATTAAATTGCCTATTAGGTAGAAAGCAAATTTTGATGTTCCGTGACAATGATACGTACTCATCTAAGCTAAAAGTCATTACCAAACCAAGATATCACGGGTAAATCTTTACCAATGTAATTATCATAGAATCTAAAGATATTACACAATCTAGGGTAACGGAGAGCTTTAAGTACGTCGGTGGTAAAACCTTTGTGTTTGGTTCAAGTTGTGGGCTCGAGCCATTGTATCTACATTTAAAGTTGTTCATGGTGTATGATGACTACAGCTTTCTTTCATGGATTCAATCCAGATGATCAATTCTGACTGCAGATGTTACAGAGAAATGCGACAAGAGAGTAATATATACGTTCCTGACACTTCAAATGGTCTCATTTCCCGTTATCCATTCTTAGATGAGCCTAATTATGCACTTGGCAATTAACACGGTCTAAGGCTCAGAACCTACTCCATGTATATTATAAATGTTGGGCCTGATAGGCCCTCTTTCTGTTCTTTCTTCTCTTCTCTCTAAAACACCGTCTTTCCAATCTGATAAGTGTCAAAAGCCCTTTCAGGCCCCACAGTAGCAACAGATTAGTGTGCCCACATGGACGTCAACTAACCACTTCATTCTTGAAAAATAATTTGACATTCATTAGTCCACTAAATTCATCATGCACAATGATTTACTTTCTATTTTACCCTATGCATTGAAATATTTTCTAGAATGAAGTCTCCGGCTCATTGTTAATTACTTAAATATATACACAAACTAATATGGAATGAGTTCACTACTACCAAAATTTTAACTGCCCCATACACTTTTAATTTGGAAATGCAGCCATAGAACGTGACGTCTAAAGCAACTGCATTATGTGTTTGAAGAAAACTAGGTTATTTTATGAAGTATAAAAAACTCACCAGCTCCAAGAAGCACACACTCCCGACAAGAAAATGTAGCATTGAATTCCTTGTCCACAGAACGGATATACATGCCATCAGGGGATGTAAAATCAGAAGGACAAAATTCCCACTCGCCAAACACATCATCTGATTTTACTCTGTCCTTCTCATAGAACCCACATCGTTTGCATTTTCTATTTGGAAATTCTGTCAGAGGCTGAAAACATGAAGAGCAATTCAAATTCAATTTTCAAGAGCAACTTTGCATACGAACTTTCAGATAAGAAACTATCCAATTGTTTGCAATGAACCAATCGTAGCAATCATACATAAAGTGTGCCTTTTGCAATTTATATCAATCAGCCCGAAATTCAGTTTTAGGCAAGAGCAGTTATCACGCAGAAAGTCTATCATCTTTCTTCTCAAGAATAAGAGTGAGAATAATTCTAGAGTCCGAAGTAGAGAACCAAATTTCGGGTACCAAATTGATGTGTCGTTACATTACTTGGCTACTTCATAGTGATTGATTAATAAATGTGAATTATTGACGTGTAGCATTACTCTACAAGTACACTATTACATATAAAGTTTTCAACTGCATCCTGGGACGATTCAAAAGTATGAAGGAAAAAACTTGAGTTGCGACTAAAAGATGCCGACTTTCTTGCGAGTAGACACATCAATCAATTACCTATGTATCTGTATTAATTTAAAGACCTGTGTCTATTCGCAACAAGAATTAGGGATATAAACGGATATATTCGGATACGAATACAATAATATCTGTATCCGTATTCGAAAAATTAATACCCTATCCGTATTCGATATTCAGCGGATTTAAAAAAAAATATCCGTATTGGGTATTCAAAAATATATCTAAATACGGATAATATCCATTTCCAAGAAAAAGCCAAAACAAAGAAATCAAACCAAGAATTGAAAAGCCCAAACCAAAGAAATCTCAGAAGGTAGAGATGAATGAAAAAGGAAGTAAGCTCAGTCACCATATTAACTTGATAACACCCATCCTGACCGGATGTTTTAAGAATGATTTTTGTAAAAATCAATCGGTACAAACGTTTTTACTGAGGTTTAAAAGCTTTTAATCAATTGGATTTTAATAAAAACTTTGTAAAACTCAATATTTTTTATCATAAAAAATCAAGATTTTGACGAAAGATGAATTGGTATAGGAGAGAGATGAAAGATGAATTGGTATAGGATAGAGAAAGTGAAAAGAAAATGATATATTTTTTATTCTCCAACTTTAATATTTAATCCATGAGGTTTGATCAGACGGTGATGATTTTAGATCAAATCAGATTGATTTATTAATGGCTTTGATTAAAAAAAAATTGATCCAATGGTCATTGTATTCCCTTAGTCCACTAAAATGGTTAGTGGGTGGCGTTAGTGGGTGACTCTAATGGTAACTAATTGACAACTTTTACTTCTCTCAAGTTAAGAGTGAATATATTAGCGGGAGTTCTTCAATAAAAAAACAAAAAATATCAATAGGGGATCTATCTTGAGCCATGTGCCAACATTGTGTCTTGTGCAACATTGTGACTACTATATTATAAATTTTATTAAAAGATTAATTACATCATTTCATCAGTTTCAATGTTTTTCAATCTCTTTCATCAATTAAATTTAGCGTTATAACGAATTTGAATTAAAATACACATACGAATATCCAAATATTTACGGTTGGATGTTAAACGAATACAAATATACTGTTATATTCGTATTCGTATCTGTTTATTTGCAGATACTTTATATCCGAATACAAATATATCCGTTTAATTTTGAATACGAATAATATTCGTTTTATTCCGAATACGAACGAATAAGAATTTTTCGTTTACCATTTACAGTCCTAACAAGAATCGACATGTTTTTGTCTCAATATATAGAAGGATTCAAAGTATCAAACATAAATAAAAAGAAATTGAGGGTATGTTTCTAGTGAACATGATTAAGAGAGAGGCCAAACCCTTTTAGCTGAAGGTTGAAATAAGATATCTTTACCGGCAGTTATCTAAATGTTCTACAAAAAAAAATCTCATAGTTTCTATAACAAATCAAAGCAGTTAAAATAAATAAATTTGGAACAAATCTTGTTTTGGACTGACCAAGCACCTAATTCATCTACAGTAATGAGGAAAGAAGGACAAGGAAAAAAGAATCACATATATTTCACATATCTTGAATGCATCAAATAATCAAGCTCAAAACATGCATATATGATAAGGAAAATCTAATCCAAGCAGTAACTACTTTTTCCAGAATATTTCTAGTCAAAGAAGACCAAATAAAAATATGACCACGAAGATTGAAAACAAATTTACTCATTACAAACCTGCCAAGATTCTTCACCCTTGAAAGTATATAAGACGTGTTTTTTCTTCACATCTGGTAAAAATGTCCGGTTCTCCCCTTTACAGTTAAAGTAAATTGTTGGTTCTAATGGTAGCCACTCATGGGTTTTAAAGATTTCAACAGATTGAAGTGTAACGATTGCCGTTGATATGAGTTCTGTAAAAAAGAGGAAACCCGACCTTAGTAAACCCATAGTTCTCAAACAAAACTACTGGAAACACTTATGTTAAGTTTTCCAGCAAAATATGTGCAAATAATGGTTTTGAAGGTGATCAACCTAATACTTCTTAAAGGTGAAATTATATATCAATAATCTAGTGAGAACATGGCTTTGATTGGTAAAATTTCAGCCCATATTTCTCTCCTAGGATGTACCGTCTTCATATGGCTTGGATAGTTGCAGTTCAAATATACGTAACAAAAGTGTGGAACTGTTGTTTAATTATGTTTACACCTCCTTTATTTATTCTGGCTTCTTAGGGAGTGGAAAATGCATACAAACACATACAAGCGAAAGAACTCAAGAGATACAAGTATCGTGAAACCCAATTGCAATTGATTAACTAGCCCACTATGTAGAGTTGGTGCATTTAATGCTTCAAGCAAAAGCTATTAGATTGGACATTTAGTTGAATTTACTTCCTAAGAATTCTAACGATAAATAACAGCGAAATGCATTCCAACTTCTGTAAAACTGGAAACCTTATCTCCATATTTTTTTATCAACTGTGTTCTCATTCACAATATTTACGAAAATCTCAACAACAACTACTGCTATCTATACTAGTTGGGATAAGCTGAAAATGAACTCACAATATTAACAAAAATATACAAAATAAAAATGTATTGGAAATTGTTATTTGTAAAGTCACTTGCAAGAGCATATATATAATTGATTCATAAAATTCAAACTGTAAACAAATCTATGCAACTAAATTATACTCCCCCTGAGATCTACAACTTAATATATATATATATATATATATATATATTCACGTTGATATTGATACAAATCTTTATAAAACCTAAAAATCATTGACTCAATTTGATTTAAACTTATGAGTTCAGGTACATTTATAATTATAGCTGACCGTTAAAATTTATCACCAATGAAAAACAGCTTCAAGATCCAAAGAACTTACCTGGGACGCAACTCAGGAATATGAAACACAAGAATAACAAAAATGAAACCCTAGAATTCAAAGGACGCCGCATCGACACAGAGACTCGATTTAGAACTCCAAAGAACGATCTTTGTTAATCAATTGAATGATGATTGGAGACCGAACAGAGGAAGCGATCGAGTAGATTCGTCGGACAAGACGACGACCAATAATTGCTACGGCAGTTAAGTCTCGATGATTCGATCTAGAGAGAGAAAAAGGTAGGTGAAGGTTCGCGCGTTTTTCAACGTCCCTGAAGTCTAAAATACGCACGCAGGAGGTGCGTAGTTCGCACAAGGAGAAAGATCGGTTTTTACCGCTTGTACTTTATTAGGAAGAACTTATATTAAAATAAATTTACTTTTATAATAAAACATAATTAAGAAAATATTTTTTTGAATTTTAATCTTAGGATTATGTAATTTCGTTGACAACCCAAGGAGAATATTTTACTTCTTTACTATTATATTCTCTTTGTAGTAATTAAGTGAGCTAATTTGATAACATAAAGTTTAAGAAATATTATTTCTTACATATAATTTGATTAACTTATTATACTGATTTAATTAAAATTTGGTTATCTTATTATTTTAAGTTATAATAGCCCTCAATTTCTTAAGTTTTATCCAAATTTAATTATTTAAAGTTCACCTGAATATATATATTGTCATGAAGTATAGAGTCTCGACGCTCGACACCCACTAGGGTTTTGTAGTCTCGTTTTTGTAAGAAATAATTATTTTATATTTTTAGAGTATGGTAAATAGAATATTTTCCCCCTTATATGTATGTAGGGTCTTCTGTGGTAGAGTCCACATAAAATTTACATGTATGTGAGGGGAAGAATAAACTATTTACCATATTTCAGGAGTATGGAATAATTTATCCTTTGTAAGGGGTTATACTCGGAACAAAAGGAAAATGGTAGATGCAAAAATTACTTGAAATAAAAAAAACATTTCTCATACCAATTATATATATATACGTGTGTGTATGTGCGCGCGTGTGGAATATGAATTAAAAATGAGTAAATAACATTTACTCTATTAATTTTTGTAAATAACGGCTAAGATTAAAAAGACAAAAACACCTTCCACTAATATTACTAACGAATGTATTAAACATAAATTCCCGACTAATTTATCCCCACAATTGCCGGTATTTACTTACCATCAAAACTAAACATCTAAGTATGGAAATAAATATTATCTATTAGACAAAAAATTATTAGTTATTCTTAGAACATCTGTCACGTAGTATTCCATATTATTTATGTATTACTATTTCAATATTTAAAGTAAAATGATATATTTTAAATACTAAAATAATAATATATAAATAATATAAAACACCACGTCATAAGTAACCAAAACTAATGAATAATTATTCCCGCTAGACGTACCAGCGGACATTGAAGTCCTAGCCACCATTCTCATGATGATGTTGCTTTGAACAGACGAGTCCATAAGTGACCGTGGCCCAATTTCAGACATGCCAAATGTCGTTACCATCTACAAACAATTCATTTAAACATGGCTACTCTCTCTATCTAAAAATTGAGAGTCCTACAGTTTTACTTGAGTTTTTTTCAACATTAAGGTTTCCGTTTCCATTTTGATACGTTTGGACATAGTTTTCTTTTATGATTATTTTTCAACATTAAATTTACAAGAGAAAAAATTATTATTTTTAATTCAAATCTTAATATTCGAAATTAAAAGTCAGCAAAGAAAAAAGTTTGACACTCGTGAAGGAAGTACTATTGAATTATATTTCTCAATAGTGTTGTCAGAATTTCAGTCTAGCCATTCCCCAAGATAATTCCTCTATTCAAAAATCTCACTCAAATAAGAGAACAGTAAAATATTATTTACCTGTTTGGCCAATCCCGTGATCTGCTGCAGATCACTGATCACCTACTGCACCTGGGCTCACCTCAGACTAATTAAAGGAAAAAGATGTATATAATAATATTTTATAATAATTCATATAATAATTTTATAAAAAATAATGAAATTCATTATATAAGTGATGAATTTTATTATTTTTTATAAAAATAAATATATGAATAATTGGCCAAATTAATATACATAATAAAACTGCTAATAGTATACATTACTGTCCGCTAAAAATTCTAGTAGACACCGGATATTTTTAGCAACATACCGTTGTATTGCCTTGAGGGAGGAAAAATTAATCCGAAAATTATGTTTAATATGTCAGCTAATTTTTGACTTTTTAATTTAAGTCATTGCTTATAAAAATTAATAAAATAGATGTTATTTGTTTATTTTTGATCCATAATAAATATTTATTATGGATCACTCTCCCATATATATATATATATATATACTTAATAAAAAGATAAATAAATTAAATGAGTAGACGTTCTGTTCTACTTTGTATATGGATATAAATAGATCAAAATGCATTGTAGAATAAATTTTGTTCCATTATATAGTTTAAAAGAAGAAAATTGGACGGTATTTATCATCCACCTTGAAGTATTTACCCTTTATGGTAACTTAGATTCACCATACAATTCGACCGCATGTACAGCCTGCAACTAAGGTAATCCACCAAAACAAATCATGGTCATACTTCAACGGTTCAACTTCACATGTCACAATAGTTTAGGCACCAACTCCATTACGTCAATAAACACCACATAAATACCCTTTTAGTAACAAAAAAAAATTCGATTTTTGCATAAAATGTCACGAAAACTCTCTTAGTGGTAATTTCGTATTAATATGCAACTCAACTTAATATAGAACATAGCACATGATTCCTTTCATTTTTATAGAGTAACAAAAATGGTAGCTGGCTTTGTGCTATACATAATAGGATGATTTTCAATGCGAAAACAAGTAAATTCTCTCTTCCTCTCACATTGCCCATGCTCTTAGGTGGTGAGGGCAACCCACTGGAATTGATTTAAGCAAGAACAATCGCCATATTATAACAACAATGAAGATACTAAGAGCCTTGATCATCTGCACATTTCTTCTTAATGTACTCAATGTCGCCGCATTACAAAATCAGTCACAAGAGCAAAAGCCCCAATTCAACTCTGTGATAACACAAGCACAAAAGCCCCAAATTAATTCTGTGATACAAAATCAGACACAAGGACAAAAGCCCCAACTCAACTCCATTATACAAAAACAGACCCAAGAACAAAAGCCCCAGATCAACTCCGTGATACAAAATCAGATTGGAGAACAAAAGCCCCAAATCAACTCACTACGCGAAATGTATAAAGTATTGGCCATGGCAAAATCTCAAGCATATCTCAATGCTCATAATGCCTTTAGGCAAAAAATAGGTGTGCCACCCTTGCAATGGGACACAAAACTAGAAGTATATGCACATAATTATGCATCAAAGTGTGCTAATGATTGCGCTTTGAAGCATTCTTATGGTCCGTACGGGGAAAACATTTTTTGGGAGCAATATGCTGAGAGTAATCCTGCTGAAATTGTAAAAAGATTTACCGATGAGCAAGCAAATTATGATATTCAAAAGGGTGAGTGCAAGTGCCATCCTGTTTCAAATAAATGCATGTGCGGCCATTTTACCGCAGTGATTTGGAAGTCTACTGAAAGGGTTGGGTGTGCAGACGTTAGCTGCAATGGTGAAAAGGGAATATTGGTTGTTTGTTCATATGATCCATCTGGGAATATAGTCGGTCAGAACCCGCTAAAACCCCTCAAGCAATGAGGCCATGCCTGCACTGAACAGGGGAGTTTTCTGTAGAGAAGAATGACAGGATTTTCAAGGCCAGGTTAATTATGGATTAATACATGAGAAATATCTTTCCTTTGTGGTAAATATGTGTATATACATGTTTTTGTGCAATTCAGTTGATGATTTTTTGGCATCATTACAACTTCTTGATGCTTCTAACTCCAGTTCAGACAATATACGACAGTAGGTCTTGTTTAGACTATCATGGTATTATATGAGAATATTGTTCTCTAATTTGTATGCACGCGCACATATTTTATGGGTTTTCATGGTTAGATAATCTGGACTGGGTTTTGAATAAAGAATCCATCCAGATTGATTTATATTTCCTGAATATATTTGAATCCTCAATCGCACTTTCATCTTTTATTTTAGATCAAGTAAACATGGACTGACTAAGGCCAAATATTGGTAGAATGGACGGATGTTGATTTTGGGATCAAGACTCCAACTTTGTGCCTTATTTTTTTCAGATCATGTTTTTTTTCCCAAATTTATTCAGATAATATTGGACATAATTTCCCCCTAAAAGGAACAAATTTTCAGTAGATGTGCTTTAGATTTCTTGGCTGCAGAATGTCTATGAAATTTTAGTTATTTAGGTCATTTTGAGAAATCTTTGGCCATTTTAGGTAGTTCTTCTGAGAATTACAAACATCCCATTTTGACCTAATCTGCATAAACTTGGGCCCCCATTTTTCTGGTTTATCTTAGTTTATTCCTACTCTAGCAAGTTGTATATTTCCAATTTTTCAAGCATCTGTTTTCCCGTAGTCCCCTTAAGTCATAACTACGAGTCCCAAATATTTGTATTTTCATTTATTTATGAATTGGCTGAGAACAATTGACAAATATAAACATAGAACCTTAATCTGAAGAGAATACTGTTGTCTCTATCTGGTAAGCTTTGGTGAAGAAGGCAGGCCAACAAAGGTACGTAGACATGATGCTGCTAATAGTTGAAGCCCCAATAAGCATGTTCATTACTACTATCTGCAGCTGAATAGCCTGTAGAGGAGAAGCCCCTCCCATGATAAGGCCAGTCATTGCACCAGGAAGTGAAATTAAACCCACAGTTTTAGCATTGTCAAGCACCGGAGATAGCGCTATAACCAGAGACCTTTTTACCTGCTGCATTGTTGCTTGACGAGGAGTTGCACCGAGTGCCAATGCTGTCTCCACCTAAAAACCAAAACATTTCAAGCTGTTTCACATATAAGGCCAAAAATCCAAATCCAAAAACTCATGCACAAATGATTTTAAATCACGCACGATAAGAAAAGTACATTGACAATATGTTATGACAATGAAACAGTCGGATTGATTTTAAGATTTTTCAAAGAAGTTTATTATATTAGCACTTACCAAGCTCATTTGAGTCCTAATATCATCGCGGAGTCTTTTCATTGTGACACCGGTGACAGTCATTGCATTACCGACCATCATTCCTGCAACAGGGATGATGTATTTAGGAGTGAAAGGGAAAACCTTGAGCAGAACTAGCAGGAACATTGTCGCCGCAGTTCCAGCAAGAATGGAGGCTCCTGCAATGTACTTCCCACGAGGGATGTGTTTGGCGCGTTGACCAGCTGTATAACCAGCAACAAAGACCTGCCAGTACATAGATACAACTGATCATATCATGAAAGAGAAATTTGACATCCATTTAGAAGTTAGTAGACTTTGGCAACAATATATTCCATATTTTATTGGCAATCCAAATTTTGAAAAAGGAAATTGTGCCGCAGCTGGATCCAGAATTAGGTTTGGCCCAAGAAAGGAGGCTGAAAACTAAAATTAAAAGTTTTCAGCTGAAGAATTCAGGGGAATCAGAGGGCTTGAAAATCATCCAATACTGTCATTCAAATGAGCTGTGAATTTTACATTTCCTTCTAGTCCATAAAGACACAAGGAAAAAAAGAAAAGGAAGCAACGACGAAGTTTCCTCTAATATTATCACATCAGAACAATAGGGCATGTATACACAGAAGTGAAAAAGTGTTTCATATATTCAAATTACTTTTCAAGCAAGTGGAGGAAAATTCAAATAGAAATAAACTATAACACTAGATCAGCAGAGCATGCAAGTATAAATCAAACCCAAAATTACCTTTTAATTTCCAGAGTATTCACCTTCAAAAAATTATCACATCCTAATTACTTTATAGGATAAGAAATCTATCATTATCATTCCACCGCAAACAAAAACCTTAAATTTCCTATAAAAGATTAACAGCAGGAGTAAATTTGGTCCACTTTACATAATTTAAAAAGAGTTAATAACTAATTAAACCAATCAAACACAAGGAGATAAATATTTGGTCCACTTTACATAATTTAAAAAGAGTTAATAACTAATTAAACCAATCAAACACAAGGAGATAAATAGAGTGAGTGATATATACATGCCATGAAAAGATAAGCAAGTAGAATCCAAGCACTATTATCCTGAGAGAAAATGAACTCAAGAACAAAGCCAATAACAGAAAGCTGAAGAAAAGCCCTGAGAATGGAGTAAACCATTTCACCCTCCAACCCCAATTTCTGCAAATATGATAAAAGCACAGCCAGAAGCACAACAACAGTGGCCACAACTGGCTTCACCATTCCCTTCAAGAACTCCACCAACCATTCCCAATCCATAATTACTACTAAAAACAACTTTAACCCAATTATACAACAATCAAATTATAACTATCTGTATACTTATATTATATTTGTATCAATTGGGTGGGTGGGATATTAAGTTAATACAATTGAATTAATGCAAGTGAACAAATATATAGAGATGGATTTGTGTAAAATTTTGAGGGTATAGAAACGACCTTCCCCTGATGTGAATGAAGGATAAGAGAAAAAGGTAGAGTTACTACCTGGAGGTGGAAGCGATGGAGGAGAATGATTTTTGTCAGCCTTCCACTCGCACCCGGCGCGCGCACAATATTTAGGATAAAGTAATTTTTTTATAAATTTTTAAAAATTAAAAAATAATAATTTTAAAAATAAAATAATAATATAATTAAATTTATAAAGATAAAATAGAAAAAAATAATATCCGTTAGCGCCGAAGGGTTCATAGAGTGGCTCTATATTATTTATGGATTTTGTCTTTAGGGCACACATTAAGCACAAAAAATAATATATAATATTATTTATTTATGTAAGTGCACTTAATTTAATGTATAAAAAAATAATATATTAGTAGATCTCATGTATTGAATTCAGTGTAATTAATAAAGAAATAATATTTAATAAGTCTCATTTCTTATTTTCTGTGCTTAATATGTACTCTTAAAATACACATTAAGTGAACTCATTATTTATAGATAGATATTAGATAGTGAAGTACAGATATAGGACAATAAAAAAAATATGCTTTTATTTATTAATTAATTTTTCGGAAGTACGTACGGTGACCACATGGGAAAAGGGTCCAAATTTTGGAATTGACATCGCCTTTACAAATACTATTTATAATTATAATCTACACAACATTCATTCTATTTTGTTTGAAGACTCTAGTATGTGTATCAGTATCTTTCTAAAAATTTGTAGCTAAGATCTTCCCTAATTTTTTATTTATTTTTCTCCGATATATATAGATGGGCTTGTATTTATCGATTGTCGAAAATATTATTATAATAATTAATAAAAGGGTAAATTGATTTGAAAGTTATTCTCAGTAGAACCGAAAATATATTTTTATAAAAGGTAAGATTTTTGTCACTCTATACACTATTCTACCTTTCTACTCCATTCAATCAAATCTAATCACAAACTTTAGCGATAGGGCGGAAAAAAAAATTCAAGCCCTGCCGCTAGCTTAATTATTTTTTTGGCCCTATTATTTCAAGCTCTAGTGACAGATAATTTTTTAAATTAATTTGTAATTGTTATAATAATACTTTTAATAATCGGTTGTTGTGAATGTCTTACTGTATATATAGATACACTTATTTTTAGTTTTCTTTCGGGATTCATAAAGAGATCAGCCGGCCTGTTGAGGATAATACTCCAACGAAGTCTGCCTGCTATGGTTGCTAGAATTTATAACTTTGAGTTCTTTGCCTTTTTCGTTTTTCACTTTGCCTACTTTTGTTGCGGATAATGAGTCTGGTATATATGTTCTTCTGATTTATAAATGTATGTATGGGTTCTTTTTTGCCTTTTTCTAACTAATTCTATATGCATAATTAATTAGGTCATACATATGTTAATGTACTTTTTCCTTTTGATTAATATATATGACCTGGTTTTGTGTTTTTTGTATCTATAACTTTATCGGTTCAATCATTCTTACTTCTCCCTTTGGTCCATTCCGACGTCTGAATGCCTTGCCGTCGTACCCCAGTTAGTATAATTTACTTTTTTTTAAACTTTAATTAACTTTTTATATATATATATATATATATATATATATATATTCTTTTCATCTCTCGCTCACTTTGTATACTGACATTGAAATATACTTATATATTGTTCTTTTTTTCTTTTCTTTTTTTGATAAATAATAGTGTCCACCCCGGTCCGAATCTCCCCTACACCTGAAAAATTTCCCCGTTTGTGTACTTACGAGTAATGCTTATTATTATTTTTCATGTTGTATTATTAATTAATTTATTTTTATTGATGTGGACTATTTTAGCCATCCTACCTAATGAGAGATACAAGCTGCTGAAAGAAAAACTTGAAAAAATTAAGGCTGATAGTTTGTTGATTGAGAAAAATGCCAATGAAATCATTATGTTCCGGCACTCACAATGGCATGCCTGCCTCCCTAATTTTGGGAAGCGGGTTAACCTTCATTTCAGTAACGAAGCTACCTTGCTTCACTTTCCTGGTGGTGTTCATGCTGTTACCGAATTTATTCAAAATTTGGTACACGTTATTTCTCAAAAATTATTATTATTATTTTTTAATTATTATTTTTATTAATTATTTAATAATAATAATAATAAATAAAATAAAATAAAATAACCGATACGGTCCGGAATATATCGGATCATCAAAGTCCCGAACCGATATCGGACAGGTCATTATTTGTATCGAACCGTCCGGTTCGACATACATAAAAAACTGATTGGACTGATTTTTTTGAATACTCCTAGTATATATGCTTGGGTTATATATATTTTTCTCCGGTGTATTCGACCTCATTTTACATATGTATTATTCTACTGAATTTTTTTACAATCGAATCATTGTACTCGATTTTTTTTTAAAAAAAATGCAATTTTCGTCAATAATCATTAGCCATTTAACAGAAAATGATGTGACAGTATTAAATATAATTTTCATCATTGAACTGAAAGTAAATTTACAATTACATCACTCAAGCGAAAATAATAATAATAATAATAATAATAATACCCTCTCCGTTACACAAAAAAAAAAATTAATTTTGTTTTTTTAAAATTAATTTGAGAATTTTAAAAATAAATTTTAATTTAATAATAATAATAATATCATCTTCGTCACACACAAAAAAAAGATTAGTTTTTCTTTTTAAAAATTAATTTTAGATATTTTCAAAATTAATTTTAATTTAACAATAATAATAATAATAACAATAACAACAACAACGACAAACAATAATAATAATAATATCCTCTCCGTTACACAAAAAAAAAAAAATTAGTTTTGATTTTTAAAAATTAATGTGAGTTATTTTAAAAATAAATTTTAATTTAATAATAATACCAAAATTATTTTACTTTAATAATATTAAGTAAGATAAAATTAAATATATAACTATATTTAAATTTTAATAATAGTAACATTTTAATATTAGATAAGACAATATTATTTCAGTATAAAATTATATTAGATTACATGAATGTAAGAAAGTTGTTTTATTAAGTACATAGGAGTATTATATTAAATTACTAATAAGTTGTTACGAATTCTGAGTGTGCTTGTTAATGGGTAAAAATGACCAAATTGATACTCATGATTTGTGAATCGTCTTATTATGAACTAATTAGACTGATAATTCATACAAAATATGAATTAGTATGAAAAATATAATTTAAAATTATAATGTGTAATATGTGATATAATGAATATAAATAATATAATATAGATTGTAATAATAGATTGAACATAAAATTAAAAATTTGTATATATATCAAAATTATTATTATTATTATATACATGTATATTCTTGAAATACTATAACAAAGAAAAAAAAAGTTAAGAATAATTATAAATATGACATATATTATATCAATTGAAATAAATTCATGATTAATTCGATATTAATTTAAATTAATTTATTTAATTTAATTTTTTTTTAATTATTTTATTATATATAATAATAGATGTGAATTATGTCGTGTACATAATATCTCAATTCATGTGGATAGATATAAATTTTAAGTGGGGTAAGGTCTCACTTGACAGTAATTTAAGTAAAGAGATTGTGAACTTGTGATACCACACTCCCACATTGAAACAGCGAATATACATAAAATCTCAAATCATGTGAATGAAATATGATTGTCAAACAAACGACAAAATCCTGTGGCATAGAGTAAACTGGATATAAATTATACTTCCTCTGTTTTTAAAATGATAATTTAAATAATTATTTTTAAAAGAATAATAAAAATAAACAAGTTAATTATATAAATTTGTATGTAGATTAATTTACTCTTAAATGAGTGATTCATATTAATTTTTTCTGTCCAAACTAAATAACCAAAGATAAATTGAAAAAAAAAAGTTATGCCCTTTTAATATTTTAACTACCTTAATTTATGTAAAAAAATATTTTTTCATTGTCATTTTGAGGGTGGAGAGAATATATAAAGTCTTAACTCTAATTTCATAAATGAGAAATAACATGTTCAAATATTACTTGTGAAAATCGAGTATAAGATTTAAATATTTCAAGGACTCAGTTTTAATGTTCAAGTTAAAACCTTATTTATTTATTTATTTATTTTTGAAAGTTTATTTATTTATTTTTGAAACAACATTAAAATTTTATTGACTTGCTAGCGAGCTTTTATTTGTATCTTATTAATTTGCGCACTTGAATTACTCATAATGTTAACATAATTTGACTATTATGAATTTAAAATAATTTGAAAATTATTCAGAGGTGCAAACCACCTTGAATTATTATTTAAATGACCAAAAAGTATATAACCCTAATTTTTCGATTTTGTCAAAAATGTAATTATTATTTAAACCAAATAAATTAATCAAAACATCTACACTTTTTAAAAATCAATAATCAACTATTTGCTATGACAACTATTTCAGCAAATAGATCTTACACCGTTCAAAAAGTGATCTAATAATTAATTTTTTTTTTTTTTTTGGCCGCTACTAAAGGTAGCTACCGGAAAAAAAATTTGAATTTTTTTTTCCAGCTGCCAATAAGAGTAGCAGTAGAAAAAATTACGAAATTGCCCTATGATCAAATAAGACCGCGGCTAGAAAATTTCCTGAAATGACTAGGAAAATTTCTCAAATAAGGAGTGATGGCCATGAAAATTTCTCACTTTCTGTATTAATTTCACCATCCGTTTCTACATTAGCCTTAACTCCATTCTCAACATCCTTTTCTGGCAAATCACAGTCTTGTTGTTCATCAAGTACATGTGAATAATCCATTGAATTCTTATATTTGTTAGAATATGTCGAATTAGCTTCATTTTTCTGTAGTTTGAAACAAATAATAAGTTTAAGATATACCGCCCTTTGTGGTTATAATTTACCCCAAATAAATCTGTCACAATTATAATAGAAAGGATACACGCAAGATTTAACAAATTATTATGGTTAGTTGAGAAAATTTGATAAACACTTACAATTCAATTCTCCTCAGACAATGAAACATACACCATTATCAAATCTCAAAAACATTTTGAGTACAAACTATACAAATAAACTCAATTGGGTGTAAAAAGATATCAGAATTGCGAAGAAAACCAATATATAAAAGAAATTGAAGTGAATATTATTTATTTACTCACCTATTGAATCAAAAGTGTCCCAGAATGATAAACACTAATATTTACATTGATAAAGAAAATGAAAGATTAATATAAATAAAATGAAGAGAAGACCAAAATAAAGGCGAAAAAAAGTAAGAGAGTTGAGCAAATTAAGTTGCTGCAAAAAAAAGGAAAGTAGATGGACAAGGGGAGGGGATCAAAGCAAGGGGGCTGGTGGACACGAAAAAGGAAGCAGGAGGTGGACAAGGGGACGAGAGGAAAGCAACAGGGAAGTAAGAGTTACTGAAGGTCGGGAGTAGTACTACACAACTCATGGTAATTATGAGATTGGGGGATTGAATTTTGACATGTCAAGATAAGGTGTGTGAATGTGTTTAAATTTTAGTTTAATTTAGCAACAAAAAAAAGGTAGGGAAGCAAGAGCTGAAGCAGGAAAAATTTCCTGGCCACCACTAGGAGCGGCAACCTTATTTGATCGGAGAGCAATTTCGCAATTTTTCCAGATCGGTACTCGTAGTGGCAGTTGAAAAAAAAAGTTCAAATTTTTTTTCAATCGTTACTCCTAAGCAATTAGGAAAAATTTGATTTTAATTTCAACTATTAAATCACTTTTTGAACAGTGTACATTTTGTTTACTTAAATAATTATCATAACAAATGATTACTATAGATCACTCCGCTATACATCTATGTGTGTTTGTGACTCTTATCACATGCATAAAATAAAACTACCCGCAATCACTACTATTTAATGGATTATTAGGTAAATTTTTGGCCCCATGTATCTTTATAGAATTGTAAATTTATGACTTGTACATACATGTAAAAATCAAGCCAAAAAAAATAAAAAATTCTATCACTTATTTAGTTTCAATATTTCTTTATGGATATGAAAATGAGCGCTTTTTATACAAGTAACTCAAATTAAACAAAACAAAGGATTAATATTTCATTCTTCATAGTTATTTACATAATCGGTAGCATGTACTCTAGATTGGAACCATGACTTGTACTCCATTATTTCTATCAACTTTTAAGAAATTTTTTTTGATGTTTTTCTCTTTAGTTTGAAGACGAAAGGGCTCAAGGACAGAGGATTTAACATTTGAACAAAATATTGCTCCTCTTTGTCTCACTTTACCGAATTTTTTTCCGATTTTCCTCAAGAAAAAAAGTTTGACGCCCAAAATTATACCCATCTATTTCATTAAAAAACAAAATCTCATTTTTATAAAATTTATTAAATTCAAAATATATTTTTATTTTATATTTACTAAAACTTTTATTTAATACTAATACTTAATTCAGTACCGATGAGATGATAATAAAATTTTGGTGGTTATAATTTAAAAACACTGTCACATTTTATATTACCATTGTGTAGGATATGAAACGGTTTGTGAAGAATCTTTAATTTTATAATTTTGCAAGTTTGTAGAATATATTTTACGTTAGCTGAAATAGAAATATGGTACTCACATTAGACAAA
This sequence comes from Hedera helix, assembly GCA_947179155.2. Lineage (NCBI taxonomy): Eukaryota > Viridiplantae > Streptophyta > Magnoliopsida > Apiales > Araliaceae > Hedera > Hedera helix. The sequence goes on along the minus strand of OX359268.1, from coordinate 46,461,088 downwards.
ATTAAAAGCCCATAAATTGGGTGGCCCAATTTCTTTCTTCCTTTCAAATTGCCCGTAGGGTAGCTAAAAGTCATTGGGACTCCTAGTATACAAATGAACGACACCAATTGCTATTCTTCAAGATCTCCGTCGCCAAAACACTTCAAATTACAGGGGAATCTGTCGGTCTTGGTGCGAGTTCTGCACCAACTTTTTTCGTCCCTTAAATTTGAAAGTGTAAAATCAATGCAAAATTTTTGTTCGAGTTCAATAGAATGTGTTTGTTTAGAAGTCAATACATTATTTCTTACTACAAGAACTTGAGAGGCTTGCACAAGCATGTCCCAGAATGAGAGTCCACCCTTTAAATTTGAGGTATGTGAGACAATTTTGACCAATCAATACACAATTTCATCAGTTTTGATTCATAAATTTGTTAAAATGGTCTCTTAATTCAGGACGTCGGACTCTCATTATGCAGAGACTAGAGCCAATTTGCACCTAATATTCTACCACTAGTAATTTTCAATTTTTTGGACGCAGAATCTGGGTTTAGACAGAGGCAGATTATTGTTAATTGTATTTTTTTAAGAATGCCTGATAAGCAAACAAAAAGAAAAGGTCAAAGTAAAAAATCACCCATTTAAATAATTATACTAATAAATATAGGAACTACTAGTACTACATGTTTAGTAGTATCTAACTACGGATATTAAATGCTTGAGCTGTCTATTTAAAAGGAAACAGATGTTGGATTCAGGTTAACAAACGTACTTTAAGAACCAGTTCTTTAGTTTCAATAATAGTAACGCTATAGTAATTGTATTTCTCTATCTGTGTATTATAGAATTCATCGCCTGTTGTTGCCCATTGAAATCTTCTTTTATTATTTTTTGTACATCTCTTCTGAAACAAGAATATGCACCAACAGGCCGGCTCCTTATTCTATAATTAGGCTGGGTTTTTTAGCTTCATTTCACTGTCTCTATTCCCTACCTTTTGATCCCCTGTTCAATAACCATCTAATCTTCTCAACTGCAAAAACAACACCAGTTTCATTTTCATGGAATTTTTCAACTACAAAAAAATTATGATTATGTCTTATATTTGTCCCATATACTTCTGTTATCTTCATTCATTCATCTATTCATTCTCCCTATCTCACAGTTCCCAATGATCTAACTCAGTCATGTCACCTGGTCGAGAATCGGAAACTGCAATGTCAACTTCACGGTTAGAGTTAAATTATTGTTTTTGAATGCAGAGTTGATAGAACTTTGTTTATTACTCCAACACATTGGGGACTAAGAATCTGTATGTTTCTTTGTTAATTTATTATTTGTTTGCGCCCTTTTTCCAGGGAAAGAATGACGAGTAGAAATTCAGTAGTGGATAATTTAAGGCCACATCAACAGAAGAGGATGAATTTGATTCCCCCTCGTTGTCCCAAACTCTATGGTCAAGCGAAAAATCCACAAGGGATATGGCAATCAAGTGAGGGAAACTCGAGTTTTAAGCATGATAAAGATAAAGGAGTGAATGTGCAGGTTATATTGCGTTGTAGGTGAGTTGGTAGTTATAATTTCAGTGAATATTACATCGTGGTATCAAAGTTCATTTTATGTAAAATGACAAAACTGGTGAATTCTTTCATGTTTTAGGCCGTTGAGCGAGGAGGAGGTGAAAGTGAAGACGCCTGTCGCGATATCTTGTAATGAGCTTAGAAGAGAAGTCACAGCATTTCAAAACATGGGTAATAAGCAGATCGATAAAACATTTATGTTTGACAAGGTTAATTGTTAATGCCTCTTCATAATTGGGAAACCATTTAGTTATCTTGAATTAGATAGGGTGGTTATATTCTTTAGTTCATTTTGTTGGCTCTAGGTCTTTGGTACGACATGCAGACAGAAGGATTTGTATGAGCAAGCTGTTGCCCCCATGGTTACTGAAGCTCTTGATGGCTATAATTGCACTATCTTTGCATATGGTCAGACAGGGACAGGAAAAACATACACGATGCAAGGGGAAGGGAAAAAAGACAAGGTACTTTTTTTGCTCCTATCTGGGGAACAAATTTATGTGCTTTCATCACCTCACCCTCAGTTTAAATTTCTTTTCTTTTTTTCATTTGTAGACTGGAGGGTTTCACAAGGATGCAGGGGTTATTCCAAGAGCTGTTCAGCAAATTTTTGACATTCTTGAAGCTCAAAATGCTGAGTATAGCATGAAAGTGACTTTTATAGAGCTCTACAATGAGGAAGTAACGGATCTTCTGGCCCCAGATGAGGAGCTGAAATACTCTGATGACAAAACAAAGAAGCCGATAGCTCTTATGGAAGATGGGATAGGGGCTGTTTTTGTAAGAGGCCTAGAAGAGGAGATAGTATGTTCTGCAGATGAAATATACAAGATATTGGAGAAAGGGACTACAAAAAAACACATTGCAGAGACTCTTCTTAACAGACAAAGTAACCGTTCTCACTCATTATTTACTATCACAATTCATGTTAAGGAATGTGCTTCAGATGGGGTCGAGCTTATCAAGTGTGGAAAACTAAATCTTGTTGATCTTGCTGGTTCTGAGAATATATTTCGGTCTGGTGCAAAAGAGGTATAATACTGCTATAGAATAAGAGTGTGAGACACTGACAATACAGAAACAATCCTATTTCAACAGTTTAGTTTCAGAGGATCTTGCTAGTTTAAACTTAAAATATGGACTTTTAACGACTAGTTGGAATGGTTATGATCCTTAAGCTTGTTATATTCTCCAACAGAAAATCGGTCACAAGTCAATACAGCCTACACAAAATCACCAATTTCAAAAAGTACTTGACGACAACATCTGTCGGCTCGTTCATTCTTTCCATATAGTGGTAGTTCATCAGCTTTGTTTTTAACTTGTTGAAAGATGCATTATAGATCAATGTATATCTTTTTCTTTATTAATATCCCACTTCTATCCTATTTCAACAGCATAGTTTCAGAGGATCTTGCTATTTTAAGCTTAAAATGTGGACTTTTAACGACTAGTTGGAATGGTTATGATAGACTTCATTCTGGATATTGGTAGTTCATCAGCTTTATTTTTAACTTGTTGAGAGATGCATTATAGATCAATGTATATCTTTTTCTTTATTAATATCCACTTTTATACTTTACCAGTAAGAGGGTTTTTAGCTCTCGGGATGAAAAAACAGATGGTGCATTGTTGTCGACTTTAACCTCTAGGGAAAAAATATTCACTCCTATTATGTTTTCCTAGCTAAATTACCTTTGTTCGATTGTTCTTTTATAGGGAAGAGCAAGGGAAGCTGGTGAGATCAACAAGAGTCTCCTTACGCTTGGTCGTGTCATTAATGCATTAGTTGAGCACTCGGGGCATGTGCCATACAGGTATTAACTGTAAACTGACAAATAGTCAGGGAATGTAACATATACAGCTTTCTGTTGAATTGATGGAATTGGAACTACACCATGTGAAATTTCAGGGATAGCAAATTAACAAGGTTATTGAGAGATTCATTAGGAGGAAAAACTAAGACATGCATAATTGCCACCGTGTCACCATCTGTATACTGTATGGAAGAGACACTCAATAGTCTGGATTATGCCCATCGTGCTAAAAACATCAAGAACAGACCTGAGGTTGGTAATTTGGTCATTGCTTGCTTATACTTGTTATTCTTCAGTAATCTTTTAAGTGCTATGTTATTCTGACTGCATATAAAATAATTTCAATGCTACTTTTAGGTTAATCAAAAGGTGATAAAATCAGCAATGATCAAAGATCTTTATACAGAGATAGACTATCTTAAACAAGGTACCCTAACAATGTTACGAAGATGTTGCTAATATGTAGATATGTAATTCTTTTGCATTTTTTTTTGTTTCTCGCCAGAACTAAATGTTACAAGGGAGAAGAATGGCATCTATAAAGCACGAGAGCAATATCTGAGAGAAGAAGCCGCCAAGAAGGTTCGGATGCAAACCTGTCAGTAGATTAGGTTACTCATGTTTCTTTATGAGAACAACATAATTGCATTGTGATGAACTGGGCATTGATTTAACACTTAATTTTTCTCTATGTAGACAATGTCTGAGAAATTAGAGCGCATGGAGCTTGATTTAGAGTTTAAAGACAAGGTGAATATCACATCTTGAAGTCATTGCAGTTTCAAAAAAAAGCCCTCCTCATCTATTTCTGAGTGCTGAAAATTAACTATGCAGCAATTGATGGAACTTCAAAAACTTTACATTTATCAGCAACAATTGACGGAAAAAATAAGTGAAAAACTTCTAAGGACTCAGGTATCGAGTTTATTACTGTCAAATTTTAACCTCTTCGAGCAGCTTTTTTTTGGCTATTTATTACCTTTATTTTTTTTCATAATGGCAGGGGACTAAACTTCTCTTTATTATTATCTTAACTACAGAGAAAACTTGAGGAAAGTGGGCAATCTTTCTTTGACCTAGAAGATAAATATAGACAAGCCAATGACACGATTAAAGAGAAAGAATACTTCATTTCTAATCTCCTTGGTTCTGGTTCGTATAGTGCCTTATATTCCCTTGAAAATTATTAAAGTACCAACAGGCATAATTTTGATTGTAATACACCTCCCAATTCCACAATCATGTGAGAAAATGAAAGTTTTAAATATTGTTTGTGGATTCTCCTGTTTCTCTTTGATTTTGAATTTGGATGTAACAAACTGCCAATGGTCATTCTTTCTCAGAGAGAGCACTGACTGAACGAGCAATTGAGCTTCGAGCTGAGCTAGAGAATGCAGCATCAGAGCTACCCAGATTGTTTGCCAAAATTGGTTTGAATTCATCTTTCTACGAATCATATCATGTTATAGGTATAAAGGTGTCAAAATCTTGAGGCTCTGATATCTCATTTTATGGCTGGATCAACAGAAAACAAAAACAAGATAGAACATGGAAATAGGGTTTTAATCCAGAACTTCCATACACAGTTAGTTCAGCAGCTTGAAATTTTACATAATGCTGTTGAATCATCTGTAGAACACCACCAGCAGCAACTGAAAGTAATCGAGGAAAATACACATTCTTTTGTGTCAGAAAAGGACAGGGTAAATTTTTTTCTCACTTCTGCTTTGATGAACTTGGTTGCAACTAAAAACTTATGTCTCCTGACATATGAATAGGCGACTGAAGAGCTTCGAGCACAGCTAAAAAAGCTGAAAGATAGGTATGGTTGTGGTATCAAATATTTGGTTGACTTAGCTGGAGAACTTGATGGATCTTCTCAGTTAACTTTCGGCAATATAAAGTCAGAATCTTTGAAGCATTCTTCTTCCTTTATGGATGTGAGCAACGCTTCCTTGTTCAAGTCAACCTTCTACTTTTCCTCATGGCTGAATATCACCTATATTTGTCTTTTCTACACAGCTAATCAGAGAGATTTCGTTAGAGGCTGATGCTGTACTCCAGGATTTACGAAGTAACCTTAATAATCAAGAGAAAAGTATAGCTGCATTTTCAGAACAGCAGCATGAGGTTTGCGGCTAGAGTACTTATTCTCATCAACTAAATTTGAGACGAAACAAATACATTATTTTTTTTCTTTTCATATTGCTTCCTTTTTCTTCTCAGAGTCGCACCAGAACTTATCAGACAACTCAATCAGTTTCAAAAATTACAGGGAATTTTTTCAAGATGTTAAGCATGTACATAGCTAAATTGACATTAATTGTGGAAGAAGCCCAAACAATTGACGTACAGAAATTATGTGCTTTTGAAAAGAATTATGAGGTACCATTTTAGTAAACCTTTTTCGCATGCTATGGACAACTCATTAGCCTCTTTTGATGAGTTGATTTCTTATGTAGGATTATGCTGATTGTGAAGAAAGGCAACTACTAAATATGGTGGCAGAGCTGTTAGCAAGTTCAAATGCCAGGAAGAAGAAACTGGTATATATGCACCTCTTATTTTTCGCATGATAATACTCATAGTGTTGTGTTGCATTAGTTTATGATTTTTACTTCTTGATGTAGTTTGAGAGCACTTCTCATCGAAGATCTTAATTTTGAATTTTCGTTCTTCCCGTGAAGTAACTCTGTTTATTTTGTTCTTTAGGTTCAAACAGCAGCAGATGAACTCCGAGACTGTTCCACTAGGAGAACTAGCAAACTTCAACAGGAAATGTCAAACATGCAAAATTGCACTTCTTCTGCCCAAGAAGAATGGACGAGTTATGTGGGGGAAATGGAGAAACATTACATCGACGACACTACTGCAGTGGAAACGAGGCAGGATAAAATGGGCGATGGCCTTAAATTCTGGTAAAAGCAACACTATGATGATAATTATGCCAACTAAATCAACCATTTTATCATTTCTATAAGCTTATTATTATGTCTGTTGATATATCTGAAGCGCCAAAAGGGCAAAAATGGTTTCCGAGCGATGGAGGCAGGCTTATGAATCCCTTCTCAGCCAGCAAAGAAACAACATTGATTCCATTGATTCCATCATCCAGTAAGTGTTTCTAGCAGAATCTCTGATATTGGTGAAAGTTGAATTCCTTTTGTTGTTGACTTCCTACATAATGATTGCTTAGGAATAGCATGGAATCCAATCAAACAACGCGTGCTCGATTGTCCTCTGTTGCATTGTCAGCACTTGAGGAAGCAGATAGTACAAACAACAGTTCCCTTTCTTACATCGAGTGTAGGTGTTGAATTAAATGAGTTTCACCTAAAATAATTATTTTTCCTTCCACACTGAAAATGAATTTTTATTCAGACTGATTGTTTTTGTGCCAAACTCAATGAGGAAAACTTTTACAAGCTACTCATGTATGGTACTTGGAGCTGACTTTCTTGCAGATTTACTTAGCCTCGACCATAATGCTAGTCGGAAAATTAGTTCCCTTACTGTTCCTTGCCACGAGGGTATGAGAGAAATGGAGAGTGCTCATTCCAAAAAAATTGTTGAGATCTCAGAAAATGCAGAGAAATGTTTGATAAATGAATACTCGGTAAGTGCGTCACAAAATGCTGTTTGTACTGTCAGATGCAGTTTTCTTTTATGCACATCATGAGAACTTTTGCATGATGGTCCGTCATTGTACGCAACCAGACTTTGTGGTCTGCTTACCAGGAGTGAAATTGAAAGGAAGGAAAAGCAGAGGAATGAATGAATTTTCATTCTATGCTATACTTTACCCCAAATTGGACGTGAAAATGAGGGAGAAAAAGAATCAAGGAACCACTTTTGGACTAATTTTGAAAAAAGTTTGCTTTAATTTCCCCCCCTCCCATTCTATCTTTCCTACCAAATTGACCATTTGTCTCAAATCCCCCTTTCTCCCTGCAAAAACACACACAAACACCTATGAGTTGAAGTGGAACATTTCTCATTTCTACTTTAATCAATTATTCATCTATGTTCTCTTTTACTAAATACCAGGCGGAAAAACCTTCTTGTTCAACACCAAGGAAGCGACCATTTAATCTACCAAGCACGACATCCATCGAAGAACTGAAAACTCCTGCATTTGACGAGCTGTTGAAATTATTCAGGGAAGCTGATTCAGGAAAACGACCAAATGGAAACGTAAATAAATCAGCAGAAGCATTTGAGACAGCAGTTCAACCCTTGGACTCTATATTTCCTCCAACTGCTATTAATTAAAGAGCTGGAACACAAAATACTCTTAGGTACAACACTTCATGGGTAGAATACATCTCAAAATTGCAATAACCTCTATATTCCTTTCAGAGTTTCGTGTATGTGTAGAAAATTAACTTTGATACAATTACCCTTTAAAGAGTTGAAACAAAAGTATGGGTTACTACAGTTAACAGAAAATAAATATTGTATTAGTATATCTGTTCCATTCCAGATTATGCCGCACTCAAATTACAATAGTATATGACAGTATGGAGTTGAGAATTATGGACTCAACAGTAAAGTTGGATTTTATTCACGCTTTATTGTAAGCAATAGGCCTATCGATGCTAGTCGATGAAACTAAGCTGGAAATTTCATTTAAACCGAGTCTAAGGTTTCCTGTATATATTCAATAGAAATAGAGTTTTGCTACAGCAAATTCTTCAAATAAACAAAAATGCTTGAAAATAAAAGCGTCTACAAATCATCCTAAGCTGTTCTATAATTCTGAACCTTCACAAATTGACTTTTGGATGCTTACTTTCCACAACTATTGAACTTCATTCCACAAGAACCTCAGTATCTCCTCTTTGATTACCACTTTTACTAGGCTTGCTGAGTTCTGGGAGATACTGATATCCCTGGTTTTTTACTGTGTTTATGCCTCTTCTTGATGACCTTTGATGCTAATGTCTTCAATGGAATCGTGATATCCAAGGGTAGAAGCAGTTCTTGCAACTCATGCCACTCGAGATCTTCAAAGTCAGCATCGTCATAAACTACCCTATACCAACCAGCTTCCTTGTCAAATTTAATCACTTTTCCAGTAAATAACTGCTCCCCAAACAACTTTTGAACTTTTCTTCCCAACAACCATTCTCCAAAAATTATGTTTCGATGCGATTCTATATCGCTTACTGTCTCACACAGAACAAGATTTCCATCGCTTAGAGTTATGGGTGGCACACCATTAATAACAACGGCAGGCTCACCAGGTAACTCAAAAACTCCACTGGCTAAAGACTCTGGATTGTCCTCCTTGCATGCCGTTTCCGTTTTCATTTATCTTTCTTTGTTAACCTGCAAAAAAGGATTTGACAATATGTAAAAATAATCAAACCAATTCTGTTAAGTATAATAACTGTAAATTTGCATATATAATGAAGTTTACAAAAAATTGAATTTTTTTACTTTTTTATTCCCCATCAGAAATCAAAAGACGAATTGTCATTGCCAAAAAATTAACACATAAGCCAGAAGCATTTATCTCACCATCATATGATGGCTATGAAGGGGCACACAGTCAAATTACTCCATATGCAAATTTTAAGTTTTCTTAGTCCAACTTAAAAAATAGAGATAAGCAGATACTCAAACTAGCAGGGACCCTTACAACTGGCCACAATGCAAACGCAAATTATACAGTGCCATTGCAAAAATGTTCCACATACCTAGCACTAATTTTCACAAACCATGAGAACCATTAAGGAAAAAAAACAAAAATCAAACTAATTGGTACCCTTGTGATATCTGCTGCTATATACAAGTCAAGAAAACATGTCTTTGTAAATTTGATTGCCGTGGATTATTAAATGTATTTTGCCACAATGATTTTGCAGACATTATCACCAAGATACCAGCATATATTTTTAACATTTTGATACAAATGACCTCATGATGAGATGATAAGATAAGATCATGAATCTTCACCGATAGATGCCTATTCTCATTTTCATCTCAAAAAATATCCTCGTTAAAGTTTCAGCAAGAAAAGAAAAAATATAAGTTTCCATACAGAATTATTAAAAGAAATTGGAAACCATCTGACCTCACTAGACCACAGTCTAATATGTTCTCTAACCACAGATCCCCAATTACTACTATCATAAAATAAATAAATAGACAACTGGAATCCACAAGGAAACATTCGCACACTCTACTTGGTATTAAGTTTGCTTATTTGCATGAACCATCATAAAGCTGTTACAGCATCCAGAATGCATGGTGATTATCATAACTTCGCTGAAATATAAGTTGACAGACACTTGACAAATCAGAGATTAAATCCTTCTTTTACAATCCTAGGAGAGATGTAAATACTAATATCTAAATTATAACACATGAGAACAGAAGATGCATGTTGCCCTCATGTAGTTATTTAGATGAGCCTCATATTAACACGTAACCACAAATGCATTATAATTTCTTTAGCATACTTCAGGTAACATAGGTTAAGTCATTCTATAGAAAAATAGGTGTTTGCTGGTTTAAAGTTTAAACTCCATGGGACATGCAGAAATCTCATAATATGATTCAGTCTGATAAAATAAGAACCAAGATTTTTTCTCCAAATATATTCAACCTTCCACTTCTAATACCAAATAACAGTGTTGTTCTACGCTCTTTATATGACCCTGTCTTATAGAAACAAACAATTTATTTGATATTTCAAATACAAGCAGTTTCTAACAACTGACCAGCAAGAGAAATGAAAAATCTCTCCCCAACTCCATAATTTTCAAGATACTCTATAAGGACATTAAATAATTTATTCTCTCTAAATCCAATATACTCTCTCCCGTTCCACAAAAAAGAGTCACAATTGCAAAATTTTCAAATATTAAAGATATATTTTGTTCCATGTTACCCCTACAAATAATAACTTTTTAGTTAATGGAAATGAAATTGTGATGGCGAAGTGTCATTTTATATTACTATCGATTAAAAAAAAAAAGGACTTCTTTGTGTAGAACAAAGAAAAATTGGCAAATTAGAATCTTTTTGTGAACAGAGGGAGTAATTTTCTGGAATTATAATTCTCACTTCTTAGAGATCAAGAAAGTAAATTATTTCCATGGAAATAAACTAAATAAATCAATAAATCTAGTATTAAAGCATCAACGCTAGTACAAGAAACGTACGTAATCGAAAAAGGTTCCGTAAAATCTAGAAAAAATTGATGATAAAACAACTACAAATACATACAGAGATAGATATAGAGAGAGACCTGAAATATCAGGTGCACATCAGATCAAATAATTTGATTATTCAAACGAGCAGAGGAACAGAAAACCATAGCTTGATATGGAACCACAAGCACAAATTATCAAACGAACAGTATTGACAAACAAGCAAACACCAACTAATAATCGCGCGAAAACCCTAGAAATGTTACTGAGCCTGTTAAAAGGCATGGAAAGCGGATAGTTATAAGATCCGACGTCGTTTCTTTTATTCAGCTTTTTTCTCGCTATGCTTTTATTTTATGTATGTATTTTTGTAGGGATAATATATGTTTTGGTCAATGCACTATAGTCCGATTTTTATTATGGTTATTGACTCTTTTTTTGTGACAAATGTATTACTATAATTGTTAAAAGTTATAAAATGGTCATTCCGTTAAAATTCCGTCCAAAAAGTGACGGAACTGACAGGGTGTGCAGTTAATGTGACTTTTTCTTATGTGTACCTATCTTGTCATTTCCAAATCAGTAATGTTATCATATTTAAACAAAAAAACATATCAAATTATTACTAAAAGTAAAATAATATTTGAACAAAAAAAATTTCAAGACAACAATTAAATTTAAACAAAAAAAATACCAAATTATTACTAAAAATAAAATAACATTTGAACAAAAAAAAATTCAAAACAACAATTAAATTTAAACAAAAAAAATACCAAATTATTACTAAAAGTAAAATTACTTTTGAACAAATAAAAAATCAAAACAATAGTTAAATTTAAACAAAGAAACATACCAAATTATTACTAAAAGAAAAATAATATTTGAACAAAAAAAATTCATAACAATAATTAAATTTAAACAAAGAAACATACCAAATTATTACGAAAATTAAAATAACATTTGAACGAAAAAAATTCAAAACAACAATTAAATTTAAAAAAAAAAACATACAAAATTATTACGAAAATTAAAATAATATTTTAAAAAAAACATCAAACCAACAATTAAATTTTAATTAAAAAAATATCAAATTATTACTAGAAGTAAAATAATATTTAAACAAAAAAATTCAAAACAACAATAAAATTTAAACAAAAAAAATATACAAAATCATTACTAAAAATAAAATAACATTTGAACAAAAAAAATTCAAAACAACAATTAAATTTAAACAAAGAAACATACCAAATTATTACTAAAAGTACAATAATATTTAAACAAAAAAAATCAAAGCAACATAAACAACAATTTTGTTTTTGATTTATATTAAATTGGGAAAATATATAATTAGTTATGAAAAAACATGGACGAGCTTTCATTTTTTATTCCATTACAAAAATATAAAATTATTATTACTATTATTTTTAGATATTTTTAGATATTTAATATTATATTAATTAAAATAAATTAATTTTTGCACTTAAAAATATTTTATATTAATTTTTAAAATTTAATAATAATTTTTTATTTGGAAATGAAGTATTTTCTTTTTATTAGCATTATTCTTAGCCTTAATATAAGAGTCAAATATATTATTTGAAATGAATTTGAGGTATTAAAATATGTGAATTTTCTTTTTTATTATAATATTTGTTTTTAAAATTATTTATATTTATACTAATATTCTCTTAACATTGAAACTTATTAAAATAACATTTGAACAAAAAAAGTTCATAACAACAATTAAATTTAAATAAAGAAATATACCAAATTATTAAAAAAAGTAAAATAACATTTGAGCAAAAAAAATTCAAAATAATAATTAAATTTAAACAAAGAAACATACCAAATTATTACTAAAAGTAAAATAACATTTGAACAAAAAAAATTCAAAACAACAATTAAATTTAAAGAAAAAAATATACCAAATTATTACTGAAAGTAAAATAACATTTGAACAAAAAAAATTTAAAATAACAATTAAATTTTAATTTTAAAAAATATATAATTAAATTTTTTTGTTTAAATTTAATTGTTGTTTTGAATTTTTTAAGTTCAAATGTTATTTTATTTTCAGTAATAATTTGGTATGTTTTTTTCTTTAAATTTAATTGTTGTTTTGAATTTTTTTTTTTGTTCAAATGTTATTTTAATTTTAGTAATAATTTAGTATGTTTCTTTGTTTAAATTTAATTGTTGTTTTGAATTTTTTTTATCCAAATGTTATTTTACTTTTCGTAATAATTTGGTATGCTTCTTTATTTAAATTTAATTATTGTTATGATTTTTTTTTATGCAAATGTTATTTTACTTTTCGTAATAATTTGGTATTTTTTTTGTTTAAATTTAACTGTTGTTGTGATTATTTTTTTTTCAAATGTTATTTTACTTTTAGTAATAATTTGGTATTTTTTTTTGTTTAAATTTAATAGTTGTTTTGAAATTTTTTTTGTTCAAATGTTATTTTACTTTTAGTAATAATTTTGTATTTTTTTTGTTTAAATTTAATTGTTGTTTTGATTTTTTTTGTTCAAATCTTATTTTACTTTTAGTAATAATTTGATATATATTTTTTGTTTAAATATGATAACTTTGCTGATTTGGAAATGACAAGACAGGTACACATGATAAAAAGTCACGTCAACTGTTCGCTCTGTCAGTTCCGTTACTTTTTTTGACGGAATTTTAACGGAGTGACCATTTTATAACTTTTAACGACTATAGTAATGTGTTTATCACAAAAAAAGAATCGTTAACTACAATGAAAATTGAATTATAGTACAGTGATCAAAACATATATTAATCAATTTTTGTCATTATCTAAGAAATTAAGAAACCCACCCCTTAATATGTTGACACGTGAAATGGATTATTCTAGAATTTCACTCTTGTTTTCACTTATAGCTTGTTTAGGCATGGTTCGTTCACTCGTAAAATCACTTACTCGTTAAATACCTTGTAGATCAGACAATGGTTTAAGTCATTTGAAAATATTTCGGTGTAAAAATAAATATAGGTTGAAAAGCGGCACAATAAAGAGTCAAAATAATGCTAAAATAATATTTGATATTTGAAATTTTGTGTTTGTGTTATTAGCATTATCATCTGACTCGTCTGTGGGAGCTTTATATATATACTTTTTCATCAACAACTTCCCCGCAACTAATCTAAATATTTAAAATATCTATCTAAAATATCTCAAGCCGTCTCTTAAAAAATGTACTTAAATAAATTGACCCACGATTCAAACCCATCATAATATGTAAAAATGATACAACTCACCTTCGAGAATAAAATAACTTTTTACCCACATCAAATTAAGGGTTCAATTAAATTATATCCCAACATATTGAGAAAAAAATGTGTAGAGAGAATGAAATAATAATCGTTTTTCGAAATATAAGAGGACAATAATATGTTGTTCATATTAAGAAAAAAAAAGATATTTGGAAATTTATGTTGAAGAGTGTTTGTGTAAAGTTAACGTTTTTCTTTAAAATGTTTATGGTGGACTGGAAAATCGCTTGAATGCTTATTTTGTTCGTTTATCATCAAACTTAATTTTTAAGTACTTATAGAATATCAAATACCTCAAATTATGAGGAAAAATAATTAAATTCAAAACAACATTTGACAAGAGCATCTCCAGACATGTTTTTATTGAAATGTTGTATTTGCAGTTAGATGGCCTAAAAGCAATTGTGTTCTTTATTTGTTTACAGTGTTTTAGACAGACCCTAGAAATATAAATATATATTATTATTAGTACTAAAAAGATAAATCTCAAACGAGCATCGATTCAACAGTGTCTTGTTTTTCATAGCCAAATTACAACAAACCAACATATGCTTCTTCCTCTTCTTATTTTTTTTTGGTTATATTACGCATCTACATGCAAGTTGAATATTCAAATAAAAGTTACAGTAATTTACAATTTCATTACTCTGTGTTTTTTTTATTACTCTTTTTACACATTATATTTTACTTTTAACTTCCCAATAAATCATGTTAAGCACCATCTACCAGCGTCATGCATGCTTCCTTCCTTGAAGTTTTTAGCTGTGAACTTGTAACCAAGTTACGTAAAAGAAAATTTATTTTAAAATGAAAGAAAGGATGTTTTAATCAAAGTTGTTATGGAATTCAAATATTTTTTAATTATGTGTTATCTTATAGAGACACATGAAAAAGAGTGACATACTCAATTCATTGTCATTTCCTACTTATCTTGTAAAGAGAGCACATACACAATCGATTGTCTCGTTGCCTCTTCCGTAACTCTCGACAACTTCCTTGCTTCAAAGCTCATCAATTTTTACTCGAAGTCCAATCATCTCGGCGAAGTGCGGAAGGTATTCGACGAAATTCAGCACAAAAACACTTTCTGTTGGAACGCCATACTCATTGGCTACTCCCTTCATAACTATCACGCTGACACCCTCAAGCTATTCTTGTCATTTATATCTTCTGGAATTCCGACGAAGCCAGACAGTTTTACTATTGCGTGCGTCTTATAGGCGTTGTCTTCTGTCCACAAGGAATCTAACTTGGCTAAAATGATGCATTGTGTTGCTATTCGGAATGGGTTTGATTTAGATATCTTTGTTGTGAATGCTTTGATTACGTATTATTGTAGGTGTGATGATATTGTTGCGGCTGAAGCTCTGTTTGAGCCCAAGGAAGATTTGGTGTCGTGGAATTCTATGCTAGCTGGGTATTATCAAGGAGAGTTTTATGAAGATTGCAAGAGATTGTATAGGAAAATGTTGGGTTTAGAGTATCTAATACCAAATGGGGTTACTGTAGTCAGTGTTTTGCAGGCATGTACACAGTCAAACGATCTTGTTTTGGGGATGGAAGTTCATAAATTGGTGATTGATAATGGAATTGAAATGGATCTTGCCGTTTGTAATTCAATTATTACGTTGTATGCCAAATGTGGTAGCTTGGACTATGCTAGAGACCTTTTTGAAGAGATGAGTGAGAAGGATGAAATTACATATGATGCAATTATTTCTGGGTATATGAATCATGGATTCGTTGACAATGCTATCAACCTCTTCCGAGAAATGAAAAACCCAGGTTTGAGTACTCGGAATGCTGTAATTTCAGGTCAGGTTCAGAACAATCATTATGAGGGAGTGGTAGACTTATTTCATGAGATGCAGGCATTTGGTTTGGGGCCAAATCCAGTGACACTTTCTAGCGTTCTTCCTACTTTGTCCTATTTTTCAAATCTAAAAGGAGGGAAAGAAATACATGCTTATGCCATTAAAAATAGTTACGATAGAAATATTTTTGTCTCAACTGCCATGATTGATACCTATGCAAAATTGGGGTTTCTTAATGGGGCGCAAAAGGTTTTCGACCGATCAAAAGATAGGAGTGTGATTGTTTGGACGTCAATAATTTCAGCACCCATGGAGATGTTGATTCAGCACTTCATCTATTTCAGAACATGTTGAATGATGGGATACAACCAGATGCTGTTACATTTACAGCTGTATTAGCGGCTTGTTCTCATTCTGGAGTTGTCGATGAAGCTTGGAGAATATTTAATTCCATGCACCCGAAATACGGCATTCAGCCCTTGGTGGAGCATTGCTCTTGCATGGTTGGAGTGCTAAGCCGCGCGGGAAGCTTTCTGAAGCGGTAGAGTTCATTTATAGAATGCCAATTGAACCCAGCGCCAAAGCTTGGGGTGCATTGCTTCATGGTGCTACAGTTTCTGGTGATGTTGAGCTTGGGAAATTTGTTTGTGATCATTTATTTAAGATTGAGCCTGAAAATACGGGAAACTACATAATTATGGCGAATTTATATTCACGGGCTGGGGGATGGGACGAAGCTGAAAAGGTCAGGAAAAAGATGAATGATATTGGGTTGAAGAAAATCCCAGGCAGTAGTTGGATGGAGACATGTGAAGGGTTAAAAAGTTTTTTAGCTAAAGATGCATCTAATGAAAGAACTGAAGAGATAGATGCCATATTCGAAGGTTTGCTTGAATTGATGAAAGATGAAGGGTATATTTTGATGGATGAATTTGATGAGGAAAGTGTTAGTTCTGATCCCTAGACAATCAATCAATGAAATATAGATAAGGGATGGCTTTTGGGATCTTAATATGCACAATGCACTTACAAGGTCTCTATGACTCTTAAGCAAATATTTGAACGGGCAATCCAAAGGATCATTTGTAAGTACAGATCAGAATCTTTGTCCAGGCTTTTTGGAGCAGTGAGAAGTTCCTAAAATTCTTACATCAGCAAAGTGGCCAAGGACCGTGAAGTTGCATGAGTGGGAGCAAGCTCTGTTGTTCACTTAGGGCAAGGGTTTTATTGGGATATGCAGATGCAAAACTAATTGTTTTGAATCCGTAGAAGCAGTTAATGGACCATTAAGATTGTCAATTAAGCATGCATATACAACTCCAAGCATGAAGTTTTCACCCTTGGACTGATCTTGGTAGGTCATTTGATGGATCTTATTGTTGAGTAAGCAGAACTCTGTTACTATGTTTTGTTGAAAGATCTAAAGCTTCCGAAGTCTATATAGAAGAGCCAGAACCCACATGACCTTACTTTGATAATCTGGATCTGAAAGGTCGCGCATCCAATGCTTTGCAAGTATTTGCTTGTCAATGTTGGTTACCAGCAAGTCATTCTCACAGTTTCAGCAATGCAGAACTGCCCTTAAATTCCTCTTGCTGGTTGCTGTAATACTTTTTGTCAGGTCTACGTCAACTTTCAAATATGTAAAAAAAAAAACTGCTTATGATCTTGTGTATCTTTTTATACACCATATAATGTTCATTGATTTGGAAAAATTATTGTTTGAAATTTCTACACGTGGTTAAATAAGAATTTTCTGGAGAGACACGTACAGCTTTGTGGGCTCCAGAGTAGGTTAAAAAGCTTTTACTATATATGCATTATGCATAGTAGCTTTGTTAAGATTAGATAAAATACAAGTCATGAATTATATTCCTTCGCACTGGATCCTAAAAATAGTTTGCAGCCACGTGAACTGATTAGTGTTTCAAATGATAAATAAGTACCTAAATAAAGAGAAGAATGTTGAAAATTTTATTAGACAGTCGTACCGATTGGTAATCTGGAAGCACTTCTGTGCTCAAACTCCAAAAGCTAACCAGAGAATAGAGATGAACATGGGGAATGCAAGTAAAAAGGGTAGCAAAACCCCTTGATAAGGGCAGATTGATTTGAGCGATATGTCTCACCATCTACTGCATTATTATCAGTGCATGGACAGAAACAGTAGATACATAGTCCATAATGAATGGGCCAAATTGTACTTGTTCTTCTCTTCTGTTTGCCTTATTAACCTCCTGAGATGATGAAAAGAAAAGGAGTGCCAAAATGCTTGAACCGGACACAAAGTGGTGGACAAATCCCCAAACGTTCACAGTCACTCACTTCCATTCTACTCCACATGATAATAAAGTATGTGGCTACCAAAATCTTTAGCTCTGTGTCTTTGGAGTAATTAGTCAGTAGTCCTGGACATCTGTCACGTGGTGTCCCACACCATTCATATACTGCCATTTCAGTAGTTAAAGTGGGTCATTTCACTTTAAATGCTCAAATGAAAGCATATGAATAGTGTGGGGCACCACGTGACAGGTGTCCCAGCAACATCTAATAATTTTTCGTGTCTTTGGTCCATCCACTTGTACATATTATTCCAAATGATTCTCATATTATTCCAATTTTATCATCCCTCAACAGAATCTGATATGATCAACTTACTTTTGTCCCTTGATAAACTAACTTGCTAACATCATGATCAAGTTGAGTTCCAAAATGAAAGGAAATTATTTATCAGCAGCACCACCTTCGTCTCTTCTCCCCTAGTCTCTTCTTCCTCACGCTCCAACACCTCGACTCTCTCTGTCTCTCTGCCAACTCGGCCAACATGAGCCAAAAGCCCTTGAAAGCACACCAAGTACGTAAATGGTGGCTTGTAATTTTTACGTCTATGATACCAAGTTAACACTATCATGTATAGTTTTTTCAAAAGGTGAAGTTTTAACCAACTATATCGAGTTGGTGACAAAATCACAAAAGTGCCTGAGGTTTGTTAGTGTAACGGGGAGAAGGAGGTGGCAGCTTCGGTGCCGATGGTGTTTTTTCACATGTAGGGCTTCTATCACTTTTCAAAGTATAGGTGGCACTATACTGACTTTCTATTATTGTTTATTTTACTATAATTTTGTAATTATCTATAGTTAGATTTCTGATTACGATCCATTGACATCGTTGTAAAAAAAGATTTATCCCAACCGTCTATGTTAAGATCTAATAATTAAAATGATCTTCGTCTATAGTTTAATTTTCAAAAATCCGTAGTTTAATATTGCAGACACTAGGTAGACGAACACATGCAGATACATAGACTGCTCAAAAAGATTCATTTACTGAACAGCAACTTGAGGTAGATTCACATTGAACATTTTTCTATCATTTACCATCTGATGAACCCTATAGTTTGACCTAAATAAGATGACAAATTAAAAAGGCCAAAAATATCTACACAGATAATTACATAATAAAGTTTTGGCAGAGATATCGAAATAGGAATTTTGCTATACGTAATAATCCATATAATGATCTTTTGTAAAATGGTAGGTCTCATAGTTTAATTGTCTTATAAGACTCACCATTTTACAAGGGATCATTATATGAATCATTTTATGGATCATTATGTATACCAAAACTCTCAAACACAGATGTAAATAAAACCTCATATAGATTATGATAATACTATTTAGAAAACAAGATAAATTTTTTCAATTATTTTGTTATATCTTTTCCTTCTATATTATCTGTACTATTTTCTTCTCCTATAGGGGGTCAAAATATACACCAAGCGAAATACTAAGATGAAAAGAATGTATCAGTCACAACCTGCAAGTTTTGACGAGGGCAAAATATTAAATTGATGAAACTATTCCCCAAATCATTATTTCAAGGTGAGGTTATATGTGGAAAGATGTTTAATGTGAATCTACCTCAAGTTGTTATTCAGTAAATGATTTTTTTCAATAGTCCATATATCTGCAAGGGTTCGTCTACCTAACGTCCGCAGTATTAAATTACGGATTAGGAGAAAGCCAAAGACAAAAACGTTGTCGTATACTATTTCTACCGACCACAATATTAAACTGCGGACAGTACATTCCCAAATTAAAAGTTAGAATTATTTTAGACATTTAACACCGCTCGCAATATTTAATTACGGATTCCTGAAAACTAAATTACAGATGAGGATAATTTTAACCATTAGATCTCAGTATAAACAACTGAGATATGTTATAAAAATAGATTATTTTTTACGACGTTAACAATAGATCGGTCACTTTATATATATATATATATATATATATGTGTGTGTGTGTGTGTGTGTGTGTGTATGTGTGTGTGTGTGTGTGTGTGTATGTATTATTTATTCCAATTATTTTTAATTAGTTTTAGTTGAAATGAAAATGATGTCAGCAAAAACATTAAAAGAAAATTATTTTGTAATTTTTATTTGTCTTTCTGTTATTAATAAAAGAAAAATAAGCTTGATTTTACTACGCATCGGCCAAATGGTCTCAATGATATATTTGACCGTTTATTAGAATTCATATGTTTTAAGTGAAAAAATAATAACTCATGGGTTTAAATGAAACAAGTGTAAAGTCGAAGCGGTGAATGGCACCAAACCGTAGCCCCACGGGAAAATGGTTCCGTCCCCTTAAAGATCTAAATTCGGAAGTGGTCCAGTGTATCAATAATAATGAGTTTGCTTTAAGGCACCTCCTCCAATATTTTCATGTCAATAGGGTACCACGAATAGCGAGTGAAGAATTATATGGATTAACCAAAGTGAAGAACTCCCCCTTTCAAATTAAGTTCATTTTTCTCCCCCTTTCAAAGTAAGTTCATGATATCATCATAACTTAGCCTCTAACTGAAGTGTTAATATCTGTTTTAAAATACTACCTCCTACCTCCTCTATTTTAAGTTATTAAAAGTTAATTTAAAATATTTTTAAATTTAAAATTTTTTAAAATATTCAAAAATTATGAAATAATAAATCTGATAATGAGTAGTACTTTTTAAATAATTTACAATCGTATTGACTAAGATTAAAAGAATTCATATTAATTTTAAATTAAAAAAATATCATGACTTGAACTCAAAAAAATAATAACAAACTTATAATTTAGAATGAGGTAATTAATATTCTTATTAAAATAAACCATTATCTTTGTGATGATAGAAGGACAAATCGAACAATTGATCAATTAAATTAGTATTAACCAACTGACAACAATACCTGAGAAAATATAATAAAGGGTGATTGCTTTGAGTGTACGTACATTATACTTTTTTTGAACACTAATAATTGGGGGTTAATAAACCCATACACGTAACGAGGGATCATCATGGTAGGCTACTTGGTCCATCTGATCTCGTTAAGTGCATTCTTTTTTAAGCATGGAATGGGAAAATTACGCTCCGAGAGCCAAACTTGCTTGCTTTGTTGAAAAAAATACAAGTTTTTTCAATTGCTAATAAAGTGGTGTTTAATTTTATTGCGAATATTGGTACACTCAACTGCATCATATATAATTGAAACACACCCAATACGTGGCCTTTTTAGTGAAAATATTACCTCTTGGAAGTTTTGAAAGAATTTTTTTGCTGATCATCGATTAGTTGTAATTATTTGATATGTATAAATCAGACGAACTCTTAATATAATCTTTAAGGTTATGTTTGTTTTCAAAATGTATATTTGGGATTGGACTATTTATATTAATTTAAAGTTATTTCTGACTTTTTTATCCTATGATGATAAATTATTAGTCTCTTAAATAGTCCTTGAATTTATTTTTTTTATCATTCTCAAGGCTATTTATGAGGGATTATATAATCCCATGATGAATTTGGGATTATATAATCTCTCATAAATAGCCTTGAGAATGATAAAAAAAAAAAATCCAAGGACTATTTAAGGGACTATTAATCCCTCATGATGGGATAAAAAAGTCGAAAATAGTTTTAAATTAATATAAATAATCCAATCCAAAGTATGTATTTTACAAACAAACATAGTCTAAGAGTTTACTTTGAAGAGTGATTAATTTTTTTTTATTTTTAAATAATGAAATATGAATCAACCAAAAATACAAAGGAGGGGGAAAGAGTAAAGAATTTTTAAGAAACGGTTCAATGCACAATTGTAGTAAAAATTGATGTCTTAATAATGTTCGTCTTAAAAATATGTTCATTTGAAAAACACAAGGATTTACCGTGGTGACCCTACGTCCCCAAATAGGTCTAAATTTTATAGGTATGTATTCGACCCCATCACCTTTACTATGGAGAGAGGGAGCCAACTAAAATTCATTCAATTTTTTTATAAATTATTGTTGTGTCAAAAATATTAAAATATATCCAATTATCTTATTCAAATGTGCGCCACACAAAAACGAATTAGGGCAAATTGGTAGAGTAGTGTTTTGTCCATTATTGACAGAAGAAATCACTTAGGTTATGTTTGTTTGAAAAATGCATACTCGGGATTGGACTATTTGTATTAATTTAAAGCTATTTTCGACTTTTTTATCCCATGATGAGAGATTAATAGTCCTTTAAATAGTCCTTGGACTATTTTTTATCATTCTTAAGGCTATTTATGAGGGATTATATAATCTCATGATGAATTTGAGATTAATAGTCCCTCTCATTTTAAGCTATTAAATGACTTTATGAGACTAATATTTCAAAATGAAGGGATTAATAATCCGTCATCATGAAATAAAAAAGTCGAAAATAACTTTAAATTAATACAAATAGTCCTATCCCAAGTATATATTTTGTAAACAAACATAGCCTTAGTAATTTATGAATCATGCCACAGACAGCGGTACCAAATAAATAAACAAACAAACAGGAGCGAGGGAGCGGTGGTACTTGACTTGTGGGCACACTGCATCAAACATCATGTGACCCCAAACCATAATTTCCTGAGAATTTGATAATTGTATGAGAATTTCATATAATTATTAAACTAAATATTGAATAAATTTAAATAAATATCATTAAAATTTATTAGGAGAATTATGAAATGATTCTGTCTTTTAAAATTTAAAAACCTGCTACTTTCCCTTAACCCTGATCTATCTCGCACCAACGGGTGTGTATGTATGCCATATAAGGTTGGGTGTGTAGCCCAGTGGTACCGTCCCTCGTATATATACCCTGAAGTTGGATGTGCAAAGTGCAAACCCTTTTAATTGAGTAATGATAACTATACGTACAATACAATTAAATATTATTTTAAATATTATATATATTTTAATCATTAAAAATTAAAATTTGACATAAATTTTTATGTTAAATTTTATTTTTTAATAATTACAATTTATGTAATGTTTGAAATTATATATCTAAATTTATTCATTGCGTAATAGAATGCAAGTAATATGAAGGTAGGTGGTGTTAGGCCAGTTGGGGTGAGTGGGATAAAAATCCCACTTAAAATCCCAGTCATTTCCCCTTAGTTCCTAATTTTGTTGGGCATTACGCATTAGGCTTGTTTTCTTATTTTTGTTTTATAATTTTATTTCCAATTTAAGAATGTAATATAAGTACAATAAACTTTCATAAGTAGCAGAAATAGACGGTGGACACCGCTCCACTCTCTCTCTATATATATTCCTCACCTTGGTTTTCTACCCATCTCCCTCACCTTGGTTTTCTACCCATCCTACTACCGGTATAACATTTACCATTTTTGTTCTTCTAAAACCATACTAGTAAATTTTAATATCTAAACAAAATTTCACTTCCTTGTATAAAATTTTATACTTCTACCCGATCCAAAACCAACATTTGTTGTAGGTAAATAAAAGTGGGTTCTTCAGTTGTTGCTGAATATAACCCAGTCTGGAATACTGTAAAGTTGCCGAGGAGACCACCAAATCGGAAGAAATATGATATCTGGGGGTAATGCGCGTGCAAAATTGAGGTGGGTTTTCTTCTCTCTTTCCATTTCTGGGAGTATTTTGATTTTTCTTGCTGATTTTTTACTGTTAAATTTCACACATCTTAAATGGGTTTTGGTGTAGTGAAAAGAAAATGGAAGGAGAGGATAAATTGAAAACTCTGGAGTGTTTAAGAGGGAGATTGCTAGCAGAGAGAGGGGCTTCAAGGGTTGCCAATGAAGAGGCAGACCAAATTGCCAACAAGGTCTGTTATTCGTCTGGGGCTGTGATTTATTGTTTTTCCCCCTCTTCTAATTAGATTGATTTTAGTTAAATAGTATATACCCTTTTTCTTTTTCAATTGTCATTATATTTTACTTAATTTTTTTGATCTCTTCTTTTTATCTCTCTCTCCAAACTCACAGCTACTTGAATTAGAGAACCGGTTGAGAAGAGAGGTAAAATCAAGGGACAGAGCTGAAAAGAGGCTGAAGTCACTAATAAAGAAGGTTGAGTCCATTAATATAGCGTACGTTGTTTCAGATGAATCAGACCACTCAAATTCAAGCTTATTGGAGAAGAGTGAATTCAGCTCTGTATCATCATCCACAGCCTCCTCCACATATCCCAAATGCCCAGAAGATGATGACAAGGAACCTATTCCCAATACCCAAATCTCAAATTCTATAGAATGTAAAATTGAAGAGCCAATGAAAGAAATGAAGTCGTCCCCATCATCAGAAATCTTGGAGCATAATGTTACTACTACATCTAGTGCAAACCACATTGTTCTTCCTTCAAATGAAAAGACCGAGTCAGATAAATCCTTCTCAGAAAAATCCGATAATTTCGAATGTACCCAAAACTTAGATGATCTGAAAGGAGATGATCATAGGTATGTGAAGTCAATCTAAAAAGTTCATTAAGTGCAAGTTTGGTTTTGTTCATTTGGTGCTTTTGGGGATTTTGGAGACTAAACGCACTTTGAGATTTTGTTTACGCAATTTATTTGGTCCAAAAGTAACCTCTCAACAAGATGGGGTTGCGTCTGGACCTCCAAACTCCCGATAAGCCACAAAATGAACAAGCCCTAAGTTGTGCACCTCATATGTTTTTTTGTGCGAGTTACTACTGGATAATGCAAGTGCATTCTGTGGGTTGTTTAAACTATTTATTAGAATTCATACTTGAATTTTCTTGATACATTGTTTAAATTTTTCTAGGTCAAAATCTTCAATTGAGTCGTCGGAGAAAAATGATCTAGAATGGGATAAAAGTGTTGATAATTCAATGGCATTAGTCCCTGTTGATATTCCAGTGAAAACACAGTCAACTACCACCGATCCACATACTTCTAATGCAAGTGTTAAAGATGTTCTTGACACTCTGAGGTATGTGAGGGAATGGCTTCAAAGTTCAATGGAGAGAAGACATGTGATTGAAGTTGGATTTAGGTGAAATTAATATTTTTCATGAATCCTTATACCATTGTTGGATGTCCATTTAGTGGGATAAGAGTTCCTCATCTAATTCTTGGTTTTTGCAGTGGTGCAAAATATATAGAAGTGAAAGAGAAGAGAGTGATTGTAGTAATTAACAAGTAGTTGGATCTACCATGTAATAAATAATATAGGGTTGGAATAGTAATAATAGCTCTATATGTACCCTTTTGCATCATTTGCCAAAATTTGAATTTGATGTTGGTTATAAATTGGAATAGTTCTTCTATAGTAGTAGTTCATGGGCTGAATCTGACATGTCCTCTTGTCTCATCCTACTATACAAGTATGGATATGCATCGAGAGAAATTCCATGGAAGCCTTTAAAAACCAGCTTCTTAGAAAGCAATTTTGGTAACTTCTGATACTACATGGCAAGTTTGTAAAGAGATTTTCACAATACAGTACTGTTTAAAAGAGAATCGTGACATTCAAAATTATTCCCATACCCTACTTTAGTCTGGCACCAATCTAAACAGTTGACTGAAACGAGGAGTAGCTACACTGCTTGAAGCTTCAATCGTTGCTCATGACAAGGCTGTTCTGTTCTCAAATGAATTTACCTAAAACTTTTCATTTTTCAAATCCAAAAAAATCAATGTGGTATTTCGCGTAGTAAGTTGACGTTTCTATAGTTTGTGTAGTGATAATTCTAGTGCATCATGAGTTTTTTACAGCGGAAATTATGTAGTGTGAGCTTGTATTATGGGTATCAAGAGCTCTACGTTGCGCCGAAAAATATGACCTCCTTTTTGTTCATAATTTCTTAGATATCTACTTGTACTTGAGAAGAACAATGAAGCAGAGAAGCTGGGTAACTTCATATTCTGGCCTAAATTAGGCGGCCTGAAGTGCACCTTAAGGTTGGTTACAGCCCGAGGTTTGGTTTTGCTGTTAAAGGCTCATTTGAGTTTGCACGAATAAATGACGCAAACTTGAGCCACCACTTAAAATGACAACAAACAAAGCTATAATAATAAGTTTTCAGCCCAATCGGACTCTCAGTTGCGACTGGTTTCCTCCCGGGGGGGGGGGGGTGTCCTTTCTTTCTACAAAAAAAAGTCTCATTTCTTATTTGAATATTTTAAAAATTTTAAAGATAGATTTTTATTTTATTATTGATGACATGATAATGAAAATTAGATGAAAAACACAAGGACATTGTGTTTTTTATACTACGATTAATAAAAAAACAAAAAATTTCTTATAAAATGAAAAAAATTGCGATGTTTTTCCGGCACATATGAACTAATCTAGTAATTTAAGAAGGAAATGAAAGTTTGTGCCAAACAAGGATGGGTCTATCTCAGACAGCTAGCTCTCTGAGACGAGCATGCTGGTTGATCTGTTCGTGCACTACATTTAGGCATTAAGCCCCATCATGAAATTTTCTACAAATTGTTTCTAAAACTAATAGGCCGTCCTTGTAAGTCGTAATACACGGATATTTTTTTTTTAAATAATGTACAATAAAATAATATAAATATTTTTATTAAATAAATAATTAACTACTAAAAGATATCCAATAAATGTAAAAGACAAGTATTTAGAATTTAAAAATAATATAACTAACTAATTGATAATGACCGATTAATAACATGATTCATATAGATCTATATTTATATACATATTAGAGAGAGAGAACTGAAAAGAATGTAAAAACTATTTTGACTTTGAAATACTGCAGAATAAGAAAAAAGAAGAAGAAAAAAATTCAAAAAGATAAAATTACACTCTTATGAGATACTCGTATTATATATGAAAATTTTATATTTTTAAAGCCATTATCATAAAAATGGTGTTATGTATGTATTTTCAATATAAATAAAAGAAATTATTATGCCATTTTTTTAAAATAATATATGTATACTTATATTTTAATATAGGTGTTTATTGATTTTTATCAATAGTGCGTGTATGGATTCGTAATTATATCATTGGATTATTGTATGCACTATTTAACATAGATATATGAAAACAACTAAAGAATAAATTTTTAAATGCATATTTGGATGTGTGTGACGAACACAGTGGGTTGCCAGTATGTAATTTAAAAGTTATGTATATATATTTATTTATATTATATACATTTGGATCATGGCAACCATGTTACTATTTGTAATTATATGTATATGTATCGGTATAAATGTATTAATTTATAGGTATGACAGAATGAATTCTAAACTAATAACAGAAAATACTTATTTTAATTTTAAAGTTATAGTTTCAATAAATAAGTTATTATAATTTCAGGCATATTAACTAAATTCAAATTGAACTAAAAGTAACATTAATATATATCAGATTTAAATTAAGAGTATGAATAAGTTGGGATATTGTATCCTAATAACATTTATTTGTTCTAAATTTATATTTAAGAATTGTTCGGCAATTAATT
The DNA here is from genome assembly GCA_947179155.2 of Hedera helix. Lineage (NCBI taxonomy): Eukaryota > Viridiplantae > Streptophyta > Magnoliopsida > Apiales > Araliaceae > Hedera > Hedera helix. The sequence continues at coordinate 46,433,653 of OX359268.1, read as the reverse complement.
TTGTATTCCGTAATATCTAGGTAAATGATTTTCCGAATTATTTAATATTTTTAAATTATTGTTTGTTTTTATGTATGGCTTAGTAATTACTCGGATGCCTAAATGTATTGTTTCAAAATTTATTGTGTTTTACTTAAGGCTTCCATTTAAATTAAAATGTTATATTCTTTTATTTCAAAATTTCGGATCAAGTATTTATTTTTTAACTGTGAAATAAGTATAGTTTTAAATATTGATGAGATTGTGATTTTGAACTGTGAAAAGTATAGTTTTGAATATCAAAAATATTAAGAAATTGATTTTAGAAATCTCAGTTTGACTATGTATAAAACCCATTAATATTTCACGTTAGTTCAGGAACTATATTGGACCTATTAAGGTGCACAACGTACTTCATAGATCCCTTAGTATACTAAGGTGTATTGTGTGCTTCATCGATTCCTTAGTAGAGTGTGTATTCATTGAAATTATCGAACTTTTGAGCCGTGTTACAGGACTATTGTAACCTTAGTCGCTAAAGCTGCGGATTAAAAGATATATTGTATACATTAAAATCATTTTTGAATGTAAATTCCCTTAGTTATAAATTGTTTTAGTTTTGAAATTATAGTTACTATTGTTATTGACAAAAAGTTATTTCAAAAAAGATTTTTGAAAATTGTACTTGATTCATCTAAATAATATCGATTGTCACTTGCTAAATTTTACCGCTCACCACTTGCATTAAATTTTTATAGGTTATGTTGTTAATAGCTGTGCACTTGCTTAGTATATTTTGGATAGCTGGAGTTTAGTTTATGATATTTATTTCTTTTTGTCATTGAACCTTAGATAAAGCTTTTAATTTCGGGAGTCGCGTCTCCATTTTATGAAATTTGGTATTTAGTTGTTATTCGTTTGAGTTGACTTTGAAAGATGGTTATAGTTGGATTTTAATTTAAGATTACTATTGATTTGTTTTGTTTGGACTGCATTCTATTGATATTGTTATCTTGTAGGCCTTTGGACTTGCGGCATGTGTAACACTTTGAGCCTGTAGCGAGTTCGAGGTGTTACAGTCCTTGTGATTCCAACTGTGTGGGAATAATAGTCTTTGCTCATAGAGTGAGTTTGTGTACTCGAGAGGTATGTTGAATGTTATAAGATATCCAATACCCTCACGCTACGATTAGATTAAATAAATGAAGGTGAGAATATAATGATTCATTTTTATGAAATGAAAAAATTGTGTTTGGTTGTTCTATTGGAATAATAAAATTGACCATTTTTATTTTTTCCAATTTTATGAATTTTATTACTCGAGGGAGGATATGGAATGACGCATTATAGGTGAAATTGAATGAATCATTTTACTCTCCATTCCATTCTATTCATTTGATCCAAACATAGCATGAATGTCAAAAAACGAAAAAAGAAAAGATTAATATATAATCCAACATCTGTCCGTATAACTTGTGTTCATAATTGCATCAAGGGCATGTTATATTCTAAAAAAGTGTAATTTCAAATGCTAATTCGTCTTCTTAAAAAAGTGTAATTAATTGAACTGTGCCTTTTCCATTAGAAAAACGGTAGGTTTACGCGTTTAGGACAAGGGACCTATCTATATTTATTTTTGCTGACTTTCACATGGCATGAAAATTAAGGAGAATGGGAGGTCATTTTCCGTATGAAGATAGGATAGGAATGTGATCAGTTGATTTGGTCCCCCATTCTTCTTTGAAAGTTGTAATTTAATGTGATCATATGGGGCCAAACTATAGCTTTACAATATATGTATGTATATATACATATAATAAGTAGCTTAGTGCCTTAGTCTCGTATTTTCCCACTAGGGAACCAACTGGTAACAGCATCTAGTGAATCTGGACCGTCAGATGAAACTGGTACAGAAATTGACTAATTCTTTATTCCGCCATGCGAATAATTAATCAAACTACAGAAGCTTCACTATCAATGCCCTTTTTAGGTTATGGGATATCATTGATGTATACCAAATTGATTTATTGAAGAGCAACAGCTAATAACCTAAAAAATGTTGTTTCAAAATAGTTGGGGAGTATTTTCAAACCAATCTACTGCCCATTATTGATCGAATCAGGGCAATTAGTTCCCTTTTAAATGAATAATAGATAGATCTCAACACTCGTGTTTATCAAACTTACTTCCCAGTAATTACTCTGTCTAAATTCTAACCTCTATTCTTTTTTGAGTGGGGACATTTAGAAATAGGCATCTATAATATAAAATATGTGTATAGATTTAGAAACATAATTAATGTTCATTAAAATGTAGGTCCGATAAAGATAAGGAATAGAATGTGAGAAAATAAATAATACTACTCTCTTTGTCTTCAAAAAAATATTTAAAGTAGATTTTGCACACAAATTATAAAATGTAAAGCAGATAAAAAAAAGTAAAAAAAAATTCAAGTTTATCTTTAATGATCCCACAAAATTACATAAAATGATTCGTCTTTATTTTTTATATACTAATGAATTCCACTAAATAACATATTTACACTTTATTTTATATTCTTTTTGCCATCATTTTAAGGACAAAAAAATTATATATTATGCCATCCTTTTGAAGTCTCATTGGAGTCGGATTAGTTCAAAAGATTAGGGAGGAATAAATATATATTTGATGTTTAAGGGTAGTAATATGAAAACTAAGTAATTAAGTTTTTCTTTTTAATTTAAAAACAACATAACAAAATAAATTCTCTAAAGTCACACTTTAAAATGGAACCCTTTTTTCATTTTTTAATATTATATTGCAGACTTAATTATCAAAAAAAAATCATTATGTTTTTAATGTTTTCTTTTAAAGTTTTCATCTAGTCAAATATTCCTTTTGTTTTACGAAAAAAGAGTATTTATTTTTTAAAATTTCAAAAATAATTTAGTATAATTTTTATTTTATTTTTGCACACTAAATGTCTCATTATATGTCATGTCAGCATTAATTTGTAACGTTTGACGTCACATCATTCCTTAGTTAAGTACAATTGGAGTCAAGGTCAAATTTTAAGTACTTTTGATAATTATTTAAAAAATTAATATTAATAATGTTAAAAAAATAGTTTGTATATTTTTTAATAAATTGATAAGAGTTCATTAATTTTTTTGATAATTAAATCTTATATTACAATTATAAATGGCATATCTAATATCGACAATATATTATAAGAACAATTAGAATCACAATAAGGAAAAGTGGAATCACTTTTCTCATAAAAATTGGATTGGAGCATGCAAAACGGGAGTTACATTCCTCCCTTTTTATCACTTTCTTCCGAGTCGAGCTCAGCTCGTCATTTACCTCCTTTGGAAAATTAAGCAAATGTTAGGGAATGAAATAAAGGAGAGATACCACTAATACCTAAAAAACAATTACTAGTAAAAAAAAACCTAAAATTATGGACTACTGTTCATAAGGGTATAAAACTATGAAATCTCAGCCATAAGCAAATCACAAACCCTAAAGAAGACAAACAAGAGGAAGAGAGAGGAAAAGAGACGTTAAAATAAGGGTCCGGTGTATAAAATAGAAGAAAACAAGTTTCGCAATAGTAGTTTGTTGATATAATCTATTTCATTTCCATCTTCTAAGATCCCATCTGACACCAATCCAAAACACTATGCCATTAAATTTGAAAACCACTTTTTCCTTTTCCATTTTTGATCTCACTCTTTATTTCTCTGATCCATGAACAAACTCTGTCATGATCAAATCTATATGGGTTTTTATTACTAATCCCTGTTCTTGAGGGGAGACAGAACCGATGGAAGGTCCACCACACATACATTAAACCCAGGTTCAAGGTATGCAAAAGCACCAGCACACCTCCATGTTCTCTAAACTCTTATAAAAACTATTGGTTTCTTGTCCTGAGAGACAATTGCTGGTTTGATTTTGCTCATACCCATTTGGGCTTCTCTTTTATTTTTTGTAGTTTTGTTACATATTAATGGTGTCGGGGTCTTTTAGTGCTTGTGGGTATATAATATCAGGAACTAGAGTTGTGGGTTTGGAGCATAAGCAAAAATTGGAGCTTAGGCTTGATTTAATGAATTTAATGCTTGCCGGGTCTTTTGGATGATATATTCGTATGGGGTTTATTTGGGTTTGTTTTTGTTATTCAATACAAAGATTGACGAATATATGATCGGTAGCTTGCCATTTGTGTGATACTATATATGCAATTGGTTGGATAGTAATGAAAAAAATGGTTAAACCTTGCTGGAAACCATCTGTGGTTGGTGACGGAGGTCGCCGAGGTGGAGATGGCGATTCCAACGGCCGGACTGATGGGTTGTTGTGGCGTAAGGATTTAGGTACCCATGTAAGTGGAGAATTTTCAATGGCAGTAATTCAAGCAAATAGTTTGCTGGAAGATCAAAGCCAACTTGTATCAGGACCATTGAGTTCACTAAATTCTGGCCCTTGTGGGACGTTCATTGGGGTCTATGATGGACATGGAGGACCAGAGACATCCCGGTTTGTAAATGATAATCTCTTCCTCAATCTTAAGAGTATGTTCTATTCTAATTTAAGTTCATGTTTTAAATTTGACTATAGTAGAGTCTTACTAGTTTACATAAAGATCTTGAATTTTGTTCATTTGCGTAATGTTATTCATATCCAATTATAAGAATTTGATTAATTCTGTCACGAGTTTGATATTGGCACTTGTGTGGTGACTTGCATTATTTGATAAACTTTTAAAGGATTCTTAGTCATGAACTTGATGCATGGAAATTAAAAAGTCCTTAATGTGTTAATTTAAGTTATAAAAAACTAAATGTGAAACCTCTAAAGAGTTTAGTTAGAGTATTTGAAGAAAAGAAGCAAGAGAATAGAAGAAATTAAAACACTACTAGGTTCGTTTACCAATCTTTGAAACACTGGCTTGTCCCTTACAAACTTTGCATTTGTAGCCATGCAAGCAACTATTCACAAATCACTTGCCTTGGGAGTAAATTAAACTCAATACACTTTAAGTGAAATAGATGATAGTGCTCCTTCTGAATTTATCTTTATTTGATTCAGAATTTGCCTCTGAACATGAAGAGGTATCTGTAAGTGTTGTTAAAAAGGCTTTCTTGGCTACGGAAGAGGAATTCCTCTCTCTTGTAAGGGAGCAATGGCGTACTAAGCCACAAATTGCATCAGTGGGAACATGCTGTTTGGTTGGGATAATTTGCAATGGGCTCCTGTATGTTGCCAATGCTGGAGACTCCCGAGTGGTGTTAGGGAGAGCAGAGATGAATTTCAGAGGTGTGACAGCAATACAATTGTCAACAGAGCACAATGCAAGCATTGAATCTGTAAGAGACGAGCTTCATTCATTGCATCCTGATGATTCACAAATTGTGGTTCTAAAACACAAGGTTTGGCGTGTGAAGGGTATCATACAGGTATAAAAAAAACCTTTTTGGAATCCCTCCCCCCCCCCCCCCCCCCCCCTACCCCCTAATTTTTCTTTGATGCATTTTATATCATATGAAAAGAGCCAAGGCTCATTTTGACCCAAACAGGTAGGAGAAATGGCAGATACCTTGAAGAATAACCTCAAGGTTGCGGTTTCCAATGCCTTACTCGAGGCCAATAAAATATCACAAAAAAATCTCTTTTTCCTTTCTTGTAATTTTGGGTGGTGTCTTGGGGAAAGAAAAGGCTTTCAGACTGCACCACACAAAAGTGCAGTTAGCCCATGAAATTGTCGATGAAGATATTCCAAAGAACTGGAATCTCTTGGTTCAACCTATTAGTGTTTGATTTGGACAGACCAATAGTTTCTGTTAAATAATCTACTTAGCTCCTTAATATCTAAGTTTACTCTTCCTATATGTTCTTGTGTATCCGTATTACCCCAAAGTTAGGAAAAGCTTGCACATCGTGCTGGAGAGAGAAAAATCTGTATGTAAAAAAAAAGTATTGTGTCGTTCCCCTATATGCAAATAACTGAGCTGAACTTATAGTTTTTTTTAAGTACAATCATACATTATGACAATATGATGTCAGTTACTTTTTACACTACATTGAATATTTTCAAATGCTCATTTACTTGTTAGCTGATAATCACTTAGCTCCAAGTGTTCCAGCATTTTCATAAGCACTATAAGCAATGCCAAATGCATGAGCAGTGTTGAAAGAAGGCTTATATATCCTGATTATAAAACCATAGTTAACTAACTAGGTTTTATGTTCTGTTCAGATTTCAAGATCCATTGGGGATGCCTATCTGAAGAAGGCAGAATTCAACAGGGAACCTCTATTGGCTAAGTTTAGACTGTCTGAGCCCTTCACAAAGCCAATTCTTAATCCAGAGCCATCAATATTCATACACAAACTCAACTCCAAGGATCAGTTTCTCATATTTGCATCCGACGGTTTATGGGAGCATCTTAGCAACCAAGAGGCTGTTGATATTGTCCACAGTTACCCCCGAAATGTAAGTTGCAGTGTCTAATATTTTACTTGATTGTCCATAGATTAACTTCTACCGCATAAAATACTTCAATAAATTGTTAAGATAATTCTTGGCATAGGTTATATCACTTTGAGATGTTTTCCTACTTCAGAGATCATGGCCAAAGTAACAGCTTTTACAAACATCGTATACCATCCAACTTTGATATCAATTGCTGGCGGTCAATCCTTTACCCTTTTAACTAATATGAGAACACTGCTCTAAAGTCTAAACAATCACATTTGCCAAAAAAATAAATAAATAAAATTAAGTTATATAAATCACAGTAATCTCTTTGATGTAGCTAATTGCTGAGGCTCTTTTCAGGCCATGACTTTAAAATGTATTCTCTATTTGTGCTTCATCTGCAGGGAATCGCTAAGAGACTTGTTAAAGCTGCACTTCGAGTAGCAGCCAAAAAAAGAGAAATGAGATACTCTGACCTGAAGAAGATTGCTCTAGGGGTGAGGAGACATTTCCATGATGACATCACAGTCGTAGTTGTATTTCTAGATCCCCCATTGATGAATAGGTTAGCCTCTCGTACTACTACATGTTCCGTAAGAGCAGGTTGAGGAGTTGGCGCCCCTACTAAGTCCTAGTCCACAGTAATCTTCAGTTTCATATGTACTCGTTTCTTTTATAAATATGAAGAAAGAAAGAAGAGGAAAAAGAACCAAAAAAGCAGGAGTATTGTTTCAGGTCAATGCAAGGTGCAAGGGTTTGGAATGATACTACTACTTACCCGGAAATGGCATGTGAATCATGTAATTCTTGAGTTGGATCATTATCGAAAGCATGCCGAGGATGAACTGGTTCTAACACCATGCCGAGCGTGAACTGGTTCTAACACCTCTCGTGGTTTCCACATCCCATTATAGTGAAGTTTTATTTTCTGCTTCGTACATATTTTTCTGTGCCTTGTTGAGAATATTAAAGATACTTTTGGTCAAAAATTGTTTTGATTCTTGCTTTGTTTTATTCTTTGTTAATGGGGTTATTTCCGACTATTTCTTAGTGTCATATATAATTATACCCATGATCATTTTTTATCAAAATAGAAGTTTGAAGAAAGTATTACAGAAGACAACATCGAAAAGTTATGCAATTATTGTTCAGACAGCATCGAAGGTTGTATGCAACTAGTGTCTTGCCATCCTTATGTTCACTTCGAGTATCAATGTTGTGTTCAGCATTTTTGTATGAATCACTCTCTCGGTTAGTAAATAGTACTCCCTCCTTCGTCGTTTTAAAAGTTTTAAAAAAAATATATATATGAAACATTTTACATATATTTAAAAAAAAAATTAATCATTACCTATTTTACCTTTAAAAATAAAGTAATTAAGAGAAAGAGAGAGGCGGATGAATAATTAATTCATACATGGATAATAATAAAATTTCAAATCAACTTTAATTACTCAACATTAACATTAATAACATTTTTTAATGTGTGTGATTATATCTTAAACAACCTATGTAATAAAAAGATTGAAATATTAAGGATGCTTCCATATTTACCTTTAAATATAATCTCTGCAAGCCACAAAATATACAATTGTTTTAATAAATTTTATTCTTTGAGGTTTGATTTAGAGAATTGATATTTTCCCAGAAAAAATTAATATTTTCGTAAAATTCCTCCCAATAACTAATGAGACCCAAATGTATGTGAAAAACACCTTGCGAAAATTTCATTTTTTCCTGATAGAAATAACAATTCCCTTAATTTATTTAAATCATCTGTTATACTTTATTTCTTATACAAACATTAATATCGTTAGGGAAAATATTTTGCCCGCAATTCAAGAGGGCACTACTCTCATCTCAGCAGTAAACTGGAGAGAGCCCGTGCTGTGTTACTAGCATCTTCTTGGTTACACTCGAACAGTAGGCACTTGGACCATTAGTCCAGTACAAAATAATAAAACAGTTCCCCTGGGGTCCTAAATCTGAATGAGATTAAATATTTGTTTCCTCCACACCAAAACATTCTTCTTAAGACATTGTGAAAAAATGACTAGCAAAATGAATATATAAAAGCACTACCAACGACCATACCTTCCTCGAATATTGTGATGAGTTAGAACATTATCAAGGTGAATACCTATTCCATGAAGGTAGTTGGATATATGGTACCCTCCATCCATTTTGCTTGTAAAACCTAAAGCATTCATCTACATTCTATATACAGTTACAAAATCAGTTTCAGCAGAAGTTGGTAATATTGATTAAGAATAGAAATATATTATATAGACTATATTCAACAAATAAATGTTGCAAACAAGAAAACTGGAACATAACAAAATACAAACATCCAATCAGCTTATTTCCCATCATAAAATGGAAGGTTAAATTGTTCTCCTTTCTACCCTCACTGAGTGAAAAAAAAAAATGTTATAAACAAAATCTCCACACCTTTCTGTGCACCCTATGAATCTAGAAGATAAAATACAACTAGAATGACCAAAAGCCAACCAACAAGCACCACCTATGTATCAACTTATATCAAATGACCTGATACTAGGAATGTCAAAAATACTAAGATAAGAGTAATTGAACCCCACTGAGCAAATTATAAACATTATTTAGACTCACTGGTCCAAAGATACACTAATTCTTAACACCCTCTCTTTGTCATGTCTTTCACGATCAAGTTGGAAGTTCGATTCAAATGATGTCTTTGTCATGTCTTTAGCGCAATCATGCAAGTTCGATTCAAATGATGTTTTTTTCAGTTTCAAATAAAATTTAAAAATGTTAATTCTGCAAGTTCAACTAGAAACAGACAAGACAGTTCACAACTGTGAAGTTTCCAACGTGTTTAAACACGTTAGATTAAGGACTATACTGGGGCAATATGGCAAGCTCATAGTTATATACTCAACTTATTGCTGCTGACTCCAACTGGATCCTGAATATACAACATAGAAGTTTCAATATGAGAGGGTGGCTATATAAAATAAACTCTTGCAAGCAGCATATTTTCCCAGACTGCAATTTCAGTATTTTTGACATTAAGGTCATATAAGATAAGGTTACTTCTAAGGAGGTAGCTGTTGGTTAAGCCAGGACACATTAAATTAACAGTACTTGGACACAAATTTAGAAGCCGCTGGGGAAATCACAAAAAACTAAGAACCCTAACCTGCAAAATTGGGAAATAAAAGTTAGAACATCACCTGAATAAAGGTCCGTGCATAGAAAAAAATCATTGATATGCAAGGCATAGTCACAGAAATAGCAAATTACTTCTCAAAGCAATGTGAATCAAAGTTTGCTTTCAGTCGCCTCCACCCGCCTTGCCCATAATACCCGCCTTCTATATATAACAAAGAAAAATAAGGGCAAAATTGAAACATAGTTACAAGAACCATATCGTCAATCAGTACACAAAGCAAACCAATGAGCAATGACCTACCCGCTCAACTCCTTTTCCATTAGTTTGCAGCAGAGAACTCGACATATCTGAAAACCTGCATAGTAATGTTGAAAACTTAAAGGAAAAAAAAAAGCCTGCAACAGCAATGCATGTCCTTACTCCTATACATACACAAATACCTAGATGCAATAAACAACTCCCTTAACGTGATACCTGGGAGAACTCAAATATGTTTCTATTGTACAGACCTGAGTGCCCTAGCTTTCTTTTTATCTTCTTCCACTGAATCTGCTTTCAGAACTGGAGCAAACCTGGCAAGCCTAGCCTTCTTCTTCTCTTCCTCAACAGCAGGTATGGATTGATCCAGCCCAAATCTAGGGATCAAGGTAAGAGGTCATAGACTCTTAGCATAATAATGACGACTGTTCTAATATAAAGAACAAGAAAAAAAGAACCAAACTAGGTGACCAAATACTTTGATAATTTAAACAAGAAGTTCTAAAGGTGATTATGCCATATTAGATAAAGATGATTAAGAATAAAACCTCTCCGCTCTAGCCTTCCTCTTATGCTTCTCAGACTTTTTTATTGCATCTCCGGTGCCAAATCTATATAGTAAATAATAAGTATGCAAACCAAAGTAGATTAATATAATGAAGATCAAGAAAACACCATTTAAGACGTGAAATGAAACCGATATTGAATGATGGGTATTGGACAAGCTTAAAAAGTAAAAGGCCAAACCCATTGCGGAAAAAAATGAACTAATTGTCCAATCCATTATGTTAAAAAAAGATAAGCTGAGGAAATTTAGGGAAAGAGATATTCAGTAAATGGAGAGGTACTTGCAGTAAAAACTATCAAGTCAACCATTAATTGCTGTCTCCTTTTCTAGCCGGAATTGTTATTTCCTGGTGTTAGTTCCACAATATCCTCAGGTAATTGGCCCCACCAGCACACATGCGATGACCTTCTGGAACTAAAAATAACAATTTTACTCGTGAAAGTAACAAACCCCTTCTTATATAATGATCAAATAAATATACAAATTTAGCAACAACTGTTATAGAGAAATAGTAGCAATGTCTAGTTTTAAACCATCAAACATTCAGTAATATTAATAATTTTTTGGTCAAATTGAAGAGTATTATTTTAAGAAGTTAGTAGTGTAGTCAGCAATAGACCATAAACAACGATAAACCCTAAATAAGAATGAATCCAGTAAAAGGTTTGCAGTAAAATGGCAACAATCATACCACAAATAATGGAGGAAACCTAAGTCAATGACCTATGCCTAACCTAGGTGTACAAAATTATATATAAAAATAAATAGACAGAGGAGGAAAGGATGTTACCTCTCAGCACGAGAATTTCGCTTCTCTTGTTCAGATAGAAGCACGGGCATCCCGAAGCGCTCCGCTCGGCGAATCTTCTTCTGAGTATCAGTAGCCGAACCTCCGTTGTTGGCCTTCGAATCTCCAATAGCCAACTTAGATTCTTCATCGCCACCGTCGTTGGAAGGGGCGTCCGCATCCGATGTAGTATTGGCGTTTGGAGCTTCGCTTGGACGAGGAGAAGGGTCTGATGGTTCATGCGGGTTTAGGGTTTTTCCAGGGTTTTCTTGTTTATGTACAACAGTCGTGGTCGCCATCGACTTGAGAGAGAAGGGCGAGAGATTAAAGAGCACTGCGTGAGAAGTACGACCAGTTGCAGAGGGTTTCTTTCTAGAAAACCGGATCGTCGTCGAAGCGAAAAAATTATCAAATGAATGAATCAGGGATCTAATTAGTGATCCGTTATTAAACTAATGATATTATAAATATATAAAAAATATATTATTAATAATTAATAAATATTTAAAATATTTAATTTTTTATAAACTAAAATATAATAAAATAATATTATAATATTATTAAAAATATTTTTATTAAAAAAAAAAAACTTAAAAACTGAGTTAACTAGTTTTACTAGCTGAACCGATAGTTAATTAATTTTTAATTGAATCACTGTCAAATTAAATTTTTCTTAAAATTAGGTCAAAAAATCGATCAATTCCAATTAAACCATTGATCCAATCCGATTTTTTAAAATTGCTTTCTAGTATTGAATGAATGGATATTCCCGACTCTCAAGTCCTGAGTAGATAACGCACACTCTTATTTTTTATTCTTGATTTTTTTTTTCAGATTCGGGAGGATAACCCTAAATCCAAACCCACCAAAGTATGGGCTTGGGATGGAAAGATTAATACATTTACAAAATCTATATACATATATAATAAGATAAAATTTAATTTTTTTGTCTACGCTTTTTATTTTTAATATAAATTTAATTATAATTAAAATCTCTCTAATTTTATTTTATGTATTTTAAAATAATCTAAATAGTTATTAATAAAACCCACACTTAATATGAATCTTTTTTTATATACTGATTTTCATATACGTCTAAAATTTAACTATAAGTAAAACACTTTTTAAAATCTCTTTAATTTTAATTAGGTAGTGTTTGATTACTTCCTTTTGATTTCACCTCTTTTTTGCGCACAAGCAATCTTGTTTAATAAAAATTTAGACAATCATTTTTTGACTCTTAAAAATATAAAATAAGACAAGTCTTTTTATAAAAAAAAATATTTGTTACTTTTTTATCCTCGCCATTATAATTTTATTTTTTTAATTTTTTACTTCACTTTTCTTACTGCACTATCATTAACACCACCCATCACTACTATCATCCACCACTACCACCACTAAAACTCATCCCCACCAACACCAACCAACACCAATCACCACCACCCACAAACACCCACTATCACCACTATCATTCACCATCCACCACTATCACTCGCCACCCACCACAATGAACCATATCTACTACTGTCGTCATATTTTATAATAATTATACAAAATTATCATAATTATTATTATATCTTATTAGACTTGAAATATTTTACTAGTTATACATTGTTGAAGATTTTACTTTAATTAATTATTTAATATTTATTATATATTTATGTCTATTCTATTTTTTTATAAATTAATATAAAGGTAAAATAGTAAAATATTGTATTCAAACATACAATAACTATTGATTATCAAATAACTATTTTATATTTAAATTATATTTTAAATAGAGTATTTATTTAATACATAATTTATCAAACACTACCTTATTTATTTTAAAGTAATCTAAATAACTAGTAATAAAACTATTTTTCTTTTACATGTTCCATAAAATTTGCCCCCAATAACAGTCAAACCAATTTAGCATACATAAATATATTTTTAAAATTATAAAACTTGGAATTAGTAGTAAATTACATATACTTTATTTTGGTTAGTCTCTTTACCTAATTTTTAGTACAAATTGAATATAAATTTATTTTAAAATTAATCAATTTGACTTTAAAAAGACAATTATGTATTTAATTTAGGACGGAAGGAGTACAATAGTTTTATTTTTATAAAATAGCCTTTTAATTATTTAGTCATACGATAGATTTTAACTTTAAAAACATTTTTAAAATTTACTTTATTCAACTTTGGACTATAAATAGCTAAATATTAAAAATATATAAGAAAATATTATGATTAAACAATAATTAATATTAAAATACATATTATATAATATAGAATATATTAATAATAAAGCTTTAATTATCAAATTTATTTCATATAGGAGGCATTTAGTTAATTAATGTTTAAATCTAATACAGAGCAAGTAATTTATTACTCCCTCTGTCCAAAATTAATTGTCCCAGTTTTTAGGAGTGGCATTGATTTGAGATGCACTGACAACACATAAATGGACTATATATTTTCTATATACTTGGAAGAATAATATTCTCTATGTTTCAAAATATAGGATTAATATTAAAAAAAAATTATGTCAAATTGAGATATTTATAGATTTAAAATTGATATGAATCCATTTAATTTTAGACTATACAAATATGAAAATTATAAATTATTTAAAAGGTGCTACTAAATACACGATTTATAAAAGTTAAATGAATCGCATCAATTTTGAGTTTTAAAATATCACATAGGGAACTGTTATTTTTGTGACGCCCCCAAATCTAGGCCCACACAGCCCAAACTTGAGTCGTCAAAAGACTACAACAAAATTATTACAACAAAGCACAACGTACAACAATACCGTGTATAATAATACACAACTAAGTCTTCACTATTATTGCCACACTATTTTACAACACGTGAAGACTATAATAGATATCCCTCGGACTCCCACTCCATTCCCCGGCTAGACCCAGCTACGTTCTCATATCCTGTTGAAAAATAATGGAACAAAAGGGTGAGCTCAAATAGCCCAGTAAGAAATATCATGACTAAGATAATGACGAATAAATTATCATTAGCCTTCAACAGGTGAGTTCTTGATAGAATACAACAGAATACAAGGTGTTTATCAAAAACTGCAGTTAAATTCTTGAACAATGTTCAGATCAATAATAGCGGCGGAATGAGCAATCTATTAGAAGAATAATGTAGACTATAATGTCCACGCGCTTCTCTTTTTCGTAAAAACATCATCAACTTTTATCATCTGAAATACCATTAGTCAAGATAATATAAATTCACAGTTCCTGGTCATAATCATGCAAATCAACAGTTCATCTATGCACTACGGGCCAAAGAGAACTTTCAATATAGCACCAGCGGTCATGATTATACCAGATTCAGCCTTTGGTCATAATCATACCAAACAACAGTTCATCTATGCACTACGGGCCAAAGAGAACTTTCAATATAACAACAACGGTCATGATTATACCAGATTCAGCCTTTGGTCATAATCATACCAATCAACAGTTCAATAGAAAGATTCAGAAAATAGGAAGGTTCAGTTGAAATAATGAAGTTCAACTATTATGGAACATATAATATTTTCAGGAATTATAGAACCAATAGTTCCATAATAAGTTTCGATTCAGGAGTATGAAAGAAAATAATATCCCTTATCGTATCAAGTTCAAGAGTGTAAAAAAATGACATTTCTTACCATAGTAAGTTTAAGAATATGAAGGAAAATGACATCCCTTACCGTAGTAAGTTCAAGAGTGTAAAAAAAATGACATTTCTTACTGTAGTAAGTTTAAGAGTATGAAAGAAAATGAAATTCCTTACCGTAGTAAGTTCAAGAGTGTAAAAAAAATGACATTTCTTACCATAGTGAGTTTAAGAATATGAAGGAAAATGACATCCCTTACCGTAGTAAGTTCAAGAGTGTAAAAAAATGACATTTCTTACCATAGTAAGTTTAAGAATATGAAGAAAAATGACATCCCTTACCGTAGTAAGTTCAAGAGTGTAAAAAAATGACATTTCTTACCTTAACACGTGACTGGATATTGATTTAAATGAGATTGATCAACCTATATATTTATAATAAAATTAGTAATTACAACATGTAAACTTCAAGGTGTATGATAACTCATATATTATGAACTATCAAAATTATATATATTTAACATAATTTTTGTAGTATAAAATACCAACTTTAAAATAGTTTTAAAAATAATATTCCAAAATAAATCTTCCAAAGAAAGCTTTTAAAAATGAATCTTCTCAAAGAAGAGTCTTCTAAAGGAAGATTTGTGAATACCGTGAAAAATAGGAATTTATAAAATTACTACTCTTTAATAAAAGACTTACTTGAAAAATTCCTGCACTCCTTTTGGCTTTCAAACACTCAAAATAGCCTTACTATTCTCAGAGAAAACTCATAAAATTCTTATAGAAAAATTTTATGTTTTAGGTGTGATTTTTCTATTCAGCTGAACAAGCTATTTATAGGAGAAAATAGGTTACTATGCGTGGTAGGTGAACTAAAAAAAAAATTCAGCAGAGGCTGCGCAAACGTTTTTAAAAATTTTCAATACTTGCACAGTAACTTTGCACAGTAACTTTAAAATTTTCAAAAAGTGAACAGTAATGAACAGTAACTTTTGTCGGTAGATGAACAGTAACTTCCCCCGAGATGAACAGTAACTTCCGTCAGTGAATAGTTACTTTTCCGGGAATGAATAGTAAATTCCGGGAGTGAATAGTAACTTTTGAAAAATAAAATTTTTATTTTTCCTGTGGGTCCAACATATAAAATGAAATAATGCTACAACAATAATGTAATAAACACGTTACAGATTATTATTAATTTAATAATATAAATTACAGTATATTTGCAACTGTGACAATTATTAGGTTCAATAATTTTAAAAACAGTGCAGCAACAATTATTGACTCAATGATATAAAATACAGTGTAATGACAATTATTAAATCAATAATGCAAAATACTGTGTAACAACAATTATTGAATTAATAACATAAAATATTATGCAGTGACAATTATTGACGAAATGATGCGTAACAGTTACGGTGTCAATTATCAGAACAATAGTATGAGACACTGTGCAATACCGCGTGCTACTGTAGAGTACCGTGTGCTACAGAAAATACCATAAATTACCGTATGCTACTATTCTTTTATCACCGGTATTTTAACAGTTAACACCGTTGACTATTTTTATTTAAAAAGGTTACTTCTGTCGTTTTCTATATCCGACAAATATTCCGTTGTGGGGTCCACCAATAATTAGTTATTTCGGCGCCGTCGTACGGCCCGAATATTCCCCGACAAAACGAATATTCCCCGACAAAATAAAATTTACACATAACATCCTTAACTTTCAATTTCGTTAATTTAACCACTTACTGTTTCAGGAAAAATATATATGAAGAAAAATTAATTTTTATATTTCATAAAATTCGGGGTCTTACAACCTCCCCTCCTTATGAAATTTCGTCCCCGAAATTGACGTACCGGGCATTTCAAAGTTATCCTCCTGATTTCCAGATGTCATACTTAACTGTGATCACAAAATAATTGTTAGTTCAAACAAACTGACTCATCACTTCATGTCCCTATATTCAAATCAACTCATTAGATAATAAAATCTAATTTAGGTGGGACACACTAGTGACTGATTCTATTCGTCTCTCCCCTCCTAGTTCTAACCCCAGATCTCCATTAAAGACCATATCCCTAAGCTCTGATGCCAACTGTGACGCCCCCAAATCTAGGCCCACACAGCCCAAACTTGAGTCGTCAAAAGACTACAACAAAATTATTACAACAAAGCACAACGTACAACAATACCGTGTATAATAATACACAACTAAGTCTTCACTATTATTGCCACACTATTTTACAACACGTGAAGACTATAATAGATATCCCTCGGACTCCCACTCCATTCCCCGGCTAGACCCAGCTACGTTCTCATATCCTGTTGAAAAATAATGGAACAAAAGGGTGAACAGTAATGAACAGTAACTTTTGTCGGTAGATGAACAGTAACTTCCCCCGAGATGAACAGTAACTTCCGTCAGTGAATAGTTACTTTTCCGGGAATGAATAGTAAATTCCGGGAGTGAATAGTAACTTTTGAAAAATAAAATTTTTATTTTTCCTGTGGGTCCAACATATAAAATGAAATAATGCTACAACAATAATGTAATAAACACGTTACAGATTATTATTAATTTAATAATATAAATTACAGTATATTTGCAACTGTGACAATTATTAGGTTCAATAATTTTAAAAACAGTGCAGCAACAATTATTGACTCAATGATATAAAATACAGTGTAATGACAATTATTAAATCAATAATGCAAAATACTGTGTAACAACAATTATTGAATTAATAACATAAAATATTATGCAGTGACAATTATTGATGAAATGATGCGTAACAGTTACGGTGTCAATTATCAGAACAATAGTATGAGACACTGTGCAATACCGCGTGCTACTGTAGAGTACCGTGTGCTACAGAAAATACCATAAATTACCGTATGCTACTATTCTTTTATCACCGGTATTTTAACAGTTAACACCGTTGACTATTTTTATTTAAAAAGGTTACTTCTGTCGTTTTCTATATCCGACAAATATTCCGTTGTGGGGTCCACCAATAATTAGTTATTTCGGCGCCGTCGTACGGCCCGAATATTCCCCGACAAAACGAATATTCCCCGACAAAATAAAATTTACACATAACATCCTTAACTTTCAATTTCGTTAATTTAACCACTTACTGTTTCAGGAAAAATATATATGAAGAAAAATTAATTTTTATATTTCATAAAATTCGGGGTCTTACAACCTCCCCTCCTTATGAAATTTCGTCCCCGAAATTGACGTACCGAGCATTTCAAAGTTATCCTCCTGATTTCCAGATGTCATACTTAACTGTGATCACAAAATAATTGTTAGTTCAAACAAACTGACTCATCACTTCATGTCCCTATATTCAAATCAACTCATTAGATAATAAAATCTAATTTAGGTGGGACACACTAGTGACTGATTCTATTCGTCTCTACCCTCCTAGTTCTAACCCCAGATCTCCATTAAAGACCATATCCCTAAGCTCTGATACCAACTGTGACGCCCCCAAATCTAGGCCCACACAGCCCAAACTTGAGTCGTCAAAAGACTACAACAAAATTATTACAACAAAGCACAACGTACAACAATACCGTGTATAATAATACACAACTAAGTCTTCACTATTATTGCCACACTATTTTACAACACGTGAAGACTATAATAGATATCCCTCGGACTCCCACTCCATTCCCCGGCTAGACCCAGCTACGTTCTCATATCCTGTTGAAAAATAATGGAACAAAAGGGTGAGCTCAAATAGCCCAGTAAGAAATATCATGACTAAGATAATGACGAATAAATTATCATTAGCCTTCAACAGGTGAGTTCTTGATAGAATACAACAGAATACAAGGTGTTTATCAAAAACTGCAGTTAAATTCTTGAACAATGTTCAGATCAATAATAGCGGCGGAATGAGCAATCTATTAGAAGAATAATGTAGACTATAATGTCCACGCGCTTCTCTTTTTCGTAAAAACATCATCAACTTTTATCATCTGAAATACCATTAGTCAAGATAATATAAATTCACAGTTCCTGGTCATAATCATGCAAATCAACAGTTCATCTATGCACTACGGGCCAAAGAGAACTTTCAATATAGCACCAGCGGTCATGATTATACCAGATTCAGCCTTTGGTCATAATCATACCAAACAACAGTTCATCTATGCACTACGGGCCAAAGAGAACTTTCAATATAACAACAACGGTCATGATTATACCAGATTCAGCCTTTGGTCATAATCATACCAATCAACAGTTCAATAGAAATATTCAGAAAATAGGAAGGTTCAGTTGAAATAATGAAGTTCAACTATTATGGAACATATAATATTTTCAGGAATTATAGAACCAATAGTTCCATAATAAGTTTCGATTCAGGAGTATGAAAGAAAATAATATCCCTTATCGTATCAAGTTCAAGAGTGTAAAAAAATGACATTTCTTACCATAGTAAGTTTAAGAATATGAAGGAAAATGACATCCCTTACCGTAGTAAGTTCAAGAGTGTAAAAAAAATGACATTTCTTACTGTAGTAAGTTTAAGAGTATGAAAGAAAATGAAATTCCTTACCGTAGTAAGTTCAAGAGTGTAAAAAAAATGACATTTCTTACCATAGTGAGTTTAAGAATATGAAGGAAAATGACATCCCTTACCGTAGTAAGTTCAAGAGTGTAAAAAAATGACATTTCTTACCATAGTAAGTTTAAGAATATGAAGAAAAATGACATCCCTTACCGTAGTAAGTTCAAGAGTGTAAAAAAATGACATTTCTTACCTTAACACGTGACTGGATATTGATTTAAATGAGATTGATCAACCTATATATTTATAATAAAATTAGTAATTACAACATGTAAACTTCAAGGTGTATGATAACTCATATATTATGAACTATCAAAATTATATATATTTAACATAATTTTTGTAGTATAAAATACCAACTTTAAAATAGTTTTAAAAATAATATTCCAAAATAAATCTTCCAAAGAAAGCTTTTAAAAATGAATCTTCTCAAAGAAGAGTCTTCTAAAGGAAGATTTGTGAATACCGTGAAAAATAGGAATTTATAAAATTACTACTCTTTAATAAAAGACTTACTTGAAAAATTCCTGCACTCCTTTTGGCTTTCAAACACTCAAAATAGCCTTACTATTCTCAGAGAAAACTCATAAAATTCTTATAGAAAAATTTTATGTTTTAGGTGTGATTTTTCTATTCAGCTGAACAAGCTATTTATAGGAGAAAATAGGTTACTATGCGTGGTAGGTGAACTAAAAAAAAAATTCAGCAGAGGCTGCGCAAACGTTTTTAAAAATTTTCAATACTTGCACAGTAACTTTGCACAGTAACTTTAAAATTTTCAAAAAGTGAACAGTAATGAACAGTAACTTTTGTCGGTAGATGAACAGTAACTTCCCCCGAGATGAACAGTAACTTCCGTCAGTGAATAGTTACTTTTCCGGGAATGAATAGTAAATTCCGGGAGTGAATAGTAACTTTTGAAAAATAAAATTTTTATTTTTCCTGTGGGTCCAACATATAAAATGAAATAATGCTACAACAATAATGTAATAAACACGTTACAGATTATTATTAATTTAATAATATAAATTACAGTATATTTGCAACTGTGACAATTATTAGGTTCAATAATTTTAAAAACAGTGCAGCAACAATTATTGACTCAATGATATAAAATACAGTGTAATGACAATTATTAAATCAATAATGCAAAATACTGTGTAACAACAATTATTGAATTAATAACATAAAATATTATGCAGTGACAATTATTGATGAAATGATGCGTAACAGTTACGGTGTCAATTATCAGAACAATAGTATGAGACACTGTGCAATACCGCGTGCTACTGTAGAGTACCGTGTGCTACAGAAAATACCATAAATTACCGTATGCTACTATTCTTTTATCACCGGTATTTTAACAGTTAACACCGTTGACTATTTTTATTTAAAAAGGTTACTTCTGTCGTTTTCTATATCCGACAAATATTCCGTTGTGGGGTCCACCAATAACTAGTTATTTCGGCGCCGTCGTACGGCCCGAATATTCCCCGACAAAACGAATATTCCCCGACAAAATAAAATTTACACATAACATCCTTAACTTTCAATTTCGTTAATTTAACCACTTACTGTTTCAGGAAAAATATATATGAAGAAAAATTAATTTTTATATTTCATAAAATTCGGGGTCTTACAACTTTCACAGGGCTTTTTGTTATTTTCACAGGTGGACTCCATTTTTTACCTATAGCGACGGTTTAAAACCGTCGCTATATACTTATTACGACACTTTATATGTTAAAACCGTCGCTATAGATTTATTACGACACTTTACATGTAAAAAGTGTCGTCATAGGTCTATAGCGACGGTTTTAAGTAAACCCTGCAGGAAAAAAAAAAAAAAAAAAAAAACCCTACGAAAATATCAATTTCCTATTACATATTAACTTTAAAAAGCCAAACTTAATATTATATATTGAAACGGAGGAAATAGATAAATTAGTGAGAAATGAGAATAATATAATATATTGAATTTATATTTCACTAATGTGTTTTTGGCACGTCCTTAGATGCATGCATCACTTGATCAAAATAGGGAATACTAAATTTGGATGGGTGTAGTATAATGTTAGTAATCTTTTGTTATTCATATTTGGAGATTTTTATGTCAAATAATTTTATGTTGAATGTTAATTGCGATTAACGTAAAATTGTAAGCGATAACATAGAGTAATAATATGTGAGACTCTTCTTTACACCTTCGTACCCCATGTATCTACATACTATTTAATATCGACGTGAAGGTTTGAACATAAGCTCAAGAAAATTGATATTTCTGCAGTGATTTTTGTTATTTTCATATGTGGGTCCCATTTTTTACCTATAGCGACGGTTTTAAAACCAACACTATAGACCTATGGTAACAATTTTCACATGTAAAGTGTCACAATAGGTCTATAGCGACGATTTTAACATGTAAAGTATAGTCATAAGTATATAACAGCGGTTTTAAAATCATCGCTATAGGTAAAAAATGAGACTCACATGCGAAAATAACATTTTTCACTGTGAAAATAACAATTCCCTAAGCTCAAACATAATTTGAAGGGTCCCCTCGAGGTAGGAACGTGGGATAGAGGCAGTAGAGAGAGAATATTAAACATACCCTTCTTTTCACTAATAAGCTTGATTCTCAAGAATTTGTCGTCATATATAGTAACACTTTTTATATTTATACACTCCGTTAAGTTGAAAATTTATTTTAAGAAAGAAGGGTAATTTTAATTTAAAGATAATAAAAAGAGTGGAAGAACAAAGGTCCTCTATAATAAGTTATTGGAAACATAACAAAGTTACCATGAGAGGATAGCCCTTTAATCCCGTTGAAGATTCACTATTCCTTACTATGATATGTTTATATGATAATGGAAATATTGATGAAGGACTTGACTTCTTTTAAGATATGTACTGCTTGGTTCATTGATCCGTTTTTTTTTTTTTTTTTTTTTATTTACCAAATTCTTAAGATTGATATCCTTACAAGCACATATTAACTTCACTTCCATTTTCTTGTGTGATATAATGAATCCAATTTTATGCAGAAAAAATATGAAAAAGTTATGGCGTCGGTTGCCCAAATGGAGAAAAGGGTCGTTATGGCAGAATCAATGTTGGAGGCTACATTGCAATATGAATATGGCCAAATCAAATCACAATCTTCCCCAAGATACCTGAATGATTCTTAATATGCAGGCTCATCCTTGTGTGCTTTAAATTTTTTAGGATAAACATTAGAATTTATTAATAGAATAATAATAGGAGGTACGGAAGAGTGGTTCATCAGTATTAACATTTAAGATCGAATAATAAAACAATCACACAAAATATTAGATAAAGAATAAAAAAGTAAGAACACGCGATATACCAGATTCACCAATTTGGTTAATCTTGCTTGTCTGAAGTATTCATTAGACGCGCTCTATAATGATTTATATACCAAATAACTGTTTTTATAGTAACTAAAAAATCCTAGATGCTATAACATGGGCTCAAACCTAACACATTAGTAAACCAAAAACTAAACTACTAATAAATTCTCAAACTCAATTAGTCGAACCCGCAGAAGTATAAGTCAATCTCAACAACCAGCCAACTGATATCCGTTGCTTAAACTAAATATTGAAAATTCAAATTTTGCTTATGTAAGATTTTCTCATTATTCCCTCTGTTCCAAAATGAGATATACATTTTTTTTTAGACTATTACAAATTTAGAGATATATTTCAACGTGACTGATGAGCTAGTTGTTCACACGTCATTGGTAACTAAGTTTTTCAACTAATTTAGACTATAAAATGACATGAATTTCTTAACTCTACCATTGTTTGAAAAAAAAATCTTAAAAGTCATTGGTTTAGAAATGCATCTCTCATTCTGAAACTGAGGAATAATATATAAAAAGACAAAAAATCGTAGAACATATGTAGTGTGCTCCTTAAACTTATTCAAAATTTCTCTAGCTTCCAAATTTAATAGGATGTCCCCAACCCAAAAAACAAATAAATAAATAAAAGAAAATTATTAGGCCGAAAGTACAATATCTGGGTATTCTATGATTAATGAAAAAGCAATCATATCTTTGTTCTAAAGGTTTGTTAGACAGAATTTAACTTGTTTCCTTAGAGTATCAATTACATTTGTTGAATGAATTTCTATTTTTAAATTATTAAAATATATGAAAATATGTTACGAAGAATCCAAGAGTACTCAGAAGTATTGGTATCCAATACAGATACATCAAGGGCTTAGAAGTATCTGTGGTTCCTATAACTCATATTATATATAGAACTACTTCGAAAAAAAAAAATCATGGCACCACCACCCTGGGTAAATATTGAATAGTAGTATTTATTAATGGAAAGCTGTCTATAAATTCACTAAAGTAAATACTACATGGGTATTGCATACTTAATGGGCCCAGTTTCTATTTCATATGCCATTCCATCCTTCCCAAGTTCCAAGAGAAAGAAGATTGGTTTTTGATTGAGAAATTTGCTATCTTAGTCTTAAACCAAACTTAAAATTCTTTCAGACGTAACGTTATAAACTTATTGTTCATATAAAAGATGGAGGTAATCTACTGGGATTACTGTTACTTTTTGTACGATTATCTTCCCGCCTATCAAATAAAGGAAGGGAAAAAAGTGATACGAACCCAAAGTTTTCTTACAACAAGCTATAGTGTATTAAAAATATTGAAATTGGTTGCTTATGTTTTTAAAGTTCTGAGATCATATTTACCTAGTTAAAATATTGTCATGACTGTATTGTCGAAATTACGTGAATTCGTGTTAATTTTGAATTTGAAAATATCTCAATTTGATTTCAAATAGTGAAAATTGATCATATATTATAGAAGGAGAGAGTATTTCATTGAGGAAGTAATAAGCAAAAGATATTTGTTATATTGAATAAAAAGACCAATTAACAGATATCTCTGACAAACCATGCCCGAGAGTAAAAGAGAAGAAAGTGTATTGACTTCAAAGCTCATAAAAAAGTACCTCAATTTTTTGAGTTATTTAGTTTTCTAACAGATGATCCATTTTTTCTAGTTTACCATATTCAACAATTATGTATGGGGGGTCCTTGAGGTTGTCTAATGA
Source organism: Hedera helix (assembly GCA_947179155.2). Classification (NCBI taxonomy): domain Eukaryota; kingdom Viridiplantae; phylum Streptophyta; class Magnoliopsida; order Apiales; family Araliaceae; genus Hedera; species Hedera helix. The sequence goes on along the minus strand of OX359268.1, from coordinate 46,409,110 downwards.
GGGAGGTAGTTTTTTAATTTGTTTTTCTTTTTTAGCAAATAGAGGTGCATCATGTCTGCAAGCTCATCATTGAGAATCCTTTTCCCACTAAAGTTTCCCTTTATTTTAGCTTCTAATCACTGTTTCAATTTCTCTTGACGAATATGCCTATGAACTTTTATTTATTGACCTTTAGTGTTAGTTGGTACATTAATCCTTTGTACTCGTGTATTATTTTTTATTTGTTTAAAAGTATACTTCCTTCAACAATGCAGAACTTAGTGGCTTCATGGTATCGTAATAAATTGAATGTTCTCTCCTCTTGCTCTATGCTATCGTTTTTACATGCATATAGTAGTCTATCCAAGAAACAGTAAAGTTATTAACTGAACTTCCGATTAAAGAAGTTGCGAGTGTGAGGTAAATTCTGTATGCACTTGACTCATTAAAGGTTGATCATTGTTACATACTCCCTCTGTCCTCTAAAAGATGGTTTAAGGTACAATTTTTTGTCATCAAAAGGATGACAATAAGTACATAATAAAGTAAATGACATATATGTCATTAAATGGAGTCCACTAGTATTTAAAAAAAACTCACTACTTTATATAATTTTGTGAGATCACTATCGATAAACTTGAAACATTTTCTATTTTCTATTCTCTATCCTCTACTTTATTTTTTTTAATTTATGTGAAAAATATACTTGGGACATCCTTTGAAGGACGGAGGAAATACATTTTTGTAAATAGTGGTACATCCCATAAGAATTTGAAGAATCATAACACAAAAAATCTCTCTTGGTCATTCAATTGGCACACACACACACACATCGTACATGCCTAAGTATTGGTGTATCATTCAGTAGCTTTTGACAAAGTGGGTACCTTCTAACTGCATCATGCTTTGCAGGCCTGTGTGCCCAGATTCTTCAGAGGAGCTGCAAACGAGGAGGACAACTCTACTCTCATTTGGACTTAACTTGGCGTGATAGGAACAAGGTAAAGGTTCACATAACTCTTCCTTTTAAGATTCACGGCGACCCTTATGTGATCACCTATACTGCAACCTTGGATAAGAATAGCAACTGATAAGCTAGTCACCTAATGCTACTAAAATAAACAAATAACTAAACATTCATTTGTTACAAGTGGCTTGCATTCGTAAGCATGTTGGGACCTTCATCTGCCTAGGGTGAATTAAGTGATTGTCTTACATTTTAATCGATGATTAATTAAGTGATTGTCTTAAAAGTACTACTCCTTCCGTTTCACAAAAGGGTCTCATTTGACTTTCATCCCAGTTTATAAAATCTTAAAATTCAAATCATAATGTGACTTTTTTTATAAAAAAAAATCAAATAACAAATTTGTACTTGGTAATACCTTTTAAGTAGTTTAAATTTAACTAATGCATTGATCAAAATAAAAATTCGCATTAATTTTGAATTTTAAGATTTCATAAATTGACGGAAACAAAAAATAAAATGAGGCTCTTTTGTAAAACAGATGTTGGAGTATTTATTAAGCGGTGGAATACGGGTAAGAAAGCCCATGATTGACTTATTTGAGTGACGTCTTAACACATCTCAGTTGGGTGAATAAGTGGAATAAAATGATGTTGATTAGAAATGAACTGTATTGCCCTAAAAAGTGATTAGTTTTGGCTTGTTCAGACACCTTAACTTTTCAAAGCTGAACATAGATTATAGCTTCTACTTATAGGCTGTGCCAATGCATTAACATGATTCAGGCCATCCTCTACTTGGTTGGTCCTACCAATTGATGTAAGGATCATCATTCACCATGAAGCATTTGTCTGTCTTAATTTGGCCTGAGCTTATTAGGCACTCACCATATAAGTATGTCAATTAATGAATTTACTGCAACAGACAGAAACCAACAAGTATATCTGCTGGTGAGATGGGGAACGCAAACACTAAGCAGGTTGAAATTAATGGCAACCAAGGAGTGGAAAGATAGTGGCGAGTTGAAGGATATTTTGTTATAGACGAGAGAGTTTCAAGACGGGCCTCCCTGCTTCAAATAGTAACCAAGGAACCCTTTGTACGTGATTTGGTATGAGTAGTAGACAAAGTTACTTCTTGTACTCGTGTCTCCAGAGCTTTGATGAGTAAGGGAACTTCTTACATGTAGTGTGAACTTCAGGATCATTGTGTCGATCCTTTTGTTGGTTTCCGTTTCTTTTACCCTGTTTATTCATTTATTTATTTGTTATTAATATATACTACAGCCAGTAGGGCAAAAAGATCCGAAAAGTGGAATTTATTTGCTATAATAATTTGCTACCTCCATCTCGGAAATAGACTTTCATGGTGAGTTTTTCTTTTTCATAAACTAAAATTTTTTCGTTGATAAATTATATATCTTTAAAATTTGATGTTATATTTTGTTCAAATGGTAAGTTTATTACTCGTTAAAAAAAAAAGAGCCAATAAAAAACTAGTACTCTCGTTTGCTGATAGAGGAAGTATATAACAATTAAATTGTATCGATATTAGTAAAGGATTAATGCAAAAATATTGTAACTCAATGAACAAGCATCACTGAAACCTTTTCTTTCTTTCACTCACTAATGGAGTGTGTTTTAATAGAGTTGAACATTTACTCATCACCTTTATGTTACGTTTGGATCGAAAGAATAAAGATAAAAATAGAATGACTCATTCTTATAAAATGAAAAAAAATTATATTTGATTATTCTATTATGGAATAAACCATTCCTATTCTTCCTAAATTTATGAATTTTATTCCTTGTGAGAGAGTATGAAATGATTTATTCCACTAAAATGAAATAAATCATTCCACTCTCCATTTTATTTCTTTCTATTTTCTTTTATTTCACTTATTCCATTTCTTCAATCTAAACATTAGAGAATAATTACTATGAAGAATAATTACTATGAAGACAGGTCAAAGTGGCAAGTTAGAAGGGACCCTGGTCCATAAATCCGAAAAAAACAGATGAATGGACCAACTTGGACAGAAAGGGGGGGAACATCAAATTCTCTAAACAAACGAATTTTACTGTATGATAACTATGTTGGTTTGATTCCATATCTTAGCAAAATATGAGCTTAATTCCAGTACACAGTAATGTGCAGGCACCGCCAGGCAGAGTTCATAAAGGACCAAACACGTTGTTGGCCTCAAAATTGAAAATATGACTCCAAAAATCTTTGCCATGTAAATTACTCATACATTAAACTCCAGAAAATGGGGTAGTAACAAAATGCGTGCATCTATAATACACAATGGCATATGAGAGGTTAAGGATAGAAATAAATACCAAGTTTTGCAGAGACGACATATAATATCATCATATACGAAAATTCTGATTACCAAAGCAAAATTATCGGCATGACCCTTCACTAATAAGAAATTCACCGAACACACAACATTATTGAAGCAGATGCATTAGAGTCAACTTGGTCCTTGCATTTCCAGTGCCCCTGAACTCTATATATAATTTAGTGTTAGATTAATTACAAAGTCGGAATTAGCTCGTCCATGGTCTCAATCATCATTTGCCCTTTGAAATAATAGCCTTTGAATCTGGTCCAGATGCCACCAGTTTCTTGTTTTTGATTGGCATAGCATGATTATGTTTTCCCTCGTATGCTGTGATAAAGACTCTTGGATCATCTGATGCACTTTCAATATGCTTACGCACCTTGCACTTGAGGCCAGTGCATCTGTAGTAACTTCTGCAGATACCAGATTTGTTTGTGGTCAAGTAGTGTTGTGAAAGAAAAAATAAAAGCAAGTATAAGCATGCATTTTTTCCTTCGGTAAAACTTTTGGCGAAAGGCATACCACAATGTCATAATATACTTGAATCATAAGATCTTGGGCAGCTTTTATGACCAAACTTAAAACATTGTGCAAAGGGGTTTGGGATTTTTTTCAGCCCTTTTTCAAGAGAATATTAACAGGCATTACTCAATCTCATTATGGTACCAGACACTATATAAATGTGCATCTTTAGAATGTTAAGATCAACCTTTGATTTCCCTTCACAACTTTCTGCCCATATTTTCTCCAGCGAAAGCCATCTCCTATATGCTCAGATTCAGTGGAACAAGGCTCTTGTAGGCCCACCTCTGATTTGCGAGCTTCACTGGATTGATTCTCATTCTTCCTGAAGTAAAGAGACAAGTATCAATAAATCCATGGCTTTCAACTTGAACATAAGATTCTTTCCAATTTCCAACAACCAAATTAGAAGTAAAAACAATCTCTAATTACGAAATACAAACTTATATAATCACTTGTACAAGTTACCATAGATTCTAGTAAATCTCATCTTGCAGAAGAGTATACACATTGTCCCAAACAGGGTCAACATTTTCATTTACGTGCTAGTGTAAAGTTACTTAATCTCTTACCTTCTCTTACTTTTGGGTCCATCATTCACTGCTTCCACTCCCTTGCTATCTTCTTTGAAGTCCCCACTAAGACCACAAGAACCATCTGGACTTGCCACACTGGCCCTGAGTGCTCCAACTGTTATTGCGTCATTATACAATGAACCTTTGCCTGAAGAAGTTGAGTGGTTGCTTACTCCAACTTCATTCTGATTTTCTGACCTGCCTTCAGAACCTTCATTGCTGTCATTTGAATCTTGACCCGTTGCATCAGATACACGTCCTTGCCCTTGTCCCCCTGATGTGTTGCGCTTCGGAGGCTGAGGCTTTAAATGGTTGTGCTCACCATTGTACACAATTTCTACTATCTGGCCATCCAATGATCTTTCCACCTTCTTTTTCACCGGACAATTTGGGTGTGTGCATCTGTAGTAACTTCGTGGATTTTCACTTCCTTTAACCTGCTTTTGTCCATATTTTCTCCAGTTATATCCATCATATGAAGGTCTATCTATGGTACTGGTGAGTAATAAAGGTTTTTTATTTTCTTTCAAGTTCTCTGATGCCTTATTTGGAAGTTCAGTTGCGGTCTCAATAGCTGATACTGATGGATTGTTCCAATTACAATTTGAGCGAATATCAGATGTAAGATGGTGATGAACTTGGTTTGGAGGTGAGAAGCAGTCTTCAACCTGTGCTAGTGCTGGTCGCTCATTAACATAGGAATTTTCCTGGATAAGAAAACACTGACCTCCATATTAGAATCTAGGACTTCATATATGTAAATGGATATATGCACTGACTAGAGACGCATGTTTTCTAGCATAATAAAACAAAGAGCTTCACACAAAAAGGAGATAATAGTATAAATTAGTATTCTATAATGTTTCATTAGTTATGAATATAATGTTCAAATTAAACTTCCTCCATTCTAAATTATAAGATCATTATCGACTTTTTAAAGTCAATTTATTACATTTTCATACTCAAACTTGAGATAATTCATTAAAAGTTATTAAACAATAAATTTTATAATGAGTAAATATTTTTAGATAATTTAATCACTGTATTGACAAAAATTAAAGGAATCTATGTCAATTTTGAATTTGAAAATGTTTTAAGTTGACTTCAAAAAGTCAATAATGATCTTATATTTTGGAACGGGGGGAGTGCATACTAACCAGATTTGCTAAAAGAGAAACAGTTGTCTTTGAAACCAGCTTTGCCAAGGGTTTGTATACCACAGTGCGCTCACTGTCCAATTTCAAATCCCTATCAGATGAATAATGAACTGCCGCTGCAGGTACCTCAGCCTGATATTATAGGAGACAATATCAAGGAATAAGTTATCTTAGAGATAAAGGAACATCGGAACTAGAGGTTACCTGGGAAGAAAGCACCTCAACTGAAGCACAGCTCCCCGCAGGCTTGAGCCTTACTGTCTTTGGTCTAATGGCATTGACTGCAGCTTCAGAAGATGCATTATTGGGCGAAACACTGATGGCACCTGCAAGGAGCTTTGACAAAGACCCAAAAGTGGAACAAGTAGGCCTACAAGCAATTGGTTTAGTAACAACTATCCTCTCATCCATCTTCAATTTATTAACGTTTTAGTCACAGTCTGTTGGTACCAAAAGTTAAACTTAAACTTGGTACTTTGACCATCTTCATGTCAGTTACTTGGATTCCCAGGTCCAGATAGAAGATAAAAATTAAAGATGTTGGGACTGGAATCATATGATAATAACAGATTATCAGCTTCTCGTTATCGTTGGCTCCGGCAGTTCAAAGCCTGACATAATATTAAACCAGCATTATATAACAATTAAAAGTCAAATTTCAACCATAAAAAGAGTGGTTTAAATATGTTTCAAGTAATGCAGTTACTTATTTATTGATAAGTTACGCATTGATTAAATCCTCCACAACATAATAATCGAACAGAAGATTTTTTCCAGAATGATGTATCACCCCTTCGAATGACAATTTCAAACCTCTCTCTTAAAATCATCTCCCAAAACTCAAACATGATTTGAAAAAAATATCACACCAATTTTGTTAAATATTCTCTTGGAATCTTTTGTTAGTTTTTCATTTTGTATTTTCTCACGAAGAAACTTGCACAGAGTGCACAGCAGATATACATTTGTTATGTTATTCATAGCGTGTTATAATCTTTCTTTTTCAAAAATGCATAAGTTTCCAAATTTGCAATTTCACCTTCTGATTGATGCTAAACATATCATGGAAACCAACAAAACTTTCCAACTATAGACGCACACAATTTTTTTTAATAAAAAAATTAAACTTCTTTGCGCAAATCTCTACTTCTTTCCAATTAATATATAAATATATAAGCCCAAACTTTCAAGAAGAAGTAATGAAAGAAAAGGAAGCAGAATAACAGTGCAGGATAGAAACTTAACAAAAACCCTAACAAGCAAAGCACGTGAAATTTCCAAGCTTATATCCAAAAGCATTCATTCATTCACAACAAGTAAGAGAAAGAAAGATAGAATACAAGCAAGCAAGAAATAACACTTGCCAAAATTGAATTGCTCCCTTTGTATCTCATGATGAAATCAACCATCTGCAAGAAAAACTTAACACCCACTTGCCCACCCATCAGTTTTCTCAATATCCCTTTATATCTCATTTAATTGCCATCTGTGAGCATTGAAATCAACCATCTGCAAGAAAAAACTTAACACCCACTTGCCCACCACCCATCAGTTTTCTCAATATCTTGTTTTTCCCTTTTTTTTTTTTTTTTGGATAGATGTGGTTTGGTTAGGCTCGTTGGACTACTGTGCCAGCTAACTGTCTCCGTTTCTCTTTGACCGCCTGATAGTCAATCACTCCTCCATAATCCAATGGCTTACATGGAATAGGATACTACTTCCGTTCCACATTATTACTCCTCTCTCCCACAAAAATAATTTCATTTCCAAAGAAAAATTATTTCATAGAACAGTTTTTTTTTTAAAATAAAAATCACAAATTTACTACTATGTCATCATTATTAAATTAATCACTAATTATATTTAATGATAAACATGAAAGAAAAATATATTCGTAAATTTTCTAAATTTTTCAAATGGAATTGTTTTTGTGAAATAGAATAAATATAATACAAAACCTGTATTTTAATTTTTAATCCATAATTTAGAAAGAAATTAATTACCAACAAAAATAAATTTTACAAGTTAGTATAAAATGTTACCTTTAAGTTTTAAATTTTAAAAATTTATGTCACAAACATTATTTTAAATAAATAAATAAATATAAAAAAAAATAACCCACAATATATTAATGCATATTTCAGATGCCTTGTTTGTTAAGAGTGATTGATATTCATCGTATTCAACATTCATGTAGGCCGGTTCATATCATATCACCAAGCATGTCTTCACCCAAAGTTAAAAAAATAGGACCGGACCGACTGTTGGACCGCGATTCGATCGAAATCGGTTGACTTTTTGATTCGGTCTGATTAAAAAATCGAAAGTCAACGACCCGGTCAAAAATCGGTTGACCACCGATTCAACCGGTAGAACCGATTTTCAAAAAAAAAATTAATTTTTTTTATAAAAATATTTTTAATAATATTATAATATTATTTTACTATATTTTAGCTTATAAAAAATTAAATATTTTAAAATTTTATTAATTATTAATAATATTTTTTTTTATGTATTTATGACGTCACTGGTTCAATAACGGTTCGACCACTGATTATACCAGTGACCCATCCACTCAATAACTTTTTCAATTCGATGACCGGTCCAATTTTCTAAACATTGTCTTCACCCCACGTTCACAAAGTGTTTTTTATCAACAAAAACTAGCCCTCCTCAAATTCTTCTACTCCACCAAATACTTTATGAATTATGATCATGTTTTTTTTGTTAAATTATATTGAAGACCCGAAAGAAGAAATAAAGACAGCTATAGATGTACATAAAACATAGCATATCCTAAATCAATAATGATTAGAGTTATATTATAGAAATCACTCGTCGGTAATGAAAAATGATCAAGACCAAAATGTAATTTATTTTAAGGGGGACAAGTCTGTTTTCTTTTAAGCTAATGAACTCTTTATTTAAATTTTAATTTATTTATTTTAAAACTCGCACAATATTGAGAAATTAAATATTTTTATAACTCCCTCTTTCAGAAGTACAAAAATCAATAAGCTCACATTTGTGAAGAATATTAGTCTTGTACAAAAAAGAAATATAGGTCTTAACCAATAGACTAAGAACTCGTCGAGTACGAACGGCGATTTCGGCAGAAGTTAATTAAGCTAGGTAACAAACCTTGTAAACACACATTTCATTCAACGAAAATATAGATGTTCAAAATTAATGCGACAGCAACTACTTGCCCAGGCACGCATATACCAAAAATTAATTCATCACTCATGTCCACACAAAATAATGAAAAGCGTTCCTCAGTGACATTATTTTTCTCTCTATCTATCTCTCAATTAATGGTACAACACCTACCACGGCAGCCACCGAAAATAAATGGATCGGTGAGTTTCTACGATTTTGTTATTTAATAATTAATATATTGGAGAAAACAAAGTGTTATCTTCCTTCTGAAAAATTGCAAGGCATGTACATTACACATGCAAAGACTGATGCAAAGAGCAAAGTAACTGATAAGAACCTATGCAGCTGCAGACTGCTGCTCATCTTCATGATGATCAAGATTAAGAGCTTCCAGCAACTTTGGCCAGGATTCGGGGATTCCTCCAGGTAGGTCAAACTCCATCAATTTTCCTCGACTCCGGTAGAACTCCTCCACAGGTTGACTCTGTATGGACCCACAAAAAAAATGACATACCAAGCAATTATAATGCTACAATTACTGCCATAACAGAGGGAGTAATTCGATGACCACAGAAAAAGAATTGACCCATTTTATCAATAATGGATGTCAGTGATTGGGCCCATCTTAATTATTTCAATCAATCAGTTGTAAGATGTTATTAATGCTGCATAATGACAGGTAATACTTCCACAAATAATACTCTTGCCAGAATTCAGCATAGAAATGTAAATGTGATTTGCGAGTAAAAGATCAAACAAGGAGCAAGTCCACTAGTGAATAAGAAAATTAGAACACCAAAATGAGCGAGACATTTTAAAAAATTAATGGTTGTGACAGACCTGCCACAACCATTTCCAGCAAGTAATTAGAAGGTTTTTGCATTACAGTTTATCTATTGGTTACATGCACTCTCAGCATGGAGAGCCTTCCTCAATGACATGATTTTAGCAACTATGTTAGTACAATTAAAAAAAAAAAAAAAGTGTCATAACAACTCAAATTAGATTATCAATTCAAATTGGCATGCTATATAGTGTAGCGTATTTTACCATCCCCCAGACCCACCTGCCCCAAAAAAATGAAGGAAAAATAGAATTTCAAAATTGAGTTCTAGAGGACTCCGAGGAGAAACACACCAAGATTATCAGGGGCAGATTTGGTTTCCTAACATTACACTTCCATAGTAATGAAGACATAAATAGTTTATTTCTTCTTCAAGAGAAACAGATACACAGAGAGGAGCGAAAAGAATGAGAAATTAATGTCATTTCCAAGTGTTCATGGAACATTTAGAGAAAATATAAAGTAATACCCATTCGTAGTACATAGTGATGAAAAGTGAAAACACTTCCATAGTAATGAAGACATAAATAGTTTATTTCTTCTTCAAAACAGATATACACATATAGAAGCAAAAAAATGAGAAAAGTAAAGTCATTTCCAAGGGTCCATGGAAAAAAAAAAAGGGTAATACCTTTTCATTGTATACACGGAGCCGTTCTTTCACCACCAATTCACTATCATCGGACCGTGTAATGAGCTTGGAAGTACAATGTGAAGGGGGGAGAAGTGGAGCCATGCTCATTGCAGGAAGGCCATTCTTACCCTCTGCATTAATGGATGCCACATTGAAACCTTTCCCACATTGGCTGCAAATCCTTCGCCCAAGGCATTTCTCAAGCAAGACGTCTTCTCGGAGCTTGAGATTAATGACCAAGTCAATATCTGTCACTTCTTCCAAAATTTCCTGTACACGCATTTAAATTGAAAGAAAATAAGCACCAAAATGACACAGAAACAAACATGCACACACTTAGAGAGAGAAAGAAGGTAAAATATTCAGATCAGAATAGCTTGTGTCCATACAAACTCCAATACTTAAGAAAATATAAATAATTAAACCACTTTTTGACCCCAAGGAAATAAAAAAAGGAGGAGGAGGAGGAGAAGTAAGAGGCTTGAGTGGACTTGTGCAACCGCTGTACGACAACTGGTGTGCTCCATAATTGTTGTTGTAAGATAATCACTACCATATTGTTCTGTGACAAAACTACCTTATTATATATTGTTAATTTTTGCCTCTGTAATTTAAGGAAAGTGAGAATATTTTTGTCCAGAACTAGGTGAAGCAGTGGCTATATTACAACAACAGTTGTAAATGTTAGCTTTCCCCAAAAATTAAAGCTTATAAAAAATTTCCTTATGTATCTTATATGTTTCCTTCTCATATTGGAAATTCACTTTTGAAAGTGAAAGCTTTAAAGGGGAGTTTGATTTCAAAAGTTATTTACGGACAATATTAAAACTTACTTGAAGTATAATGAGATCAAACACATTGATGTCGAAAGTGAATTTAATTATAAAAAAAAATATTAAGTGGGCTGCTCTCAAATCTAGAAAAGAGAGTACCACATGATTGTAAAATTAAAATTGTAATATATGTTATAATAATTATTAAGTACCATGAAATGTGAACGATGAGAAAACATATGTATGCATGCAAGATCATTGGAAAACAATATATATCATCCAACTATAACCATGCAGATTTTTAGCCCACTAAACATAGTGGAAAATGCCCCAAAAATTGCAATTATTTACAGGGCATTTGCCATTGTGCCTAGTAGGCTCAAAAGTCATTATGTTTTTTGGTGGATATGACACGACTCTTATTCTGTATTACCATGCTTCCAATTTAGTTATTTTCATACATATTTTATTCCTTACGATACTTAAACAAGTCATATTACTTTTAGCACATATTTAACAACTGTGGGACAAATTCTTAAATGACAGAGAATTTTTTAAGTGTCAGGTACATCAACCTTACAGAAGTGTAGAGTTGTCTACGCTTCCCAGAAATAACTAAACCACTTGGCCTAATAAATTTAAAATGCAATCACATTTAAGTAATAACCCTGGCAGCTATAATGTGGTAGAAAATATAAATGGAAACAAAAAAACATAGTACTTGCTCCACATAAAAGAAGAATAAATATTTAATATTCAGATGATAACCCACAATAAAAAAAAATAACGGCCAAGTACTTTAAAGTGATCCATATATCCTCTTAAAGGTTGAAAGATATGCTCTTCTTCGTATAAGACTACTGTATTAACTTTCTTCTATGGCTCTGAATTATTCTCCTCACAATTAACTTTCTTCTATATCTCTGAGTTATTCTCCTCACTCACATTAAGTTTAACACTAAATAATTTTCTAAAACTTCTGTCTAATGAAAGTAGTGAATCAAAATAAAATAACTGTCATTAAATAATTCAATTGGCATCATGACAATGAGGAATGTGCTTACCGCTTGTCGTATTGTACGAGGAAACCCGTCAAGAATAAATCCTGATTCGCCTTTAGATTCTCCCGCCTCAAGCCTCTTTGACAATAAGCTTATTATAATCTCATCTGAAACCAACTTCCCTTGATTGACAATCTCTGTAAGCTGTGAATTTAAATATTTTTTCTCAATAAGTAAAATCAAAGAAAAGGTTTTAAATGAATAATATTAGATATTTAACCAAGCACACATGCTAGAATATGTTTCGGGTGTTTGGTTAATGAACAATGCTTCACACATCCAATGTGAATACAAAGAAAATTCCTATATCATTGTGGCAATTTTGAAAATCATAAGAGATCAGAGCAAGGAAATTTATAGCTATATGTTAGAAAAACTTATATTTCTATAGCATTATGTTGGGCCACGCCCAGGTTATGTTGAGAGTGGAGATCATGTACACAGTTAAATTTGATAAAAAAAAAAATGTTCCAACTTCAAGCCAAGGTATCAGACTGTTGATGTCATGATTCAAAGTGTCGAGTACAAGTAGCGTTCGCACTAAATGGACTACAAATCATAGGCTCTTCTAGGAACAGTGTGTACTGTTGGGTCTTTACTCAGTTGGACATACAGACCTACCACCTCAAATCAATAATTCCAATTCTATAAGAATAATGTTTGTTATTTACTGATAAAACTCTACTATTCCGTAGTTGATATTAACTGGTTTAGATCATCAATTGGTCTAATGGTTCGGATTATGTTTGTTGTTGGAAGTTAAAAGATGGAATGGATCTAAAATTTCAAGCTTTAAAACCAATTAGCTTGGTGCCTTTTGATTAGACCAGGCAAATGGTCTGGGCCATGGCTGGGTTGGGCCAAAAAGGCCCATTTTTTATTGGGCTCTAAAAGTAAGGCTCATGGCCCAGAGCACAATGGGTTGGGTTGGGTTGGCCCATGGGCTTTTGCATATTTTTTAAATTTATTTTGAATTTAAAGAATAAGGTCTTTTTTATGTCATTGATTTTTTTTTTTTATGTAACAGAGAATAATAATCATCTAGATAAAAAATGTGGTTGAGAAAAACAAACATGCGGTTTCAACTCATTAACACGACATCGATAATAGATAATCAATTTTGATCAACTCATTAATTGTTTTTTATTTTTAATTTTTTTTATGTTGCATTTACAATTCAAACACTACTTATAATTTATTTTATTTTCTTGATAAAATAATACTGAATGACCCGACATCATTTTTGCCAAATAGTCCAACTACAAAACTTTTAACACTATATATTAATGATAAAATATAATGATTTCTTTCAATTCACAAGTAATGAAAATATAGCTAAGCTTGTTGTATCATGTATATTTCAATCCAACCATATAGAAAGAGATGAAAGCAGTCTTTAGATAAAGATATTGAATTAAAGATTATAAAAGATGAGTGAAAGACAAAGAGAGTAAGAATTGAAGTCAAGAAGAAAAGAACTAGAAGTGATTTTTCTTTTCTTTGTTTAATTACTTTCTAAATTCCTAAAAGAATTGGATTTGACTCTTAATTTTAGAGTAGTGTTATAGTGAATAGAATTAGTTAAATAAATTAGTTTTGGATTGCTATTAAGGAATGAGTTGGGCTGGACTGAGCCACCCGTGAGTTGGGTTGCTTTGGGCTAGACTAAATGGACCAGCTTTTATCGGGCGTAAAAATCTAAGCCCAAAACCCACTTTTTATGGGTGGGTTGGGTTGACCAGTGGACTTGAGCTGTTTTTGCAAGGTTTACCTTTGATAATGAAGTTTCAAATAGCCCTTTCTTGCTTTATTACTTAACAGATCAAATACTTTCAAGAAAACATTGACCAAGGTGCCTTACAAGTTAAGGCTATTATTTGCTTCAGCTACTCCTGTCAAGGAAAAGGAGTAAACCGAAGGGAGAATTTCATTAATACTTCCTACGTTCCAAAATTATAGATACAATCTATTTTAGGATCGTAAAATAATATAATGTTCCTAATTTTTCATTATTTTTTTATTATCAAACCATCATCGCTACTAAACTATAGCCAGTATTAAGGGTACAATTGAGAACATAAAATTATCATTAAAAGTCATTGTCTTATAAATGTTTCTCTATTTTTTAGGGTTGACTAGTTAATATAATAATAAGACATCCAAATTTGAATTTAAGTCCACCCAACCATTAAAAAAAGAATTAAAAAATAAAATAAAATAAAAAGGGGGCAATAATAGATGCAAAATCTTTCATCCTCTCGCGACAGCAATAGTCCAACACAAAATGAAAAGCACAAAACAAAATTATACATTCTATTTGGAAAGTCACTGACAAGATAAATGAAAAGCAGTAAACAAAATCAAATCAGTTTCCATAATTCAGCCAATAAAAGTACAAACTTTAAGATCCATCCTTATGAAAGGGGTTCTTTCGTTTCACTGGCCAGAGCTGAAAGCCAATGATATGAACAAACACTAAAGATATCTAACGTATAATTACACACGACAAGGTATATGTATATAGATACCTGAACGGAGAGTGGACCAGTCGCCAGTTCCTCGCGGACGAGATCGCCGGTGGCGATGTGAGGGACACCGAGGAGGGAACATAGGCGGCTGGCATAAGTGCCTTTTCCGACGCCCGGGCAGCCAAGGAAAACCCATTGGACATTCTTGCCCTTGGGATCTACCTGGGGAGGGAGAGGATTATGAGGATAAGTAGGGGATTTAACTCTAATATCGGTTTCGGATAGGACAGCTGTAGTTATAGGCCTTCTTAAGTGATTCATCAAGGTGGAAGATGAAAATAAGGGCCTGCACAGGCGGTTCATAGTGGCCGCCATCGACGGATTACCTTGGAGTTGCACAGGGCGCAAAAGCCAGGAGATGAGAGAGAGACGTGAGACAGCGTACTGCGGAAAGGGAAATAAAGAGCGAAACTTTTTAGGCTTTTAGCTTCGACTGCAGAACGGGTATGCAACGGGTTTAGGGCCTGTTTGGGAGTTTTTTTTTTAAATTTTTTTTTTAATAGATTTATAAATTAAAATTTTAGTAGATTTATAAGTAAAAATATTTGGCATCATTTTTATTTATAAGTCATAAATTATAAGAAATAATTGTGGATGTGTTTGACTAATAATGATTTATAAGTTAAAATAAAATATAAAGATTACTAAAATATCTTTCAATAAAAAGAACATAAGAAAAATAAAAGAGGGCAAAATGAACATTTCATAAGATTTGACCAACTTTTAAAAAATGACTTATAAGTCAAAAAATAAACAAATAAAACTTGCTTATTTTTTTTGACTAATAAGTCAACTTGTAAGTTGGGATTTTAGTCAATCTCGAACAGTTTTTTTTAAAAATTAACTTATAAATTAAGTTATCCAACTTATAAGTTGGTCTCGAACAGACCCTTGACGAATCCATCCATGAGGTTGTATTTTTTCTTAGGGTAGTTTTTTTTTTTATAAATGTTAAATTGTTAATATCTCGAAGTAATATACAATACCAATATAGGAATGAATATTTTTACAATAAAATTTAATATTTTTACATGTATAGGTCTGTTTTTAATCTATAACGATGATCGCTATAGATAAAAAAGAATTCCACATGTAAAAATATCAAATTTAACTGTAAAAATATTTATTCCTTACTAAAATATCAATATTTTATTATATTTTAAAATAAAAGAAAAATCATCAAAAGGAATATTCAAGCCATTGTATATTATATTGAGTTCGTGATATTAATTTATTAAAATTGTGTTGGAGTTTATTATAAAACTTTTAACTTTTACTCGAATAAATAAAAAAATAATAAAATGTATTATAGATTAAATATTTTAATTCCCATCCTTATAACCCTCTTAATTTATCTAATACGAAGTCATTGATGGTGTAACTATAATCCTCTTAAATATATTGTGTTAATATGATTTTAATTTAGTGTGTGTACTAGTACTAAGGTTTCTACCAGGTTTGTTTCCAACAAATTTATTTTGTTGACTAAAGATTTAATGATGAAAATGTAGTCTATTTTCATTTAATGCAAGTTTAATTTTATAAAAAAAGAAAAAGAAACTAGTACTAAGGTCTCCACGTACAAAAATTCCAATTCACACAACTTTGTGGAGTTTGTAGACTGTAGTAGATACCAATGGCGATGTCCGTAGCTACAAACCTAGTTCCAGTAAAATATGTATCACTTAACAGAAACAACAGAACCATCAATCCCCCTCATATCTTCCCCAAATCACCACCCCTTCACCTCGAAGCCCTTAATTTATCTGCATCTCATAATCGCATCACCGTATCCGCCATCTCTAACTCAGCTGGCAAGTTCCTTTACACTATCATGCACACATATATGTATATATTTGTATTGTTTTGTGTGAATTATAAGCCTGTTTGAGAAAAAATATAAGATAATTACAGTTTAATTTGTTGTTTTGGAAGTATAGGAGTTGAATCTTCTGTAGCGAGTGAAGATACCACGAAGTTGTTGGAAAGAGTTCAAGTTTTTGACTTGAATGGAAATGGAATTTTGATTTCTGATTTATGGAAGGATAGAAAGGCTGTTGTTGCATTTGCTCGCCATTTTGGGTGGGTTATTTTTCTTGTTAGTATAAATTTTCACTTAATATGATATTGTAGTTTTTGGCTAATAGTAGATTCAATAACTTGGCTTGTTACATTTGCAGGTGTGTCCTTTGTCGGAAAAGGGCTGCTTATCTTGCTGCTAAGAAGGTTGGACTATTTCTTTTACACCACTGATTGGGTTATGCTTCTTAAGAGTATTAAAGAATCACTGTATGCTCCTTATATTTGATGTACCGATTAAGTGCTTAAAATGATAGATGGAGTACTTCAAAGTATTTCTCAATCTACGCACATCTTCAAACTATACCCTGTAAACTGATAAATACATTGACTCCGCTAATCATTTGTCCATGTTCTTATTTTAATCCGATCACATGTATGCTAGATATATTTTTTTTAGAAAAATTAAATTTTTAAAAAGCCCCATTTTAAACTCGGTTTTTTATTTTTGGGTGAATAATGGATCATAAAGTGGCTTATTATAGTTGGATTCTAGTATTGCTGTGTTTAATTGGACACTACTTAGCACCCTGCTTATCTTCTTCCTGCGGAATATCATTTATCTGACAAGTCACACGACTTCCTACATTCATTGATATTTTAATATTCCTTTTGTTCCAAAAGAAGAGATATATTTTCCTTTTCTGTCCGTTCCAAAAATTAGAGATACATATATATTTACAGACTATAAAGTGATTTGATGTTCTTAACTTGCCATTACTTTTAATCTTTGATTGATTTAGTACTATCATGCTACACTACTAGACTAACTAATGTTAGGAATATGTTTGGAAAAATAAAGTTTACATTAGAAGTAGTTGTTTTACAAATGTGTCTCTAACTTTGGGAAGAAGGAATATTTGCCAATGGAAGATTGATATTGTAGCTCATCATTTTTATTAACAGGATGTAATGGATGCATCAGGTGTGGCACTTGTTCTGATTGGACCCGGTAGCGTAGATCAGGTATGTCCCAATGAAAATTTTCCATTGAGTTGTTCATGCATCACTGAGCATGTTAATTAGCTAGCTGATGATACATCATGAGCCCAAAGTAACATGTCATGTACCACTTGATTTATTGTCCCTTTAGATTTTATTTTTTTTTTGAATTTAAAACATTGCAAGTACAAACAGGTAGAAGTTAGGTTAAAACCACAAACTTTGACATCAAAATTGGTTCAAAAATAATATATTTCTTATATTTTAAGTTCTTTTACTTGCTCAATTATGATGTATTAATTTTCTCCCCTTCATATTTTTTCTGCATGTTTTTGAGGTTTCATTAAATTTTTAGGCCTTGATATGAGGAAAATTCTTGTCTGAGTTTGTTTCGTCAAATGTACGCAGGCAAAAACATTCTATGAGCAAACAAAGTTTAAGGGAGGTATGAAACTTCTAAGGATTTTTTTTAGAAAAAAAAGATCTCAAGCATATATAGTATAAACTGTGTCATTACTTTGAATTTCAAATATTCTATCGCTATGAGGTAGGCAACTAATTGGATCAGGTTATTGAGTTGAATTGATATGTCAGTCACTTATCTTGCCCTAAGCATTAGGAACCATTTTCTTGCTTTGTTTATATGGTATACGATTTTCGGACAGATGTTCTGTCATGACATTGGTTTTGCCCCAAGAACCAAGATCAAGTGATGATGACGTAGCTACTGAAATGACATTTTGGTTAATGTAATCCTCCTATTTCTTTTGTCATTGCATCTTCATTTGTCATGCTGAATGGCATTACCACGAGGCTGCTGAATCGACACAACAACCAAGACATAAATTTTTACATTCTTTTGATGCTATCTTATGTATATATTATCATAATCCTTAAAAAGTTAAAATTATTCTCTATTCTTCATCATACGCTTGATTACCCTGCACTCGGCCGAATTCTGGATCCAAGATTCTCATTTACATTTCTAGTGAAATAACATGGGGATGAGGGCTAACAGAATATTACCTGGCTAGTATTTCTTGCTTTGTATCTTAAAGAGGTACTCACAAATGACCAAGGTCGTATTGTTAGCTTGAGCTTAATGCGGTACAGTGACATAATTTTGTTGTATGTTACAGAAGTGTATGCAGATCCTACATATTCATCATATGAGGCCTTAAGATTTGTATCTGGGGTTGCAACCACATTTACTCCTGGGGTATGTTAATATCATTATTAGTTGTAGATCATGTTATTTATAAAAGGCCACAATTAAGATATATGCAAGATTGTATACCATGATATCCTTAATTTCTCTTTTCTAAACATTATAGGCAGGGTTGAAGATAATACAATCATATATGGAAGGCTATCGTCAGGACTGGGGGCTTTCCTTTGAAAAGGACACCAGGACAAGAGGTGGCTGGTATGTAGACCACCTTAATAATGTATCATTATGAATTTGTACAGTAGTCATGACCTGTTAAAAAAGTCAAAGAAAAGGCCACAGATGAAAAAGAGAAAATATTAAGAAGAAAATTATCAATTTTTTTTAAATGTATCAAAAAAATTATAAAAGAGAACAGATGGATAACAGAAGTTGTTATTGTTTGATTAAGGTAAAAGTTATAGAGTAGTCAACTTTAGTAATGTTAACTTTTGCTACTTTGCTAGTAGCCTTTCAGAGACAGCATAACTGTTTTGCCTTCAAAACTTGAGCAAAAAAGTTATTTATCTTAATGTCGCAAATTTGCTATTTGCAAATAGCCAAATACTTGACGTATTTGTCATCTTGCATTTCTGAGAATTTTAAGCACATGCTAATAAAATGATCATAATTGAGATTGATTTATAAAGATATCAAATCAATCTGTGGCAAGAGATGGTGAACTGATTCTATGGCTCTGAACTAAAGATCTTCCACACAAGGAAAAGAAACAGTCAGGCATGAACTCAACCATTAAGTTTTGTGATGCCTAATCACTTACAGGCAGTTGTGGTAATACATACCAGAACTTGGGTAGCTACTGCATACTGGTACTTGCCTGAACAAGAAGCAAGACTCCTAATAATATCCTTAAGTTTTAACTCCGATATCAACTACTTCATTGCCTTTTTTATTACATGCAATTGCTCTCATCATAGACAATAAGATATAGCGCTATGACTTGTGGGTAGGTGCATTAGTCGAGGTTAGCTAACACTTTTCATATCTGCATATTGCTCACTGCTGAACTAAGTGCTGCATGGACGTGATGCTTGACTAATCACATTTTTTATTTTTTTCAGTACTGTTGCTTTCAACGTAATAGAAAATACTTTTGCTCTTTATGTTCTCAGGCGGCAAGGTGGAATCATTGTTGCAGGTCCAGGGATAAGTAACATCCCATACCTCCACAAGGTTAGCCTGAAACCCACAACCATAGTTGTCAAATCGTGAATCGTATTGTGTATCAAAAACCTTCATATCGTGAATCGTATCGTACGATACGGAAATAAAATAAAAAATGAAGTAATATATATTTAAACATATAAAACACTAGCTTGACTACATATAAAAGTAGTCAAATAAATATTATTATAAACTAAAAATAAATTTTAAAACTAAACCGTAGTCAAAATACTCTAAATTGATTTATTAGATATTATTTCATTAATTTTTATAGAGTAACAAGAGAAAACAAAAATTAAAACTCACATTTAATCTATAAAATAAAAGAGAATAATTCAAATTAACAAGTGTCGATTTATATATTTACTTATAAAAAATGATGTGAGAAAAATAGAGCGATATTTTCAATAAGATATAATACTCTAAAAAGTGATTAAAGGCTCATGAAGCGATATAGAATATGTTTGTTCTAGGAAATATTTTCAATTGAAATGGTAAAAGGCTTAAAATTTTTGTTTTTAGTCTTTTAGATCTACATGAAAACTTTTTCAAGTTGATTACTTTTAAAAAGTATAGTATATTGTATCGTAAAATTGTAATTGAATTATATGATACGGTGTCATTTTCGATTTACCCTACGATACATATCGAATTGTCTCTGTATCGTATAGTAAGATACGTATCGCGTATCGTAAGACAACGGGTGGGGAACAGTCTCACGCAGAGATATTCTCACACAGAGAATTCACACAACTCAATAATTCAATATTTCAATCTATATAAAATAATGCATTACAACCATATTTATAATATCCCTAACAACTCTCCTAAACCCATTTGGACTCTAAAAGATTATTACAACTTAAATAAGGTAACTACAATTAATTAAAATAACTCGTAACTAAAATACAATTCTAATTTATGGGCTTCATTTATGGGCTTCCAAAACCTGTTATAATATTCCAACCAAGCTCTTTGTCATCTTCTTTGCCCTGCATCAACAACTATGCCCACAACAATCAATAGATACGGCAGTAGTCCCTAGTCGGTGAAAGAGCCAATTCCTACATAACATATTTGTTATTCATTGAATATACTACAAGAACTTTAACATGCATGCATTAGTAAAGCCGACTTAGGAGATGTTTGGACCTTTTAGGGACTTATTAGTTCGTCAAAGGCACAAAAGCATTCGAGTGAATCTAATTCTCCTTGAACTTGCATAACATAATATCTGTTTAAAATTCCAACAAATGAAAGTATTTGTTATTCGCTTGGCATCGGTTTCATGATTTTTTTCCACGTGATGAACTTGTATACTAGCTAATTCTTTTGCCATCTTGCCTACTATGCTATTTTGATCCACATAGGACAAAGAAGCAGGGGATGATCCCGATATAGAAGATATTCTTAAAGCATGCTGCTCATAAGGTAACAGAGGAAATATATTTCACCTTCCAAAATTTTATTCCGGATTTGTGTTCAAGATTCATTACTATCACTTTCTTTTCTTTCTTTCTTTGCTTTTTTTTTTTTTTTTTTTCATTTCAGAGGATGGAGAAGCATAGTTTAGTACAGTTACATATGATTATGATGTCTGTCTTAATATTGCTCCGGTGAATCACAACGTTAAATCCGGTAATAGTCACGTTGTATTGTGCATGTAAATATAAGAGTCAATGGGCTTCTACACTTTTTTCAATTGGCACCACATTTTTATCTCGAAATTCAAGCACACGAACGAGTTTATGTACTCTTTCATTGCCAACGTTTAATAGTATACATTATACAAAGTGGAAGTGCAGTTGTTTATGTTTGTAAAGGTATATAATTGTATGGTTATTATTAATACTCACTTTAAGATGTGCTGTTACTCTTTGGTTGGATTGCTTATAGGAAAGTTGCTTGATATTCCCTCCTTTCTGCAAAGGAGACATTCACATTTATTTTCTTATAAATATTAAGGATTATGCCCTTACAATATTAAGTTTTTAGTTTAATGGTGATGGAATGATATGATGGCAATTTTGAGCACGTTGTGTTATTTTATACTATTGTCGATAAAATAGAACACTTTTTTTAGGTTACAATATGTTTTTGAAAAATGAGACTCTAGAGTGAAACTGGAGAATGTTTGGTTCTTCTGGTGGCTGTTATGTGGATAATATCATCATGGAATAACATTTCTTTTGATATATATATATATATATATTTGGGAACTCAGTGATAAATTTTAATAAATTTGATATGATTATATTATAGTGCAACGCTTTTACCAATTGATAGTACTTGGATTGTTTACATAGGATAACTTAGATTACAACGAAGAGTCTTGCTACATACAGATCTAGTGGGCAAAGTATAAATATGCAAAATAATATAATCCTACAATTTCATCAAGATTTGAAGGATTTCTCACAGTTTTGGGCTAATTTTGTTTTTTTTTTGCTGATATATCAATCTTCGTTTTAAGAAATAAAATAAATTTATACTAATATTAAGTTTTTATTTTTTGAACGGTCCAACACTACATTAATAAAAGGAAGGAAAACTATTCTGAGAAAATCAGTTTGGTATTTTGGGAAAGTTCAGTAGGTAATGGACCAATAAATGATAAATTGATATTTTAACATGAGATTTTAATATTTTTATATATACTATTTACATATAGATATAGAGTGATAATTTAATTGTCATTATATATTTATAATAATACTTTTAGTATGATCTACATATAAAAATATCAAAATAAAATATCAGTTTTTAAAATTTTTCCTTTTGGGCTCCATTGCTGGGTGGCAACGACGCCGTTCCTTGGAGAAGCAGCATAGCTATAAGCCCTAACCCAGTTAAAACTCTGCTAGTCTCAGTACCTTCCTTTCCCGCCCCTCTCTAAAATGGCGGACAAAAAGAAACGAAGTAGACGAGTAGATACAACTTCCGATTCTGACAGCGATTCCCTCCCCTTCAAAAAATCCCTAAAACCGGATTCCGCCATTCTATCCACCCTCAAAACCCTAGCTTCCTCTTCCTCCTCCCATCCTTCCACGTCTTCCAAACCCCTAACCCTCTCCTCCCTCTCTCTCTCCTCCACCTGCCGCGAAGTCTCCGACCTCCCCCTCTCCTCCGTCCAGTCCGAAATAGAAACCCTAGCCCTTTCCCTCGCCCGATCCATCCTCGCCGGCAACGGTTTTTCCTTCTCCGTCCCCTCTCGCTCCTCCGCCAACCAGCTCTACGTGCCGGAGCTCGACCGGATCGTCCTCAAAGACAAATCCTCCCTCCGTCCTTACTCCTCCGTTTCCACCGTCCGCAAAACCACCATCACCACCCGAATCCTCCAGCTCATCCACCAGCTCTGCC
Organism: Hedera helix; assembly: GCA_947179155.2. NCBI lineage: Eukaryota > Viridiplantae > Streptophyta > Magnoliopsida > Apiales > Araliaceae > Hedera > Hedera helix. The sequence continues at coordinate 46,385,791 of OX359268.1, read as the reverse complement.
TTAAGAACATCCACGTCACCAAGCGTGATCTTTTCTACACTGACGTTAAGCTCTTCCAGGACCAGACCCAGTCCGACGCCGTTTTAGATGACGTTTCTTGCATTTTGGGTTGTACTAGGTCTAGCCTTAATGTGGTTGCAGCTGAAAAGGGGGTTGTTGTGGGTAGGCTTATTTTCAGTGATAACGGGGATTTGATTGATTGCACAAAAATGGGTATGGGCGGAAAGGCGATTCCCCCTAATATTGATAGAGTTGGGGATATGCAAAGTGATGCATTGTTTATATTGTTGGTTGAGAAGGATGCTGCTTATATGAGATTGGCTGAGGATCGGTTTTATAATCGGTTTCCTTGTATAATTGTAACAGCTAAGGGGCAACCGGATGTGGCTACTAGGTTGTTCTTGAGGAAGATGAAGATGGAGTTGAAGTTACCTGTTTTGGCTTTGGTGGATAGTGATCCTTATGGGTTGAAGATTTTGTCTGTTTATGGGTGTGGGTCGAAGAATATGTCATATGATAGTGCAAATTTGACAACCCCGGATATTAAGTGGTTAGGGATTAGACCTAGTGATCTGGATAAGTATAAGATACCTGAGCAGTGTAGGTTGCCGATGACAGAGCAGGATATTAAGACTGGGAAGGAATTATTGGAGGAGGATTTTGTGAAGAAGAATCCAGGATGGGTTGAGGAATTAAATTTAATGGTGAAGACGAAGCAGAAGGCTGAAATTCAGGCATTGAGCTCTTTTGGGTTTCAGTATTTATCGGAGGTTTATTTGCCCCTGAAGCTGCAGCAGAAGGATTGGCTCTGAGGAGGTTGTGTTGGTAACTCTAAATGTATTTTCTAGTTATCATTTGGCTAGTTGGACAATGAAATTGTTTACTACATTTGAAGCTTTTCATGTATGGTTTTGCTTTACTAATACAAGAAATGTTTGGAATGTATTTTTGCAACCTGCAGTAATATTAGATTTTCGATTTCTATGAATCCTTGACTTGAAGCCTTAATGATGAACAACTGATTGGCGGTTCTTATCTTTGATGTAAGCCTGAATGTTGAAACCCGATGCTTTAGACTTGAGGCCATTTTAATTCTCCATATCATAAACTAAAACTATATCAGGATGTTAAGAATCCTGTTTTTGTCTTATATATAATATAACAAAGAAAGGTTGAATTTAATAATAGAGTATGTTGGTCTTTGTTTCTTTATATAATTTACGGTCTGATGTGTTGTGATCGCCCTCTTGCTTAATGCTTATTACGATCAATTTATGCGTGGGTTGCAATCATTAGGTGAAGAATAGGAAACATGGATGTGGAATACAAGTATACTGAGAGATACTAACATTGAACAATGCTGAATTTCATTAATACTTCATCTTCAACGTTGCAAACATCTGCTGTTACAAATGGAATTTGAGTAATTTTGTACAAGCAATCTGCTTGTAAATGCTCTTTATTATGCTCTATATACAATAACAAATGAAGACTTGCATGAATTTACAAGAGGCAAGATAATTACCTTTTAGAACTGCACCCAATCTTTTGTTTTATGTAACCAATTATATTATTATTTCCTTTTGATCTTTACAGAGTGTTTATGAGTTTGGAGAAAAGGGGAGGGAAAGAAAAATACAAGTGAGGAGGGGGAGGGATGAAGGAATGGAAATGGATTATGTTTTTTTTTTGGTCATGTTTGTGAATTTAAAAATAGAAGGGAGAATTGTATGAATTTTAACTATACTTTTCTTTGTTTGTGAGTTTAGAAAATTTAGATCGGTTATTAGGGCAAGATACAAGTTTTTTTATATATAAAATTTGTATTTTTTAATTTTATATATTATATGAAAATCAGTATAAATGAATGAATTATGTCAACTTTTTTAATACTTATTTTAATATATATTATGCATTTTTTATTAATCGATAAATCTCATAATGTTAATTTAGAGTTATTATTAATTACTTTAATGTATAGTTTTATTCACTTTTTTGGTAAATAATAAACTTCTTATTTTGAGTTGTTTTTTTATCATAAAAGTAATGTGCGAAAAAAATACATATATATATTGAATAATATCTAATGTGTTGGAATGGAGAGTCATGATTAATTATGTATCTGTACTTATTGCACTTCAAGAATTGGTTCTAACGGTTAACAAAAATTTATATATTATATAAAAATCAATATAAATAAGTGAATTATGTCAAATTTTTGAATACTTATTTTAATATATAATATAAATTTCATAATGTTAATTTAGAGTTATTACTAATTACTTCGGTGCATAACTTTCTTTACTTTTTAGTGATAAATAATTAACTTCTTAATTTAAGTTTTTTTTTTATTATAAAAGTCACGTGCAATATATATATATATATATATATATATATATATATATATATATATATGTCACGTGTTGAATTGGAGAGTCATCTACTGGCCACTGTACTTCAAAAATTTGTAATCTATGGTTAATAAAAAATTCTTACTCCAAAATATTTATGAGAATATTTAAGAGTACCTTGATACTACATTAATATTTTTTATGATTTTTTTTTTACTTTATAGTGAGATTCATGCATAGATATATATAATTATAATTATATTCATTGTATTTGAAAATGTATTATTATAATTATATAAATTATTTTTAAAAATTATAAGTTGATGACTAAATTACCCTTAAAATAATTAACTAAATTAATTTGGATAAGAACTTGTTACATACAGTTATAGATTTGAAAGGAAATGGATTTAATTGTTAACTATTTCTATATTACTCTTAATATAAAATAAATGTTGCTTTAATTTTAAAGATTAAAGGTCAGTTTTGGTAATATAAAAATCCATTTCATCCTACTCATCCCTCCAAACCCTCTCACCTTATGGGGTAAAAGTTTCAAGTCAAAACTAATTATATCTTTAAATCCTTCTCCACAAATCGATCCGTAAAAGGAAACTTGTAAATAAGGGATTTGAAAGAAAGTAATGACGCTTCATGATACGCAGTATGGTAGGAGTCAATTTATTCGGATCGCTCAAGACGACACCAGTGGCCTGGTTCATAATGCTAATATATTATAAATTATAAATTATAACTTTAATTTTAAAAAGTTGAAATAATAAGTAAATTATAAATGTTAAAAATATTATTTGAATGTGTTATAAATAATTATTAAAAATTATAAATGTAGTCTTAATGAATTAAAAATTACAGATTTCACTTTTATAACTAAGAACATCATAAATATCAATTTAACGAGTTCAATATACTAAAGAAATACAAATATAATTTTATATGAGTTAATAAATAAAAATGAATTTATTTTGTTTAAAACTAATCAAAATAATTTTACCTTCTTTTTCTTTTCTCTCCCTCTCCCACTACGCGGAAGTATGCTACGACTCCAAAGTTGGAATTAACTAGTAGTTTGACTATGATGCTTGTACTTATAACTCATTAAAATGACATTTATAGTTTTCTATGTTTTTAACTCATGAAAATGATATTTATAATTTTTTACCTCATTAAATTGAAATGTATAATTTCAACTCCTTAAAATGACATTTACATTTCTTTATTTATGATTTTATATTTTCTAATTTATATTTATATGTTTTAGTTGGATTCTCTAGGGTCTTCTTGTAAATGTTAGAGTTTTTCAATATTCACTCGTATGATAGTTATTCTTTTAAATATTCTAAATATTTTAAAGGATAATGTTAAATAATTGATCCTACCCTTTTATTAGATTTGATCCTAACTTTTGGTTGTATAGCCTAAGACTTGTATAAAGGGATACCCTTCATTTGTAAATCATATAATAGAGTTATGATTAGGTTAGTGAAATAAAGCTTAATATTCTCTCCAGTGCTCTATTGCACAAGTGCTAGAAAAATACAATATGTGAAATGATACAATATTCTCTTAGAAATTGCAGGATAATAAATAATATTTTCAGTCTCTTTGAAACTATTACATATAAGGTTGAGAAATATCAGCATCTTAAACTAAAAATTAATAGATATGACAGTAAAAAGGAAACATTCACTTATTCGCAGGCATATAAGTCAGACGAATATTAACATCCTAAACTAAAATGTCATAAATATGACAGTAAATAAAAAATGTCATAAAATATTATAACCTGTCATGAATATAACAGTAAATAGGAAATGACATAAAATATTATAAATTGTCATGAATATGACAGTAAATAGGAAATGTCATAAAGTATGACAAACATTTTATTTTCAAACAAATGTTTGGAGTATAATTTCTCTAATATCTTACTGGTTTATCCTAAAATTACATAAAACTAAATCTTTAATCTTCCTTACAAATAATAATTTAAAATCGCATTAATCTTCACCATCGACAATTTTATTCTATTTTGTTATTAATCCTAGTTAGATCTATCATACTCTGGGTTATTAGTCATAATTTTATTATCATTACTCATATAACATCATATACTCATCTCAATTCGAGCTGTAAAATTGGATTGTGTGTTTGTGTGTGTTTCTTAAGTTTTTTTTGGTACATACAAGATTTTGTTGCAGGAGTATTCAAAAAAGAAAGAGAAAAAGAAAAAGAAACCTTATTTATATGCTCAACCATCCTCAATCTCATTTGCTCCCAAGAGAGGTTTAATTTATTGTAATTGGATAATGAAATTGTTTCATAAATTTCACTATCAACACAAGCTATTCAGCTCAGAAACTCGGAGAACAAGTTACTAGTGCTATTAGGCTATTAGATTGATTGCTTTCATCTCCTTCTCTAAACAACATTCCTATGGCTAGTTCTCTAGAACCAACCCTCTATAACATGTTACAACCAGATTTTCTTAGTTCTAGAAAATTTTCCAATAAGAAGTACCAAAACATGGGGGACAAAATGGTCACTTCATGGGTGAGTCAAAAAATAGCTAAAAGAACAACCAACCCAATTGAGAGTTTCAAGCCCTTCTAAGAGAGGACTTGGAGGAGAGGAAGGTGGTGTTCCATCGGATTTTATTGCCTCTTAAAAGACATTCATCTAATTCGCTAAGAGGGCTGAACTTGATTGATAAAAAAAAAGTATTCCTCCTGGTGTCTTTAATTTGTTAAGAGTTGTCTCCTAGTCTAAATTATTAAGAGTTGTCTATTACTAAAAATTTTAAATTTATGAACAAAAATAACCTCAATAATATTATGCTCTCTCCATTTCAAATTCTAAGATAGTTATTGATTTTTGAAAAATTCATTTGAGATATTTTTAAAATAAAAATTGAAATGATTAAATATTATAAAATAATAAATCTTACAATAAGTATTATTTTTTCGATATTTTTCAATATTCACCATTGTATGAACCAAAATCAGAGAAATTCATGTGAATTATGAGTTTAATAAAAAATTTTAATTAATTTTAAGAAATTCATAATAATTTTATATTTTGAAATGGAGGAAGTATAATTTTTTTTGAACTATTATATCGAATAATGAACTGCTATCATTGATTTCGTTCTTTAGTTTCATTTAGAGTCACAAATGATGAGAAGCAGATATAGAAGTTTGGAACATTGCAGTCTTTGCTTGTACAGATCATTGAGCATACAATCAATCTTTCCTTCCTCGTGTATTGTTAACCAAGGAACCAATATATAAGGCTTCCCATCCTTCCACTTGCCATTTTCAGCATGAGGTTTGTTTTCCTCGCGATAATAGATACTCTGTTGCTCTGCCGTTGCCTTAGTATTACTTTTCCTTTCCCTTTTCTCTTTGTTGATTAATGGATGTTACTATTATTGAAAAGCCAATTAATGGTGTTATATATATCATTGTGTCTGTTCTTGCAGGAGGTGGAGAAGGCGTTGCCATGTGTACGGCCTCCTGAGCCGAAGTATCAGCTCCGCAGAACTAGCTCAGCCTCTTTCTGAGCAAGTTTTGACTGTGCTCAAGGGTGTGGTTGTGTAGATGCTGTGTGTTTTTCTATACTACTCTTGTTTTAGTTAGGTAGCCTTAGTTCTGAAAGTCTCTTTAGTAGCTGGGGTACCTACCTATACCTTGTATGGGTTTGCCGCGGGAACTTACTTCCATAGCTAGGTTTGGTGTTGCTTAAAAGTTGTCCTTGGGACATCTGACTGCCCACACAAGTCTTCTTCGTGTATGTACATTTTATAGTTCAACTTAGAATCTATTCAACAAACAAACAGTTTTTTGGGGTCAAATTTTCCTTACTACTTGGTCTCTCGTCAGTCGTCTGATCCACTTTTTTCTTTTCCTCTTGTCATGGTATTTGATGAGGCATTGCTTGTAGAACTTGTCATCAGATTACGTGGTATAACTAGCTTGCAGTCATTTAAAAGAACTATTATGTAAATCTCTGGTTCAAGTTCTGTTCAATAATCACCACCAGAAATCAATTTAGCAGTACGTAGTTCTATTCTCAGAGATTAATGTTCTATCCTAGAGGGTATTAGTGCGACTTTATAGTCTAAAAATTAAAATCTATCTTTGCTTTTAGAATGCGCTGAAAAATAAATCTCCAATTTTAGAATGAGGAGAGTAATAATTTTCAGAACTTAATTTTATATTATTCTCAATGTAATTGTTCTATATTTTTTTTAACTTCATCTTCCAAATTTATGAACAACTTATAAAATGATAACTTCAAGAGCACTCTCTAAAGAAAACTTAAAGAGAAAAAGGGTTAAACTTCTCGCATTTTAGTTTTCCAAACACAAACATATATAATTAAATAATAACTTTTTCTTAAAAATTTACCTTTTTGAGTATATTCCTGACATTTGCATGTTAAAAAATAAAAATGTATTAGTGATGGATGGTGTGGTGTTGCTCAATTTATCAAGTATATATAGCTTATGTCAAGTTATGAATTTAATGTGGCTTTACGGTCTGAAAAATAAAATATGTGGATCTCTAAAAAAGTATTAAAAAAAATAGATCTTCAATTTTAGAATTGGGAAAGAAATAATTTTCATAATTATGAGAATGATAAGATAACTAATGTTAATGATGACTTAATATTTGACTTCTCTGAGTAAAAATCTCTCCGGCTACTAGAATGGTTAGTAAAATTAGGGTTAAAATTATTCACTACTTAATTTTATATTATTCTCGATGTATGTCTTACATTGATAATCGTTTCAAAAAGGGTTTAACTTCATCTTCCAACTTTATCAACAGCTTATAAAATGGTAACTTTAAGAGTACTCTAAAAAAACTTCAAAAAAAATGTTAAAGTTGCCATATTTTAGTAATTTTTCAAACACAAATGTATATAATTAAATGTATTGTCTTTGTTCCAAAATATAAAAATCAGTTTAACTTTTTACCGTTAATTTACGAGACATTCAAACTTGATATATTAAATTAATACGAGAGTTAAGCTTGTAGAATAATAAGCTAATATTTTAATCATTTTATTTTTTCCCTATATGTTTAATATATTATTATTTGGAGTTTAAAATTGAGTAAAAATTTAAGTAAAATCCTAATCATAATTTTGAAGTATGACTTAAAGAATTTCTATAAGAAAATAAAATTGTTGTAGCATTAAGTTTTTCAAGTAGGTGTATACCTCTTTTATTTTTGTTTTTATGTTAATTAAACTAAATTAACTTATTTTTAATTAAATAACTAATTTCAATTTTATAGAATTATCAAGTAGGTGTATACCTCTTTTATTTTTGTCGTCGTCACCATTTTGTGAGGATGGTGATTGTTGAGCGCCCCTTCTTAAACAACAAGAGGTTTTGTTATTTTTTTGTTAATTAAACAGTATTACTAAATAAGTTGTTGTTCTTATAATTTTTTTTAATAATTTTATAAACTCTTTTTTAATACGAGCGAGGAGCTTATTTATCATACAAAAGAAATAAATTTTGGAATCAATAAAAAGATTAGGTGAAATAAACAAAAATGATTCGTAAAATTATCAAAATTTTATTATTAATCATCATATTAAATATTTGATAGATTATTACAAACCAAATGATCACCTCATGAACTCGCTTACCAGTTTGCTGTCATCTTTTCGGCCCAAAAAAAAGATACACCTTCTTTTACCAGCCCTAAATTGCCATCCTTGCCCCTTGCGCCCAACAAATATAAGTTGACATGTTAAGCGGATGGTATTGTGCCACATGTCAAGAGATCCTTAATTCATAAAGTTAGCCATGGGTGGTGGTGGGCCTCATTTCGTGACCGGAAAGACATTATTATCAGGGCAAGTATGCTCTTAAAATATATAAAGAATATATTTTTCTTTTTTATATATTTTAGAGCCTATCGTAAGTGGAGCACACGTGTATATAACAAAGGAAACATATTATTCATTTATTTTAAAAATATAAAATAATTTTTCAGTTTATGTATAATAACTAAATATTATATTTATTTGTACTATTAAAAAATAAAATATAATATAAATTTTAATATAATATTATATTTTTTAATAATATAAATAAATATAATATTTAATTATTGTGTATTTATAGTTATTCTTATTATCCACCGCAAGAAATAGACAAACTTTTGCGGACCGTTGGATTTCATGATCCATAAATTAGGGAGGAGGGGAGAAAACCGGCGGTGCCTTGTTATTTGTGAAACCGGTACGACATGACACGACGTCGTGGCCCCATAATTCGTGGACTGAATAGTCTCGCACATCATCATAAAATCAAGTGGGACCCATTCGTTGTCTATGATGCCACGATTACTCGGCGGCTCTGTTCCTCTGTCAACGGACTGGTACGTGATTTCGTACATAAGAAAACAACCTGTAATTTGATCATGACTTTTGAGTTCAGTGTTTTGATTTCTTCATAATAACTCCATTCATTAAAATATGTTTGTAAAGGAAAAGTATGAGTTTATAATATGTAATGATAAAATATATTTTAATTATTAAAAAATAAAATTTAATATAAAAATTTTATTTATATTTTATTTTTTAATAATTTAAATAAATATAATATTTAATCTCACCACCAAATATTATACGTAAAGTATTGTCCGCTAAACATAACATATCAAACCCCAAGTTATGCACAATAAAGTCTACTCATAAAAAAAATCACGCAGCCACGCAAATTCCGACAAACAATAAAAGAACACTTGAAAAACGAACTATATCCGATTTGACTTAACAAAACAAGGTTAAAAACATAATTATAAGAAATGAACAAAGTAATTTAATTTAACATTAAAATGTATTAGATAGACATTTATATGTTAATTAACGCATAACCCTTTCTTTATTTATATCATTAGCAAAAGGTAAACTATATAGACTACCCTATTTTATACTCCTAAATATAAATTTTCATATGTGAGAAATAGAGATAAACTCATGTTTTGTTTGCTCAATCAAATGTAAACTCATGTTAATTAACGTTATTATTGATTTGTTAATTCAGTCAATGATTCAAGTGTTTCGTTACATATTATTATCAAATTTAAAACCTTCAATTGCCAATTTTCAATAATTTTAAGAAATAATATTATGTTAAAGAGTAATTAATAAAATGGTTATCAACGGAAAAAATCACTGATTTATTTATTACTATTGAACTCCCCAAAGAAGAAAGAAGTAGATGGAAATTGGGCAAATAAAAAAAAAGCAAATGAAAATCTAATTTATAAAACGAGAAGAGGAATTTGATCTCTCACCCTATAGTGGTTATAAAGTTAAAATTGGTTTGTTTTAAATAATTAATACTTTCACAAGTGAAATTAATAATTTTACAAGACTTTCATGAAAAAATTATGCTATACTCTTGGAACATAGTTACAGTTTGTTGTATCCTCTCACATGAGAGTGGGGTTTACACGTGATGGGACATGTGTAAAACTTACTCTCATATGAAAGGGTGGAGCAAACAGCAACCATACCTTAAGACCATCTCCAGCAGGCCGGAGAAGCAAAAATCCTAGACTATATTTAGTCTAGGATGCAAATTTCGCTCCAGCAGCCGGACTAAATTTGGTCCATTAGTTTTTCCGGCAAACCAAAAAGACTATATCTAGGAACTTGAATTTGGTGGACTATAATTTTTAATATATTTAAATGGGAGATGAAGATGCCTTGAAGAAGAAGAAAAAGTATGGGCGATGAAGAAGAAGAAGAAGAAGTTGCAGAGTATGAAGGAGATGAAGGGTGAGAACTAAGAAGAAAATGAAGGCAGCGTTTGGAGAATAAAAATGAAGGCTGCTTTTGAAAATTTAAGGCTGTGTTTGGAGATGAAGGGAGAAGAATATTAGATTATTAAAAATTATATTTTTTCATCCCTTTATTTTAAAATATAAGATTAATATTAATTTGTAAAATAAATTTAAGATATTTTTAAATTAAAAATTGATATAAATTATTTTTATTTTAAATAATAAAAATAGGAGAACAATAAATTACTTAAACAGTGTTAATATAAAATTTATGATTTTTAAAAATTTAATGAATCATCTCAATTTTGCATTATAAAATATTTTAAATTAACTTTAAAAAATAAAATTTCATCATATATTATGACCGTTGGAATTTAGCTGTTGGGGTTTTTTTAAATTCATTGATTATTTTAATCTTTTTATATTATAGTCCGCGGAATAGTCCATGGGATAGTCCATCTGCTGGAATGATCGAAGACTAAAGGACATCTGCTGATGTCATACGGACTAAATATAGTCCAGCAGATAGTCCATCTACTGGAAATGCTCTAAGAACACGGAATAACTCTTCTGCTTTCATATGAGCGAAACCTTGTGAAATTATCAATTTTTCCTATGAAAATATAAATTTTAAGTTAAAATATTATTTTTTAATTAATTATTTCCTCACAATAATCAACTCATAACAAACCAACTTCACTCATAATTTATTATTTGTTTCTTTTCTTTCTTTCTCTCACTCTCTATTCTTATTTTCTATGCCATATTTAGTTATCTAAATTTTTAAAATTTTATTCATATATTTTAATTTTTTTTCTTAGGTACACACAAATAGGGTTAAATAATTTTTTTCTTACTGAACTGAACTCCAATTTATATATACATCACTAAATTGATTTTTGTATAATTGAATAATTTTTTTTACAAAATTTAAAATTTTCGTCTTTAATTGTTAAAATTTAACAGATTGATAACGTATCATGCTGCATCATATTTTATATGTTAAATTATCTATGTGACATGTCACGTTATCAGTCTATTAAATTTTAATCGGACGAAAATTTTAAATTTTATAAAAAAATTTAAGTTTAAGATATAATTATAAAAAAATTAATTCAATATATAAATTAGATGTATAAATTAGAGTTCAACTGAGTAGAGAAAAATTGATTTAACGCCATAAATAGTTATCATAATTTGCTTCAGCTCCTTAATGGCTCACCTCATATCAAATCAATTTGTAGGAAACGACCACAGGAAATTATCTACCCGCGAAGGCCATACAAGTGGGCGAATAAATCGGCGAAGACAAGTAGTCTGCAAGTGGACGATTAATTGACTGGCCACAAATCACGTGTACACTCAAAGTCAGGCACAGAACGCCACCACCGCGGGAATCAGCTCTTTCTCTTCGTGCAGTAGCCATGAATTCGAATTCCACCACTTCTTCCATTAATCCTCCTCCTCCTCCTCCTTCGTCAACTCCAACGGACGGGTCAGGCAAGAAGGTCCGAAAACCCTACACCATAACCAAGTCCAGAGAGTGCTGGACTGAAGAAGAGCACGACAAGTTCCTCGAAGCTCTCCAACTGTAATTTCACTTTTCTCTATCCACTTTCTGCCTTTTCGTTTCTTCATGTGCTGCAGTATTATTGTATATATGTTGTAAAATTATATAGAATCTAGCTTGATTGTTGATTATGTAGTCTCAGTCGATTGAATTTTGCAGCATTTTCGTCTTAGTTTGTTTGTTTATTTATTGATATTTGATAATTGGATACTATTATTTATGTGTTGATGACAGGGTTAGCATTGAGAAGTATCATAGTTTTAGAGGATATTAGGTTCAGTATTAGTTCATTTAACTTGATTATATGAATGGTAATTATCAGGATTTAACTCTAATAGGGAATTAGATATTCAATCGAGTGAATGTTTTTTCACAATTAGGAGCACATCGTTAGGTATTATGAATGACAGTTGGATTTGCTGGTACTTTTCCTTTCAGCGTTTATTGATAGGATTTTTTTTATTATGAATCTTGTCTTGCGATATCAGCTTAGTTTTACTTTGTATATCTATTGTCTAGCTATGTAATTGGTGCTTTGAATGCTTTCTAAGATTTGAAGCTAACATGGTCTTTCGTGTGAACATATGTATATATTGCTACGATACCATTTCCTGAAGCTTTATCATTGTGTACTACATCTTTTGGGTAATTCAGATTTGACCGTGACTGGAAGAAAATTGAAGATTTTGTTGGTTCAAAGACAGTAATTCAGGTGCGTACATCATTGTATCAACTAAGTATTGCTTTTTTTTCCAGTCAAAATAGTAAACTGGGATCTGTAACATCTGTTATATATGAAATATAAACTGGATCTGAATCTGAATTATCTTAAGGAAAACAGAAGCTTTTAAAAGTCAAAAGTTATCTTTCTGCATTGGGATTGATTTTCAATTGAGTCTTAGGTGTGAGGTATATTATTAACAGAAAAATTGTATCTATTTTATTTATGAGGACTTGATGTAATTTACAGTTTTGTAGAGTCCATATTCATTTATTATCTTTCGTTCCCCCAAATTACATTTGAGTTCTTGTTTTATGCAAAATGGTAAGGGTAGAAACTACTTTCCTTGTAATCAAAAGAATAACTATTGCAATTTCCCTATTTATCTTTGCCCTATTCCCAGATCAGCAGATGTTGATATCATGTTATGATTTAGGAAATTGCATGAAATTCTAGAAATTTGAAGAAACTTGAAATATAAGTGCATCTATGGTGTGCTGTAGTGGCTTGTATACACTAGACTGTCTGTTACTTGGTGAAGATTTTTGTTTTTATGCATCCATACTGTACCTGGAATAGTCAATATCTTTCCTTGCCTTCCTGGATTATCTATCATTTACATTAGACTTTGGGCCGCTGGTTTGGTGTTGGTGGCCTTGCAATACCTTGTGACTTCTTGGCAACAACTCAATAGATTTCTCTGGTGCCCTGGCAAGCTGTGTTTTTTGGTGAAAGGCTTCCTTTGCAATTGGAGTGAACATGTGAAACATTGATAGTGGCCAAAGCCCCCTTTACTTCATAATTTTTAGTCGCGAAGTCTCCTCTTTTTCCTTAGAAATCAGCATAATAAATAATTTTAGACCAAATCTGCTAAAAGACCGTACTATTTTTTTTATTAGTATTGTCAATTGTGGCCACTTGTTTCCTTAATTTACTAAATTCATTTGATTTATTTTGGAAACATAGGATACTTTTTTTGGTGCAGTTTATCAGCTCATGTTTTTTAATTTTTTTCCCCTGTGGTTAATTGTGATTTGCAGATTCGTAGTCATGCCCAAAAATACTTTTTGAAGGTCCAGAAGAATGGTACAATAGCACATGTGCCACCTCCTCGCCCGAAGCGCAAAGCTGCTCATCCTTACCCACAAAACGCACCCAAAAATGGTTTGTCTCCTACATAACATTGGAAATATACTTTCATTTGAATTCAAGCATGATAACATATTTTTAGTGTGAACTTTTTCAGGTTTGGTGCCGCTGCAAGCATCCATGGCGTTTCCTTCTTCATTGAATTCTTTTGGATCTGGATATTCTCCATGGGATGACTCTTCCATGCTCATAAACACTCAATCAAATGGAATTACGCCATCCCAAGATGAATACAATCTTCATGGAGTTGAAGGCATGCATAACTTTTATGTGATATTTCTCTTGAATTCACTCCCTTTGTTCCACAAAAAGAATCTCATTTGCAAAATTTGCGTATATTAAGAATGTATTTTGTTTCATGTTTATTCCCAAAAATGATAAGTTGTTAGTTTAATAGTGGTGGTATGATAATAAAAGTATGATGAAAAATTTGACGATATTGTGTTATTTTATACTAATATCCATTAAAAGGACTCTTTTGTGGGAAAAAAAATACTTTTTTGTTGTTGCAAATTGGACTGTTTTTGTGGGATAAAGGAATCCTTATATTGAGTACTATTTCACACTTATTATGCATCAACATTATTGATCAGCTGATATTGGATCGGAGGGAGCCTCAAGGATGGGTGTCAGCTGTGTTAGCGGCATAGCAAGCTCAAGTAGAACACTACTACGTTCTGAGTTACCCAAGGAAGGGAAACAAGGTTCAATTCTGCATGGTAATATTCTTGATCGTATTTTCTTTATTATGTTAGTAATTGTAATAATTGGAACATTATGGTAACTTTTAGGCTTTAGCCATATGACCAACCTATGTTTGAGTGCCATGACATGCTGTCTTTATATGTTTGTTTCCTATATCAAAGGAAGTGCTGTGATCAGTGACTTATTTGCATGTCATTCTTTCTTTTTGGTTGTATCCTACTTCTGAATTTTGTGTCACTAATGCAGCACAGACCATAATTATGAATTGAGAGTTCAAAATCTTGACCATCTTACCCTCTTAGATTTTAGTTGCATGTTTCTCTTTTCTATCTGCTAGTGTTGTCACACAATGTGCTCACTTCAAAGTAATTGAACATTGTATCAATCTTTTCTATCTGCCGGTGTTGTGCTCACTTCAAAGTAATTGAACATTATAATCAAGAGACTATCAAATGAAAAGGGTCTAACGATTTTTGTACTAAGCGGGGGGGGGGGGGGGGGGGGGGGGGGGGGGGGGGGGGGGGGGGGCATGATTACTTGCTCAAACTTTACTTCATGCAAATGCATGCACAAAATGCAGTTCTCTTTCTCATATTTGTGGGTTGTGCTGCATATAAATTACCAATATACACCAATTAGGTCTATCTCAAAATGTTTTAAGCTTCTACCTCTTAAATGTCATATCCTCTTAATTTGGAAGTTAGTGCATAAATTCAGTGCTGGTAAATCATTTTCAATTAAATGCAGAGTGGTGCCGGCATTGGATATGGTAATCTTTGAGTTGTTTTATGTTTCTCTTGGGGTTGCTAAGTGGCAAGTTTTTATTTGCATTTCCCCCCCCCCCCCCCCCTTTCGTATCAAATCTATATGTTCAATGAACCCTTGAGGCCTCGTTTGGTACACAGCAATCGAGAGTGGGGGATGATAATCTCATTCCTATTTACTGAATTATGGCGTTTGGTGCACATAATTGTTGACCCACATTTATTTGGTATCTTATTCCTTACCCTGGATGGTCATATTTTTTTAACTCTCCAAGAATTTATAAGAATCTAAAGCATGTGTCCACCCACTTATCTTAAAAGTAAGAGACCTAAACAATATTCCTATCAAACCCCGAACACTTGAATGGAAATATATCGAGAATTTCATTACCAGGAATCTCATTACCCATTCTAAGATTCTCATTCTTGATATTTCATCCGGCATAGCAAACGAGGCTTAATACTAAATTATCAACTAATATTTCATTAATACTAATATATAAAGCAATAATAGATCATCTGCTCTCAGATCCTACGTTACATGGGCTTTGGTAAAGGTTTGTGTTGTGGTGCATAACCAGGTATCGATTAAACTTATCAACTATTTGCATCAATCTGGAAGATTCACTTATGTATACAAATTCCCATGTGTTGCATCAACATAGATGCTTTATGGTGAGGGTTAATAAATGATTAACCTAAAATATACTTGAAGTTGTCTACTTGAGATTAATCTGTATGAAGCTTACTTGTTTTTACTCTCATGCTCCTTTTTACACCAATATAAGGTCGGAAAAAGTAAGAAATGAGAAATAGGAATCCAGAACAAGACAGAAAAATGACCAACTATAATTTTGATTTGGATAATTGTTTATCTTTGATAATTTTTTGCAGGTATACCAGATTTTGCTGAAGTCTATGGCTTCATTGGGAGTGTCTTCGACCCAAACACTAGCGATCATGTGCAGAAACTCAAGGAGATGGACCCTATTAATTTTGAAACAGTGAGTTAATTAGAACTTTATCTCAGTTAGCAGTGCTCTAAATGTAGTAGTATGTTACTTGATTTATTGATTATAATGAAATTAAAATTAATTGGTTAAAGAGCATGAAATTTGATTGATTTAAGAAATCATAAAGACTTTTTGTCTGGTGCAATCCTAACCTTCTTGTTGATGAATAATTTTATGTTCAGTTCCTCATTTCCTTTGCTAGATTCTGAAGTCTGTTGCTAGATTTTAATAGTATTCAAGATCTTATTAATAGGACACAAATTGGCGAGTGAATATTGTTCATATCTTTCCTCTGGATGACAGGTTTTATTGTTAATGAGAAATCTCACCGTCAATTTGTCTAGCCCTGACTTTGAGCCGATGGTAAGTTTCACTTCTTTCTTATTTTTACAATATTTCTTAGTGATTTGTGCTGGTTTGGATTTTGACCATTCTTCTGAAGCAACTCCTTTTTCTTTCTTTTTTAAAAAATAAAATATCTTTGAGTTACTTATATATATATATATATATATATATATATATATATATGCATGTGAGCACCATGTTCGGGCTTGATTGTTTCAGAAAGTGTTCATACTTAATTTCTGCGCCCCCTTAGAAGTTTTCATAACTGTGCTGCTGAATGATATGCATTTCTGGCATGTCAAATGTGCATTTGTTTGAGCATCAAGGAAAGAGTTCCAAAATCCCCATAACAATCACTGGCAGCTAGATCTGATAATATTATTGATTACAATATGCTGCATGCTTTATTCGACTGATCCAATAAGCTTTTTCATAGGAATAATTATGAAAAGTTTTTCCTTTATGATTTCTGTTGGAAATTAACTTCTTCTTTTTTTAACACTCTTCTGGTATTAGAAATATTATATAAATATATCATTATTCAAGTGAAGAAGTTGATTGACTATGTTCGGTGCTCTGTTGGTTTATGTTCTGTGTTCTGACACTTGATAAGGTTGCTCATTATGGGTCTATTTGAAGGTTATAATATGTTCTCAATCAGAATAGCCAGGTGTATCCATGTCAAAATTGTCGTTGTAAGTCTAGGTCAAGAATGAGACAATTACTCGCATTCTCAGGCCCGAGTCTTTGGTATAATAAGGAGAGATTAATATATCAAGCACTATTGGATATATTGGACAAGAAATTAGGATTTAGGACTTAACCTACCAAAAAGAGGTTACAATGTGTTAAATAAATCAACATAATGTAGTTGAGGATTATTATGATCAAAGTGTTGATATCTGAAGAGAGTCTAGATTATAATGTTATATTAACTTAGCATACAACATTCAGGACTTCTCTGAATGATAATTCTCCAGTCTTGACCTGTAGATATTTCATCGGTGGGTGCAGAGAAAAGTCCTGTCATCATCATATGATGTCAATGCCAAAACTATAGAAGTTGCTGCTGGCAATGTAACCAAGAACCAGAACAATGACTTTTTATCTATATTCCTCTGTTACTTATTTGTTATCTGCCCTTTTAATTTCCACCCATTTTTTTCTCCTCGTATACATATAATTCATGATTAACAGCGACATGTTAGTATTATTCTTATGCTTCTTCATTAGCATTTGTAGATGAGAACTGAGAAGTGTGCGACATTTCTCTCATGTGGTCCTCAGAAGTCTAGAAGTTGAAAAACTGAGCAACATGTCAAAGCCTGGAGCATTGGAGAGGGTACCTGGATGAAGTGGGAAAGCCAACATCTGATATCCTCCTAATCTTTAAGCATATCTGTTTCCAGAAGCTGCTGAATTGAAAAGTCTTATCTAGTCAAATGGTTAAGGTGTTGTAGCATATGATGTGTATAGATCTGTAGGTTTGCAAATTCTTTTTCATTACCATTTGCCCCATTTCAATTTTGTTTGTGCAGCAAGTAATGCTGAAGCGGTGCATCTATGAGACTCCCAGCATTGATGATATATCTACACCATATGTTAAATTAACCATATAGGAGTAGGAATATTTTTTTGTGGTAAAAAAAAATGTTATATGCTTTTAATCCATACATATCTTTCTATTTTTATTGGAATTTGAATTAACACGATAGAAGTCCAGAATGCCTGTTATATGTGTGCTGTTTATCAGTAGTGTCGTCTTCAAGTTGATCCTAAAGGTAGAATCTCTTCTTGTTTCCTGTTTTCTTTTCGTAATTAAAAAGTATCTATCTATCCAGTATAGGAATTAAATTTATCTTATTTTTTGATCCCGACGGCTCATGTGAGGTTAAAACTTTAAAGGGGGGACTACTTTGCACCCAAAAATAAAATAAATAAAGAAAGAAAAATTACAAAAGAATTGTCCCTGTCATAAATTTCTGTGTCTAAAAATAGAACTTAAAGCACTCTTTTGTAAAAAAAAAATAAAAGAAAGAAGATCTTTTAACTTTTAATTTTTAGGGTAAGTTTTGTTATTTTTAAAACCAATAAAAAAAAACTAGTAGCAGATCTATTTTATTTTATTTTATTTTTTGCTCTTTCATGGTTAGGTAAAGATTAATGTCATCTGATTTTTACTTGCAAATTTTCTTTTATTAATTGAGTGATAAAATTATTTTTTATAAGTTAATAGCTCAAATATCAATAAAATTATAGATACATATACATATATATATATATATATATATATATATATAGTGAGATGAGAAAGGAGTTGATTATGCTTAGAAAATGTCTTGTAACTTTTTATCAGTGAATTAAATAATTTTTATTAATTTGAGAGTATTTAGTAGATTAAAAGTTTTTACTATTAGTAGGTTTATTAATTAAAAATATTTTGGAATATTTTTTATTTAGGTTTATTGATATTCAAAAGTTCCGGCGAAGGTTTCTCTTGGCAGCCAAAACTCATCCACCGGTTAGTTTCGTTCTCCTTGACTCACCTTCTCTCCCCTCATCAACCGATTTACATATATATTCAGATCGAAACACTGAGTACATTAATTTCTTTGTTTTTTGGGTCTATCTTTCGATGTACCATTTGATTTTAAGTTCTCATATGGCTTTATATATTTAAGTGTGAGATGCATACACTAGTTTCAGCTGTTCTCGACTACTATTTGATTGTGAATTCTGATTTTCAGGCGTTGGGATGCAAAATCTTGATAAACTAGGGTTTTGATTTTTTTCAAGTAGAGCATTTGGAGGTAGGTTATTAGCTTTTCTTCACAATATATTATTCTTTAGGAGTTTAGTTTCATGATCACATGTTCTAGGGTCTGTTCGTGTACGACTTATAAGTCGGTCAACGAATTTATAAGTCATTAAGTCGTTAAGCTCGTTCGGGAATAATTTTTTTTATAACTTCTAAGTCGGAAAAAAAGTCAAAATTGCCCCTCCTTGTTTTTTTTCTGTTTTTTTACTTGACATTTTAGTAATTTTTACATTTTACTTAACTTATAAGTCATTATTACCCGAACACATCCACAACTATTACTTATAATTCCCGACTTATAAGTAAAAATACTCCCGAACACTTTTACTTATAAATCTACTAAAATTTTAACTTATAAATCTACTCAAATGTTAACTTTAAGTCAAAAAAAAAAGTCATTCCCGAACGGCCCTCTACTGTTATCTATTATTCTTTTGTGCGATATTGTGATTTCTTAAAATGTAATTTATATCTGTAGGAAATCCAAAATGCTACAAAATGTTCCACACCAAATCGTACAATCACCAGCCAGGCTTGGCCTGCCAAATCCAAATTCTCCCTCTCTCCGAACTCTTTCTACTCCTCCCAAATTCTCCTCTCAAATTTCCCAATCTCATTAACAATCAAATCTCTCGGCTACAACCACCACCACCTCCTCTACCCTGCTTCCTCCCCTTCCACCGCTCTCTAGAGCTCAATCTCTTCTCATCCAAATGGCGTCCCTTGCGTCAAGACTCTTTGAAGTTTCACCCAATCGACCCCATTGGTTAAGTGCCTTCCGCGGTTCACTCCCTTCTTTTTTATCTTCTCAAACCCAATCCTTGACACCAATTCCACTAGATTCCCATCCTTCTTCCCCCAAAGAAATCACATCCCTCTTTACAACCCTTCAAACTCAGCTCTTCGAAGCAGTCGCAGAACTTCAAGAAATTCTTGATCTTCAAGATGCTAAGCAAAAAATCAGTCGTGAACTCCGGTCCAAAGATTCTGCAATCCTTGTGTTTGCTAACAAACTAAGAGAAGCTGAGCATGTTCTTGACGTCCTTGTTGATGATTATTCTGATTATCGTCGCCTCAAGCGCTCAAAGTCAGAAGATGCAGAAAGTTCTACCACAACAGTTGCAACTCAGATATAATTGTCGGATATTATATCATATGCACACAGAATAAGCTACACAACCTTTGCACCACCAGAGTTCGGAGCTGGGCAGGCTCCTCTCCGTGGAGCACTCCCACCCGCCCCACAGGAGGAACAATTGCGTGCTTCTCAATTGTACAGTTTTGCTGATATAGATGTTGGTATACCTGAAACTGTAGAAGATACGGAGACAGTAATTGAGCCTTTCATTGATGTCCCTGCTACACAGCCTATGGAATCCAATCCACTTGCCAACCTGGCTTCAATTCAGGGTATGATTCCTCCGAATTTTGTGATACCGTCAGGATGGAAACCTGGGATGCCTGTGGAGCTGCCTGCTGATTTACCTATCCTTCCTCCACCCGGATGGAAGCCTGGGGACCCAATTTCACTTCCCCCATTGGATTCGCTTCCTGCTCCTCCTCGGGTTGAAGAGCCACAATCACGACCTGGTCCTCCTCCAGGGATATTTCCCGAACCAATACAAGTTCGGCACGTTCAGCTTGACATCGATGATGATAGTAGTGATTATAGCAGCGATGAAGGAAGTTCTGATGATGAAGATTGACTGGCAACTACGATAATTCTTTCAAGTTATTGATAACTTTGAAGAAATGGTACTTAAGATACGAGTGCTTGCAAGTGTTGGATCAGTTAAATCCATTGAATGGATAGAATTGTTATAGGAAGTTACGTTGTCCTTTGTAATTAAAGTTCAAAAGTTTTTGTAGATTTATCTGTTTTGGTCATATTTGTGTCTTCCAGGATTTTATAATGGTTTTGTTGATTTTGCCTCGCAAACTAAAAAGGTATTTGTGACTTTTATTGTTTGTGGCAAAGTTTCCCTCGAGACCTCACTCCAGAAGATCCTATAATTTTCTGTTTCAAGAACAATTTTTGACATGAATGCAGATATTACCCTTAATTATTGCTTTCCATATTGTTATCTATGTGATCTTGATTTTTGTATTTGCTTTGCTTCTTAATTGTTCAGCTTTTCTTTCCATAGTAGAACACTGTCTTAAGTTCAGATGCGTACTTTCTTGATTATGGGTCTTCTTTTGACATGGAAAATGGCGTTCAAGTAACTTCTGAAGTGTGTATCCAGTAAAATATGTGGAAGGTTTTACACCTTTAACTTTAAGGATCACCGAACATTTCTACCCTCCTCCGACTTTTTCTTGTTATTTCTCCTTCAGACATTCAAGCATTAGGTCCTGTAAAACCCCTCTAGTTTGATAAATTTACGCTAGGACAATCTATAGGGCTGGAAGGATTTGGAAAAGAATACCTAGGTGGATTAGACCTGGATGACTCAACTAGCTAGTTGTATACGAGAAGCTTCATTGGGGATGTTTCCTATGAGTATTAAGAACTTAGTATGGTGAGTTGGCGATTATCGTGGGTTAAAGCTAGGTAGAAACTCCTTAAGGTGCTCGTAGAAACTCCTTAAGGTGCTCGAGTATCATAAATTGTGATAATCATTATTGACGAAGATCATTTCGTAAGTTTTTTAGGAAAGGGCATAATTTGAAGAGTCCATACTCTGTGTTTTTCATTTTCCAATGAATTAAGCAGGGTAATAAATATTTAAAATTTATTTCCTCTAGGAATACCTGTAGATGGTAGCAATATAATACCCAAAAGCACGATTTATTGTTGGTTTAAAGTCATTGAAAATCTATAGAGAAGTTATAACACCTTTGGTCAAGAGAAGAATGTTGCTTCTGTATGTTTTTGAAAATTTAGACTATAGACAACAATGAGTTACCTGATTGGAGTTTTGTTTTAAAGCAAGCCTAAAGCAAGCCATTGGAGACGGTAACAGCATAAAAGTTGTTGTGCGTTAGATGAAAAGAAAATGGTGTCATAATGTACATTAGGATTTGGAACTATGGTATATACTGGTTAAATATAGTGCTTTTGTTAGAGCTACTGGAGTCCTATATAGCTTGGTTTCTCCTTGTATTATGCAATTTAATTGTGCAGAGGGATGTGTCCCTTATTGAGCCAGCCATTTAGCTGAAGTTACAAAACCAACTGCTAGTAATGAGAAATAAGTTCCTAATAATTTGGTAACTAAAATTTGCTTATTGTAATTGTAAGCAAGTGTTGACTATTTGGGAAAGACGAACCTCCTAGCTGGAGCAGGATCTTTATTTGGTGAATGAGTTATTCTCAGAAAATAACACCTAAAGTAGGGATGGGAATGATTTCTCCATTGTCTATTTGTACTGATATAGTGGCATTCTGATGCTGTAGGATTATGTTTGATTTCTTGTGTTCTTGCATTAATTGTAAAATACGAGATTCGTGTTTTAGAAAATTGTGGTTTATTGTCAATTATAGATGTCAGTAGACTGGAGAAAAAATGTGTAAAATACATGGAGTTTTTATGTTTTCGTCACCGATTGAAATTCCAGCTGAAGCAGCTCTTAGATGATATTTTCTTTGGATACAAGAGGTGTTTCCAACGTCTCCTACAGCTACAACTAGCAAGTATGAAATACCAAATGGCCAACTTTGTTGGTCCATGTGCCACAGAATTACCGCCCTGACTTGCATGAGCAAAGCTTATAGCCTCAAAATTACATCACATTCGGGCAGTCTTAACCAAAATATTTAGTACTACAAATTATCCATCTGGGAAGAACACGGACCATTAATGCTTGAACACACCGGAGGACTAAAAGTTGATTTTTGCTAATAATTGGGTACTTTTTTCTTTTTTCTTTCTTTCCATGGTATGCCATTTTCACTTTTAGATCAGTAGTTTGTTGATAGGAAAATAATATATATTGCGAATATTTATGTCAATTTTTTAATTGCGGAGAAGTATTAGCGACTCTTTTGTAGAGATATATAATAAGTGAAACTCTTTTTTAATTATATCCAACTCTATGTATTAATAATATATTGCAACACATAATAAAATTCTTGTAAGTTTTTTTTTTAATTTACTCGCGAAGCAAGTAGGGGGGGGGGGGGATGAGCTCTTTTTTATTTATAGTATATCGTATAAAACCCACCCATTATTTGAAATTAAAATAAATTTGATAATCATTATACTTACAAGGAGATAAAGTAGTTTGATTTATTCTTTGGATATTATATTTGCATAAATAACAATTGTTAATATTTTCATTTTATTTTTGGAAAATGATGCTATAAATTTACACGTTACTATACTAAGACATAATCTAGTTTCAATTGCTTATACGAGTTTTGCATTGTATTTTAAAGGTGGAGCGCTAATTATCATCGGAGTACATTACTCCCCAAATCAATGGCCCAAATACCTAAAGCCCATTAACCCAAACACCACCTAAACGAAATGGCACCCTTGTAAAATTGCCTCCAATCACACGTGAAATATAAATACCCATACTAAACCTAAGCTTTCGCTCTCTGTAACCCAAAACCCTAGCCTCTCCTCTTTCTCACTCCCTAGCTCCACAACCATTAGAAATGGCCGCTGCCGCTGCTCGCCCCCTGGTTTCGATTCAATCCCTTGAATCGGACATGGCCACCGACGGCCCCGCCGCCACCAACTCCCTCCCTTTACCCGACGTCATGAAGGCACCAATCCGTCCGGATCTCGTCAATTCTGTCCACGCTCTAATGAGAAACAACTCTCGCCAACCCTACGCTGTCTCCAAAAAGGCCGGCCACCAAACCTCCGCCGAGTCCTGGGGTACTGGACGCGCTGTCTCACGTATCCCACGTGTCCCCGGTGGTGGTACCCACCGTGCCGGTCAGGGTGCCTTCGGCAACATGTGCCGTGGCGGTCGTATGTTTGCTCCTACCAAGATCTGGCGCAAATGGCACAGCAGGATCAACACTAACCAGAAGCGATTCGCCGTGGCTTCGGCCATAGCTGCATCCGCTGTTCCTTCTTTAGTTATGGCTCGTGGACATCGCATCGAATCGGTTCCGGAGCTTCCCCTTGTCATTAGCGATTCGGCTGAAAGCGTTGAGAAAACCTCGAACGCGATCAAGGTTCTCAAACAGGTGGGTGCTTATCCTGATGCAGAGAAGGCGAAAGACAGCACCGGGATCCGCCCTGGAAAAGGGAAAATGCGCAACCGTCGATACATTTCTCGGAAGGGACCACTGATTGTGTACGGAACTGAGGGCTCAAAGCTCGTGAAGGCCTTCCGTAACATCCCTGGCGTTGAGATCGCGAATGTGGAGCGTCTCAATCTTTTGAAGCTTGCCCCTGGGGGTCATCTTGGGAGGTTTATCATCTGGACCAAGTCTGCGTTTGAGAAATTGGATTCCATTTATGGGTCTTTTGATAAGCCTTCTGAGAAGAAGAGGGGATACGTTCTGCCGAGGGCAAAAATGGTGAATGCTGATCTCGCAAGGATTATTAATTCAGATGAGGTTCAGAGTGTGGTGAGGCCTATTAAGAAGGAGGTGAAGAGGGCTCCTATGAAGAAGAACCCACTGAAGAATCTGAACACTCTGTTGAAGCTGAACCCGTACGCGAAGACTGCTAGGAGGATGGCTCTTTTGGCTGAGGCGCAGCGCGTAAAGGCTAAGAAGGAGAAGCTTGATAAGAAAAGGAATCCAGTGACAAAGGTATATTCTCCGAATTTTCTAATTATTTTGATTGGTACTGGATATGCATTTCATGTGTTTTCTTATGCTTGTGTGTATATCTTGTAAGAATGCACATTTTATTGTTTTAAATTTAAATATATGATTCATAAATGTTTTCATATCATTATATGCTTGTAAACATAATGGTGGTTGTTGATATATAATAGAGTTAGCACACGAGGATAATTGCCCTGGCAGCTTTTTTTCTAATCGTTAGAAATCTTATCTTAGATGTATTGTTTTCTGGACATTCTTTTGTTTGTGGTTTATTATAGAAAATGTTGGTGATAGTATTTGATTTCTGTTTCTTAAGAACTTAAGCGTTGATTGATGTGCTTGTGGTACTTTGCTGCAAATTTAACATTGTTTGAGGAATATATGTTTAACGCACGTGACTACTCCTAAATTACTATCTTGATAATTGCTGTAACCATATGTGAAGATAGAGATGACTTTAGTCATTTGGTTTTTTCGTATTCAGGGTTCTAATATATATTATCTGTAGTACAACTTATACTCACTTAATGTGTAGAATTTAACGAGTCTTTATTCCTTTTAGAGACCAAAATAGTGAAGTGGTATGTCTGCCATTGTAGTTCTGTAATGAAGACATGTTTAGATTAGGGTTTTGCTTTTGTTTCCTTATAAAAATGTTTTCATTCACATATCCAACTAAAAAGTACTTAAATGGGGCTACTTTCTGAACAATTCTTGTTTCAAGAATTCTGAAGTCTCTGGACCAGATATTGAACTGTAGAGCGTTTGGGCACACTTATTTGCTCAGTCATCTTTTAAACAGAATTATTCACGCTTATGGTATCAATTATTTACTGGTGTTAAAATTTAGCTAATGTACTGTATTATTTTTAATTGTTCAGTTGTCGATATGTTTTTCCCGTTCATTCTCATGTAATCTTTTAAAATCAGCTATATTTATTTAATTTTTTTGCACACAAGCTTCAGGTGCAATGTGACATTTTGAACAAACTTTAATGTGAAGAAAGTGCGCACTACACATTTTTGTAATTTTCAGTTTTGTTGGCCTTTTCAATTGAAGCTGTGGTAGAGATGATACCCTAATTTTTTTAGTTTTGTTGGCCTTTTCTATTGAAGATGTTGTAGAGATAATACCCTAAATCCAGTTTTATATTTCTATAATAATCTATAAGGGCTTTTTGTTGTAGTAGGTTTTACAAAGTTGTTAATTGACTTGCTATGTTCTTTTTCTTCTTGCTTTCTTTCTTTCTTGCAGGAGGAGGCAACCAAGATCAAGGCAGCCGGAAAGGGTTGGTACAAGACCATGATCTCAGACAGTGATTATACTGAGTTTGAAAACTTTACTAAGTGGTTGGGTGTCTCGCAGTAATTTCATTTCTGCTTCAAAAATACTCTTTAGATTATTAATTTTATTTTGCTTAGGTGTCTTGTTTTGTTTCTTCTGTTGTTTAAGAGACAAGAATGAGATTGAAAGGCAGGGAATTCAGCAGAACAAGTTCTGCTTTAATGCTGATCTATTCCCTGCCCACAGTTTGGGGTTTATCTTTGTAGTGTCAGAAATTTTGGTTCAAAACTTCACCTGTTTTAAGCATTATCATGAAATGTGTTTCTATTAAACTGGATCTTTTGTTATTTAATGTTATTTTAGTACTTCGTTTGCTGTGTAAGCTACATATGAATAGATGGCTAACCATATAATGCTCTCCTTGTTTTATGCATCCATGCTTTCAAGTTTAAAATTTTGTTGCGTTACATTAAGGGTTCGTGTCCTGGAACAAGATAAAAACTTGGCACGGTATTCTGTTGATATTCAATGTGTTTTCAATCCTTCTAAAGGGTTATCCTAATGATCTATTTAACTAACTTGACATATTGTTGTTCAAGTTTCCCCTGTATCTTTATACT
Organism: Hedera helix; assembly: GCA_947179155.2. Classification (NCBI taxonomy): domain Eukaryota; kingdom Viridiplantae; phylum Streptophyta; class Magnoliopsida; order Apiales; family Araliaceae; genus Hedera; species Hedera helix. The sequence continues at coordinate 46,358,878 of OX359268.1, read as the reverse complement.
AATGCTTGGTTTTTGTAAATTTTCTCAACAACTATAAATTTTGGTTGAAATCTCTGCTTCCTCGTTGCTCTCAGTTGGCAATTGCACCCGGCAGAGCTATAGGGTTGGTAACAAGGTAGCTTTTTGAGGCTCCAGTGATTTCTTTCTCAGTCTTTTTTCCTTGTTCTATTTTCGTCTTGAAGATTAAATTGGTTTGGAATGGTTGACTTAATCATGCATTGTGTTTGCATGTTTTTTTTATTTGTAAATCTTTGGGTGATACTTTGCTTTCACGTTCGAGCTGGAAGTTGGTGTTTGGGAGTATGATGTAGTAGTTTCAAATTCTAGACAAGGTTATGAACAGCCAATAATAATGAGGTTTGTAAAATCATGGTTAAGACATAATTTTGTATTCTCTCCATATTGTGAGGGGTCAGTAAGGACTTTATCACCGAAAATATTAAAATAAATTTAATTACCCAAAAAACAACAATTAAACAAAAGCAATGACATTTAAAAAAAAATCATCTAAATCGTGAAATAAAGGCCTCAGCCTACTTCTCCGACGGAGCAACCTCACCTACAATAACCCAACATATTAGCACGTCATCTCGGGAATTCAATCCATCCTCACCACCCATCACATCCATAAAAAAATTGCGTAGATAGGAGAGGAGGAAACGAACCAAACCCACTTGTCCTAATGGGAACACCCACTTGTAGAAAGAAATAGCTTCCCCTCAGGACTGTTGTTATGCTTCTCTTCCTTTGTTTTTCTTAATTTGGTTAACACGATCTTCCGCGACAGTGACAAATCCGGCAAACTCATCCTATTTTTCTTATCTATATGTACAAACCCTGAACGATTAGGATTTTGTGATTGGGAGAATTAATCGATTTTTTATTTTGAGGGCTTTGATTTCTTTTTTCTTCATTTAAATCTTTTCCCACTATCCAATATTTGATTGTTCTATCCTGTTTGGATTTAATTTTATTTTGGTGAATTTTTTCTGGGTAATTTCAATCTTAGAATTTCTGAATTTGAACTGGAAAGAACAATGATTACAAATAAATATGGTTTGTTAAAGTTATTTAATTCATTTGTTTCTAAAAAAGTTTGTTTGTTGGTTTAAGTCTTAAAAAAATATGTTGTTATTTAATTTGATCTGAGAAAATAAAAATGCAATTGCTATATATAAATTACATTTCAGTATTAATTAACTCAGGTTAAAAAATTAGCCAAATTTTAATTATTTACGTTATTTTTTGAGACATTATTAATTTAATTAAAAAAATAAAATTCGTTGATTTTTTTAGTGATAAAGTTCTCATTATTATGAGGTTGGTTTTTCTTTGTTATTGACCGCTGATAATAGATCTCACTGTCACGTTTACTCTTTGTCCCAGCCCATAAGTGTGTTCATTCGGTCCGAATCGAACCGAACTAGTATTAAATCGAATCAAACCGGTATCAAACCTATCAAAATTCTAATACCGGAACCGGTTGTACCGGTTCAGTATACTAGTAAACCGGTTCAGTTCCGGTTTAACCGAAAATTATTATTATTATTATTATTTATTAATAATAATAAAAAAATAATAATAAAACCGGTGCGTACTGAACCAAAAAATGACAAATCGGAACCAATACCGAACCGGTCTATTTTATACCGAAACCGATCAGTTCAGACCAATCTGATTAATCAAAAAATCGAAAAAAAATGAGCATCCCTACCGGCCATAAGAAAAGAATGAAATAAAATGATATTGAACCCATTTTTCAATAAAAATTTTTTTTGATACTATTAATTAACAAAAGAATTATATTTTTACTTTTAAGAGGGGAGGAGGAGGAGGAGATGAAGTTCGCCATTGCCACTAGCTTAACCCATCAAAAAATCATATATCATTCGCTAATCTCATAATCCCTCCGAAATCAAATATATATATATACTTCCTTGTACCTTTTGAAGTTTTATACTTTCTACTTTATGAAATATATGATCAAGTTTGACATTTTAAAATGAATTTAACATATTCTAATAATTTTAAAAATAATTCTCGTATTTTTAGATATGTAATTTAATACACATTTAAGACCTTTAACATTATCCCAATAATAAATACCACAAACCCACCTATAGTGAGAGACTGAGAGAATAGATTAAATAATTGCAAGCTCGTATATAATTGAAAATAAATTTCATGCATGAATAAATTAGAGATATATTCACTCTATTTCAAAATCATATATATATATATATATATATATATTTAAATTGTAAATTTGTACGAAGTTCTTAAAATGTCTAAATTATATACCATTTAATTAATATCATGCCCCAATTACAATTTCAACAAATACGTTTAAAAAAAACAAAATGTTCCTTAAAAACAATCATTTTAGATAAGTATTCACCAAATTGCTCTAAAACCTTGGTGAAGATATGATTGGTGTTATGTATGTTCATTGAAGCCGCAGGATCTTCAAGTTTCAAAGGTTATTGGGAAGAACATGTCTACTGACCATTTCATATACCTGCTACCGGATGTATATCTGGTTAAAAGGCTGTGATTGATTCATGATGAATTGATTTGGTTGGTATAGGTTACCATACTAGGAAGCGCCTGCATGCGTGAAGGAGTGGAGTTCCTTCAAGAGAAATGAAGGAAAGGGACAATTCAATTCTTCTGCCATGAAGTGTAAGTATTAATTGCTCATGTAATACAAACATTTTCTTCTTTTTGTTTTTCTTTATGGCTTGAGTTGTTTCGTCCTCACTGAAAAAGGAACCTGCTATTCTCTCTCATCTTTGTCATGAACATATATTGTAGAGGAGAGCAAGAACCCTGATTTTCATAGCTAGCTAGGAATAAATAAATAAATAAATAATAAATGGAGAATTATTTATCATATATGAATTTATAGTAATTTGCTGCATTTTCAATAGCACGTAGTTGTTAGATGACAAAACGCGACATGCAGAATCTTTTTATTGAAAATGCAACAAATTCTTTTAGATTTACATATAATAAGTTGGGGACAAATTCATAAAATCCAAATTCTTAACGTTACGGCAAATTAAGTTCTTTCTTTTTTGGTGAATTTCAACTAACTAATTAAGAAATACGAGTAGCTATTTGTAACTTTTGAAAGTACAAGGGATCAAGTGAAATTTGAAATAAATCATAGGTCGTATTTTATTCATATATTAGAAAGAAAGGGAAAAAAAAGTACTCCTTCGATTCCAAATTATATATATGACTATTAATTATTGATTTTAAATATATTTTTAAATTAAAAATTGAGATTCTATTTTGGTAATTCGACCGCGGAATTTCTTTGTTTTTATATTTTTGGAATATGAGTACGTGACTTATTATAATTGTTGATCATATTGATAGTACATACAACGGAGATGATTTTATTTTGTCAGATATTTATTTTAGTATCCGGAACACGAAATATATGAAATAGATTAAGAAATAGTTGAATTATGATTCATACTTAATATTCAGACCTCGTGGTTGGACTCCAATTTTTTTCCAGAGAATTAGAATTTGTAAATAAAAAAAAAAAGATTTGTTTTTCGTCAAAATAAACATAAACATAAATTTGAAAGAAGACAAACATTTCTTTCTATTTATAGTGATTATATCTCTTCGTGGAATAAGTGATGATCTAATATGATCCAATATTATTATAATGTTCAACTGTTCATAAGGTTAAAATGGTAAAATATTTTTATTCAGACATCTGAAAAAATTGATTATCAAACAATATTTTTTTATTCAGATACAATTTTATTCAGATGCTCTATATTATTCAGATGTTTAAATTATTTAGATTTTAACAGAGAATTTTATCAAACACCACTTTAGATGAGACTTTTTAATAATTAAAATTAAAATTATATTTGATATTATATTCGATTATAATGAATTTAAATTTATTCAAAATTTATAAGATTTTCAGAAGTAGACTGGTGTGAAGTGACATAATTAACTTCGCATATTCCCAAACTAATGCGAGCTAACTTTATGTATAGAGATCAAAATCATTTACAAAGTATTCAACCAAAGTAAAGCATCCTATGTATGTTTGGTTCCCTTTTCTCTCTCCCTCTCTCTAGATACATTAACTACTGTTGTTTCAAATCAAATTCAAAACTCAGAATCAGCGTGGTAGCATTGATTTGATTTGATCCACTCCTGCCACCGTGGAGGAAATAAGAGTTCCCAAACTGATAAGTAATTAAATTAAATTTCATTTTATACATTTATAAATGAATTTAATAATCAATATCAATTATAATATTTTTTTTATCTATTTTTTTTAATTTACTTAAATTTATTTGTCCTCTTTTTGTTTTAATATTATTTTTGATCTTATTTTTTTTAATATTATCTTTATTTAATTTTATAAAAAAATTATTAAAAATTATATGATGTGACATATATTAAAAAAAGTAACACTATTAATTTTAATATTGAAAACACAACCATATTTTTTTTTCTCCTCTCTCGGCTCTATTTTATTATTTTAAAAAAAAGTTAGGAGATAAATTAAAACAAAAAATGATAATAATATATTTAAAATAAATAATTTAAAGATAATTTTTTTTAATAAATATATAATTTTAAATTAAGATAAATAAACTTGAGGGGGGAGAGTATTAATAAATATCTCATCCTAAAAACTTCTTAATTAGGAAGAAAGATTTTTAAAATTATAAAATACACTAGTGTTGATGACAATCAAATATGAAACTAATCTCTACAGACGTTTTAAACAAACTGCATATTATGTAAAAAAAATAAGTACACAATATTTAAATATTATATTTATTTTAATTAATAACAAATAAAATATAATATTAAAATTCGTATTATGTTTTATTTTTTAATAATTAAAATAAATATAATATTTAATTTCATGTATTGAATTCAGTACAAATATATAAATAAATAATATTTAATAGATCTTATTTTTTATTTTTTATACTTAACATATATTTTTAAGATACATATTAAAAAAAATCCTTTAATTTTATATTTAAATTTTATATCTTTAAATTTATCCCGCGTAAAAACCATATCTTTCGTAATTCGTAATGATAACGGACCGAGTAGTTACCAACTTATCATTAACAAGCACCAAGTTTTGGAAGATGGCTGTCGCCTGTCGGTATTTTAAATTTGTTTTTCTTATTACACAAACGTAAAGAAACAGTTGTGAATACCGTGATTATAGAGTCATAGACTGATAAAGAGACTCCACGCGCGGCAAAAGAACGTCTCCTAAGATTTAGCTGTAGCTCTGTTAACAAATGTCAGTCAGCCTTTGAAGTTTGAACCGACGCTGGGCGTAGGAAATTTATATTTAACCAAGGGTCCTAGTACGTGTTCAAAGGATATATACTGAGAGCACTTTTACACTTACTCGAAAATTGTATCGTCGCTTATCCGTCTCTTACAAATTTTTTATTTTTAAAAAAAAAAAAACAGAAAATTTTTTGTGAGAGGCGGATAACGGCGGGTACGCTTTTCCGGATAAGTGTAGAATTTTTCATATATTAAACATAATAAAATAAAAAATAAAATTTATTAAATATTATTTATTTATATTAAATTTAATATATAAAATTCACTAATATATTATTTTTTATATATTAAATTTAATATAAATAAATAATATTTAATAAATTTTATTTTTTATTTTTTATTTTTTATATTTAACATGTTACGATACGAAAATCCTTAAGAAAACCCTTTAATCGAATAAGTTGTCTAGTTTGATCCCAGGCTCCCAGTGCACTTTGTTATTGAGTTTTGAAATAAATAAAAAAATTAAATGAAAATTTAATTTTTTTATTTAATTACTTCGTTACTGAAATTTTTAATGAATAAAATAAAAAATAAACTGACAAAAAATTTAGTAACTTCTTTTTATCAAATTTTTTCTAAGAGTGGACAAATTTAGGCCAAAAACTAAATAACGTAAAATTATTTTATATAATTTTTACCATATCTTTTAAATTATAAATATTATAAAATTAATATAAAAATAATTTAATAACTTAAATATAAATTTTAATTTTTTTAATAAACTCAATAATAACATAAAAAATATATAAATTTTGTATTCTTTTGTTCTCGTTATAAATTAATTTTTTCATTCTTTTTTTTTCCATTCTAAACTTAAAAACAGTGTAATAAAGAAAACTTCTCATAATATTTTTTCTCCTGTCAATTCTCCACGCGCCACCATAAAGCAGTCCATATTCCGTATTTAAAATTAATTTTATTATAAATAATAACTCATATAATAATAAATATAATTATACAATAATTAAATATAAAAATAATAAAATTTATAATATAAAAATAATATATCTTATCATTTTTATATCGGATCATTCATCATTACATGATATATATAACAAAACTTAAAACTATAGACACATAGCAGCTATATATATATATATATATACACACACACTGCCCTTGTAGCTGACTCTATCGTTCTCCTTCACACGTCCCATCTTTGTTGTTGTTTCCTCCGTTAAAGCATAACACCAAGACACGAGAAACGTTCCCTCTCTCTCTCTAAACAAACAATGGAAACCGACAATTGATGTTCATATCCCTCTTAACTCATCGCCGATCAAATTTTCGATTCTACTAGAAAATGCATTTCTTCATCCTTAATTTTCCTTCTCTCTACATATATACAGATATATATATGTAGTTATATAATCTCCAATCAGTTCAGTCTCTCTCCCATGTTTGAATCTGCTCCATTGTTTTAGTTATATATACTTTCAGATAGCTGTATATATACACATATAATAGTGAGAAATTAGGGAGAATTTGAGGAGTGGAGTGATTCTGGACCTCAATCTTACTTGTTTTCCGTCAAATTTGATCTACGATCGGGCTGAACCGGTGACGGAGAAGCTTCTCGAACTCTCCGGCGTTCAGATGGATGATTCCGGCACCTCGAATTCCTCTGTCGTCAATGTCAATACGTCCAGCAACGCTGGTGACGAGGAGTACTCCAATCATTGTCGCGATGGCTTTGCGTATAATTTTGACATATTGAAAACAACCGGAGACTGTAATGAGTGGGAAGAGAGTGAGAATCGAGGCGTTAGGTCGGATTTTACAACGAAACAGTTTTTTCCGACTAGAGTAGAGCCGGCTTCGAGACAGCAGTGCTTGAATCTTTCGTTTAAGGAAGGAAATTACAGTGTTCCGATGGAGGAGAGAGAGTTGATGCAGCCGCAGCAGCTACATCAGGTTAAGAAGAGTAGAAGAGGACCTAGGTCTAGGAGTTCGCAGTACCGGGGAGTTACCTTCTATCGGAGAACAGGAAGATGGGAATCGCATATTTGGTTAGTTATTATGAATATGTGTTTATTTTGATGGAAAATAAGTTTATGCTAGCACATTTTGATATAGCTAGTACTTTAGTATGTTTGAATTGTTATACAACTATTCATCACTTGCATTGTTAGATTTAATCCTGTCTCGTTTGAACTTATCATTTCTAGCACTACAAATGTATAGCTCAGCTTATTTGATCTGAAGTACATTGGAGCTTTGTGATGCATATAGTATATATACTTGTACATGCTGTTGTCATGTTTTGATGATAATCGGATCCCAATTTTTTTCCTTGCAGGGATTGTGGGAAACAAGTTTATTTGGGTACGCTAATATGACATACTAAATGTTTGATTAGGCTTTTTTTCTTTAGTATGCTATGGATTTTAAGTTCATTTTTATATATGCGACTGTTTTTCTTTTTGAAATATTTATACCTGAATTTTGTAGGGGGATTCGACACTGCACATGCTGCAGCTAGGTAATATAACAGTTCTGGTTTGTAAACATTGGTTATCATTTGAAGCCCTTACAAGTGTTGTGTATATTGTGATGTAAGTAATTTATTGGAAATTTTGATTGATGACATTAGGGCATATGATCGAGCTGCAATTAAGTTCCGCGGAGTTGATGCTGATATCAATTTCAATATCAGTGATTATGATGAAGACCTTAAGAAGGTTGGTTATAGTTTAGATTATTATTTGAATCTGAAGGTGTTGTTTGTAGTAGGAACTGAAATGATCTTAATTCTTAAACAGATGAAGAACTTGACAAAGGAAGAATTTGTACATATACTTCGTCGACAGAGCACTGGGTTCTCCAGGGGAAGTTCAAAATACCGGGGAGTTACCCTGCACAAATGTGGACGATGGGAAGCTCGAATGGGACAGTTTCTTGGCAAGAAGTGAGATACCACTGACCTTAAACTAGATTCTTAATTATCAATTAATTTCCCGCTGAAAGTACTTGTTATTTGCTTTTCAGTCATAATATGTTATTTGCTAGCAGGTATATATATCTTGGGTTGTTTGACAGCGAAATAGAAGCTGCAAGGTTCCCATTGTCTTAACTTCACTCCAACTAGCTTATTGTGAACTTCGCTTACTTTCATCCCTCGACTTCCAGGTTTACTTTTCACGTAAAAATATTTTTTGCTATGCTATCAGGGCTTACGACAAAGCTGCAATAAAATGCAATGGCAGAGAAGCAGTAACCAATTTTGATCCTAGCACATATGACAGCGAGTTAAGTTCTGAAGCTGATACTGGAGGTAGCACATGCTCTGTATCCTGTTTTGTTTGGAAAAAGTATATATTTTGTTAAATAAATTTAACCATTCTTCTATCTAAATAATTTCATGATGATTCGGTTAATATTTCTTTGCAGGCAGCAACCATAATCTGGATTTGAACTTGGGTATTGCTCCCCCTTATTTTGCTGATGGCCCAAAACAAACTGACAACATAGGGAGTTTTGATTTCCAGTTTCACCTGGATGACATCCCTGAGGCCAGAAAATCTAGGGTACATTCAAAATCATTTACCAATGTTTTATTGTAGTTAATCTTTCTTTCTATTCCGAGTTTGATTCCCTAAAGTATTTTTTTTAAATTTAGTTAAAGGTTTTAGATAAGCTTCTCAGCAATCTACTCTTAATTCTCTAACAGAATGAGAGTTCTACTTCTGCAATAATGGAAGCTCAGCTGCCTCTTGGCCAAGATATGATGTCTGAGCACCCTCCTCCTTGGAGAGGTCTGAATTCAAGTTTTTTCCCCGTCTATGAGGTACTTTTTTCTTTCAAGCACATTATCCGATTAATTTCCCTTGGGAAGTGTACAAGTACAGCTTTAGTTGCCCACATGTTGGTTGCCTTAACGAGATGACAATTTTGATCATATTTATCCAGTTATATTGGATCTTAATTCTTTAGAGGTGCTTCTTGCTAGTCAGACATTACCAATACCTCAGTGATTAATTGTAGCATGCTACCAAAAGTTGTGATTCTTGTTACCACATAGTTCTAGTAATAACCTCTCAACAGTTACCTTCATCCAACTTGAACATCAAGTGCATGCATTGTTTGCTGTTGTTTACCAAGCTTTCGTGCTCCCTCAATTTTATCAAAATTTCCCAACTAAAAGCCAATTAAGTTCATCTGCTTTCATGGCTATGAGTATCCTTCATCTTCAACGATGAGGTGCACATGTTTAAGTTGCTGACAAAAGACTCCATCTTCTATAAGCTAACAATATATGATTAATGTTAACAGGGAAGAGCAATAGAGAAACGTACGGAAGTTGATTCCCAGCCAAATTGGGCATGGCATATGCAAGGACCTTACGGTGGGGCTACTCCAGTGCCACTCTTCTCTACTGCAGCATCATCAGGATTCACTACTTCAACTACCACTGCTTCATCAGCTGCTGTTTATGAACCTAACTTGACCATCCCACACCCTCACTACGCCATGCCAATCACCAATGCTAACAACATATTACATTACTACAGTTGGTGCTGAATTCATAAGCAAGTAGATCACCACTCCAATTCAAATATTCTTCCTGTCTGTATAGGAAGAAGTTAGCTACTTAGCAGGATAGGAAAAGCACACTGGGAGTGTAATTGAGTTAAATTGTTTTGATTGCACGTATCTAGGCATTACATTTGCCATCCTTTCTGTTGTAAGAAGCAAGCTAAATCTACACCCCCTTACTTGGGTGCACATGGATTAGTAGTCGCTGCTTTTGTGAAACATCTTTGTTTCTGTTCACATTGACCATGCTGCTTAAGCCTTTAACATTGAAACATTGAGATTGGTCTCACCAACAGGTCTCATGTTCATTTGTGATTCTCTTTGGGAGTCAACTATTTTCTGACATGTTATTTTTGTAACAGTGAATTCCTGCTTTTCATAGCAAAGAAGATTTCCACTCTTGTTATATGTGATGATTGGGACAATTAAATCATCTCCTTTTCTTAACTAATTCGTATGGGAAGGTTATCATATCTTTCTACTATTATAATTCCGTACGTTTTTTGTTATTTAATTTACTGCATCAGATCTAATGGATTTGTTATATCATACAACTGTATTATGTTCCTAGCTAAAGGCCTCCAAATAAATTTAATTTTAATAATGTGCTTTCTCCTGACCAAGATGCTTAACAGAGTAGTAATTTGAGTAATTCACATCTATCCAGCTTGGATGGTGAGGGAGGGGTCAAGTACTGCTGGTGCAATGAATTTTTTTTATGGTTAAATCATAGTACTAGTATTATTAAAAATGGTAGGCCACTTAATTGAATGCCACTTTTGTACTGGTGGGCGGTTCATTTCATCCTTTCCTTTGTCCTTGGTATCTCCGCAATCCTCGGCTTTGCTTTAACTGGTACATCAGCAAGACTTACAAAAGAACTGGGAAGACTTCGTCCGTATTATTTGTATTATGGGTAAATATGAAAATCCCTGTTTTATGTACTGTGCGCGCGCTTCTATGTAGACCGAGTGACCGACGACATTTTATAGTGAGATCTGAGAAATATGATATGTGAGAGAAATTATGGAGACTTTTGTTCATTTTTATTTATTGTTTGTAAATTTTAAAAAATTATTAAATATTTATTTTTTCATATTATTTTTTACGATTAAAAATTAATTTATTTTATTTATTTTTTATCTTTTTAATTTTTTTTAGAAAACTACTATTAAATTTTATACTTAATTTAATTAATCAAATAAAGTATTAATTGAATTTCGTATTTTATATGCATAATCTTCACATGTTAATTAAGAAGGAACTAGGGGGTACTATTTATTTCTTGCTTTTACGGTATTTTCTTTCTCACTTTTACAGTTTTACCGTCTTTAAACATCTCCAAACTTCAAGGCCAATAAGTTGGAGTACTGACATTATGGCATCTTTCATTATTAATGGGCTGGCTTTATGTTAAAGTGACAGAGCTGTCATGTATGGATCTATGGAGTACTATAACGTTTGGTCATTGGTGCGTTGAGCAGAGGCCAGAGTGCTGTTACTGTTATTCTCGAAAAATGGTGGTGTACTAAAATCCTAGCTAGCTAGCTTCCTATAATATGTATATACATATACATACAGTACAGTTTGCTGGAGTTTTTTTGATACAAGTAGTAGTACTGAAACCAACAGTATTTAATAGGGGTGCACAAAAAAGCCGAAAAAACCGAAAAATCGACCGGTCGAACCGAACCGTTATTATTTCAAACCGAAAAATATTAAACCGAAAAAACCGAACACTATAAAATTGAAAAACCGAAATTAGTTCGGCCGGTTTGGTTTGTCTTCTCAACAAACCGAAACCGACCGAACCAACCGAATAATTTAAAATTATATTATTTAAAATTATAATATAATTTATATATTTTTTTAATAAATATTTACACATTTCATTTAAAACTAGAGCTGCTTGTAATGATAAGCAGCAACATTCAGACCCTCACAAACAGTGTTTTGCGAACAACTTCAAGAAAGAGACTTAAATTCAAGCAGTAACAACTAAATTTGGTGCTCTTTGCCTGAAGTTAAAGGACTTCTTGTGAACTAATTATAAGCATAATGTTTAGTTCTTTTTCATTATTTTCTTGGTCAACCTGCTCACTGATTTCCCAATTTAGCCATAAATTACAAGAAATAAATAAAATGTGTTTGAAAAAATAAATATAATTGGAACTCTATAATTGACTCTTAAAAGCAGACAGCAAAACAGCAGGCAACAATGCATCTGATATGGAATGAATAAAGAAAGGAAAAATCATCGAGTTAAATGTTGATTCTCAGTGACACTATTTCATAATAAGCTATATTTTAATAACCTGCAAAAGAAGCACTTCCTTGTATATGTTTTAAGTTAATAATTTGCGTTAGATCAGTTTTCCACCATAGCAACCAAGTAATTTAACTCTTTACATGACCATTCCTTGAGTTAGTGATTTATTAATTATTATGAAAAAATGACAATATAATGAATACCAAATTATCAATTATGGAACCGAATAACCGAATAAACCGACCGAATAAACCGAAACCGAATAAACCGAAAACCGATTACGATGTAAAAATTTGGGTGGTTTTGGTTTTTAATTTTTTATAACCGATTTAAATGGTTTGGTTATTTTTTTCTCCAAGAAACCGACCAAACCGAACCGTGTGCACCCCTAGTATTTAATCTTCTTACTTACCGAGAGAAAAGCAATCAAGTCTCTTCTCTCTCTCTCTCTCTCTGTCCATCCAATTTGTCTGGCATATTTTAACAAGTAGGCTATCATACTTCGTCGTGCCTGCCTCGACTCTTGAAGGATAAGGAAAATGCAGTGTTGGTGATTGATCATGCATGTATCCTACATGCCAATCAATGTTTGTCCGTCTATTCTTAAACAACTAATTAAGCATTACTGCATAAGGTGATGAGGGTGTGTATTATGATGATGATGATGTCATTCATTACTCAAACCAGCAAAGTTTAGAATCCCTAGCTTAGCTAATGATAAGTTATTATTAGGTAATTATTTATTTACAAAAACTATATATTGCCAAATCAAACAATCACTAGTATTTTATTTTAAGCCATTAGAAGGGTGGTTCCCTCCTCGGTCTACCATTCCAATTTCAACCTCCCCTGCACTTTGGTTTATTGTGTTTCAGGGTGAACTCTCCTCGTGCTCTGGTCGTACCAACCCATGGTGCAGGGCCGGCCCTATGTTATACCAAAAAAAGCATGGGCTTTAGGTCCCATTTGAAAAAAGGCCTCAAATTTTTAAATGCCATAAATAATTTATATAAAAAATATTTTATAGAAATATAAGCTCAATCAATTCTTTAGGACCTATAGTCCAATTCAAATATTAAATACGTAAAAAAAATTAACTGTATAAAAAAAATCTCATTTAAATAAAAAATATCAATACTCCATCAGTCTCAAAAATAAAAGTTCTCAATTGATTTTTGTAGTCAAATTTGACAAATTTTAAAATTAAAAATTAAACATATATAATTAGATTTTAAAAAAAATAAATATTAAGATTAGTACTAAATTTTATGTAATTTATAATGTTTATAGGCTTTATATATATATATATATATATATATATATATATATATATATATATATATATTAAATAATAATAAGATATAGTAATTTGAAAAATGGTCAATTTGACCATAAAAATCAATAAAAGATGTACCAAAAATAGAAGGACTCATTTAAAAATATCGCTTTAGGCCTCAAAATGTCTTGAGCCACCCCTGCCATGGTGTCGTTTTATCAATCTGATAAGTAAACAGAGCTCGAATTCATATATTGGTTGTGCTCAAAAGGTTATGTATCCAGCGACAAATCCACCAATATCTTGATTTATTCGATTTTAGCTGCCACCTTTAATTTGCCTTTCTCACTTCAATATACGGGTCGTAACTTTTAAGTTTCAACTATTATTGGGCCTTTTCAAACCACATTTTATAATTGGGGCTTCCACCCAACTAAAAGGTGAGGGAGTGATTATTTTCACTCCCAAATATACTTTATCCATTATTCCCCTTAAAAGTATGTTTATACTTTCTTCATTTATTTACTTATTTATTTTTATTTTAACTTTTTAATATAAAATTACAAAATCTTAAAATTCATATGGTTGAAGCTCCTATTTTTAGATGATATATGCACACCCTAAATTTATTATTACACACTCTTTTATATTAAAAAAATAAAATAACTCTTAAGTCTTAATTAATAAAAAGTCAATTAAATCATTCGACACACGTTCATTTTAACCTTAAACTTATTATATTAAAAACTCAAAATAAAGAACTAATAAATCTCTACCAATTATATTCATAAAATGTAAATTATTACAATATATTTTATCAGTTATAGTAGTAATAAATTTGCCAATTTCTAAATTTTGATATATATATATATATATATATATATATATATATATATTCTAAAATTTAAAATTTGTAATTGGCAATTATTTTTATACTTTATAATATTTGAAATTTTATTGACCAAATAATTTCTTATTTAATTTGAATTTTAAAATCTAGAATTAATTTCAAGTCAAAATAATATTTTTTTGAATTAAACGGACCAATTTGACTATATTGCGGAGTATATCTCATAATTTCTTTAAATATGCACAAACCTCGAATTTCTATCAACAACCCATCCACTACCGCATGCCCAATATGTAAGTCTTATATTTGTCGTCGATCTAGAAAAATAAACCAAATTGATGAATCCAGCAACACTTCGACATCATACAAACACCATTCACATCATATAACCTTTTCCAAATAAAATTGGAATCATCCCTAACGATTAGATATTTAAAATTTTTAAAAAATGGAAGAACGAAAGTCATTAATCTTCTTGATAAAATTGGAATGGGTATAAACGCTAACCTCTCCGAGATTAGCTGCGATAATAGGGAAGAGAACTGTAGGTAGCGGTGGTGATGAGAGGACTGCAAGGATGGAGAGGGGCAGAGAGTAGTGGAGGCGAGGGGAGCGGCTGCGAGTAGCGGGAGCGAGAAAAAAAATGAATCGGTCTTTTATATATATATATATATATATATATATATATATATATATATTATGAATTGCTTGTGATTTTGTTGAATGGATTTATTTTTATAAATTGATTTTTATTCTCTTATTAATTTGAAGTGACAATTCTTTTATTTTTTGTTTAAATTATCACATAAGTAAAAAATTAATATTTATTTAATTAATTTGACGAAATAATTTAATTATAAAATTTTAATTAATTTAATAAAATAAAAAATTAAGTAAACTATTGCATATAAATAATCAAGTAGAGCGGGTTAACTCGAAGATTTGCCATTTAGTCTCATTCATTACAGGAAGGAATAAGGATAACATTGAAGGAGACAGCATGGCACGTCAAGACCACGTGTACTCAACTATCGATCCAAGCCAACCAACCTCAACTTCAAATCTGAACCGTAAAACCACCCATCAATCAATCAATTGGACTCTTATTTTCAACGCAACAGTGAAGCTTCAAGAACATTCTCCTCTAGCACACTCCTTCTCCCTCCTCTGTCCATTTGGCTCGTCAAGTTCTTCTGCTTCAATTCATTAGACTGACTCTCTGCTTCATCTATACTAGCTAGTATATTTTTATATACACACTACACTACAGGTCTGTTAAAAAACAAACAAAAACTATATACGTAGAAATGCATGTAATGAAATTGTTAGTCAGTTTTCTCATCTTTTTGATTTGATATTATTAATAACAAAATTCTTAAAGCTCTTTTGATTTTACAGAAAATCAATCCAATCGATTGCATGGGAAAAAAGAGCTATCCCACTGTGAGCGAGGAGTACCAGAAAGCAATTGAGAAATGCAAGAAGAAGCTCAGAGGTTTCATTGCTGAGAAGAACTGCGCTCCTCTTATCCTACGTTTGGCGTAATTATCTCTCTCTGCACTTAATATTAATTAGAGATATACAGTACTTGCGACCTAATTAATTAATATTGTTACAGTGATCATGTGCTTTTTTATTGATTTCTCTCTCTTTTCCCTATCGTTAATTTTGTAAATATTACTAGTATCTGATTAATTCTATAACTAAGTATTCGACTGAGCTTGTTAGGAGATGGAATTCAATAATCTGCTGTTTTCTTCCATCTATCTATCTATCTGTTCAGTATTTTTATAGTGCTAGCTAGTACTATTGAGGCTTAATTTTGAAGGTGAATTGATTATAATCTGAATACAGATGGCACTCGGCTGGGACGTACGATGTGAGCACAAAAACAGGAGGGCCATTTGGGACTATTAAGCATCCGGATGAGCTCTCTCATGAGGCCAACAATGGTCTTGATATTGCTGTTAGGCTCCTGGAGCCCATCAAGCATCAGTTTCCACTCCTCTCTTATGCCGACTTCTACCAGGTATACACGACTTAATGACCTTTCGTCCGATAAGATTAATTTCAATTTGAACTACTAGTTCAATAGTGTCAGTTCCATATTTTGTTGGGGGGTGTTTATACTTACTGATCCTGAATATTGGGTTAACACTTGTCTAGTTAGTAGTTACTTGGGGGTTTAAATCGTTTATATTGTTATTACTTTCTTAAAACTTACTCATTTGATTTATGTTTTATTGACTGAAGTTGGCTGGAGTTGTTGCTGTTGAAGTAACAGGAGGGCCTGATATCCCCTTCCACCCTGGGAGACAGGTAATTAATTTGTATGGTTACTACTTTCACTGTGCTTGTTGGTAATTGAGTTTGATTTATAGATTTGATTAATCATATGTTGCAGACGAGTATGAGAATAGTTGAGGGTTATACAAAAGCATGAGCTTTGTATGCCTTTGCAGTTTGCACCAACTATACAATTATATTAAAGAAGCGACTATTCCCTTGCAGTGCAAATAATTAGGCTTATTACAAGTTTTCATCAGAGATTAATTATAAAACTTTTCCCAAACATTACTCAACTCAACATCACCTTTTATATCAAACTAGTTGGGTTAGGCACCAACTATTACATAGGAAAAGTAAAACGTATAGTATCTCCAACTCACAGTTAATAAAATACCTTGTTGTCGAGCGAATATTTGCTGGGTTCTGGTTATGTGATTTTTGGATCAAACACACCTTTGCTAGTAGCTGTTTGGCTATATGAAAGTTGCTAAAAAAAGTTGCATATTCAATATTCGGGTGTTGAACGATGTAGGTTGAGCTGGCACTCTATGTTCTCAAATCGATAAAAAACTTGAAAATGGTAAGAGTTGGGGTGGAATGTGTTTTCTTCACTTTCGAGAATTACGAATATACAACTATATACGTTTTTACTTTTGTGTATGTGCTGGGAAGAAAGGGATGGAGCATTGACTCCGAGCACTAGATTAAAATGAACATGAACTTCACTGGATTTCATTCTTTTCAGAACATATATATGCTTTTATTTTCTCTTAAAATTAAGTTCTTTACACATATGCCTGAGATTCGTCTCAACTTGTGCCACAACACAGTCAAGGTCATTTTTTTTAATTCAGTTCTTGAGTTTTATATATTTTTTTGGAAGTTATTGACAATCTTAGAGTACAGGTGTTATGTAGTCTTAAGAACATTAATGTTAGCAGTAATTAAAGGAAAATCTGTTGGTTGCAGGACAAATCTGAACCACCTCCAGAAGGCCGGTTGCCAGATGCCACAAAAGGTTCGATGACATTCGGGTTGCTGTAAGCAACTAGTGAACTATATCAATTGACCTTGATGAGTATTTGTAATATATTGTTGTCTCTTCAGGTGCTGATCATCTGAGGGATGTCTTCGATCACATGGGTCTCGGCGACAAAGATATTGTTGCTCTATCCGGTGGTCATACACTGGTAGGTTCATGTATCTATAAAGTTCCCTTGCTTGCCCCTTTATAACATGTTGCTGTTCTTTTCATGAGCATTGAAATCACATTATTGTCAGAGATTTTGTGTTTTAATGTGATGTTCTAGGTTCAGATATTGAGTCCCTTTCTCAATAACTCAGTGCTTATTTATTTGCAATGGCATCTTTGTATTGTCACCACAGTGCAACATATAGTGAATTTCATTATGGTTTTGGTGAAATTGTTTCTCAGGGAAGGTGTCATAAGGATCGCTCTGGATTTGAGGGACCTTGGACCACCAATCCTCTCATCTTTGATAATTCCTACTTTAAGTAAGTTCTATATATCCAGGCTGGATATTATTACTCAAGTTGATGGCTCTATGTAGGAGCATTTGATATTATATATACACGGTGTAACATGTTTGTTACCTGTAAGTTCATTCTGTGATTGCTTAAAAGGGAGTATTACAGAAACAAAAGCTTCAAAACCAATGGTTCTAATCCAATTTTGTAAATAGGGAACTTCTTTCTGGAGAGAAGGAAGGCCTTATTCAGCTGCCATCAGACAAAGCTCTGCTTGAGGACCCAGTCTTCCGCCCTCTAGTTGAAAAATATGCTGCAGTGAGTATGATATTGTTTGCCTGTATTTTCCTTTTTTCTTAATGTATACCACATAAATTTGAGATGCAGGCTTAGAAAATAAACTTATACGAGCTGGTGAATATTTTCTAGGATGAGGATGCCTTCTTCACAGACTACGCAGAAGCTCATTTGAAGCTCTCAGAACTAGGGTAAATGCTTCTCCCTTGGGTGGTTTTTCATCTGCGCTCTGCTAATAATTATTGCCAACTTAACTTTATTCCAACTTTTTGTAGTTTTGCTGATGCTGAGTGAAGGGGCTGGGAAAAGGCAGCCTGGTGGTGGAGGTTTGTATTCTGAAGGCTTGTTTGACTTCTCTATTTCTACCAATGCCCACTGGGCACTGGTAAATTTGCTTAAAAGTTAATGTTAGTGTTCTGGCTGTCTGTTCTGTTTAGGCAATGTAACTAATTAATAAATATATATGATGATGTGAGATTGTGAGTCCTAGGAGCTGATTCCAGCACTAGAATGTTACCTTCCTAGTAATTATTTGTCCAAACCTTATGTCCTAATTATTGGGTAATGCGTAGTGGTTTATTAAGGATTGAGTTGTATCAATTGTCCTCCCATCCTTTTGCAAGCGTTTTTCAGTTTGACTTGTGATTCATACTGGTTGATTTAGCTAGAGTACTAGTTCATTTATGGGGCCTAGGAACTCCAATGGTGTACCTTTGTTAAAGGATTTATAAATCCAGCATAAATACAAACTTGCATATGTTAAGGAGTTAAAACTGAAGATAGGTTCCGGCACCGGCAAGGAACTAAATCTATCTGCAGATGTGTTGTGGAGAGCATAGTTCAAAAACCTTAATAAGAGAATTTTAGATGTACACCCTTCCCTCTATTCCAAAATTATAGCTACATTTTTATTTTTAGTCCATTCAAAAATTAGAATATATTCTTATTTTTATATTATATTCTTAGTTAATGTCAAGGATATATGTGGAAAAAAATTACAAAAATGATCTCTTTTACAAAATTTTCTGACTTTTGGAATGGAGGGAGGACAATTTAGTTGCATAAATTTGAATTGCTAATGCTCCTTAGCCCAGAGGTAGAGGCTGTTAAGATGAACACTGGGCTTGGCCCGGTTAGAATGACTTCAAAGTCGAAAGGCAATTCGGTTATACCCTGACATAATGTGGATGAGATGTGCATTAATGCCTAATTTTAGCTGGATTCGTTGCGGCCCTAGCCCGTGTTTTTAAGTGGTGCTAAGGCAAATACGACTGAGGAGGATATTTGTTCCAGTTATTTTTCTTCGTTTTTGTCCTTTTTTGTTTTGTTTTTGAAAGAGTTGATTTATTCTTCTCTTATAACATTAAGCTCAAATCAGATTCTTGAATGATACACTTTCCGTTAAAAAAAGAAAGGGCTTGCATAAAGGAAAACTACGTAGTTGTGATTGTCACAATTAATAATGGCTTTAAATGATTTAGTTTTCATTTTTGATAGAGTAAAGTAATAACGCATAATGCTAGAGGTCTTCAATTTTTTGTATCAAAAAATGTTTCAAATGATATGTCATCAATATATTGATTACGTAAATTTATTATGATTGATTATATTATAAAATATTATTAAAATATTCAATGTCGTATTATTTAAGATTCACTTGAGATCAAAAATTTGAGATACGTAACATTATGCAGTAATAAAATTGCTATTAACGAAAGTATTGAAATAATAATTGACTAATAAGGTAACTAAACTAGCTAGAGTGTAAATTCTATTAAATTTAAGTGTTTTTAGTAATAATGGACTAATAAGCTGTTCATTGCACAATAATTTTGCCTAGCAATGTTTTATTAAGAAATGAAAATTTCTCAAATTTTGGGGATATCAAAGCTTTCATTTTATGACAGAATTAAGAAGTATGTCAAAAGTCCAAAATGAAGTTGTTTCGAAACCCAAACGAAATAGAAGCTCAATGTATTGTATCATGTTGATGGATGAAAGAATTTTTATCAATACGTCACATATACATTGAGTTATCTCATTATTAATATTCAAGAATACCAATTTATGTGTTAATACGTACTACTATATATTTATATATACATTCACGTTGGTACGAACTTTTGTTCTTGTTGATCTCAATTAATTTATGATGATGCCGTGCATTCCTCGTGTTTTGTTGGACTTATTATTATTATGTACTTTTTCTAATATATACAAATGTCAACCGAGTCTTAAATTTCCTAAGTGGATTTCAGTGGTTGGATCATCAACTAGGTTGATAAATATCTGATAACATTAAATTACGGTTAATATAAAAATTTATGTTATAAAATAAAATAATTAAATTTATTTAGTTATTTCATGTATACACGTATTTAAGTTTGAAAAGTATTATATAATTTCTCACAAATAAATAAATAATTAAATTAGGGTAACTTTATTGGATTTCCTCAAAACAAAGATGTAATAAGATCTTACAAAAACAAAAGAAAATTCAGAATGCTTATAATTCGTGACTTGATTCAAAGATTGAATCAAAAGTCAAAACTAATAACGGGTCATTACTCATTAGCAACAAAACTAATATCTATCATTTTTATAAAATGCAATAAAATTACCAAATAAACCCTAATTATTCACGATTTAATTGTACCTACCATTTTTTTGGAATTAATATCATCAATTCAGTTTATTCGAATTATAAAATTATAATTTAATTGATAAATTATTGATGCTTTCAATTTTTACGCGTGATTGATTGACCTTCATAATAACACGAGGCCTTGAATTGGTGATAAAAATTGACCTCTTTGTAACGTATTTGTAGGGAGTACAGATATAATTTTAAATCATTATTAATAGCTTCTTTATTCACCATCTTTTTGGTAAATCTTTCATGGGCTAAAATTCCAAACCCAAAATATATTTGTAATAGTCATAATACAATATATCGAATTTGACTCTCCTTTATTACATATTTTTTTTCAATTTTATTCAATACACCACATTTTTATAGTTTCGCATGGTATAATTGAAATTCAAACGGTCTATGTAATTTATAATATTGAATAATATAATTATTTTAAAAATAAAAGTAATTCGACACTTTTTTATTATTTGATGAACATGTAAAATTTTTATTCAAATTTGAATGATTGATTTTTTTAAAACTTTTAATGTTAAGAGTATTTTTAATAATTTTAATTTTTGATAAGATTGGTGCTGATATTATCAACGTTTATTAACATATTTTAATTATTATTATTAATTAAATTATTAAATCAAATAATTAGTATATTAAAGTAAAAATGTAATGAAAAAGAGCTACTCGCACAATAACCAAATATAACATTAAATACTATATTCGATCTCATTATTGAAAAATAAAATTTGACACAAATTTTTATATCAAAATTTATTTTTTAATAATAAAATAAAATAAAATATTTAATATTATGAATAAATATATATGTGCAAACTTATTCATTCCAATATATCCATGTCACCACCAGCGACCATAAAAGTCGCGCGTATATATCTTCCAAATACTTGATTTGATTACAAGGTGATAACTTGGAAGTCAAAGATATAGTATTATTTAGATATTGTAACAAACTTAACCTTGGATTTTCAATTCCCTCGAATTATTCTATTCCTGGTCGCAATTGGGTTTAAATATTCTAGACGCAATTGGGTTTAAATATTCTAGATGTATCTATCTCTCATAGTACTTTCTTATTCAATCCGAGTCATGGTATGTATGTATAAAGTCAAACTAGAGGGTCAACATATGTTAAATAAGATGGTTTATTATTAGTGTGAAAGTAACAAGCTAATTGTTAAAATGGAAATACTCGTATTAGTTAGATTGTTCATTGTTATTATCAAATTTAATGATTAAGACTGAAGTACTGTAATCTTTAAATTTTATGTTCTTAAAAAATAAAACTTTCAAAAAAAATAAAAAATTGATCGACTTTATCGGAACAAAACCTAATGAAAATTTTATTGCCTGTATATTTTTTTCATTTCCATTGTATCCTAAAAATAGAAATAAGAATATGCATCCAATTTATATAAATAAAAATAAGGAAGATTTTTTTTCTAAATTATAAGATTAATATCAAATTTTAAATATTTTTAAACTTAAAATTTAGATGAATTCATATAATTTATGTCAATATAATTATAAATATCATAAATTATCTAAGAAATACTATTAATTATAAAATTTATTATTTAAAAATTTAAATAAATTATATTAATTTTAAAATTAAAAATATTTTAAATTAATTTAAAAAAAAATCAACAATCATCCAACAATTCGAAGGAAATTAATTGCGAAAGCTAACGGACAAATGTAGTATAGAATGAATAGTGCGACCCAGAGGAGCAAGGGTGGCCGCATCCGGGTCCCGTAGACTTCCCAGCTACCCATATTCTGTGTCGTCGCACTCCAAGTCCAACATAAAATAAAACTGCAACTAGTAGTAGTATATTATATATATATATATAGAGTATGATATGGCCCTCACGTGGATCCCACGTGACCTTCCTTCCTCCCAAACCAGTTAAAAAGCCAAGGGCAGTCCGCTCCTTCCTTCGTTCTCCCACTTCATACCGCCTAAAAAGCAAAAGATCTCTCATGTTCTCCACATTCTCTCTCTACAATTACTTAACCCACCCACTTTCTCTCACTACAATTACTCAACCCACTTTCTCTCTCTACAATTACTCAAACCACTTTCTCTCACTTAAATTATTACTATGAATCTGAAAGGAGAATACTAGTCAGTCCCAGATATGTTCATTGATCACTTTCCTCATTGGTGTTCCTAATTTTCTTTTTCATTTTTTCTTCTTTTTAAATTTTGAACCTGTAAATACTGTCACTTTTATCTGTTCTAGCTTTTTTCCTCTTTTTTTATGCACTCGTCTGCTCAGCCCCTCTTTTCATCCGCCGGAAAAGAAGAGAAATGGAGACTAGGCTTCTCATCTTCTTACTCCCCTTCTCACTTTTTCTCCTCAGTGATTTCACCATAGCTCAGATGCCAGGTTTCTCTCTCTATATATCTCTTTAAGTTTTTTTAGTGTATACAAACCCACCATATATTTTTATGCTTTTCTGGGGTATAAATTTTGGTATCGGTTTTGTTGATTGCTATTAGACTCTGTTCTGTTTTTGATGGGAATTTGCAGTATATACTCCTACATGTTATGGAATTCATCGGTATTGTCACATTCTATATGTTTTTGTTGGTTTCTTGCTTTAGTGATATATCACCTGTATAAGAATTTTATCTTACCATCCAGCATGCCTGAATTTTATCTCTAATTTTGATGTTTTATCCAGTTTATTGATTGTTTATAATTATATGAACATATATACCTTTTCTTTTATAGGCATATGGCATATAAATTTGTAAATCAAATTACAAGTTTTTTGACCGGCCCTAAAAATTGAAGCACATAATGTTGTAGGATAGAAACCGAAATGAATTTAAGAAGAATTAAAAACATAAGAAGCTTTTCTATTTCCTTTATGGTCTGCCAGAGCAGTCCTTGAACAAAAATGGTCTACAGTTCTTCCCCCCACCCCCCATCTACAGTTGTACTCTTTTACATTTTGTATAGCTTTGTATGCACAAGGACAAGACTGCCAACTATATTTCTTGTCAGGGACTACCCTTTGGGTGTGACTCTGTAATGTTAAGTATGGCTACAACCAACAACTGAACTAAGTAGCGTTGATATAATTTACATTGAACCATTATATTTATCTAAAAGGAATAATAATTCTTTACCTCATTGTACAATGTCTTTGTGCAGTCCTTTTTGTCCGATGAAGATGTGCTCTATATAGAAATGGAAATTATACTATTACATCTACAAACAGAAAAAGGAAAATGATACGATTGCTAACACGAAGCTCAAAAACTTTGCATAACCTCAACTTGGTTACAGAGTTTGCAGACATAGGCCATGACTTTGAATTCTTTTACCCAGAACATGAGCAGGTGTAGAAAGTGAATGAGCTTTTAACTGTGGTTTAATTTTCTACAAACGTGAGGTTTTTTCATCTATCGTTTTAACTGGCCAACATTTGCAACTTTGAGTACTTCGAAGAAAACTGAAATTGAAAAATGTTGGTAAGAATTAGACTTCATGTTGCGGTGAAAGTTAAGAAATCCTAATTAAACAGAATAATCTCGAGTACGTAATTTGGAGATGAAATTTGTATAATGATGCTTCTCTTAAAAAGAGTTTCAGATTAATGTTGTCTTTGTATCATTTGTAAAGGATCAGCAGTTGTAACTTGTAAACAACCTGTGGATATCCCTTCTAATTCTTCCATGCTTGATGAAGTCGTGGACTTCACAGCATGAAATATTATATCTGGTAATGCTGAACAACAGTAGGAGGACAAAAGCTTTGTTGCCTACTACCAACTCTGTCTAGAAATGAGAGTCCCATTCTTTCTTTTCTTTTTTCCCTTTTTTTTTTTCTTTTTTTGTAATGAAAAAGAAGTTTGCATTTGATACAATTTGATATTATCTCTCAATAAGGTTGTAAAATTAACTCTTTGAAGTTTAATATTGGAAAAAATCATTTAAAGTAATTATGTCCAAGTGTGTCCAATGCAAATCTTAGTATTCGAGAAAAAAAAGTCAACTAAAAAAGTAGGACTCTCATTTCCATATGGAGAGAATGCTAGTTAAAACTCAGTTCTAGCTATAAAAGTTTTTATTCTGTAACATACAATGTTGTGTGTAAACTCTTTGTAGAAGTTGTGTGCTAGAATCCTGAATTTAAATGACCATTGTTCTCTGTGTGTGTGACTTGATTTTGCTGATAACTTTGATTGTTTAAAACAGGTTTCATAAGTTATGACTGTGGAGGCAAAGAAAATTTCACTGATGACCTAGGTCTTGAGTGGACTCCAGATAATATGGTCATGCATGGGGAAGCTACCAATATATCTGTAGCAAATGAGACAAGGAAGCAATATACGACTCTGAGATATTTCCCAGCTGATAGCAGGAAGTATTGTTATGCATTTAACGTAAAAAGTAGGACAAGGTATCTTGTCAGAGCAACCTTCTTGTATGGTAACTTTGACAACAGCAATGTATATCCTAAGTTTGACATCTCCCTAGGACCGACTCATTGGGCAACAATTGTCATTTCAGATGCTAATATAATGGAAATTCAGGAGTTGATATTTCTGGCTTCTGATCCAATCATCAGTGTGTGTTTATCCAATGCGACAACTGGGCTGCCATTTATCTCCACCCTTGAACTCCGGCAGTTCAATGGTTCAATCTACCTTACAGAATTTGAGAACCAATTCTATCTTAGTGTCTCTGCAAGAATAAATTTTGGTGCAGAAAGTGAAGCTCCAATCAGGTACAATCAAACTAGACAATAAAAGTTCCCTTGTTTCAGTCAATGCTATTGTTAAATGTTCCTTTGTTTCACATAACATTTGGGCCTCAACTCTATATCTCAAAATTTTCTCGCTGGTTTCTTTAAGAGAGAGAATTTATTATATAACATTATACACAAACTTGAGGAATAAAATATTTAAAATTTTCTTAGTTAGGAAAATTCCATTTGGTGGTCATACGTTAGTTGTGCTGGAGTACTGCTTTCTTCTGGCAGGAGTTTCTGTTGACAAATTTTTTTCTAATCATTTTAGGTACCCTGATGACCCGTTTGATAGAATATGGCAATCTGATTCTGTGAAGAAAGCAAATTACCTAGTTGATGTTGCTGCTGGAACTGAAAAGATATCAACTCGAATGCCAATCCATGTCAGCAAG
The DNA here is from genome assembly GCA_947179155.2 of Hedera helix. Lineage (NCBI taxonomy): Eukaryota > Viridiplantae > Streptophyta > Magnoliopsida > Apiales > Araliaceae > Hedera > Hedera helix. The sequence continues at coordinate 46,332,680 of OX359268.1, read as the reverse complement.
GATGAGAGTCCACCTCAGAAAGTGATGCAAACAGCTGTAGTTGGCAGAAATGGATTGTTAACATACCGCACGAATCTGGATGGTTTTCCAGGCTTTGGCTGGGCATCCACCTACTTTGCAGAAATTGAAGACTTGGGTGCTGATCAAAGTAGAAAATTCAGGCTAATACTCCCTGGGAATCCTGATCTCAGCAAACTTGTTGTTGACATCCAAGAAAATGCTCTGGGAAAATATCGTTTGTATGAGCCAGGGTTCGTCAACTTATCGCTTCCTTTTGTGTTATCTTTTAAATTTGGGAAGACATTTGATTCTACTGAGGGGCCTCTCGTGAATGCAATGGAGATAAATAAGTATCTGAAGAAAAGTGATGGTTCGTTAGATGGTAATCATAACTTTTTTTTCTCGAGTTAACTGTCCATAATTATAAATCTGCTTTCCACTTCAATACACATTATTTTTTAACCTGGTATTTTCCTGAGATTGAAAGTATGTAACTGTGACTAGGGACATTTTCTTAGGATTTCATATTTACTTCCTCGTATCAAATTAAAAAAAAAGGAAGAGAGAAACCGCAAACTCTTTCCATTAAATTCTTTGTGATGAACTTTGAATCCAAAGTGAAGCATATCTCATTCTAGGTTTGTATGTGTTTCAGGATCAGTTATTGCTAGGGTAGTCTCAGTTTACTCATCGGCAGGTTGGGCACAAGAAGGCGGCGACCCATGTCTGCCAGTACCGTGGTCCTGGGTACAGTGTAACTCGGATACTCAACCAAGGATAGTTTCAATGTAAAGTACTTTCCTTTTATGTGATCTTAAACCTTGTAATTCAAATGAAAATAATGCCACTTTAAAATTTTGCTGTTTCTGATCATGGATAACTACAAATATAGAGACATGTATATTCTTTTTTTATGTCACCAATCTAACCAAATCTATATGTGATAATCTGGCAGCAAACTGTCTGTGAAGAATTTGACAGGGAGTATTCCATCAGACTTGACAAAATTGAGCAGCCTAGTTGAGTTGTAAGTTTCAAACAGCATTTTGCACATTGCCCTGACAAGTTTTTCCTTTGCTTGCTGCAGAATCAGTTGATACCCCCTCTATAATTTGCATTTATCCTTTTCTGTTACAGATGGCTTGATGGGAATTCACTGAGTGGCTCAATTCCTGATTTTAGTGGAAGCACAAACTTGAGGATAATGTAAAGTAGATGGTCTATTCTTGTAATTATGCCATTTCATAAAGAATTTTGGCTAACCCAAAAATTTTCTTGCCGCAGACATCTTGAGAATAATCAGTTGACTGGTGAGCTGCCTTCCTCCTTAGTGGACCTGCCCAGTTTGAGAGAACTGTAAGTTCGCAACTATCTGGTATCAACGAGTATTACTGTATTAGTACATAATGGTCTCAAATAGAATTATCTCAAACACCTTCCTAGGCACGCTTCTATTTTTTGATTCCTGCAAATGGTTTCTAAATTGATTTTTTTTTATAAAAATAAATCTATTTAATCCCTTAGCCTACTGGACACTACCGTGGTTTTCCTTGTTAATGTCGAATTATACTTTTGGCCTAATGATTTTCCTTCACCTTTTTCATCAATTATGTACTATAAACTTCACCCTGTTGCTTTTTGCCTCTGAGAAAAAGGTTTATAATTTCTGAAAATATTTGCAGGTATTTGCAAAATAACAGGTTATCTGGAGCTATACCAGCAGGTCTTCTAAACAAGAATCTGGCTTTAAAGTGGGTACCATTGCTTTGCTAATAGTATCAGAATGAATTAGTTGGCATCTTATATATTGTTGATTGGATGGATCCATTTACATTCTTATATTGTGTACACATTTGACTTCTATGTATATGGCATCAAGAGAATTAATTATTTTTAGTTTACATTGGTTTTTTAAATAATAAAAAAAGATTTTTTAGAATAGAGAGAGGTCACAAAATGATAAGTTGAGGATGAAAAATCCTCCTAAACTGGAAAAGGAAAAAATACAAAGCCATTAGAAGACGGCTTCCCTCTAGTCCCTCTGCTAATTTGAAATCTAGTAGAGTCCTTTATATATGTTCCTATCCCATTTGTCCTTCTAGTATGGTGGCTGTATCCATGAACAAGGGCAGTTACACAATTCATTTTTCCTGTCAAGAGGTATGCAAGTTCTGAGCTGGACAACTCCAAAGAATTTAGACTTGTAATCACCAATGTGTCATCCACCAAATACATTAGGACCTTTGGATGAGTGCCCTAGTAAAAATGGAGGACTTAATAGTCTTATAATTATCCACACAGTAGATTATAGAGATTTTAAAATTAAGAAGAAAAACTTTACTTGACATTCATCCAAACTGCTTTGTTAGTGGTTTGTATTTTTGCGGTAAATTGTTCTCTGCAATGGACAATATAACATTATGTAGGGTTTGACAAGGAAATTCAGGGTGTATGTACCATGCTATTGATCAAGTATAGATAAGTGGGCATGTTTTTCAATTTCAAATATTTTTAATACATTATATATATATATATATATATATATATATATATATATATATATATATATATATATATGTCTTACAATATAGCTGAGTTTACATAATTCAACAATGATATGACATCAGGGTTACCAAGTTCATCCATTTCTTTAGTTTGACCTAAGGATTGTTTGGTATAGGTCAAGACAGATACCCACCAAAACTCGTATTACTGGGTATTTAATTATTGATAATAGAAATTGATCATATTTTGTTATTTTTTTGTTTGGTGAAAGTTATGTGATTACTTGTAATTGTTGTTGTGAGGAATTCAAGATCCTTGATATATTTCTTCTAACATTTATTTTTCACTAAAATGCTGGCGTACTAATTTATATCAAATGATTCACCCAAATGGTTCTTGTCAAAAAATAATTCAATACTCAAAATATTGTCCAACTAATCAATTTAATAAACCGATTTAAAAGTTCTAATACTTTTATAAAATAATAACTCACAATATATTCAATGATTAAGTACAAAAATAAATTTATTAATTAAGTAAATTACGAACAATAATAAATTAAACTTATAATAATAAGTAACAAAACAAGACAAATAAGAACAAATTAGAAAACTTCAACTTGTTAAAATAAAGAGTATTGTATATGATATATATGGGTACTTTCTTGGTAAACTTTTTGTAATTGTGCGCGACAAATAAGGACATTTATGTCCAAATTATTCAAATATGAGGTGAACTTTAGTCTAAAAAAGAATCTTAAGGTGACCTATATGTGGTAATCTCAAGTTACCATTTGTTTTTTTGGTCATCTAGATACCCACTTTAGGTGAAAATCTTGACACTTTACTGAGTAACTGGGATTACCGGACATACAAAATTACCAATATACCAAGCACGATTTACAAGGATAACCGACTTATATTAGTGGGTATACCAAATGCCCCTTAAGATTTTGTTTTTGTTTATGGGTACTGAAGTTTGTCTCTCTTCAATTATTATTCTCATACATCAAGTAATGTGAAAAACTTGACAACTTATTGGCTTAAAATATTTGACAAATATTGTTTTGTAAAAATATGCAGATGTGAACATTATTTTCCTGCACAAAATTTACATTGTTCCAGTTTTGAAAAACTGTTTCGAACTCTATGTCACAATAATTTAGGTTGGACTTGTAATTGTTTTCACACTTGAACAACTAATATCTGATTATACTATTTGTTTATTTCTATAGCTTTGCTGATTCAGGAATATCGTTCTCCCTAAGGCCCTATTTTCCTTCTCTTTTCCAAAAATCTTCACTTCTGTAAGATAAGTTCTAGCTCACTATGTTCATCTCTTCATTTTGTTTGGTTCTTTCAGCTACACTGGAAATCTTGATCTTCACAAAGGCAGAAGCGGAGAGAACCACAACAAAATTATTATTGGATCTTCAATTGGAGCTTCCGTTCTGCTTATAGCTACTATAGCATCTTGCTTTTTGATGCACAAAGGAAAGAAGAAAATTCCCAAGCAAGGTTGAAAGTGGGAGGATTTATTTTTATTTTAAAAAAAAAATATTTTTGGCGTGTGTTAGAAAAGCTGGTTGGTCTGACACGATTAATATGTGTTTCTTATTTCAGACCATTTAGAACATAATGTGAATAGGCTCGTTTCTTCCTTGGGTGATACTGCTACAGAAGCCGCACAATGCTTTACACTATCTGATCTTGAAGATGCTACCAAGAGGTTTGAGAGAAAAATTGGCTCAGGAGGCTTTGGGGTTGTATACTATGGAAAACTAAAAGATGGAAAGGAAATCGCAGTAAAAGTTCTGGGCAGTAATTCTTACCAAGGGAAGCGAGAATTTTCAAATGAGGTTAGTGATCGTATTTCTGAACCTGTCTATGTTTGATTGTTACGTTGTTTTGAATGCAACTATGTTGAAATGAAGGTAAGTGAAACTATAGACAAATATCAAAATCATTATGTTGAGTAAGCTTATTAGCACCATAGTTTCGATATTGGTGACTGTGGCAGACGACAAAGTATAACCAAGAGGTCAAAGACCAAGAATGTGCTCTTGAAAACTCAGGCCAATACGCCAGAGAACCTACTATCCTGATTATTACCAAAAAGTTGGATTCTTGCAACTTATTATATGTGGATTCAATATCATTAAAGAAATTTTGCAAATATCTATTCATGTCATTTGATCCCTGAACAGCCTAAAATGGTGAAGTTGTTTTAGAAAGGAACGGATGTTTTCTGAACCATTGTTGTGAGATCACCCTCACAAGAAAACACAAAAACTACCTACTCAGGTTAATTCCTTGACAAATATGATGAACAAAAGTAAGAAACCACAAAATTATGTGGTTTGGCGAAGTCCTGCCTTTGTTCACAGAGAGAATCCACCTTGTGAGAGAGAAACTATAATCATAAAAAAAAATATATTAGTTACTCTTGTATTCAGTCCAAGTATTCACCTTTATACCTCTTGTAAATCCTCTCTTTTTTCCTTGTGAAGAATCCAGCTCCTGCCGTCTCTCTATCTCTCTCCAGCTCTCCCTCTCCTAGGTTTTCTCCTACCAAAAAATTTGATTTAAGCAGAGCATTGCAAATTTACTGAATTAGGCTCCACTGCTAGCTGATACGCTAATTGGTCAGGACGCAAGTGAACTTACTATTTTCCCGTCAGCACACAGCAGAAAAAGCAAACCCGCTATGTGCCTGCTTGCACAGAGTGCTATCTGAGAATTTGAGCTAATCTCATAACCTAATTATATTGTATACTGATTGACCCAGTTAGTGCTGTATATGAAGATACATGTCTCGCATTGTACTCTCTGTGGTCTATTTCTGTTGGATTTAAGCTAGTAAAAGTTTCTTTGTTTCTCAGTATGAGATTAGGGTTGTTTCATTTTGTGAATCAAAAATATATTTCTTTTCTTTTTCCCAAATAAAAAATGGTTTTCTCTGTAGTTTGTATCAGATCTTGGTTTTTGTTGACTAACACATGCTTCAATTGACAGGTGACTCTTCTTTCAAGGATACATCACAGAAACTTGGTACAGTTTCTTGGGTTTTGCCAGGAAGAAACTAAAAGTATCCTTGTTTATGAATTCATGCATAATGGAACTCTTAAGGAGCATCTTTATGGTAAGCATCATCTTTCAAGCGTAAATAAGTTAATTTTGGTCATGCTTAATACAGTATTGTATTTGGTAGGACCTTTAACACGTGAGCGAAGTATTAGTTGGTTCAAGCGCCTCGAGATTGCTGAAGATGCTGCCAAAGGTTTGTAAGATACTATATGATTTTTATTTTTAATTGCATTAAGAAAAAAATAAATATAGGCTTTCTCCTAATTAAAGAGGAAGTAGTCAGATCTTGCGTTCTCATTATTTTTTCAGGGATTGAGTACCTTCATACTGGATGCGTCCCATCTATCATCCATAGGGATTTAAAAACCAGCAATATTCTTCTTGACAAGAACTTGAGAGCGAAGGTTTCAGATTTTGGTCTCTCAAAACTTGCAGTTGATGGGGCCTCCCATGTATCAAGCGTAGTTCGAGGCACTGTAGGGTATCTGGATCCTGAGTAAGGAACTTTCTCTCTTCTTCTTTGAATGGGATCAAGTGAAAATCAATGCCTGCAAATATATAAATATAATTTGGTACTTCAAATTGTTAGAACTCTTCAGACAAACAGTTTTGTATGTAAGTCATAGAGTTTGGTAAAAACCATGATTCTCTATGTACAACTCACCAAAATAGAAATTGTAAATTTATATTTAGTTAGGCTACCATTGATAAGAAAATCTAAAGCCTTTCTGGTTTCATTTTTAGTGAAAAGATTAAGCATTAAGCCAGTATTGCTTTCCAAAACTGAACACTACACAAAAATAATTGTAGTAGCTGAGAATTAAGCACTAATGTCCCTTGTCTCTTTCATTTCTTCCTGCACACTCCACATTTTAATAACTTATTGTAGAGTGTAGCTTGATTTCGTCCAGATACGAATAGCACTAGGAGAACTTTTTCTTTCAGAATTACGAGGGTTCGTTACATGTCTAATGGCAGCATGCAGGCTAACATTTAGCTCCCTATAGCATCTGAATCAAAATTAATATGAACGTGTCTTCACTCGCACAATTAGTTGGATGTTATGGCATCTTTAGAGTTGAACTTTCATGCTTTCATTTTTACTAGACAAAATATTCAAAAACTACTTTTCTCTGATATCTCTTCCATGCTATGCAGGTATTATATCTCCCAGCAGTTAACGGATAAGAGTGATGTTTATAGTTTTGGGGTCATTCTTCTTGAGCTGATATCTGGTCAGGAAGCGATATCTAACGAAAGCTTTGGAGTTAACTGCCGTAATATAGTTCAGTGGGTAAGTTTTTTGAAACTTGTTTAAATTTCTGAACTTTTAGTTGATCATTCAATCGAAAGTATTACTTGGTTGTAATCTCTCAGCTTTATAAAAATATAAATCTCTTTATGTATAGTGACTTCATAGTTGATGAGGAGAATTGATTTCCAAATGTGTAGCATACCAAATATGATACAAAGAATCTTTTTATTTGAGTTTCGTATATTAAAATTGAAACTGGAATTTTCAAATGATTCAGTTGATGACATCAACCCGATGGGGTAAAACATTGCAGAAATTGAGGCCACATGCACATTTATGATTTTTTTATTGCCTTCATTTCTTTTTGTAAATTCTTCCTTTTTCACCCTTCCCTTTTTGGTCTTAGAAAATCATCTGCTTGTAATTGCCTCTGCTGATTTGTCACAGGCAAAGCTGCATATTGAGAATGGGGATATTCAAGGAATCATTGACCCTTCACTGTGCGGGGAATACGATATTCAATCAATGTGGAAGATAGCTGAAAAGGCTTTGATGTGTGTTCTACCCCACGGGTACATGAGGCCATCAATATCAGAAGTTATTAAGGAGATCCAAGATGCAATCTCCCTAGAAAGGGGAGCAGAGGCGGTGGGAGAAGGTAGCTCTGATGAAATGTCAAGGCATTCTGTTCATTCTTCCTTGCACGCGGGTTCACTGGATTTTGGTGCAAGCGAGCATTACTTGTCAATCGACGAGTCCATATCACGGCCAAGTGCTCGATAGTACTTGTTCACCCCAAAGCTAATAGTTTCTTGTACGTCATATTCTTTCCAACTGCTAGGAGAACATGACTTTTAATTTTAGAAGGTAATTTTTTGATGCTGTGTAAATTTTCAGTGGAGTGAATTTTGGTTATTTATTTGCATCTATTTAGGGAAAAGTTATGGACCCTTCCTAGACTATGTTGTTGTATGAAGACTTGTCCATATGCATAAATCGGAAACATAGTATACTTTGCAGGTGGTATTGTGCCGTTTTCTCTAGCCTTTGATGTTTTTATATACTCTGGTTACTATTTGGAATTGGGACCTAATATATGCAGGCAAGGCCTTTACTATGTATATTAATTGTCGACTAGTGCACAATTTTATATTCATATAATTACTCTATTCCAAAATCGTCAATAACTTATTTACTAGTTTATATAAGTAATTTATTATTAAGTTGTAATATCTTATTCGGCACAACTTTTTCTAAAAATAAGTTATAATAAGTTGTTATGTTTGACAAATAAATTTAAATGTATACTTCAAATGTCTCAATAATCTATAATCTATATAATAAAACAGAGCGGCTCAAATCTCAATGTTTCAACATTCAACGGCAGTGACGGAACCAGAACAAAATTACAGGGGGGTCAAAATTTCTTAGTAAAAAAGTTACAAGACAAGATTACATGATAAGATGACGGAACAAGTCATCGATGCTTTTAGTACTATTCTCATTTTTAAACGGAAAGACGCATGTCTCACATTAATTTTTTTTTTTTAATACTACTACATTTCACTATTAAAATTTGTTATTTGAAAGAAAAGACTAAAAGTATGTGCTTTAAAAACAGCATGTGACAACGTGAGCATCAGTTTAAATGAAGGTAGTATCTTTCTTCATTTTGTCACAACTATTTAGAGAATAATTTGCATTCTTATATGTATTATATTTCAATATACACAAAGGTGTCAGGCAGCTTTCTCCATGGTACTTGTTCAGTTCGTTACATAAGTTCCAAATTTTTTTTTTTTTTTAAAGTTAATTCAGAACTTAAAATTTCAAATTTATAATAAGCTTATTAATTTTTTATGTTAAAGAAAATTAGTATTAATAAATACTTTTTATAGGTTAGGGACTATGGATCAGTATTTAGATTAATATTACATTACATTTTAGAAAAAAGTTTAAATTCTCCCCAATAGATGCAACGTGAAATTCTCAATAAATTTAATTCAGAAAACGTGCAAACCAAAAATCTGATGAAAAACAATGTCAATTAAGGAACGAAAAATTCATAAACTGAATTAGTTTAATCTACCTTAATATATCAAAAAGTACTAATCTAATTTCAGAACGAATGGAGTACATCTCAAAAGTTCAAAAAAAAAAAAAACATAATTATAATTTAAACATTTTATAATTTAATGGCATAACAATTAACAAACTCTAAATCTCTAATTTAATGGCAACATTAAGCAAAAAATTCCTTATTTGTTGTATCAATTTTAACTAATGGCAAAAATAACCACAAATCCTTAATTTTTAAAAATCCTAAATCAAATATTTAAGTAAATTTACAACTACAATCTACAGAACAAGTGAACAATTTACCCTTATCGGAGAGGATCGACGCCGACGAGGGTGAGGAGCTGCTGGACTGGCAAGGCTGAGATTTTTTTTTCTACGACTCTGTTGAAGCCTGAAGAAGTGAACAAGTGATAACCTGTTTGGCTGTTTCATGTTTGGTTTTTTATTTTATTTTTAAACTTACTAAATGAAACGATGTCGTTTTATTTAATAAGTTTAAACAACGTCGTTTCATTTAGTAAGTTTAAAAAAATAAAAATAAAAAAATCGCTGCAAGCCTGCAAAGACCGAAGTCGGCGTCGACGATCATGGAGTTACTGACTTACTGGAGTATTCGGCTACCAGAGTTGGGGGGTCAAGAAAAGAGTTGTCTACCTTAATGCCTGGAGCTACCAGGGTCAATTGACCCCCCCGCCCCCCCCTTCGTTCTGCCTCTGTTTAACGGTCTCAAATTAATTTAGGCTTCAACATCCAACAGTCTAAAATCATTTGGGGTTTCAACATCCAACGGTTACTAATCTATCACTCATTTTCCCCCCCAATTCAACATTTTTTTTTCAAAAATATATCCACTCACATTTTCCTCCCAAATCAAATTCACCACTACAATATAATAATAATAATAATAATAATAATAATAATAATGATGATGATGATGATGATGATAATACAAATAATAATAATGATGATGATAATAATTAATATAATAATAGTAATAATAATAATAATAATAATAATAATAATAATAATAATAATAATAACAACATTAATAATTATAATAATAGTAATAATAATAACAATAATAATAGTAATAATAATAACAATAACAATAATAATAATAATAATAATTATTATTATTATTATTATTATAATACTAATAATATTAATAATAATAATAATAATAATAATAATAATAATAATAATAATAATAATAATAGTAGTAGTAATAATAATAATAATAATAATAATAATAATAATAATAATAATAATAATAATAATAATAATAATAATAATAATAATAATAATAATAATAATAATAATAGTAATAGTAATAATAATAGAATTAATAATAATAATAATAGAAATAATTATAACAATAATAATTATAATAATAACAATAACAATAACAATAATAATAATAATAATAATAATAATAATAATAATAATAATAATAATAATAATAATAATAATAATAATAATAGTAATAGTAATAGTAATAGTAATAGTAATAGTAATAGTAATATTAATATTAATAGTAATAGTAATAGTAATAATAATTATAATAATAATAATAATAATAATAATAATAATAATAATAATAATAATAATAATAATAATAATAATAATAATAATAATAATAATAATAATAATAATAATAATAATAATAATAATATAGTAATAATTATAATATAGTAATAATTATAAAAACAACAATAATAAGTATAATAATAGTAATAATTAAAAATAATGGTAATATAATTAATAATAATAAAAATAGAAATAATTATAACAATAATAATTATAATAATAATAATAATAATAATAATAATAATAATAATAATAATAATAATAATAATAATAATAATGATAATAATAATAATAATAGTAATAGTAATAGTAATAGTAATAGTAATAGTAATAGTAATAATAATAATATTAATAATAATAATAATATAGTAATAATAATAAAAATAACAATAATAAGTATAATAATATTAATAATTAAAAATAATGGTAATAACAATAATAATAATAATAATTATTATAATAATAGTAATAATAATAATAATAATAATAATAATAATAATAATAATAATAATAATAATAATAATAATAAAAATAGTAATAGTAGTATTAATTATTATATTATTATTATTATTATTATTATTATTATAATAAATAAATAAAATTGCACATAAACAACATGGGTCACCCTTTAAGCATTGACGTCATTTTTCTGTTTTTCGGATATTGCGGTTGTTATTTTTTCACATGCAAATTGATTTTGGTGGGAAATCACAAGGACGGTTCAGATTCATTGTAATTGATTTGTAAGTTATTTTAGGTTGCAAAGTGTCTTTAGGTAATAGAGTATTTTTGAAATTTTAATCTACGTCGTGTCTTCATGCACGGGCAATTACATGTCATCTATTTGGTGTTTTTGCGGGGTATATCGAGAGCAACTATTATAGTAGGTTTTGACTTATGGTATGATAATCTTTTGTCCAATTTCAATAAAAAAAATATAGAGAAAAAAATGTTACGGTGATGCGATTTAGTTGGTGTTATGACAATACTTTTTTGCTTGGACTTAGAGGACTCATTTTATACTTTTGAATATTTATGCAAAAGCTTTTCTTTTGGTTTTTTACATCTTTTTTCCCCTCTTATTGGATTCCACCAAATGACTTGCAGTACTATCCTTTTTCCACAGAAAATATTGTTCATGGATCATATTAATCGATGGTTAGAGATACTGGAGGCAAATAAATGCTACCAAATTTCTCATTCCGTTTTGTCAATAAAGAAAATGTGTGTGAGATACCCAAAAATACTATATTATACAAATTAAACCCGCTATCTTCAATCAATTAATTGCTCAAACCTGTCAATAACTAATTTTAAGTTGGGAATAAGTAGCATATTAATGTTTGCCTAAAAAAAAAAATTATGACTGGATTGAGTATCAATTTTTTTGTATTAATGGTTGGACTCTCAGTTTTATTATAAAACTGAGAGTCCACAATAATTTTAGATTTTTCAATCTAAAAATATTTGATACAATACTCAACTGTTATATTAGTTATACCGTGCCTTCAGGCACGAGTTATTCCTAGTATATGATAAGACACGCCAACAAAATCAGTTTATTATAACTAGTATGCGCATGCACACTTGTGTGTGTGATAGTAAATTATTTTTTAAGTATAAAAAAATAGATAAAAATAATATTTTTTTTTTAAATTTAAAAATTATTGGATATATATATATTTTTATAATATGTGATAACTACTATAAACATTATGGTTAAAAAAAAATATTTTGAGAACTAAAATTAACAAACATTTTGTTCTCCCTTAATTCTATTAATTTATATATTTTTAGGTATCAAAAATATTATACTCAATTTATAATTTTTTTTAATAAATTATAAGTTGGTTTAAATAAGTTACGACAAACGGGAATCCAGCTACTACGTTAAATATAGGCAGTTACACGTGGTGCACTCGGATTGAAGAACCCTATAGAGCAGAGAGGGGCAATAACGCGTAGGAAAAAACGGAGGCAGCGGCAGAACGAACGGTGTTGATGTAAGAAAGTAAAACCTAAAGCTCTCATCTCAGTCGTCTCCTTTCTCCCCACTTCTCCAGCGTCCGATCTCTCCTTCTCTCTCCTCACCTCCATTATCCATCCCATCATCTCTCCCGCCCAATTTACAAATTTATTCCCCTAAATTTATCGGCAAGTAAGTATTAATAAAACTATCTCATCCTTCTCTCTCCTCACCCTCTCTCTCTATAACTACACATGTCTCCATGACCTGTATATGAATCATCATGGTGGAGTTAGGGTTTCTCTGCAATTGCCAGTTATGTTGTTTACTAAAATTGGAGCCGTTGTTGGTGTGTTTTTGTTATTTTTTGTTCACCTAGGGTTTGATGGTTGACGCTACTCCGACGAGTCCCGGCGGTGGAAGCCACGAGAGCGGCGATCAGAGCCCTAGATCCGTTCGCGAGCAGGACAGGTTCCTCCCCATTGCTAACATTAGTCGGATTATGAAGAAGGGGCTTCCAGCCAATGTAAAAATCGCCAAGGACGCTAAGGAGACTGTTCTGGAATGCGTTTCCGAGTTTATCAGTTTCGTCACCAGCGAGTATGCCTCAAAATTTTAAACTAATTTGATATGTTTCCCCTAAATATATACTCATGTTTCTTTGTATGTGATCAATATTTATCTTACTATGTTCATATATAGCTACATGTATAAGATATCTATATCTTTGTTTTTTTGTAAGATATAAAAAATATTGTTTTTATCTACCTTATCTGTTTCTCAGTTTATTTGTACGATGGGTATTTCTGTCAAATAGTCCGCACATTTCATTCGAGTCCCGAGACTTGAATCATTTCAATTGATAAGAATTCAATAGTGAAGTTTCATTCAATTAATTCAGCATCTTCACTAGCTATTTTACTTATATGATAATAAGTAGGGAATTGGTTGGTTGATAATTTGTGATGGAGTAATTGTTAATCGGATTGCTGGTCAAGTTACTCGAGTATGTACATGTGTTTGTGTGTGTCATTGTGTTGTTATTTACTTAGGAATAGATACTTTCCAAAAATTAAATAATACTTGAGGAATAAAATGTATTGGTGATTGACTGTGAAGGGCGAGTGATAAGTGCCAAAGAGAGAAGAGGAAGACAATTAATGGTGATGATCTGTTATGGGCTATGGCCACTCTTGGGTTTGAAGATTACATAGATCCTCTAAAGGTTTACCTGGCGAGATTCAGAGAGGTAACTTTTCATTTATCTTTGATTTAATTTGTCTTCAATTGCTTGGTCATATTTTTTCATTGATGTGTTTATATGATCTTTTCTTTTTGGGTTTGGTTATGTTCTGGATTGAGTGATCTGTGGCAGATGGAGGTAAGAGAATTTATTATTTACTTGTACAATTGTTATATGTTGTCTAGTTAGTCTTGTCATTATACAAATTTTAACATTCAGTTGATGCGTTTCAATAGGGTGACAGTAAGGGGTCAATAAAGTGTTTAGAAGGTTCTGGTAGAAAAGACGGGGTACAACCTAGACCTAATGGACAGGTACATATTTTTAAACTTTGCTCATTTGGAGTTTTCTCTCCATGAATATTGTCATTTTATTGTGTTTTTCCCAGACTGAAGTTCTATGAATTCTTAAATGACTATTGTTTTTTGTTTTGTTTGTGTAGCTTACTCACCAAGGTTCATTTTCACAAGGTGTGAACTATGGTAACTCTCAGGTACTCTCTTGCTCTCTCTCCTCCCTTTAGAGTTGCAACATGTCAGTAGTGTCAGTGTTGCTCTTGGTCATCAATTGGGTTCTCACTAGTCTACTTTTGCTCAAAGAACAAATTCGATTAGTAAATAATAAAATTTAATTGTTTGTGAAATAGTTACCCCCTTTTAATCATATAATTTACCTGTGCAGATTGTTTATGAAATAGCTAATTTTCTATCTATTCCTACGGTCACCTCTTTTTGACTGTGTAGTTAGGTTTTCTGGTTGCATTTGATTGCTTTAATAGCCTGTTAGGTCGACATTATGGAGCCACTTTATGAAGTAGCTGATTTTCTATCTACCACTTGTTGTTTCATGTTGTGTCCTACTTGATATTGATCCTATAGGGATCAACTCACTTTCCAGTAGAATTGAAAGTATTCAATAAACGTTGATGCAACTCCAACTGCATTAGGCATTAGGCGGATTAGAGGTTTATAGTTATTTAGTAAACTTTTGTGTCTTTATTTCTATTCATATAAAATTTTCAGGATTTGCTTAATTTGTTAGATTGATATGGTTTAGATTTCTTGGCTCAGTGGAATCAAATTAGAATATTTAGATTTGAGTGTTACATTTTTAAATGCCTTCGATGCAATTGATTTTAGGCTTTGATGAATTGAATATGAATTTATTCCTTTAGGTTGAGTTTGGATCCAAAAAGCATTGGGGAAGGGATACGGACCCTTTTAATGAACACAAGTCTAATTATTTATACTCTTCAAAGTTTATCAAATGAACTATAATGCTAAAAACAGTAATGGACTGTTCATCTTGCTCTTAAACCCGTTTTACATTCCCCCCCCCCCCCCCCCTTGTCATTCTCTCTTTTCGAGTTCCAAGCAAATTCTAATTGCTTCAATGTTTCTTCATTTGTAACTATCTCAATCTTATGATCGTCTGTGTTCTACTGTTGGTATTGTCCTATTTTTTCCTCGTGTGTTGCCACAACTTCTATTTTAGATTTCAGTGTAGTATTGAGTCAAATTGATGCCCTTGCTTGTGGCCATCTTGTTGTACGAGTTTTTTTAATGTCTTTGTTGGCCGTTCTTCTTTATTTTATTTGTCTTATTGTAGATAAAATTAAGGTAAAAATCATTCAGTTCCGTCCAAAATGGTTTTCCTGCATTGCATAGTTTTCATATTAAAGGGAATGTCACATGGCAATTTTGTAACTGAAAATTAATTGGTTTGTGTTGTACTAAGAAGCATGGACTTGGGTGTTGGGGGTTTGCCATACAGGAATTTGGCGATTTGACAAATATAAGAAAATGAAGATTTTCAGAAGATTCGGGATTTTACACATTTAAATGTTTGTATACATATAAATATGCTATAGAGATAATGAATTGATAAATTTCAAACTTTAATTTAGAGATTTCATAGCTGTTTTTGAAAACAAAGCATAAATATCAAACTTAATTTCAAATACTCCATGGTGATTTTGAAGAAAAAACATGAATGAAACTTACTTCGGAGATAATATTAGTACATAAAACATTTTATTGATTAGTATAGATGGTATTAGTAATATTTCAATTCTTATTATTTCAAATAACTAAGGAGGAAACCCCTGTAGAATTTAGAAGAATCCACATGGAGTCAGGGTTTCATTGAAATTTGAGGATTCTCTGACCTACAAAAGAATCCTTGTGTAATTCATGAATGTATTGTCGTCCGAGTATGTTTGCAAATCTCTATTATAGGAAATTGTAAGTTGTAAGGGAGCTTGGCTTTGAATAATCTGTAGCAAAAGCTTGAGGGAGTACTAGAGCGCCTTTGTGCACTAGAATGTAACGGTGCTTTTCTAAAAGTCAATTTCAAATATTTTTAAAGTCAAAATTAACATAAATTCATTTATTTTATGTTATGATTATGAATATCATAAACTTTCTAAAAAATATTACTAGTTATAAGATATATTGTTTTCAAAACTTAAACAAATTATGTCAAATTTAAATTTAAAAATATCTCAAATTGACTTTTAGAAAGTTAATATTGGTCCTATAATTTGAAACGGAGGAGCATTTTCTTCAAAAATTATTTTTTGACCAATAAAACTGATCAAAGAACAAATAAAAAAATCTAAGCATAACTAGATGCTGAGTAGATTTGTGAATAAAATATCGAAAAGTGGAATGTATATACAGCAAGTGCCACCGTTTCAGTGGGATTGGCACATGGGATGATGGAAGACTACCATGACAAACTACTTTGTCCATTTCGTGTCACTTTGTAGCTGACACGATGATACTTAGAAGTGATGGAGCAAGTGATAACATGCATATTCCTAGTGTGGTATTGTTGGCTCTAGTGCTAATCTTTTTTGTTTCTTGAAAATTTACAGCCGCAAACTCAACGTATGATGGTTTCCATGCGGGGCCGCGAGAAGAAATTTGGTGCGGTTTGATCAACTTCATCTTCCTTCGAATATCCATTTTGGTGGAGATTAAGTTATAGCTCATGACAATGTCATTTAGATTCTTCTGATAATTCTATGGATCGTTGTGGTGTTCCCTTGCGTCTTAAGAGCCATAATGTGGTAGGGTATGTGTGACGCCCCCAAATCTAGGCCCACACAGCCCAAACTTGAGTCGTCAAAAGACTACAACAAAATTATTACAATGAAATACAACGTACAACAATACAGTGGATAATACAACACAACTAAGTCTTCATTATTATTGCCACACTATTTTATAACACGTGAAGACTATGATAGCTATCCCCGCACTCTCACTCCATTCCCCGGCTAGACCCCGTTACGTTCTCATCTCCTGTTGAAAAACAATGGAACGAAAAGAAAGGGTGAGCTCAAATAGCCCAGTAAGAAATATCATGACTAAGATAATGACGAATAATTTATCATTAGCCTTCAACAGTTGAGTTCTTGATAGAATACAATAGACTACAAGGTTTATATCAAAAACTGCAGTTAAATTCTTAAACAACGTTCAGATCAATAATAGCAGCGGAATGAGCAATCTATTAGAAGAATAATGCAGACTATAATGTCCACTCGCTTCTCTTTTTAGTAAAAATATCATTAACTTTTATCATCTGAAATACCATTAGTCAAGATAATACAACTTCACAGTTCCTGGTCATAATCATGCAGATCAACAGTTCGTCTTTGCACTACGGGCCAAAGACATTCAATATAACACCAACGGTCATGATTATACCAGATTCAGCCTTTGGTCATAATCATACCAACCAACAGTTCATCTTTGCACTACGGGCCAAAGAGAACATTCACCACGTGTCATAAAAGACACCGAACAGATGTATCGCCTTTAACCTAGTATATCGCCTTTAACCTATCATCTGTTCAACAATTATATCACATCTGTGCCCCCGGCCACAGATATTCACAACAGCTTGATTCTTGATGATTAATACAAATAACAGTGATACAAATGATGAACAGAAGAACATGATAAACAATAAGTATCGGAAGTTTACTTTGTGCAGATTCAAATAATGTCCAAATTGCCAACATGATGTGGAGTGAAATTTAAAAATGATATTCAAGATCCACAGTTCAGAATAACGATTACAGTTCAATAGAAATGTTCAGAAAATAGGAAGGTTCAGTTGAACTAATGAAATTCAACTATTATGGAACATATAATATTTTCAGGAATTATAGAAGCAATAGTTCCATAATAAGTTTCGATTTAGGTGTATGGAAGAAAATAATATCCCTTACCGTAGCAGGTTTGATTAACAAAAGGTGAAGGGAATTAATATCCCTTACCATAGTAAGTTTGAATAATGGAAGATGAAAAAGATGGTATCCCTTATGAGTATAAAGGAAAATGATATCACTTACGAATATGGAATAAAAGTGTCATGTGATAATTCGTGTAGACAAATTATTTCCACACGAGACAAATAAAAAGGGTTATTCACCAACAGGCGATAATCCGCACCGTAAGGTTATTCCCATCAATTTGAATACGAATAGTTATTCACCAAACAGGCGTAATCCGCACCGTAAGGTTATTCCCATCAATTTGAATACGAATAGTTATTCACCAAACAGGCGTAATCCGCACCGTAAGGTTATTCCCACAATTTAATAGAATTTGAACACGAAGAGTTATTCACCAAACAGGCGATAATCCGCACCGTAAGGTTATTCTCAAAGATTAATAAGGAATGAATACAAAAGGTTATTCACCAACAGGCGGTAAACCGCGCCGTAAGGTTATTCCCACAATTTAATACATGGAAGTAAATGGCACAAGAAAGAAACGATATTATTTTCGAGAATCAAAGAATGATAATCCCTTCAAGTAAGAAAGAAAATAATATCCATTTATGATGATGAAAAGAGTGATACCCCTTACCTTAACACGTGACTGGATATTGATTTAAATGAGATTGATCAACCTATATATTTTTAATATAATTAGTAATTACCACATATAAATTTCAAAGTATATGATAACTCGTATATTATGAACTATCAAAATTATATATATTTAACATAATTTTTGTAGTATAATATAACAACTTTAAAATAGTTTTTAAAATAATATTCCAAAATAAATCTTCCAAAGAAAGCTTTTAAAAATGAATCTTCTCAAAGAAGAGTCTTCTAAAGGAAGATTTGTGAATACCGTGAAAAATAGGAATTTATGAAATCACTACTCTTTAATAAAACACTTACTTGAAAAATTCCTGCACTCCTTTTGGCTTTCAAACTCTCAAAATAACCTTACTATTCTCAGAGAAAACTCATAAAATTCTTATAGAAAAATTTTATGTTTTAGGTGTGATTTTTCTATTCAGCTGAGCAAGCTATTTATAGGAGAAAATAAGTTACTATGCGTGGTAGGTGAATAGAAAAAAATTCAGCAGAGGCTGCTGCGCAGCCTCCACCAACTCTTCAGCAAATTCTCACATTTCTCACATTTCATGTGGGCCCCACAATGGGTCCCACATGTTTCTTACTATTCACGTACTATTCACGTCACTATTCACGTCACTATTCACGTTACTATTTCAAATAGTAAAATTAATTATTTTATTTTTTATTTATTTATTTATTTATTCTTCCTGTGAGTCCAACATATAAAATAATGTTACCACAATAATGTAAGAAACACGTTACATATTTTTATTAATTTAATAATATAAATTATAGTGTATTTGCTACTGTGACAATTATTAGATTCAATAATTTTAAACTACAGTGCACCAACAATTATTAACTCGATGATATGAAATACAGTGTAATGACAATTATTAAATCAATAATGCAAAATACTGTGTAGCAACAATAATTGAATTGATAATATAGAATATTATGCAGTGACAATTATTGATGAAATGATGCGTAACAGTTACGGTGTCAATTATCAGACCAATAATATGAGACACTGTGCAATACCGTGTGCTACTGTAGAGTACCGTGTGCTACAGAAAATACCATAAATTACCGTATGCTACTATTCTTTTATCACCGGTATTTTAACAGTTAACACCGTTGACTATTTTTATTTAAAAAGGTTACTTCTGTCGTTTTCTATATCCGACAATTATTCCGTTGTGGGGTCCACCAATAATTAGTTATTTCGGCGCCGTCGTACGGCCCGAATATTCCCCGACAAAAAGAATATTGTCCGACAAAATAAAATTTGCACATAACATCCTTAACTTTCAATTGTGTCAATTTAACCATTTACTGTTTCAGGAAAAATATATATGAAGAAAAATTAAATTTTGTATTTCATAAATTCGGGGTCTTACAACCTCCCCTCCTTATGAAATTTCGTCCCCGAAATTGACGTACCTGGCATTTCGAAGAGGTATGGATACCTAGACTTCATCTCAGATTCTAGCTCCCAGGTCATTTCCTCAATATCTTGGTTCCTCCATAAAACCTTAACTTGAGGTATAACCTTTGAGCGTAAGATCTGCTCCTTCTTATCTAGGATCTTAACAGGTACTTCCTCATACGCTAAATCTTCTGCTATAACGTCTGGTTCTAACTCAATGACGTGGTTTGGGTCCTTCACATATTTACGTAACATAGATATGTGAAAAACGTTATGGATGCGAGACATACTTGGTGGTAAGGCTAGTCTGTAAGCTACAGTTCCCACCCGATCGAGGATTTCAAATGGGCCAATAAATCGAGGGTTGAGTTTTCCTCTCTTTCCGAATCTCGTAACCCCTTTCCATGGAGAAACACGTAAGAATACATGATCTCCGACGTTGAATCTCTCATCTTTCCGATGAAGATCGGCATAACTCTTTTGTCGTTCTTGTGCTGTCTGTATTCGTTGTCGGATCATTTGGATCTTTTCGGTCGTCAAGCGTACCAACTCGGGTCCCAACAGTTTTGCTTCTCCTACCTCATTCCAACATACTGGAGAGCGACATTTGCGTCCATATAAAGCCTCGAATGGAGCCATACCTATACTTGCTTGGTAACTGTTGTTGTAGAAAAATTCCACCAATGGCAAGTACTTATCCCAACTTCCTTTGAAATCTAGTACGCAAAGTCTCAAAAGATCTTCGAGGGTCTGGATCGTCCTTTCCGATTGTCCGTCCGTTTGAGGATGGTATGCAGAACTAAAACGTAGTTCAGTGCCCATAGCTTTTTGTAGACTGATCCAAAAGCGTGAAGTGAATCTAGGATCTCGATCAGAAACTATGGAAACTGGCATGCCATGCAATCTCATGATCTCATTTATGTACATACCGGCAAGACGTTCAAGTGAAAAGTTTTCTCGTATAGGCAAGAAATGAGCGGATTTGGTCAATCTATCTACGATGACCCAAATTGCATCTAAGTCTTGAGAAACTTTGGGAAGACCCGTCACGAAATCCATATTGATGTGTTCCCACTTCCATTCGGGAACCTCAAGTGGTTGTAAAGGACCCTTAGGTACTTGATGCTCTGCCTTGACACGTTGACAAGTTAAGCACCTTGAGATAAACTCTGCAATCTCCCTTTTCATATTGTTCCACCAAAATGTATGTCGAAGATCTCGATACATCTTGGTACCTCCAGGGTGGATTGCAAATGGCGTGTTGTGTGCCTCCATCATGATTTTATGCTTTAATTCAGGATCGTTAGGAACACAGAGTCGAGAGTTGACTCGAAGTATTCCTTTCTCGTCGATTCTTGCTTCGGGAATGGTACCTTCTTGTACTTTCTTTATCATGTTTATCAGTTCCGGATCGGTAGCTTGAGCAGCTTTAATTTTATCGATTAAAGCTGGTTCTACTTGCACGTGAGCAATCTTCGAGTGGGTCCCTGGTGTCTTTAGCTCCATCTCCATCTTTTGCAAGTCGTACAAAATACGCTTTTGTGTTGTCAGCAGTGCACTTGTACTCGCATAAGATTTTCTGCTCAAAGCGTCAGCTACAACGTTCGCCTTTCCCGGGTGATACTGGATTGTGTGATCATAATCCTTCAACAGCTCAAGCCAACGTCGTTGTCGCATGTTGAGTTCCTTCTGGGTGAAGAAATACTTGAGACTTTTATGATCCGTATAGATATCCACTTTCTCTCCGTACAAGTAGTGTCTCCAGATCTTCAACGCGAAAACGACTGCTGTCAACTCTAGATCATGAGTAGGGTAATTTTTCTCATAATCTTTGAGTTGTCGAGAGGCATAGGCTATAACCTTTCCATGTTGCATAAGGACACAGCCTAGACCTTTGCCTGAAGCATCGCTGTATATGACAAATTCTCCCGATCCTGATGGAATGGTCAGAACAGGAGCTGAAACAAGTCTCCTCTTAAGCTCTTGAAAACTTTTCTCGCATTGCTCGCTCCATATGAATTTTGTGCTTTTCCGAGTAAGCTGAGTTAATGGAGTGGCGATTCGAGAAAATCCTTCTACGAATCTCCGATAATAACCAGCTAGGCCCAGAAAACTTCGGACTTCGGTTACTGTCTTGGGTTGTTCCCAATTTAGTACCGTTTCAATCTTCGCAGGATCGACTGATATTCCTTGACTAGAAATCACATGCCCAAGAAACGTGACCTCCTCAAGCCAGAACTCACATTTCTTCAACTTGGCATATAATTTGTTCTCACGGAGTTTCTGGAGTATCAATCTCAGGTGTTGTTCATGATCCTCACGACTTTTGGAGTATATGAGGATGTCATCAATAAAGACAACCACAAAATGATCCAAATATTCCTTGAATATTCGGTTCATCATGTCCATGAAAGCTGCAGGAGCATTGGTTAGTCCAAAAGGCATGACTAAAAACTCATAATGCCCATAACGAGTTCTGAAAGCAGTCTTTGGAATGTCCTCAGCTTTAACCTTTAACTGATGATATCCAGAACGGAGATCAATCTTTGAGAAATGTTGAGCACCTTGTAATTGATCAAACATGTCATCAATTCGAGGTAACGGATACCTGTTTTTGATGGTGACATGGTTCAATTCTCGGTAGTCAATGCACAATCTCATACTCCCGTCTTTCTTCTTCACAAATAGAACATGAGCACCCCAAGGTGATGCACTCGGACGAATGAAACCAGTATCCAACAATTCCTGTAGTTGGACTTTTAACTCTTGAAGTTCAATGGGAGCCATTCGGTATGGAGTTTTGGAAATGGGCTTGGTACCAGGTTCAAGATCAATACAAAATTCAATTTCACGGTTTGGGGGTAAACCAGGAAGTTCCTCCGGAAAAACGTCAGGAAACTCATTAACAATGGGAATATCATTCAAGTTTGACGTATTTTTGTTCAAATCAGTGACATGAGCTAAAAAGGCTTGACATCCGTTTTTCAATAAACGAATGGCTTTATGGCTAGAAATAACAGTTATAGATTTCAATGGTTTAGTTGCTTGAATTTGCATGACAGGTTGATTAGGAATATGAAAACTAATAATCTTATGAAAACAATCAATTTTAGCATGATGGGTAGTCAACCAATCAATTCCTAAAATCACATCAAATTCATGCATCTCTAAAGAAATAAGGTCAACAGGTAATGTGAGGTTGTTGATTTGAACTAGGCAAGATTTATAGACAGTAGATGTAATGGTCATTTCTCCTAATGGGGTTTCAACTGATAAGTCAAAGTCCAAATTTTCAGGAGTTAAGTTTAAACGCTGAGCACATGCAGGTGAGATAAAAGAATGGGTAGAACTAGTATCTAACAAAGCGTAGACTTCACGAGAATTTATGAATAGCTTACCGGTTATCACCTCGTTCGAGTTTCGTGCCATTTGGGATGTCATAACAAAAGCTCTCCCTTGAACTACAGATTTTCCCTTATCTGCGCTAGCTTTTGGTATCATCACTGCAGCTGGACTTGATTTTGTGGCAGGACAAAATCGCGCAAGATGACCCTCTTTCCCACAACTGTAGCACTTTTTGGACTGCAGTGTACAGTTTGGGCTGATGTGACCTTCCTGACCACACCTATAGCATCTCACTGGTGGTCGATCTTCTCCCCTTGAAACTGGGGTCGGTGCTGGTGCTGGTACTGGTGCCCTTCCATAATTATTATGGAATCTCTTTCTTTTGAAATTGTTCCCACTGGATTCTCCTCTTCTGTTATTTGATGTGGAATTACCACCGAAGTGTTGGTTACCTCCTCGATGGTTCTCGTTCCTGTGGTTGTTATCATTTCTCTGATCATTGACTCTTGGCTGTAATTTTTCATCTGTTTGCTCCACCCTTTGAGCCCTATCAACAACATCTGAATACAAATTAAATTTATGAGAGCTAAGTTGTTGACGGATTTCGAATCTTAGACCACGTAAGAACATCCGACTCATCCGTGCTTCGTCATCTACTAGATGAGTCGCAAAACGAGACAGTTCAGCAAACTTAGCTTCATAGTGAGAAACTGTCATGTTTCCCTGCTCCAGCTTAATGAATTCCACTTCTTTCATATGGCGGATGCTTTCTGGGAAGTACTTTTCATTAAATAGCTCTTGGAATTCTGTCCAACACATCTCAAGGGCTGAAGGGTGGATACGTTTTACCGCTTCCCACCAGTGATCCGCCTCACCTCGAAACATAAAGGTAGCAAAGGGCACCTTCTGATCATCAGCGCATTGTAGGACATCAAGTATTTTTGTCGTCTGCTTCAGCCATGCCTCCGCTTTGAGTGGGTCAGGCTTCCCGTGGAATTCAGGTGGTCCCAATTCTTTAAATTGCTTGACAGTGATCATCCTCAAATTACCAGCGTTTCTACCGTTATTGTTAACTGGATTTCCTCTTGCCTGATTCTGCATGAACTGCATGAAATTCCTAAAGAATCCATCATTCATCATGTTATCAGGAATATTATTTCCTGAGTTGGCAGGAGGATTGTTTGTGGCTTCTTGATTTTCGGCTACATTCGCTTCGGGTATTTCGTAGTTAACCTCTTGATTTCCAGATGCCATACTAAACTGTGGTCACAAAATAAATGTTAGTTCAAATAAACTGACTCATCACTTCATGTCCCTATATTCAAATCAACTCATTAGATAATAAAATCTAATTTAGGTAGGACACACTAGTGACTGATTCTATTCGTCTCTCCCCTCCTAGTTCTAACCCCAGATCTCCATTAAAGACCATATCCCTAAGCTCTGATGCCAACTGTGACGCCCCCAAATCTAGGCCCACACAGCCCAAACTTGAGTCGTCAAAAGACTACAACAAAATTATTACAATGAAATACAACGTACAACAATACAGTGGATAATACAACACAACTAAGTCTTCATTATTATTGCCACACTATTTTATAACACGTGAAGACTATGATAGCTATCCCCGCACTCTCACTCCATTCCCCGGCTAGACCCCGTTACGTTCTCATCTCCTGTTGAAAAACAATGGAACGAAAAGAAAGGGTGAGCTCAAATAGCCCAGTAAGAAATATCATGACTAAGATAATGACGAATAATTTATCATTAGCCTTCAACAGTTGAGTTCTTGATAGAATACAATAGACTACAAGGTTTATATCAAAAACTGCAGTTAAATTCTTAAACAACGTTCAGATCAATAATAGCAGCGGAATGAGCAATCTATTAGAAGAATAATGCAGACTATAATGTCCACTCGCTTCTCTTTTTAGTAAAAATATCATTAACTTTTATCATCTGAAATACCATTAGTCAAGATAATACAACTTCACAGTTCCTGGTCATAATCATGCAGATCAACAGTTCGTCTTTGCACTACGGGCCAAAGACATTCAATATAACACCAACGGTCATGATTATACCAGATTCAGCCTTTGGTCATAATCATACCAACCAACAGTTCATCTTTGCACTACGGGCCAAAGAGAACATTCACCACGTGTCATAAAAGACACCGAACAGATGTATCGCCTTTAACCTAGTATATCGCCTTTAACCTATCATCTGTTCAACAATTATATCACATCTGTGCCCCCGGCCACAGATATTCACAACAGCTTGATTCTTGATGATTAATACAAATAACAGTGATACAAATGATGAACAGAAGAACATGATAAACAATAAGTATCGGAAGTTTACTTTGTGCAGATTCAAATAATGTCCAAATTGCCAACATGATGTGGAGTGAAATTTAAAAATGATATTCAAGATCCACAGTTCAGAATAACGATTACAGTTCAATAGAAATGTTCAGAAAATAGGAAGGTTCAGTTGAACTAATGAAATTCAACTATTATGGAACATATAATATTTTCAGGAATTATAGAAGCAATAGTTCCATAATAAGTTTCGATTTAGGTGTATGGAAGAAAATAATATCCCTTACCGTAGCAGGTTTGATTAACAAAAGGTGAAGGGAATTAATATCCCTTACCATAGTAAGTTTGAATAATGGAAGATGAAAAAGATGGTATCCCTTATGAGTATAAAGGAAAATGATATCACTTACGAATATGGAATAAAAGTGTCATGTGATAATTCGTGTAGACAAATTATTTCCACACGAGACAAATAAAAAGGGTTATTCACCAACAGGCGATAATCCGCACCGTAAGGTTATTCCCATCAATTTGAATACGAATAGTTATTCACCAAACAGGCGTAATCCGCACCGTAAGGTTATTCCCATCAATTTGAATACGAATAGTTATTCACCAAACAGGCGTAATCCGCACCGTAAGGTTATTCCCACAATTTAATAGAATTTGAACACGAAGAGTTATTCACCAAACAGGCGATAATCCGCACCGTAAGGTTATTCTCAAAGATTAATAAGGAATGAATACAAAAGGTTATTCACCAACAGGCGGTAAACCGCGCCGTAAGGTTATTCCCACAATTTAATACATGGAAGTAAATGGCACAAGAAAGAAACGATATTATTTTCGAGAATCAAAGAATGATAATCCCTTCAAGTAAGAAAGAAAATAATATCCATTTATGATGATGAAAAGAGTGATACCCCTTACCTTAACACGTGACTGGATATTGATTTAAATGAGATTGATCAACCTATATATTTTTAATATAATTAGTAATTACCACATATAAATTTCAAAGTATATGATAACTCGTATATTATGAACTATCAAAATTATATATATTTAACATAATTTTTGTAGTATAATATAACAACTTTAAAATAGTTTTTAAAATAATATTCCAAAATAAATCTTCCAAAGAAAGCTTTTAAAAATGAATCTTCTCAAAGAAGAGTCTTCTAAAGGAAGATTTGTGAATACCGTGAAAAATAGGAATTTATGAAATCACTACTCTTTAATAAAACACTTACTTGAAAAATTCCTGCACTCCTTTTGGCTTTCAAACTCTCAAAATAACCTTACTATTCTCAGAGAAAACTCATAAAATTCTTATAGAAAAATTTTATGTTTTAGGTGTGATTTTTCTATTCAGCTGAGCAAGCTATTTATAGGAGAAAATAAGTTACTATGCGTGGTAGGTGAACAGAAAAAAATTCAGCAGAGGCTGCTGCGCAGCCTCCACCAACTCTTCAGCAAATTCTCACATTTCTCACATTTCATGTGGGCCCCACAATGGGTCCCACATGTTTCTTACTATTCACGTCACTATTCACGTCACTATTCACGTTACTATTTCAAATAGTAAAATTAATTATTTTATTTTTTATTTATTTATTTATTTATTCTTCCTGTGAGTCCAACATATAAAATAATGTTACCACAATAATGTAAGAAACACGTTACATATTTTTATTAATTTAATAATATAAATTATAGTGTATTTGCTACTGTGACAATTATTAGATTCAATAATTTTAAACTACAGTGCACCAACAATTATTAACTCGATGATATGAAATACAGTGTAATGACAATTATTAAATCAATAATGCAAAATACTGTGTAGCAACAATAATTGAATTGATAATATAGAATATTATGCAGTGACAATTATTGATGAAATGATGCGTAACAGTTACGGTGTCAATTATCAGACCAATAATATGAGACACTGTGCAATACCGTGTGCTACTGTAGAGTACCGTGTGCTACAGAAAATACCATAAATTACCGTATGCTACTATTCTTTTATCACCGGTATTTTAACAGTTAACACCGTTGACTATTTTTATTTAAAAAGGTTACTTCTGTCGTTTTCTATATCCGACAATTATTCCGTTGTGGGGTCCACCAATAATTAGTTATTTCGGCGCCGTCGTACGGCCCGAATATTCCCCGACAAAAAGAATATTGTCCGACAAAATAAAATTTGCACATAACATCCTTAACTTTCAATTGTGTCAATTTAACCATTTACTGTTTCAGGAAAAATATATATGAAGAAAAATTAAATTTTGTATTTCATAAATTCGGGGTCTTACAGTATGTATATTGGTGCGTGTCTTTATTATGCTTCTGATTACTTGAAGATTAAGAAAGACTATGTTTGTTTGCAAAATGCATATTTGGGATTGGACTATTTGTATTAATTTAAAGCTATTTTTGACTTTTTTATCTCATGATGAGGGATTAATAGTCCTTTAAATAGTCTTTGGACTATTTTTTATCATTCTTAAGGCTATTTATGAGGGATTATATAATCCCATGATGAATTTGGGATTAATAGTCCATCTCATTTTAAGCTATTAAATAATTTTATGGGACTAATATTTCAACATGAAAGGATTAATAATCCCTCATCATGGGATAAAAAAGTCGAAAATAGTTTTAAATTAATACAAATAGTCCTATCCTAAGTATATATTTTGTAAACAAACATAGCCTACCTTGTGACTTGTGAGAACATCAGATTTTTACCCCTTGCTGACCACAGAAGGGGGCTATCTTTACCAGTGAGAGCTGTTTGTGATATATCTGCGTCCTTTTTCTTCCTCTTCTTCCCCTTGAACAACATGTGTTTGTGTTATGATTGCTATTGAATTTTGTAATGTAGGTAAAAGAATAAACCAGAATAGAACAAGAGTAACTAACAGATTTCAGATAAAGAAACAAAAGAATGGAAGTTCAGAGAAATGAAAATAGTATTGATAAAGAAGGAGATACAATTCTGCAAAGCAGTAGGAACTTTTACAACATATCAGATATCCCTCACTTCTCTATATTAGCTTATTTATAAAGCTAATGACAGCCAACTACTTTTCCCTCCAATTTCAATTACAACAATTTTGAATAAAAGAAATTCTAACTGCTACTCTGCTACTAACTAATTTGTGACATCAGCATTAAACCAACAAGTTCTGCATTTCACTTAATACGCATTAACTGCTCTCCAACTGAAAGTGACCTCAGCAATGTAGCTCAGCATAACCAATTGCAGCTTCCAACCAGCTTGATAGCAGAATATCAATTGTTCCCGCATCAGCTTCCATTATCTGTATTCTGTAAAGGCTAATCATGGTCTCATCTAATCATGTTTATAACATTGCCTCCTACTCAAACAATCCTTGTCCACAAGGATAATCAGACAGTGGGAATTGTACTGAAGTCAAAATCAGGAAATTGAGATACCATTTGTTGTGCATCCTCCCATGTTGCATCTTCTGCTAAACTTCCAGCCCATTGAATCAAATATTCTACCTTAGGTCTGTTCTTATACTTGACCATCCTCTTGCTCAGAATTCTTTCTGGAACCACCTTAGGACTACCATTTTCAGCAATTGGTGGCAATGAAGGACAGATAATAGCCTGAGCTCCAATAGTTTTTTTAAGTAGAGAGACATGGAAAACATCATGTATTTGAGCTTGTGCTGGTAACTTTAATCTATAAGCAACTGAACCAATCTTCTCTGTAATCTGATATGGACCATAATATCTGGAAGCCAATTTCAAATTGGATCTCTGAGCTAAACTAGACTGTCTATAAGGTTGAAGTTTCAGATATACAACCTCTCCAATATTGAACTCTCTTTCTGTTCTATGTTGGTCAGAATACATTTTCATTCTGTTTTGAGTCTGAAGGAGTTTCATCCTTAGATCTTGCAAAACTGAACTCCTTTCCCTTAAAAATTCATCCACAGCTGGTACTTTAGTGACTTCAATCTGTTTGAAATTCAGGTGAGGGGGGTCAAATCCAAACAAAGCTTTAAAAGGAGAACAATGTAAGGCTGTGTGGTAATTTGTGTTGTACCACCACTGAGCCAAGGGAAGCCACTTTGCCCATTTCTTTGGCTGATCACAGCACATACACCTCAAATAACATTCTAGACACCTGTTAAGCCTTTCTGTCTGTCCATCCGACTGCGGGTGATAGGAAGTACTCATGCAAAGCTTAACTCCCAATTGGTTGAACAGAGTCTGCCAAAATGTGCTTAAAAAAATTCTGTCCCTGTCACTAACAATGGTTTGAGGAAAACCATGCATTTTATAAATTTGTTCCACAAAAATCTTAGCCACATCAACTGCAGTATAAGGATGCTTGAGACTGATGAAATGCCCAAATTTAGAAAATCTGTCAACTATTACCAATATAACATTTTTACCTTCAGACAAAGGAAGTCCTTCAATGAAATCCAAAGTTATGTCAGTCCATGGTTTGTTAGGTACCTCCAAGGGCTGTAATAAACCAGGATATGGAATAGTTTCTGTCTTATTTCCCTGACATAGATCACATTCATTAATCCACTTTTTAACATCTGATGCACAACATTTCCAAGTAAAATACCTCTGTAATCTTTTGAGAGTAGCTTGAATACCAGAATGACCACCCATAACACTATCATATAAAACTGAAAACACTTGTTTCCTGATATCTTTTCCTTTTCCTAACACAATTACTCCTTTGTGCCTTAGTATCCCATTTTGAAAAGAATATTCTGGAATACTGTCTGCATTAATAACTAACTGCTGAACTAACAGCTGAATTTGAGAATCACCTTCATAAGAATCTGAAATGTCTTGTAACCATATAGGTATAATACCAGTTATGGCTTTAACTGATCCCCCATTGCAGCTATCCTCGTCTGGTTTTCTGTCATATTCCTGCCTTGATAACGCATCTGCCACCACATTTTCAGTCCCTTTCCTATATGTGATCTCATAATCATACCCCAACATTTTGCTCAGCCATTTTTGTTGTAAGAAAGTTGTTAACCTCTGCTCCATAAAAAACTTAAGACTTTGGTGATCAGTCTTAATTATGAAATGCGATCCCAGTAAATAAGCTCTCCATTTATTCACAGCTTGTAAAATAGCCAGTAACTCCTTCTCATAGACTGATAACCCCAGGTGTTTGGGAGCTAATGTCTTGCTTAGAAATGCCAACGGTCTTCCTTTTTGCATAAGAACTGCACCAATACCTTTACCACTAACATCAGTTTCTACTACAAATGGTAGCTTAAAGTCAGGAAGGGCCAAAACAGGAGTAAAGATCATGGTTTGTTTCAACTTCAGAAAAGCATCTGCAGCCTCATCACTCCATTTAAACTGATCCTTTTGCATCAGTTTAGTAAGAGGTCTAGCAATTTCACCATAATTTTTCACAAATCTTCTATAATAGCCTGTCAATCCTAAGAAACCCCTTAAGCTTTTGACAGAATTAGGTGTTGGCCATTTGCTCATAGCCTCAATTTTATTGGAATCTGCAGAAAGTCCTTCAGAAGATATGATGTGACCTAAATATTCCACCTTAGGTTGCGCAAAAGAACATTTAGATCGTTTTGCAAATAATGTCTGGGATCTTAGTAATGCAAGAGTGCTTCCAAGATGCTTCAAATGCTGGTGCAAATCTGAACTATAAATTAAAATATCATCAAAGAACACCAAAATGAATTTTCTCAGAAATGGAGCAAAAACCTGGTTCATAAGAGCTTGAAAAGTAGCCGGAGCATTAGTAAGACCAAATGGCATGACAAGAAACTCATAATGTCCCAAATGTGTCCTGAATGCAGTCTTGTGAATGTCAGGTGGATACATCCTGATTTGATGGTAACCGGACCTTAAATCCAATTTGCTGAAAATTGTTGCACCTTCCAATTCATCCAATAGCTCTTCAATGATAGGTATAGGAAATTTGTCCTTGATGGTTATATCATTCAATTCCCTATAATCCACACAAAACCTCCAGGAGCCATCCTTCTTCTTTACCAGCAATATAGGTGATGCAAATGGACTTTGGCTAGGTTGTATGATTCCAGACAAAAGCATTTCTCTGACTATTTTTTCAATTTCTTCTTTTTGTATGTGTGGATATCTATATGGTCTTATAGTGAAGGGTTCCGAACCAGTTTTGAGGGGAATGTGGTGATCATGATTTCGTGGAGGAGGCAAGGCAGTAGGCTCCTTAAACACATCTGCATAATCAGTTAATATCTGATTCACTTCAGCTGGAACAATTTCTTTAGACTCATTACCATTGGCAGAAAATAATCCAGCCATGAAAATTATTTGATCCTTTCTGTACGTATTAACTAGTTCCATACCAGTCATCATTGAAATAGTCATACCCTATCCATCCTTGGTTCCCTTCAGTTTAACTGATTTCCCATCCAAAGTGAAAGATAGTGTGAGTTGGTCAAAATTAAAAATACAATCTCCCAAAGTTTTCAACCATTGAACCCCCAAAACTGCATCACATCCATTTAATGGAATGATCCTCATCTCTGTATGAAACTTATAGCCTTGTGCACCCCAAACAAAATCTGTGCATTTTTCAGAACTTATGATTCTAAAGCCATCAGCTACACATACCTGCATTGGTTTATCCAATTCTTTTGCACACTGAAGCATGTCTGCAGTTCTAGAGTTTAGGAAATTGTGAGTGCTTCCAGTATCAATCAACATTATAATTTCCTTATTATTAACTGCAGCCTTGACTCTGATGGTAGTGCCTGAAGTGTTACCATTTAGTGCATGAATGGAAATCTCCATGTCTGGTTTTGGGTTTACTTCTGATAGCAATAATTGTTCTTCCATCTTAGTCTCCAATTCTTCTTCCTCCCACTCCTCCTCTCCAATTAACATAAACACCTGTTTGTTCTTGCATCTATGATTCGAAGAGTAAGGTTCATCACAATTAAAACACAATCCCTTCTCTTTTCTTGCTTGAATTTCCTTATAGGTCAGCTTCTTAATGGGTCCCGAATAGGGTTTGTTTCCCTGGAAACTATCAATTGCTCTATGATATTGTGGATTGTCAATCTTGGTTCCAGTTTGGGTGACAGCAGAATTTACAGAAGTTCCAGTAGCAGAATTACTTACTTGTCTAAATGAAGAATTACTGGATTTAGATCTCCTGTAGATAGCCTCAACAGTGTGTTCTTGTACCCTCGCAGCTGATATAGCTTCAGATAACTTCTGAGGCTTAAGCAGTTCCACAAAACCCCCAATTTCTTCCTTTAAACCACCAATGAAGCACTTAACAAAATATGCTTCAGATAGCCCATGATTTTCAGCTTCTACCAAGGACCTTAGGAATTCAAACCTCTTTTGGTACTGAGAAACAGAAGATGTTTGCTGCAATCTATTAAATTCTGATAACACATTAGTTGTAGAAGAATCACCATACCTGATTTCAATGTCCTCCACAAATTGAGACCAAGAAACCCTAGGGTTTGTTCTATAATATGCCAAGAACCAAGTTCCAGCCTCACCTTCTACATTTAGTGTTACACTTTTCAGTTTTTGATCATCCTCCATTAGATAAAATTGAAAAAAATAGTCACATTTCATGATCCAATTCTTGATTTCGAACCCATTGAACACAGGAAATTCAAATCTAGGATTAACATTTCTGGCCAATCTATCATTACCAATCACAGCAGTTCTAGGTGATTCAATGAATGGTTCACGGTTTACCTCATTAGGATTGACTGCAGTTTTTCCTTTTTGATTTCGTTGGAATTCTGCTATCATCATATCCATGGTGTTTTGAAGATGCCCAAACTTTTCCTCAAAGCTTTCCACTGTCTGTTGCAAATGGTGATGGCTATTCATTAATTCTTGAAGCCTTGTATCTGTGTTTCTAAGACCATCTTCTAGATTGTCTCTAGACCGAGTTCCAGTTGCCATGATGGTTAATTTCTGCCGAGGATTGATAGCTCTGATACCACTTGTTATGATTGCTATTGAATTTTGTAATGTAGGTAAAAGAATAAACCAGAATAGAACAAAAGTAACTAACAGATTTCAGATAAAGAAACAAAAGAATGGAAGTTCAGAGAAATGAAAATAGTATTGATAAAGAAGGAGATACAATTCTGCAAAGCAGTAGGAACTTTTACAACATATCAGATATCCCTCACTTCTCTATATTAGCTTATTTATAAAGCTAATGACAGCCAACTACTTTTCCCTCCAATTTCAATTACAACAATTTTGAATAAAAGAAATTCTAACTGCTACTCTGCAACTCTGCTACTAACTAATTTGTGACATCAGCATTAAACCAACAAGTTCTGCACTTCACTTAATACGCATTAACTGCTCTCCAACTGAAAGTGACCTCAGCAATGCAGCTCAGCATAACCAATTGCAGCTTCCAACCAGCTTGATAGCAGAATATCAATTGTTCCCGCATCAGCTTCCATTATCTGTATTCTGTAAAGGCTAATCATGGTCTCATCTAATCATGTTTATAACAGTTTGCGAAGTGAAGGGCACAGGTCAAAGTGGCAATTTAGTTAGGGTAAAATGCAATTAAACCACCTATTCTATTGACGATATAGCATGTCACTACTCACCTATGGTTGTATTTACATTGCATACCACATCCTTCTCAATTTTTTCATCTTTAACACCGTTAAAAAAGATGGTTAATGTTTGTTTTGCTTGTTACCATTTTATTTGACAATTTTTTCAAATTTTGACTTTCTTGGATTAGATTGTGGGGTGGATAATTTATTTTTGAGTAAAATTAAGACCCAACAAATTAATTATATTGGGTTGCAATCTTCCCAAGTTCATATTTTGGTAATCTTTTATTTATTTATTTTTCTATACTGTTACATGCCATGTATTTCCTCCTATATTTTTAAAAATTTTCTTGCATTTTTACAATCAAAATGATAAGTGTATAATTTATTGCTTTGATTTCATCTAGCAATAAATATTCTCATATATAATTCATAATTTTGGATAAGGTAAAAAGCTTATTAACTTTTGATCGTAAGCATTTATGATTTGCAAGTATAAAAGGAAGTAAAGACTTGCAAAGTTATTATATAAGAATAAGGGGGGGGGGGAAAAAGAAGAAGAAATAAGTAGGTAATATGCAATGAATTTTTTTGAATAACTTACTGCTTGAACTTTGTCATCAGGGACAAACTTTCTTTTAATATTTGTCTTAAAAATAGTTATTGATTTATTCAGTTCATGTAATTTTACAATTATTAATTTAACCAATAAGATTGTAACCTTAATATTTATAACATTAGTAATATTCTTGATATAATTTTTCACATTTCTAATTTGTTTATCTTTAATATTTTTTAACATTAAAATTTTAATGATGTAAATAAGAGATATTGATGATATTAAACTTTGATTGTGTTTCTTTATTCTGTTAATTATTTTTACCTTTTATTTATCTAATTTAAAGTGATTGAGTTTCTTTTAATCATTGTTTAATTTAAATCAGTTAATTTTATTTTGGTTTAATTATTGTTTAGTTGGTGATAAATTAGAAAGAAGAAGTCAAAAATAATAATAAATTATTGTTTATCAAATCACATGATTAGTTGTATTGATAATAAATTTAAATTTTAGTGATAGTTATAAATTAATTAAAAAATTATAGTAAATTCATTAATAACTAATTATCATAATTAAATTAAATTTATTAAACCTTAAGTTTCATAATTTTAGTTGGATTGAAATTTTGACGAATTCATCTGATCTAAATAAAACTAAAGTAATTATTTTTTTATAATTATAATTAAATAAATTTACATTCTATTTAAAATTACATTTGTAGTGAATGTTAAGAGTAAGTCTGAAAAATTAAATTTATCCTTAAAAATCATTTTACAAATGTTGTTAATTTTTTGAAAGGAAGGAATGCATATTTTTGGTTTGGTTAATTTGAGAATCATTTGGTTGGATATATACAGTAGTATCTGGGGTATTGGGTATATATTTTGATAGTTCCTGGATCATATAAAACAGTCATATACCCGTTGCTGTTAGATAATGCGTTAAATTATATATTCTCTAAACATCCAAGACAAGTAAGTGTTTGATTAGTTCTGAATGCCTCTTAATAGAGGTGACTCTTAATCGGTTAGAGACTAATCTTGTTTGATAATTTTTTTGTTACCTCTTATTGCCTCTTAATCGATAAGAGACAAATATGATACTTAATCATCAAGAGGTACATCTGACCGAATTTATATTTTTTCTGAACAAAAATAACCTCCTTAATTTTACAAAATTCCTCTTATATCCCCTTTGTTGCCGCCAGATTTGGGAAGGGGGTGTCGGGGAGGAGGGCGCCGGGAAAGAGGGAGGAGGAGGACGGGGACGGCAGGGATAGGGGAGGTGGGGGTCGGGGGGGATGGGGGAGGAGGCGGGGGATGGGGGAGGAGGGGGACTGCGGGGATGGGGAGGCGGGGGTCGGCGGGGATGGGGGAAGAAGAGCGGGCCGGCGGGGGGATGAGGGGAGGAGGGGGGGGCCTGCGCGGGGGGAGAGGGCCGGCGGGGGTGAGGGAGCGGTGGCGACGCTGATGGGGGAGGGGGAAGGGCGAGGGTGGGGGGAAGGGGGTTCGGGGAGATGAGGGTGGGAGATGAAGAAGCAGCAGCTGCTGTTTTATCTTCTTCTTTTTTTAATAATATTTTTGTGCATAAGGATAAAATAGTCAAATACTTTTATTCAAACATTTTAAAAAATAATTATCAAATAATATTTTTTTATTCAGATACAATTTGATTCAGACGCTCTATATTATTCAGATGTCTAAACTATTCAGATCTTAACAATTAATTTTATCAAACCCAACCTAAGATCCCTTGTTGGCTTCGGAGGAGGACAATATTCTATTTTGACCGACTCGTATTACTTTTACACCTTTGTCTTAGACCACAAAGCAATTTACACCTTTGTCCTGCCTTTCAGGAAGTTTATACCAATTTAAACTCGTTGAATAAATAATATTCCTCAACCGAAGATCAAATTTAGCCCCTCGCTTAAGTTATCAAGCTTGTAAGATGAAATGTATTTCTAGAACATAATTATAAATAGTGTAGGTTTTTGAAAAGAAAAGGAAAAAAAAAAGAAAAATCTTTCTTAATATACAACGGATTCATTTTATCGAAGTAAGAAAAATTAAAAATATTCTCCAAAAAATATTTAAAATACACAATTTATATTCAAAATATTATATGAAAATTATTTTACTTTTAAAAATACTCAAGTTGGATTCACTATGTTTAAAAAAAAATATTATTAATTTTATGTGGGATTTATTTTGAATAAAATTGAAACTTATTTATATTTTTTGTCTACTTCAGTAATTCTTAATTTATGAATACAAGAAACGTACTTAAATCATCTTTTATAGGACAGAAAAATTATGTCAAGAAAGTAAAAAATAAATTTAAAATAATCCATATATTGAAAATAAGGATGAAACATAATATCCAAGAATCGATAAAAGTAATACCACAATATGAGGGTGTACGACAATTTTATACTACTAATATCAATAACAAAATAGTACGACAATTTTATGGCGGCAAGTAAAATACTAGACACGAGAGGATAAAATAAACTCAACGTAGTATTTCCCTCCCTCCTCTCCACTCAAATCATTAGAAGCCGAAGACCTGAAGAAAATATCCACCTTATCCCCCAAATTCGAACAAATCGAAATTACAAAAACCTCTCCTAATTCTCTACATGGACCAGCCATGAACACCAAGCCACCACCCTCTTCCGCCTCACCCACCGTAACCCACTATATCACCACCGCCATCCATTGGATCTCACCACCGCCTTCCTTGGCCACATCATTCAAAACCACAAACCCATTTAGGGTGCAAACCACCAATAAACCCTCCAACTTTTCTCTCACCACCGCCATAAACCCACCATCAAATTCCCAAGACCAAACACTTCTACTACTCCTTCGCCAGAGAAAAACTGAGGAAGCCTGGCTAGCATACACCCAATCTACACACCTCCCAAACCCCACCTGCCTTAGCCGCTTAGTCTCCCAATTATCCTACCAAAACACTCACTCTAGCCTCACCCGCGCCCAGTCCATCATCCAACGCCTCCGTGATGAGCGCCAGCTCCACCGCCTCGACGCCAATTCCCTCGGCCTTCTTGCCGTGGCTGCTGCTAAGGCCGGCCACACCCTCTACGCCACATCCATTATCAAGTCCATGCTCAAATCTGGTTATCTCCCCCACGTCAAGGCTTGGAGCGCCGTCGTGAGCCGCCTAGCCTCTTCAGGTGATGACGGCCCTGCCGAGGCACTAAAACTTTTCAACTCAGTGACCAAGAGGGTTCGTCGGTTTGCAGACCCCAAGGTCGTTATGGACTCGCGGCCTGACACGGCTGCATATAATGCCGTGCTCAATGCTTGTGCCAATTTGGGCCTCACCAAGAAGTTCTTGCAACTGTTTGATGAAATGCCTGAGTTTCATTGTGAACCTGATGTTTTAACATACAACATCATGATCAAGCTGTGTGCTAGAGTTGATAGGAAAGACTTGCTTGTATTTGTATTGGAAAAAATTCTTCAGAAGGGAATTCCATTGTGTATGACAACATTGCATTCTCTTGTTGCGGCTTATGTTGGCTTTGGTGATTTGGAAACCGCAGAGAATATGGTTCAAGCGATGAGGGAAGGCCGTCAAGACCTTTGCAAAATTTTGAGAAAGCCGAGTTCAGAAAATGCAAGCAAAAATGAGAGTGATGTATTTGATAAATTGCTTCCAAATTCGATTTGCTCAAGTGACTATGAGCCACCTATATTGCAAAAACTATATACTCCAGATTCTAGAATGTACACAACCTTAATGAAGGGATATATGAAGGAAGGTCGTGTTACTGACACCATGAAAATGCTAGAAGCAATGCTACGTCAAGAAGATTGTGGCAGCCACCCTGATCATGTTACATACACAACGGTTATTTCTGCACTTGTTAAGGTTGGGTCAATGGACAAGGCAAGGCAGGTGCTAGCTGAGATGACCAGGATTGGTGTGCCTGCTAATCGGGTCACTTACAATATTCTCCTCAAAGGGTATTGCCATCAATTGCAGATAGAGAAGGCAAAAGAGTTGATTCGTGAGATGTCTGATGATGCAGGGCTTGAGCCCGATGTAGTTTCATATAATACTTTAATTGATGGGTGTATATTGGTTGATGATAGTGCAGGGGCTCTTGCCTATTTCAATGAGATGCGAACAAGAGGGATTGCTCCCAGCAAGATAAGCTACACCACCTTGATGAAAGCGTTTGCCTTGTCAGGTCAACCAAAGCTAGCATACAAGGTTTTTGATGAGATGCTCAATGATCCACGAGTGAAGGTTGATTTGGTTGCTTGGAATATGTTGGTGGAAGGGTATTGTAGACTAGGATTGCTTGAAGATGCAAAGAAGATAGTTGAGAGGATGAGGGAGAATGGATTCCACCCCAACGTGGCTACGTATGGCAGTCTTGCAAATGGTATTGCATTGGCTAGAAAGCCAGGAGAAGCACTTCTGCTATGGAATGAAGTAAAGGAGAGATGTGGATTGGAAAATGAAGAAGTTTCTAATTCCTCTGATCTCCCACCATTGCAGCCAGATGAAGGGCTGTTAGATACTCTGGCTGATATCTGCGTGAGGGCTGCTTTCTTTAAGAAAGCATTGGAGATTGTGGCTTGCATGGAAGAGTATGGAATACCACCCAACAAGACAAAATATACTAGAATCTATGTGGAGATGCATTCGAGGATGTTTACCAGTAAGCATGCCTCCAGAGCCAGGCAGGACCGGAGGAAAGAAAGGAAAAAAGCAGCAGAAGCTTTCAAGTTTTGGTTGGGACTGCCTAATTCTTATTATGGGAGTGAGTGGCGACTTGAACCTGTTGATGGAGATGAGTGAACTTCTCGTTCTGCTTAAACACCAAGCACATGGGAGGTATATCGACAAATACTGCAATTGTTGTTACATGAATAAAGTAGAAACGATTAATGTACAACAGAAGCATATATATATATATACTGTGGTGAATGTAACATATCATTTATTTCTAAGTTGTGCACATGGTGTCATTGACTATAACTTGACCACAATACATTTCAGAGAGGAAAATCAGTTGTCCAATAGAGATGTATATAGGATTTGATTCCACATGTAAAATTGAATTTATGAGATTGAAATAATATTAGACTTGTGTTTCTTGTTATCATTTGCTTCAGAATTTCTGCTGCTAAGTCTTTTTGTTTCTTTTTCTGGGCATCAGCTAAAAGATTATGACAAAGGAGAGCGAGTGGAATTTTGTCTATAAGATGAGGATTAACAGTAAGATATCTTCATGTAACGGAACACAAGATCGAATAGTGTCACATTTCAACTCTGCTTAGTTTTCGATGGCTATGGTGTCAGACATGTTATGGAAGAAACTCTTCTTCTGAGTTCAGGCTTAGATTACATTAAAGCTCAGACAATGTTTCAAAAATTAACGTCTTTTGTGATTACCAACTGAAAAGTAAGTACTACTGCATTAATAAGTAATAATGATACGTGGATGCTACAGCTGATGCCTGTGAAGCGTGAATGCTTCTTTCTGAAAATTTTGGAGATTGCAGCTAGCACTACGAAAATATAATACTAACTAGTCTGTCAGGAGAATAAGGATCTTTCCTAACAAGCAACGCCATAAAAGCTGATGCCATAAAAGCTGATGCCTGCAGAAGTTGCAGGGAAGAGAAACAACCAATTAACTTTTCTGATCTTTTAACATAGTTGTGCTTAAACAATTAATTGAGATAATCAAATCTGAAGCTATCTTATGGTATTCCGCAAGAAATGATAGGAGTTAACTGGTGCTTAAACAAGTAGTTGAGGAGTTAACTGGTGCTTAAACAAGTAGTTGAGATAATCAAATCTCAAGGTATCTTATGGTATTCTGCAAGAAATGATTGGAGCACAATAGATTGGGAAAAGATAAAAGAGTCGGATGAAATTTGATTTAACAAAGGGCTACTCATCACCTCAACTTCCTGAGATCCTGTCAATTTCTGGGATAAACAAAATTGTCCCATTACCTTATTCTTACTAAACAAGACCTTTAATTACCAGAGAGTCAAAGAAACACTAGATGAAGGCGGAAACATAAAAACAGTGATTAAAAATAAACACTGCTACAGAATTGATGGTGGTTGGTTAAATACGATTTGCAGCTACGTCATCTCACCATTTACAATCATCAATAAGTGAAAATTGCATACATTGGAACAAGTCAATAATTGCAATGCAACTCTGGGAAAGATTAGGAAAATAAAAGGTAACCAAAAATTGGCCTGCTCTCTAATGTCGCACAACTTATCCCCTTCACCTTGAAGATTGGCATCGTGAATAAGATGATGATAATACCTGCATGAGATATATTTGAGAATTTTAACAGAAAAAAAAAATGCTTCAATAGCCAGGTTATGACATCAGTTTTTTTGCGCGCTCATATTTTCATCAAGTTGCTTTATGATGGGAAAAAAAATAAGAGACCTTTTAGCAAAGTAAATCCGTGATTTACTCTGAATCTTAGATAAGCAGGAAAGTAAGCAAAATACAGGCAGCTGTTACTTTTCATTACCATTATATCAGTATGTCGTATGACAAGGCTGTTGTCTTTAAAGAAAGAATTTGAAATATATATATAATTCTCCCGCCTTTTTACCGTCCTCTTTTAAGAAGAGAATCAGCAGGCACAGTAGGAACCTCTCCCCGTCACTTATTTCTTGCTTTACCCTTTTTGCACAAGAGGTAATTTCCAAATAGGGGCCACTGCTATGTGCAAAAGTATAAGCACGGGCTATTAAATATGATGTGGTTTCAATTAGAGGATAGCTGCTTCATGAAAATGCTGTGATTGGTTAGGTTTGAATTTTCTTCAATATTCACCACCATCCCACTAGAGAGATGCATAGTCAAATATTTTACTTCCAAACTATGGTAATCTTATTAAAATCAACTGAAATTATGGCAGGAATGCCAATGATACCATGCACTCGAGCCATGATAATATGACTTTCATTACTCCACCTAGATCTAGTACAGTGTATACTCATTTGAGTTGAAAACTAGTGTTTGGTACTTGAATTAGTAAGAATTAGCTGGGAGTAAAATATGGCCTGTGGTTATGTCCTAAAACTAAAAAATAATGTTGCATTACCTGATATGTCTTTGGTCCCTTCTTTAGAAGATAACCAACACTGTTTAGGTTATCTACAAAAGTGTCAATATCTGGAACTTTTAAGCCAATCTGATCTGCCAAACTATATATTTCCTGAGAAAGGATCAGCATGTAAGACATAATTTCAAGGTGCATGAAATGTATCATAAATAAAGTAAGAATGCCTACAGAAATAAAAAAGCAATCTTTCTGCTGCAACTCCGATTGCTTATTCAGGGCACTCAAGAACCGTTTTGCTTCTTTCTGTTGACTCATCCCCCCACTCCGAGCAAAATCCACAACACCATGCTCGTCAACATACTTATCGTACAAGGATTCTTTCATTATTTCAACCACATCCTATAAATACAAGAGATTAATTAGAAAACTCATACCAGAAAATCGTGACTACTATTATTGTTGTATAACATTAAAGATGTGTATAATATTATCCAGCTTAGCTCCAGTATATGCTCCCTCAGTCCCTTACAGTGCATCTTTTTTGCCTTTAATTTTATCCCTAAAAGAATGTTAATCTATGAAAAAATCAATTTGTAACCACTTTACCCTTTCATAATTAGCTACAAGGAAAACCATAACAAGAAAATATACTATGAAGGTCTATTGAAAAATGATTCATAAAGCTTTAAAATGTCAAAATGAAAAGTAGCTTCTTAATAACTGTGCAATTAGTAAAAATTTCTTTGAGGGAAAGCACTCGTGGTACAAACCTAGAGGTCACAAGTATCAGACCCAGATTTTTGAGCAATTAGAAAGAAGCTGCTCTTTAAGAAGAAGAGCGGAAAAGCTATGCTCTTTAGATTTCAGTGTCACAGAAATCGAGTGATGTTCTCATATATATTTCCACTAAATGATTTTCAGTTTCTTTTTATGGTGGAAAATCTACATTTTGATGTATGAGTAAGGTGCAGCTCCCATTGACCATGACATTCATGCTTTGCTTGGTAGTAGTTTAATTCTATCATTGGGGTTGGAGACCTTGATCTTGTGCATAATTTCACTTTACAGTACCTCTAAATCATTAGAGAGCAAGAACGGAGTGATTGGAGTTGTTCTTCTTCAGAAACCTAACTGCTCTCTGTTCCAAAGGAGCATTAACAATGTTAGCCAGGATCTAGGCCATCTATATCAAACAGTCACCTCAAGACATCCACTGAATTAAACTCCTATCAGAGAGCCGCTACAATGTTCCTCATACCTATCTTTTCAACCTACTAATGTGATATGACTAAAAGGTTAAGTGCACTGATTACAAACCTATTCACTAGTGAAATGCCTGGACACTAAACATTTGAAAAGATTAGTTTGAGGCCAGCCACTCTTTGTGGGAGGAAAAGAGAAGAAGAGAGGTTAAATTCATATATAATATACTTATCTTAACATTCCTTGATGAAGACTGGAGAGGGAACAACACTGATTAATGGCTTCGCACAAACTCAAACCAGCTTCTTTCTTTTTGATAGAAAATGAAGATTTTATTAGAAAATGAAAAGATTAAAAAAATGATAAGCGAAGGATAATAAAATAATAGAAAAAGTAAATAAATAAATAAAACAAGGCCCTTAAAAGAAGGCTCCCTTCCAATCCTCAAACTCAAACCAGCTTTCATCATTACAGAATTAAATGCACACTCACATGCACATCAAGACCCCTTTAAGATGCTGTTGAAGTAAATTTGACAAGAAACTAGAACATTATTACTTTATAGCTTCAAAGTCTGCTCTGCACAAAAGTTGTTTAACAATCTACTCTATGTAACATGAACTTACTAGAGCGTCTTGGGCAGTTATTTCCTCTCTTAAGTCCACCCTAGCACGAGCTTCTGCCAGCCTTACTAGACTTTCTAATTGCCTTGCTGTTATTGGGGTACCATCAGCTGATGTGTTATGGTCTCTCAGTTTTAGGTAAAACTTCTGTAGGATTTCTGCTGCTGGTCTTGACATCCTGACACAATTAAGAGAGTGAATGAATTAGTTTAAATCAGTCTTGAAAGAATTATATATTTTTTGCTTATTAAAGCACGCTGCATCACCTAGGAACAACATAAGTTTTTGCATAAGCAACATATTTACGCAGAAGAGGACCAGGCAGTGGAACAAAATCGATGTCCTTCTTTGGGTCAAGTCTCAACATTGATACTAAGGAACCACTTTTCGCCTGCAAGTCTATGCTTCTAGTATTCTGCGATGCTACACTCACAAAGCAAAAGGTTTTTTTCTGTCAGAGGAAATCGTGCACAAGTTCAAATTGATTCAAAAGCTATAGCATTACCAGTACGTAACTTCTTGGCAGCTGGTGAATGTTGTCCATATCCAGCATGAAGCTGCCAAAGAAACATTTGGTTTGATATGTATTTGGATCAGTGTCTGTTGTCAAGGAAACACCAATGTTATAA
Organism: Hedera helix; assembly: GCA_947179155.2. Classification (NCBI taxonomy): domain Eukaryota; kingdom Viridiplantae; phylum Streptophyta; class Magnoliopsida; order Apiales; family Araliaceae; genus Hedera; species Hedera helix. Next base: position 46,288,272 of record OX359268.1, on the reverse strand, counting down.
ACATGAAAAACAGGAATAAAGGCTCCTTTATCAAGAAATGAGGGGAAAATGTTTAGACCTCTGAATTTGAATCCCATGGTTAAAGGTTAAAACTCTACCAAGTGGCCAAGATTATTTCCGTCAGCTACATCCCATGGTCAAAGGTTAAAACTCTACCAAGTGGCCAAGATTATTTCCATCAGTTTATAACATAAATCCTTAATGGTTTTAACTCAGCAAAACATAGTATAGCAGTGGAAAAATTCACATTAAAAATATATATACATACATATACAAATCATGTCACAAAGAACTACACATTTTTGAAAAGCCTCAGAGTTGTAACCCCAACATTTTAGTCCTACTTAAATTTATTTCTCATGTATACTCACCCAAAATATTCTTACTATACTGAGCAAGGAGGTACCAAAGCCGTTGTCCTTAAAATATGGCTTAATGAGAGGGGGGGTAACTGGATACGGAGACAAACTGTGGGGACAACACTCATAGCATTCTCAACTAGTCATTATGCACCAAACAATGGCCCGGTAGTATGTCCTAAAAAGTTCAACAATCATGACTTAGAACTTTGTTTTAATAACATAAACTGACATTATTCAATCAAATTTACTCCATAGTACATCTAGTCACATTCCCTGACAAGTTCCAGCATCTAGATTCTAGAGAAAGGCCAGAAGCAATTGATTGCAACTTGACCTCTGCATAACTTGTAAAACATGCAAAAATATCACATTCAGAAAAACAGAAATGAGAACCATCTTTGCATACATCCACACACACCTTCAATTGAGATGTATACATCATGCTGTTTCAATCATGCACACTAGAAACTGTAAAGATAACTTACTGACATAATGTGCTCCGAGACTCGCTTATCCATTAGTTCATCAGGTTTGTCGAGTAGTATGAAAACCAAATCGAAGCGCGAGAGAAGAGCAGCACTCATTTTCAAGTTCTCATTCACAGTTTTTGCCCGGCTGCCAAATCAGTCAAAGAATTATTATTTGAATCTATACTTTCTATCTTATGTTTCTTATCATAATGGTCCTCCAAGAGACACCACTTTTGACATGCCTCAAAGATCAGTAGCATTATGATCCAAACTAATTAAAACAGGAAAAAAAGAAAGTGCAAAAAAGTACTTATAGTGACCACCAACAGGGTTAGCTGCTGCTAAAACAGTTGTTCGAGCTGATAAACTGGCTACAAGTCCTGCCTTTGCAACAGAGACACATTGTTGCTCCATGGCTTCTAGTAGGGCCTGAAATGGTCCTAAAATTTGTAACATTAGTATTGAAACTATAAGAGATCAATCAATATTGTGACAATGAATTAGGAATAACCTGGTGTTCTGCAGACATTTTATCAAACTCATCAATACAGCATAATCCACGGTCCGCAATTACCATGGCACCTGTTGAAAACTAAGCACCAATTCATTTCTAGTTATGCCTGTAAAATAGTGCAGTAATCATGGATCACCAAATATTATCAACTCAACATAGTGCAAACTAGTAGTACTACTGTAGATTTATGTTTCGATTTGATGGATTTATAGATTTATATGAATCCCTGACATTTGGCACTTTTTGAAGATTTTGATAAAGCTAGGAAAACTTCAAAGCTTTTATGTGGCACTTGTCAGTCTTATGTTCAGACCCGTAACAGTGGCACTCGTTTAGGATTAGAAGATGCACTGGAGACAGGAAACTGGAGTTAGACTGGAGTTCCAATATTATCAGATTATAAAGCAAGTGATCAAGACTTCAGATTTACCAATTTTCTGTTTCTGGAGAAGTACCAGGCTTCAAAGTTCTAACCTACAGGTGTGATTTAACCAATTGAGATCCCAAGGTTCAATGGTCTTTCATTCCATCACCACATGAACCATGAAGACCCTCAGAAATATCATCTTAAATTCCCTGCCCCACCCCAAATCCCCAACCCTCAAGAAAAAAATGAAGAAGAAAAGAAAAAAGGAACTAATCTCATCTCTGTAGCAGAAAGATTTGTTAAGACACCCAAAAGGATACCTCAATATGATCACAAATTTCAGTTTAACTAAGAAAAGATAGATAAGTACATATAGTTTACTGGAAAAGGAAGTAAATTTTGGATGGTAAGTTCTGCCGATCAATCATGACATGAGTCATGGTAAACCAATTATTGTCGGTTTGATGACAAGATTAATGAAAACGGCTACAGGACCATCCTTCGACGAAAATAAAGAGACGCGGGGGGGGGGGGGGGGGGGGCAAAATAAAAGAATTTACCAGCCTCAAAAGCATAGTCACTGGTCATAGAGTCTTTCACCACAGCAACAGTGAGGCCAGCATTGGTTGTGGCATTACCACACACATAAATGCCACGTGGAGAAACTGCCGCTGCTGCTTGCAGTAGTTGACTCTTTCCAAGTCCAGGATCACCTAATAATATAACATTTAGTATTGATCAAGCTCAGTTCATCTAATACAAAACCTCTCTATAACTGCACTGCACGGTACTCCAATTGCCAAGCATAATTTTTATTTAAAATTCTTTGCTCACACATATATCTATAAGTTTTAGTTCATTATAAAGCAGGAGGAAGAATCTGTATACCAACAACTATGACATGGATGTCTCCTCTGACAGGAACCTTGTTCTGATCCATAGAATGCTTTCGTACACCTCCAAAGAGTGCAAGTGTAATTCCAGCTGTTGTAGAAAGCAAAATACAATTAGCGCATTGATTATTATCACTGCCAAATAACTGGTTTACAAAGGAAAAGCAATACTTAAATGCCAATCGGAGAAAGAACAGAGCTTACATTTGACCATATGTTAATCTGTAAAAAAAAAAATATCACTCCAACCTAGCTCTCTTGATGTTAATAACCTCTTAAATTACAATATTAGCAAGCTATAAATGCACGAAAATGCTCAAGTAATAAAATGTCTCTGACAAAGACTGTAGGAATTGAGGTACTTATAGTTCTACAACAATGCAAACTAGATGTAGGCTAGCATCATAAAGGTACAGAACAGATGGTGCTCCTGGATTTTCTACAAATCTAAAAGGTTTTACAATAGGAAGACATAAGATAGAGAACATAAAGTGCAGCTTAGAGTCTACTGAATTTGATAGCCTCTAAAATAAAGTTTTTAAAGAGCTACATGTAAAATAGCTACAGGTTACCTAATACACTTTCAATTTTTGCTGGAAAGAATAGTATGCTCAAAAAGTGTTACATCGTACAAAAATACTCTCATCCCCTCAACAACTCAACTATAGTTCTCTTCTATTCCTACGCATCTATATATAAGTTACATAGTACCCCATTCTAGACATACACTCCAGTTATTGAATCTCCTTCTAACTTTATTTTGAATATACAATTTGGACTAGATTTTGTTCAATATCTTGTGTAACATCTTTCCAATCCTTTTGCTTATGAAGATTGTTTACTGTAGAGACTTATAAAAAAACCGTATACTATAGAGAGAATATTGGGGGCCACAATAGTAACTTTTACCATTTTATCCAAGATAGGCAAAAGAAGACAGAATGATAGCAAAAATAAAGCAGCATTTATTATACCTTTAACAAGCTCATGTCCATAAATGGAAGGGCAGATAGATTGAAGTATTTGACGGAAAACATCTGAACCATGCTCCTCCGAGAACTTCACAATAAATTCTAGATCCCGTGGAGAAAATGAGTATATATCAAACAGCTCTGTCGCTCGAACTTCACCATTAGTACCTTGCAAATTGTCCGACATGGATTGCGACTTAGAATTCTTAACTGAAACAGCTTCTAGATACAAATAATATAACCCTTGATTCTTGCCTTTTGATTTTCCTGAAATATTCGAAGTTTCCTTAAAGTCTCTTAATATCAAACACTATAGTAAGTTAGCAAAGAGCTATTATACAAACTAAACCTGCAATGTCAAAGGACAAATAAATGCCACATTTGCTTGTAAAATAAATATAGCATGCCCATCATACTTGTCTTAGGAATATTGATAGTCATGCAATACAAAAAACCTCCTCATCAGTAGACACTAAAATAATCGATAGTCAAGAATAATTAATATGGTAGATATTGCATGATAAGGCATGAACAAGGTTAAGATAATTTATGAAAAAAATATTGAATATTCATGTGGTGTATAAGCTATTTCTCACACTATTTTAATTTTAAAATATTTCTCAGCAAACTTAGGTGAATCATAAATTCATCATTTCATTATATCATAATGCTTTGGTCCTGACCACAATTCCACTATTTCCAATATTTCTTACATAGGGCAATAATAATTATTAAATGCTTAACTGCTGACATATAACCACCTTTTAACGATGGCTGGAGGAAGAAAGAAATTTTTAATATCTTAAGCCGGAGAACTTTGACACTTCTAATATTAAGAAGATTAAGCTGAATAAGGTTAAGAAATCTGCAAGACAAAAGCACAGTCTCTGTTGGGTTCTCTCGTGAAGCTCTCCTTTTCATGAGTACTATGTAGACTGAAATTTGCGATTTCTTAAATTTATTGAAACAGAAAGCAAGTAGGGTAACAAGGAACAGATACTTGTATGTATGCTACTGAAATTTTTAAAAATAAAAAATGAACAAGCCTAAAATTTATTCACAATTAATTGAAGAAAAAAAATTGAACATAATTTCTGTTTGTTCAAGGGATTACACAATACACATTTTTCTCATACACAATAAGTCATAGCAAAAGACCCATTATTAAAACCTCATGTGATAAATTAGATTCCACATAAGATACACATCCATTTTACAATTAAACAATCTGTTTTTGTTTCTGTTTTTTCTTTTTGGCTGCTCCCTTCTTCAAGTTCAAAAATCTCTACATATATTGGAACATGAAAGTGTTGTGATATCTATATTCTGAAGTCATGTATAGACTGCAAATATGTGTTACAACAGAATGATTAATTCAGTAAAGTAGAAGCGAATTTACCTCCTCCAATGTCCATGTAATTATTAATCACCTTTACTATACCAGTAACAGTTACAACATCTCCAGGGATGCACACATCAACCAGATCTTCAGTCAGTTCACACTCTACTGTTCGAGGCACCCGACCTTCTTCATGATGTTCAGATTTCAGCAGTTCCTGAAGTCTGGATAATTTTTTTTTATTTTTTTTATGACAAGTAAAATTGTAAAAGGACAAAGCACCTCTAATTTAAACTTCAAAAGAGGGTAGACCTAGAGTACAGATACAAAGATTACTATAATTGTACCTTATTTTTTGGAAGTCTATTATTAGAGCAGTAGATCTAACTGGGTTAAAAGTTCTGCTTTTGCAACCATGCACAACACAAACTGATGGTGGCGAAAATTTTCCGTCAGGAAAATCACATATAATCAAAGTTCCGCACTTGGTACAGGAAAAGCTCATCTGTATCACTAGAGGCCTGACAGTGCTAACTTTTATTACAGTACCACGCACAGAAACAAGCCTATCTGTCATATCGCCACGTGACATTGCTTATTAATTTTGCACAACATGGATTAGCTGCATTAACGCTAACAATAAAAATAGAATAAAAAAGAACAAATCAATTTTCAGTCACCAATATAAGCTGCTTTCAGGTTCTTCAAAGCAATCATAGATTCAGGGTAGTTGTGCAGACGGATATTTATCTTTGCAGGGTCATCCATCTTGTTACCATCCCCTTTGGTAGATAAAACCTACCTCCAATGCAAAACGATTGATGATCAAGAGACTGTTATACATGAGACAATAAATTATCAGTCAAACCTTCTAGTTGAAAACTTCATACCTTGTGTACTGCAGCACTCATGCATAGTAGAGCTTCTTTAGGTTTTTCTTCTAAGGTTGCATAAAATTCCTCAAGTTCACACACTTTCTGAAAGTGTTGGAAATCAATTGCCAAAAAGAAAATATCATCATCACATTTTACCTATTCATTCAAGTCCACAAGTCAGATTCTCCTGATCAATGGCGAAGCCAGAAATTTTGGCTACAGAGTTCAATTATTAACAAAATTAAGTGGTTCAAAGCTACAAAAAATTGCAATTTAAACTTAGCACTGAGTAAAATATTTTCTTCCTCAAGATTAAGGCGGACAATTGCCCATTGCTCAAGCACCTGCTCACAGTAATGAGCACAAGTAAAGTCTATATGGGACTTCTTCATATTCACTTCTAGAGACTATGTTTAATCCCTGTCTGATATTATAATCATATCCCTAATTTGTTGTATATACATCATCTCTTAAGTCAATTCTTCTCCAAAATACGAACAGTACATCTTTCAAAACTCTCGAAACAGTATGAAAATCTACAAGAAAAGGCTTTAATAGTTTCTAGCCTCGTCACTGATCATTAGTCAAAATACTGCAGAAAATAATATAGAGAGGAGAGAGAGAAACCTGTGAGAGGATGTGTTGTCCTGGTGAAGTAGAGAAGAAGAAAACGAGCTCGGATGTTAGCCGGAATTTGGACTTGGAATCATCGAGAGAGAAGTCGATTTGGGGGAAATATTTGGACAGAATTTGCGTTGTTTCGTTGCTTTTGGTCGCCGATCGGTCCTTCGTTCCCGATATCTCTATGCCGGCTCCGTTCATATCGAGATTGCTGAAGGCGGCTCTACACTCCTGCAAGTTCTTCTCCAGTTGTTTTTGGCGGGAGAGAGGGTGAATACAGCAATCGAGTGTTCTGTCGCACCGACTTCGAAATATTGAGTAAAGATTCGGTATAACCGTGATATCAGTACACGCTTCCGTGCTTGGGAGTTTTGAGGGCAGGCGATAAAGAAAAGAAAAATAAATATAAAAAAAAAAAAACCTATACTCCAGTTACTCCCTCATTCTGAAACATTTGATCAAGTTTAATGTTTTTAAATTAATTTAAAATTTTAAAAAATAATAAATGTAGTTTTATTTATTTAGTTATAATTTTTAATTTTGTCCATTAAAATTTAAATATATGTGTGTGTGTGTGTGTGAATTTTAAAATTAAATTTGTATGATCTTGTAGTAAACATCTACTTCCAATAATTATTATAGGAAATTGATATTTTTATATTATTTTTTGATAATTTCACGCGATGAATTCCACAAAAGTATTATTATAGTATTATTATAGATGTATAGCGATGGTTAAACTGTCGTTATTGATATTTTTGTAAAGTCTACCGTGTAAAATTATCAAAAAATAATATAAAAATATCAATTCTCTTATTATACTACCCACCATTTATAACAACAACAACAAAAAAAGTTATACACAAAAGTCATCGATATTAACTTATAAGTTATTCATTCGCTTATTTTACATCATAAATTAAGTTTTTCATTCGTTTATTTTATTTCTCGTCCAAGACTTACAAAGAGGGATATCATTACAAAATTAGCATCAATTGTTGTATTCTTTTAGAACATCAGTTATATTAACCTTCACAATAAGAAGAAAAAAAAGTCAAATATTTCAAAATATAAGAAAGTATGACTTCAAATAATCAATAAAAATTAAACCTGAAAATTAATAACCAAAGTATATATAATAATTGTATATTAAGACCTCATTGGTAGTTTTTAATCTCATATATATATACATATCAAGATTTGTATTCGTTTGTTTGATATTGTTGATAACTTTTTAACGTGATAATTTTTTCACTTTATTGATTTAAAAGTCTTATGTACTCCATATTTTCTTAAAATATGTAAATCTATATTATTTATATATCTATCTATTTACATTATAAAATGTGATGAGAGTTGACAATTATTTTGTGTAAATAAAAAAAATAATTTGTTTTTATTTCTTCTTTTTAGCCTTTAAAAAGATATGAATAGTTATATTTTTAAATTACCTTTTTCTTATTTTTTCTTTTCCTACTATTTTATTAATTACTATTTTTTCTACGTCGTTATGTTATTATGTTATTTATTTATTCTACAGACGTTGTGTGGGTAATTAATGCAAGTCATTAAGGTAATACCGTTGGTAGACATTGCCGCCCCCGCCCCCGCCCCCGCCCCCGCCCCCGCCCAAGGATTAGTGAGTGTCACTTACTACTATTTTGAAAAATTAATTTTGGGTACCGCCTTTTGTTAGGGAGTTCAAAAAAAATAAACACCGTTGCCTCTCTCTGTATCAAGCCTATCAGGTATTGGCAGCTTCCATCTCCCATGATCACATCTATTTTTTTCTGTCCCACTGCTTTCTTTTTTATAAATTATTGATATTTACTGAAAATTAGGGATTCGATCTTGCAATTTCGTTGAATTTTCGGAATGGAAGAGACTGGGGGCAACATCGATCTTGCAGGGAAAATTTTCCGTCTGATCGATTTCTCATCTGACAACGACAGCTTCATTGCCAGTGATGCTTCATTGTCTACTCCAACTGACCATCAATCTTCAGGTTATTTCTCCTTCTATTTAATGGGTCAAGCTTTGGTGCTCAAAAATGAAAGTAAAGTTTTTAATGATCAGGTGTGGGTGATTAAAGGAATTCTTTTTAGTAATTTCAATGGGAGCAAGCTTTGGGTGCTTAGAAAATAAAAAGAAAAGTAAAAATTTGGAGTACTTGATATGAAAATATAAATTAAACTTATTTGGAGTAGTACTACACGATTTTTGGCAGGCTAAGTGTCGTCTGTTTAAAGTTTTCATCTTTGTTAACGATTCATTTGCATGTTTGCTACTCCAATACTAGGATATGCGCACGGGATTGTGACTTTACCTTTCCAATTTATTTTTTGATAGATACTATATATTGGTTTCTATTAATTGAATCAAAGTACTTAAATCATATGACTCATTTATGAGTAGTGGAAGACATTAGTTGTACTCCTTTGTTGTCCCGAATATTTTGCCAGTGCTATTAAGTATGGTTTTGTATGTTCTGCTATATATCAGCAGTCAATCTTAAAGTTTATCAGTAGCACAGTAGTAGCACTCCTATATATTTGGTTTTTGGATAGTCCCTGGTAGATTATATTGTTCATGACACCGTTTTGTTTTCCTGCATGATTATATTGTGATGAATGTAGTTTTTTGCTATGTTGAAGTGACAATCTTATTTCATCTCGCTTTTTGTTGATATCATTATTACAAAGCTTAGTTCAATCAAGAAGTAAAAATGGTCTGCATAAACTCTGGGTGAGCCCAGAAGTTTTGAGTTAACAGCAGATTTGGGTGCCATCAAAGTAGATATCATGGCCCTCACTAATGGGTTGAGTGAACAGATGCCTCAACTGCTTGAAACATCGGAACCAGAAAGATTAAGAAAAATTGGCAAGTGCAATTTGGGCAAAAGTTTGGCGTGGGATAGTGCCTTCTCCGAGAGTCCAGGTTTTATTTGAAATTGGAATCTTACTTTTACGTACCTTCGTCATTACATTATAGGACAGCAGTTCAGCTTTCTTATTTTTCTATGAAAATTCAAGATCCTAATTATACAAATTTTCATGATATGCCCAGGTGTTCTTGATGCTGAGGAATTGTCAAGTATGATTAAAGGAGCTGAGAAGGGTAAAAAGCATCGATTACCTGGAATTGAGGAGGATATATGCACATCGACCAAGTCAATCTCAACTTTATTAAGTGAGAACTTGACAGTGGAAAGTCTCGAGGATACATTGTTTGAGGACATAAGAGCTTCAATCCAGAAAAGTAAAGCATCCAACATGACAAATTCAAACTGTAAGGCAGCTTCAATGAAGACAGATAACCAAGTCAACTGTAAGCACAATATTGCCTGTTTTCTATTATTGCACACCACTAGGGGGTGTGGGAGCAAGGAACTTAGGGAAGCATAATTTTTAGACAACTGACTGAAAAGTCTTCCTTTACCTCTCCATTCAACATTGTTGATGCTTCTATTACATCTGATGCAGCCACCCTAATCTTTGTGACTAACTACACATCAATTACCATGTCCATGCACCACATTATGGTGATTTCACTCCAGCCTCACCTCATCTGCCCATTTCGCCTCTTTTTAACAAGCACAACACCCACCTTTCATCTCGTCTTTGTCCCCCCTATACATCTAACTGTTCCAGTTGGCACTCTAGCAAAACCACCTCAACTTCCGGCGCCATCGCATCCTTTGATACATCTTTTTTCATGTGAATTCCCAAAGCAGTCTTCACTCTTCAGCTCATCATTTTGCATATGCCTGTACCATCACAGTTATTGACAACACCACATTCATAAATAATGCTAACTGCTTAAATTTGCAATGCTAGGCTAAATTGCCCTTTAGTAATTCAACAGAACATTGTAGGTTAAGTTGGAAGTTGTTTTGACTTTCTACAATTGCTATTAATGAATTATTATCTGGGAAGAATTTAAATTGTCTTCATTATCTTACAGCTAAAAAGAAGGTGAACCTCGCTTCTCAGAAGAGTGCAAGTTCAGTTACTTTGATGGAAGCTGTTACGATAATTGCTTTGTAGTATTTGCATGTTGATTGAGTTGTTTTCTCTCAAATTTAAGATAATGACAAACGTGGCATCAAAAAAGAAAATTGTTGGGATGCAAGGATCTGGGAGAATAATAAATCAGGGTTTCAGTTATCCACAAGTCACACAGGTCTGTACTTGTTGGGGTCACAAAAAACATATTATGTGTTCATTGTCATACAGACTAGTGTTTCTATGTTATTTTGTGTTTCTGTGTTATTTGGTCTATATAAGTATTACTTTTCCTCTCTTGATAATTTCTATTTAAGAGAGAAGTTGGGGGTTTTAGTTGTGCTATGCAAAATTTAAATGTGTAGACATTATATGAAATTATCTGATGCCATAGGAATAAAACAGAAAACTATTTGGTTTTTGGCTGACATAATCTATTTGTTGTTTGCTTTAGCCTGTTTTATAAAATGGCAACTCCACTTCATCGCTCACTCGACTACTAAAGGTTGTCAGCAGGTCTGAACCCATATCAAACAAAACAACAAAAAGGCCTTCCTTGGGTGTCAACTGTGTCAAAACTGAAACTGATAATGCACAAGGTACATCGGCTAGCAATACACATTTTTATTTAGATTGATTTATTTGGCGTAAGTTTTTTATATCTTGATCTTAAATGTTGTTAGTTTGAACTAAATGTTGTGGCAGTTGGAGGAAAAGGGATTCAAGTTCCAAAGTCAACTGGCTTGGTTGGTCACAGGGCTGTGGCTAAGCCTGCATTATCTTTCCAATCATCATCTTCGGCTTCTTTTGGTGCAATCAAGGAGGTAACAAAATCTTCTTCCTCATGTGATAGTTCTAGCAGTTCTTTGTCTAACAACGTTAGTGAATCTCCCTCCACTTCTACAAGTAGAAAACCCGAAACCAGGTCTGTTATTCAACCTTCCTATGGTTCAATCCCTAAAGCCTCATCAAAGGTTTCATGGAAGAAAAAGCCATCTGATAATTCTAGTAATTCAACTTACTTGACATCGTCTAAGATTTCTCCAACTATATCACATGCTAGTTCTATAAGTGAATGTTCATCAGCATCATCGTCAACCTCTAGTGTCAATCTAAGCCTAGCGCTAGCGTTGATACCAGTTCTTCTTGCAGATCCTTAGATAATGCTACATCTCCTGTTCTGTGTTTGGACATCCAGTTTAATGATCATATGTCAGATGGAATCGTGAACCAGGTCACAGGATTACCTTGTCAAGATACAAAAAAAGCTTCCATGCAAACTGGTGAACTTTCTCGATCAGCTTTAAACCGTTTAAAGAAACCCTAGGACTTCAAATGCCATCACCAAAGATTGGATTCTTTGATGGAGTAAGTTTAGCTTTCTTAAAATACTTTTTTTTGTTAATCTTGCTGTCATAAATTAATGATTAAATAATAGATATTTTTAATGGTTCCTGGTTGAGTTCATGGATAAAAGTTTTGCCTTTGGAATCTTTACCCTAATTGGTAGAACATAAATATCTGGACAAGGATTACCGACAATAATACTTGTATGGATTTTTCATGTCATGCAGGCAAAATCTGTGGTTTGTACGGATGTACCTCCAATGGAAATAGGCAATCTCAATCAAGCTTAACAACTTGTTTGCCTGAAATGGGAGCAGGGATCTGTAGCCCAGTTGGGAGCTCAAGCAAGGCAAGAGATGGAAAGCTTCTGCCAGGAACAAAGAAAGTCTCTGGTGCTTTTATGGGTGTGAAAAGTAATACCACATCTTCTGATGTTCATAATGAAATAGGTACAATGAGTTGCAGTAGCCCGGCTGGTTTGGAGCTCAAACAAGGCAATTGAAAAGCTTTGACCTGGAATAACAATAATAAAGATTATAAACACGAAAATCGAGAGTCAAAAATCTAGTTCTTCCAAACCATTTCAGGAAGCATTAAGTGCTTCTCATGGAATATCTCCTGAAGATCACGACAAAAAGGGTGGAGTAAGTTGCTTGGAGACTGAGGACTTCAGAACTGGAAAACCTGCCAGGGTTAAACATGCTACAGTTCCTGCACTGGAAGCAGAAAAGGATGAAAACCTATGCGACTCAAAGAATAGTGTAAATTTGCTTATGCAAAGGAATGCTGAAATCGAAGAGATCAATACTGCTCCTGTCAAAGCAGGTATTTGTGATTCAAGTACGGATTATTATATTAAATATCTGAAACCATCACAGGAAATGGGTGCAAGTGAATTATACAGAGAACACAGCAATGATGGTTTACGTAACACGACAAATGTGAAGCAAATTGGTCATCCGAAAGATCTGGTTGATGGTTTGAGCAGAAATATGGGAGCATTAGATATACAAGTGGAGATGCAGAAAGAGCTTACTGACAGTATCAATTCTCAATCTGCATTGTGGTGCTCTCGAGTTATGTTCCGAAAAGCACTTTCTTCCTGACCAGAAGGAAGTCTCTGTTAATGATTTGCTTCCATCTTGCACAAGGACCCCTTTTACTGCCAATGATTCTCTCTACAAAATTGAGGGGGTAGATTTTTCAATAGGAACTGAGGTGGTAGAGAAAACAAACATCTTAAATTCTTCAGAGATTGCCCGGAACGAGAACAGTTAAATTCTTCGTGATTTTCACACATGAACATTTGCAAGTTGTTTGAAGTTCATATTCAAATGTGCTACAAGAAAAACACAGGCTGTAGAAGAAAGAAAGAAATATGTTTCTTTCTTCCTGGGCTGAGATTTTCTATCTTTATTTATTTATTTAAATTATTATATGTTTGATTTTAATTTTCTTCAACAACAATATTAGCAAGCATGATTATGATACAGAACCATTGTCTTCCCAAATAGGGATTTATGAACAGTTTCATTTTGGGTCATTACAATTGAAACTAATCTTAATAAACAAAATTTCAGTGTTTCCATAATATGTTGGGAGTGTTGATACATTAAAGAGGCAGTGAAAGCAATTACATCAGTGTAAAACATAGTATAGGTCACATTAAGATTTCAATTAAATCCCAACAGTAATAGCTATGTAAGGCCACCAACCAAACTATCATGACCTAACTAGGTGTTTTGCTTGATTAGAACTTGGTTCGAGCTTACTAATCAAGCAATTGAAGTTACGACTTTTGATAAAAATTATACTAAAATATAAGATTATTAGTAACTTCTAACCATTAACTTGAGATATTTTCATATTCAAAATTATCATAGTTTTATTTTTTTATTTTAGTTAATATAATAATTAATATTGTAAATTATCTAAAAATTATTACTCATTCTAACATTTTTTTTCTTCATAATTTTTAATTAATCATCTCAATTTTAAATTTAAAAATCAATTATGATCCTATAATTTGAAATAAAAATACGATAAAATTGAACATTTCAACACCTACTCTATCTACTCGACTTGAAATATAAAAATATTAAGAAGACGTTTTATCTTTTAAAAAATCAGAATATTCATGTAACTTTTGTGCTTTAAATAATAAACCAAGCACAATGATGTGCATGCATAAGAAATGCTCTAAAATTTAGGAAGATTTATGTCTATTACACTTTATTACATCTAAAGCAAATTTGTAAAAGTTTACGATAGAAAGTCATTTGCTCAGGATTTTAATACCGATTATGGTCATTTAATTTTCTAAAAAGTATGATGGTCATTTGGTTTGTTAAAATAACTCACTTATATTAAAATAGAAATCTGAGACAGATGAAAACAATAAATTATCCCCTCACCCCGCCTCCATGGCAGGATAAATTATTCTAAATTTTCAAAAAAGATTCTTAAAAATCACATACATCCCAAACTCTTCAAACAGAATAAATACATCCCAAACTCTTCTAACAGAATAAAACTTTAACACAATCTTTGAACGTCATAGTGGGATAGGTTGCTAAAATTTGTTTGTACTTTGAAACGATGTACAAGCCAAGACTTTGAAGTGCCAACTACTGATTAAGAAAAGTTTCATTAAATCTTCTTTTTTTTATTAAATACAACCCTTTGATACAAAGGAAAATTTCTAAAGATGCCTGAAAAAAATTCTTAGCTTTCCCAAATAAAAAAATTTATACTTGCAAACAATATTTTTTTAAAAATGAAAGTTGAATCTTTATCAACAATTCTATCATTTCCTCAGTTTTATAAACTGACAAACAAGTTATTGGCATAAAAACTTGAGATACTTGACAAAGATGATAAAGCTTTGATATTTCGGAGTGTACTGATGAGAGATCCAAAACAATTTCATGGTTCTTGTTTGTTGCACAAATATTAAGAGTAGGTTAGGGGTGGGAATACCAAGGAAGAAAATTTCCACCATATTATCATCAATCATGTGAGATCTTTCTCGGATCGGGTAAATTCTGGGAAAATGAGGAGATTTCATCAACATATCCCCATCTCTCAAATGTTGAACCTTTTTTTTCCTGATTCTGGGGAAAATTATGAATCAAAGAATGTAATTATTGTTACTAGGTTAACAAAATTTGGTACAAACTTAAACTACTTAAAACACTTGAACACCTAACAACAGATTGGGTAAACATTAAGAATCAGATCATCACACGGTTTCAAAAGTAACATCAGCAAAACCAAAAAGGCTTGCTCTTTGTGGAGGCAGGTAAATATATGGAGAGATTTTAATTTAAGTTGTATCCCAATCTAGTGCAAATAATAGGAAAAAAAGGACGATGGATGATTGCAAAACCCACTCAAACTGCAAACAGTGCCATTTAAATACTAATACAGAAACAAAAGAAACAAAATTAAGACCGTGGCTTCTCCTTCTTCTCCTTGAAGAGAGCCAAAAGAGAAACACCAGATACCTTCACAACCTTGAATCTAACACCAGGGATATCTCCAACAGCATGCCCCTTACGTCCAAACCCAGCAATCAACACTTCATCCTGGGAAAATTAAAATCAAACTGGGATCAAGGAGAGAAATGATAAAAAACCAATAACTGAAATTTCAAGATGAAACAATGAAAACTTACATTTTCTTCAATGTAGTTTAAGCAACCGTCATTAGGGACAAAAGCAGCAATCTTCTTCCCGTTTTTGATCAGTTGCACTCTAGCACACTTTCTGATGGCAGAATTTGGCTGCTTAGCCTCTATTCCGCTGTACAAATTAAATCAACCAGTCATATGTCAGATTAAATGCTCACAAATAAAAAAACAGAAATATGCAATAATGCTTCAAGGACTAAATCTCACATTTTCTCAAGGACAATGCCTTTTGCGTGAGAAGACCCAGCAAATGGTTTTTTCCATTCATTACCAAGATGGGACTTCTTATATGACTTGTCAGCCCACCTTTGCCTTCGACGGTGGGACTTGAGCTTGCGCCCAGCTCCCATACCCCTTGTCTTCCTGTAAGATGGCTCTTCTGATTGTAAACCCAAGGAGTTGTAAAGTAAATTGTGCAGAAAAGCTTACAACGATGCCCCATTGAGTCACCACACCAAAGTCGCAAGATAATTAACAGAAAAGTACAAAGGTTGAAGCAACCTTGAAAACTCACTGGGTTTATAATATATATCAAGTACCAATTTTTATGCCCAACATATCTGGCAAATAGTTGTACTGCACTACAGACAGCAGAACAAAGCATGCAATCTTGATTTCTCAACAAATTGGTCATCAGTTGTTGGATAATATCATAAATCAAATTTGAAACTAGTTTTTTTAATCACTCTCATAGAATTTGCAATGGTTAGATTTTGTTTGGAAGACAGAACAGGACAATTACATTCCATGTCTTACAGACATAAATTAAAACAACTTTATCATATGCAAGCTAAATAATTACGACTATGAAAAGCTAAATTTGTCAGCACCAACCATTTTTTTAGATATAATTAACACTCGAGTTTATATTTGGCACAATAAAGGGCACAGTAATACATTCTACACAGTTCTCAATACAAGCATTCGTTATAAATTTTAATAAGAATATTTCATAATCATGTAGTTGATTTTTTCCTCAATCTAAAATTTTTCAGCAACCAAATATAGCCTTTAAGAATAATAATCAAATAGATGCGGAGAAAATTGAATGTATGTACATTCCTCCAAGTGCGTATATATACAGACACATATTTATAGTTAAATCAATAATAGTTAAGATCAAACAAGAGTAAACTTACCCCATGGCTGCTGAATGAACTTGGGTTTGATTAGTTTGAGAGCTTGAGGAGGAGGACGAGGACGACGAATGAAACCCTAATTTGTAATGAACTGCAGTTTATTAATATATTAGACGGAGAGAATGCTTTGTGTTGGGTTTGGCTAACGTGGACTAAGTTCAGTAAAGAAGTAGCCCATTTTATTAACACGGGCTTCTTTGTATTTAACAGATCACTGTTTGGGCCCAATATCCAGTCAAAAACTACGCGGACACCATTTTATTCCAGGTTCTGTTTTGGCCTCGATATTCAAGTCAAGGACTAAACTAATACCACGTTGCAGTTTTATTTTAGGTAATTCACTATTATAGTTATTATTAATTAATGATAATAGTCATTTTGCCAATAACTACTAAAAGCGTGATATCTGCTGAAGATATACATGCTTAGGATGCTAGTTGATTTGCTGAGATGATAAGAATAAATTTAGTTGTCTAGTTGAAAATATTTACTACATTAACCTCTATTAACAAAAGCCGCTCTCTTAAGGGGTCACAATAGTTTTTTTTTTTTTATTCTTATAAGTTTAATTTATATTATTTTATCTTTTTTAACTAAAAACTTATATATATCTTTCTATTTAGTCATTTAGATTTTATAAAAAAATATATATTTTATCCCTACACTATTTAAACACGTTACGCATGTGACATCATGTGCTAATACTGAAATAAAATCTTAGAATTATTTTATCTCATAAATAAAGATGACGAAGCTTCGTACTCTCTTCGTTCTAAATTATAAGATTAATTTGAGATATTTTTAAATATAAAATTAAAATAATTTATTTTAATATTTAAAATAATAAATTTTATAACTAGTAGTACTTTTAAATAATTTATAAAATTCATAATTGTATTGCATTAATTAAATGAATTCAATCGACTTTTTAAATGTCAATATTAATCTTATTATTTAAAACAGAAAAAAAATATTATTTAGATTCATTCTTGATTATTCGTATTAAAATCAATTTTTAAGGTTAATCTCTTTTAAGTATATTAAATATGTATATCTTCGTACTCATTTTAAAACCAAAATCTCTTCGTTTTTGCCTCAAAAAATATATAAAAATAACATATAAAAAAAAACTAAAACTAACGCCCGTACTATCAATTACTATTTTAAAATACAACAAGTAGATAGGAAAAAAACTGGCACAAAAATATAAATTATACGAAATTGAGAGTTTCATTTCACCTTTTTATGCTTATGAAGATTAGTTTTTTTAGTACATATTTTTTATAATTTATTTCTCCTATAATGAAAACTTTTGTAAAAGCATTTTTTCTTTTATATCCCTTAATTGTTCACTTTCTCCGAGCGCCCACACTAACGTGTGCTCTGTAGGAATAAAAAAAACAGAAATCAATCTCAAGAGTCTATTTTGCTATAGTACGTAAGATGGCTAATTTGTAAACCAGTATTAAGCCCCTAAAAGTAGGTGCTTAAAACAACGGCTTAAACAAATACATCAGTTTCTGAACTTGCATTAAGTTGGTGCACAGATGTATAATCTCTCTTGATATAGTGGTGCTTTACCGGAATACAGAAATGCCAGGAAAAAGAGAGGGGGGGGGGGGGGGGGGGGGGGGGAAGAAAAATAACAGATATTACACACTAGTGGTCTACATCAAATCCAACCACATATGGGAGGTGAATAAAATAGGAATTCATCCATTTCCTAATAACTATACAAAAAGTTCGGCAGAAGAGCTTTACTAAGAATATGGCATCGATACCGTAAGTTCAACAGCTACCACCCAGCTACATGCCTGTTCAAGAATAAACTACAAGTTAGTACCTATGATAATAAGCCTTTATATAAGAAACTCCTAAAACCCGTTTTGCCATTTTTTTAAGTTCAAGTTTGTTTTCTTAAAAAGGAAAAGGCAAAGAAGTACTAGACTAAAAAAACACCAAGGAATACCATAAATAAGTGAAACCTGCCAAATGGTTCTATTTCTGGCCCTTCTTCAACAATACCCCGATTTTCTTCAACATGTTAACATTTTTCTTTTTGGGAGATTCGTCATCCATGTCATCGGAAAAAGGTGAACTCAACTTTCCACCGATGGTGTGATAGTTATTGTCAAAAGAACCAGTCCTCTCCACAATTTTGCCATTATTACAAGTCGAAATCATAGCAGCAGCAGCCTCGGCGGCCTTCCTCCACTGGTCTGACTGTACCTTTAATCTCCTCAACTCAGCTTCCATCTCTGAATTTGCAGCCTGAGCTGCATCCAGCTGTTCAGTAACGCGAGCTGCCTTTCTACTACTTTTATCGGCCTCCTCTGTCAAATAACCAAGCTTCATCAGGGTCTCTCGCTCTGCAGCCCTTGCTGCTTCAGCTAATGCCAAGGTCTCATCATTCACTTCCTTTTTATCTATTTCTCTCTTCTCCATTTCTAACTTCAGCATCTCATTCTCCTCTGTGATACTCTGCAACTTTGCCACTTTGTGAAACAAACTGGCCTTTAATTCCGCCAAATCCTCCTCAAATTTTTTCAGCTCTATTTTGAGTTCAGACTCTCTTGCAGCTGATTGATTTTCCATAACCTTAGAATTCAACGCTTGATTCTCCTCTAAGATGGTGTGACATGTAGTTTCCTTGTCCATCAGTTTTGACTTCAACTCTTCAGCATTAGCTTTTGCCACCTTCAAGTTCGCCTGTAATTCAGCTTCACGCGTGCAAAATTCTGATTTTGTGCTCTCCACTAGTTCATATGCACTTCTAATTTGCAAGGTGCTCTGTATATATTCCTCCTGGTATCTTTTTTCAGCTGCCTCAAGTGCAGATCTCAATTGACCTACCTCAGATTTAACCTGGTCAAGCTCTGTTTTGACCTGGTTTAATTCCTCATATTCATCACTTTCCTGTACAATTTTAAAATCCCCTGAAGGATCTGCTGCCACAGTTTTGTTGCTATTGTTGACAATATTAGCCTGTAGTTTGCTTACAAGTCCCTCCAATAAAATAACTTGATTCTTTGATTGCTCCAACTCCATATTCATAGATTTGTAAGCCTCCAATGATTTAAAGCCTTCTGACCTCAATTTATCCTCTGTTGATTTTGCCATTGCTAACTGCATTTCAGTTTTATTGACTTCTTCTAATGCCTGAGCTTCAGATTCTTTGCAATCAATTAGTTGGCTTTTCAGATTCTCAACCATAGAGAGATTTTCAGTTAGTTCTAGTCTTAGTCTCTGTACCTCAGCATGTGCCGACTCTGCAATCCTAGCGCGGGCAGCTTCAGATTCAGCTACCCGTTCCAGCTGCATCTTGAGCTTCTGAATCTCATTCATGGCAGAAGCTAAGGCAGCAGAGTCTATTGAGTGGTGCTTCTGGACAGCCTCAAGTTCAGACTCCCATGCTCTATCTCGATCCTGAGAGATCTTACGGAGCTCTTGGACTCGAGCATCATCAGAAGCGGAAAGCTCCAATATCTGCTGTTGATACTCCTCAAGTTTGGCTGACATGGCAGCAAGCTGCTTCTGGGCCTCTTCATTGTCCTGCTGAGCCTTCTTCTTCCACGCCTCGGATGAGCTCAGCTGTTCCTTTGCCTTCTTCAGTTCCTCTTGCAGCCGAGCAAGCTGAGTTTCCAAATCAGATATTCTTCCGGGGCGTTTCTTTTTCTTCTTACAGTAAAGCCAAAATGTCAAATCTCAAATCATCAAGGAGTAGCTTATTAGAACACAGCAATAGCAATGAAAAAGTCAAGTTTTTAACAGCAAATAACAATGAATGGTGATTACCATACAAAGAGAAAATGAAAAGGGTTAGCAAGTAGCTCATTTACATTGCAGTGCTATTTATTGGGAGTTCCTAGAATTTGTAAATTGAAACCTGCTTTTCTTTTCTATAATTAAATTTAAAATATAGGAATTATTACATAATTTAGCTACCTTGAGAAACATCAAAATTCACTACAGATAAGAGCTTCCACATAACTAAGGTAACCTTAACTGATGATAAAATACTATAAAAAATATTTTTGGACGTGATTACAAAACAGTACGGCAAGTTTTCAGTCAATAATTATTACTAGAACTCTTTTGGTTATACATCAACTTAATATTAAACTCTTAAAACAGTTGGGAGACAGACGTACATCACCAATGTGCTTACCGAGATGCATCAACACAATTGAGGGAAGAAATATTGACTCTGATTGTTTCTAAGATACAGCAAGAAGTGAAATGGTGTGCAAGTTAAGTTATGAAAGGATACCTCAGATGCTGGACTGCAAGGCGACCTGCGGTCAATTTTAGGACTTTTGTCTTTAGGCATCCTGCTTGCTGGAGAGGAAACCGAGTCTGAATCTGCTCCTGGTGTCTTTTGCTGCCTAGTTCTTCGGGGAGTGGCAGGAGATGTCCTTTGTGGCACCTCCAAGGTACAAGTTCTGCTCTCGAAGTGATCAAAATGACAGTTAGCATAAGAAAGCACACGTGAAATTAAATTAGAATAGATTGGCAAATTTATTTCAGACTAGGACTTCAGACATAATGCTTACATACAATCCCCTCCTTCCCTAAAAAAAAATCTCTACTTCATTATATTATATACATGTAATACTTCTATGGAAGATGGTTCATATATCACAGGATTAGTAAACAGTAGAAAATCAAGAATAAAAATAATGCGCATAATGTATGGTGCAAATATATTACCAAGAAATTGTATTTACAGCTACCTTAGTTATTTGTCTCCAATTTATTAAAATTTAAATTTCAAGCAAGGTATAGAAAGGAAATTCTACTATAAATAAGAAGAGAACAGAAATCTTGGTCAGTATCGATTTAACAAATTTGAAAAGTATCATCTCTTTCTGAAAATCATGTGATCTAATCAAAAGTACTTACAAAGCCGCTTCAAACATCTTGCTTTTAGGACAAAAAAATCCCAATACCAAGCAGAGTGCTATTATGGTACAGGCATCCCTAAAAAGAAAATATTGAAGTTCTATATATGTACTCATTCTTTTGTCCAAATACCTGCTTTATGAATTATTACTAGCTTTTTACTAGATTCATGCATCCTCTGGGCACACTATAACAATACAACAACTAAGTCATCGCTGAGCTGCATCACCCTTGACAACTTAATCAGCTCCAAAATTTACTACTAGCAGACAAGTTCAACAACCAAGTCATTGCTGAGCTGCATCACCCTTGACAACTTAATCAGCTCCAAAATTTACTACTAGCAAACAAGTTCATAAAGCAGTAGCTAATCTAAGACGAAGAAATTATGAAATGCAATATTTACAGGCTTTCGTTACATCTGAATCAAACTAAGGTTCTAATGTAAGGGCAGAGAAGATAATTCTGCTGAATTTAAAAATCAGTGTACCTGTAGTGCGTAATGCTTGAACAATCAATTTAATTCAACCAAATATGAAATATCATAATAGAATAACGCATGTAATATTCAAATACAAAAATTTCAATTCAAGTATCATTTGAAGTTCCAAGAACAGCAGCATGCTACACACTAAAACTGAGTAGACAAATATACCTTGTCTTTGGTGTCTGCATATTTGATTTCTTCTAGAAAATGAGTGAACTAAATGACTCTACGTTGAAGGCCCACCTGACTAGCTGACCCACAACGCCTACAAAAGTTCAAGAGCAATCCTTGCTGAGAAAGAAAGATGTGATATATTTATATTTACATGTAGAAAAGACAAATAATGAAGAAAATGATACTATGTAGGATCCCAACAACTAATCAATATACATTACCTAAAACAAAACAAAACCAAACAAACAAACATCACCAATCCCTTCAAAGAAACTCCACATAAAGTATCTCCACTCCCAACAAACCCACAACAGAAGGAAAAGATTTAAAGAGAAAATAAAAGAAAAAACAGAGCAACAATCAAACGAAAGACATATGTCACTGTACAAGTCATCTTTACACTTTCCCTTTTTCTTATTTTTTTTTACTCCTGTGCTTTTAAGCAGTGTTTTAGAAGCCTTACTGAGACAACAGCATAAAAAATGAGTGATAATAATTATCCACATAACGTCATAGCACACCTCGTAAGACTCTGAGGCTATGTTTATTTGTAAAAAATATAATTGGGATTGAACTATTTACATTAATTTAATACTACTTTATACTATTAATCCTTTAATGAGGGATTATTAATCTTTTAATGTTAGACTAATAGTTCCATAAAACCATTTAATAACTTAAAATGAGGGAGACTATTACTCTCAAATTTTTCATGAAATTATATAATCTAGGGACTATTTAATACTCCGTCATAAGATATAATAGTCCAAAATAATATTAAATTAATACAAATAGTCCAATCTTTTTTATAAACGAACATAGCCTCAATTTATTAATTTATTAATGGTATAACAGTGCCAAATTAGATAAATTGTGGTTTTATAAGCTATATACAGTCAATAACGGTATCTACAAAGAAGCCAGATTACAACAACTATAAATCAAAGAAAAAAAATGGTCGTAGATATACCACTTCAAATTTCTATGAAAATGCAGGCATGGCCCTGGGTATGTACAGATACATGGACAGGGAATCACACGTTAAGAAAATAATGATTTTTCGGAATGTGGATATGTGAATATCATCTGGAAAATACAAAAGAAAAATAAGAGAAATAAAAATAAATAAATAAACATTGAACTAGCAAAATGAGCCGTTCTGGATCTTCAATATATTCGTTCATTAGCATTAATAGGTCTACTAAAGCCAAGAACTTCAGTTAACTTAATCTATCACAAAAATATATATAATTAAAAAAAAAAAAGAATAAAACCAGCTACATATTCACACGCAAATACACATTCATGTGCGTATAAAATTCCCAAAGCCTCCAAGAATCTAGCTTTGAAACAAAAATATGATGCTGCATTCAAAATACTATCTAAAGAAAAGCGAAACCGACAACTTCCCCAGATAATCAGATTTCATCAACAACAGAAAAAAATAAAATGTTTATGCAACTCTAGCTGAGAAAACCCATGAGTATCAGAAACTTTTTTCCAGCACCCGGAGAGAAAAAAAGTGATTTTTTTGCTGTATGGCAGGTGGTAGAACAATGCCAGGACGTACCTGAAGGATCTTGAAGAGCGAAGGATATAGAAGCTGATTTTGGTAGTAGTAACTTTGTTTTTTGTCAATGGGGAAAATAGGGAGAGAGAAGGACGGAGGGATTATGTTGATTTCAAGTTTCGAGAAACAGAGGGAACCCTCGTTCTAGTTTTGGGGGTAATGCTAAAAAGCTCGAGATGGTTGCTGCCCACTGGCATCTGCTGCGCAGCGCAGTTTTCGAGTCTCTATTTCTTTCACGGCTCGGTTTTCTTGTCAGTGGAGAGAGTTGTATTACCAGACTACAGTCTACCATTGTTACTTTTGGACTACTTCTGTACATGTTCTATGCCACGCGCCTATTATACATTTTGCCTACATTTTTTTTTCATTTTAATATATCTGCCTGCATTGAAAACAAAAACTCCCTCAACTAATGTTGTATTTGTTTACCTCCTAATAATTTTATATTTGAATTAATAAAAAAATAAAATTATTTACTAAAATTTTATTTATTTTTAAAAAAAATTTAATTAAAAAAATATAAAATTAAATTGAAATCATTAAAAATTATTTTTTAATAATTTTTTTATATAAATACATCCAATAATATTATCAACTCATTAAATTAAATATTTAAAATTATTAAATAAAATTTTACAATTTAAAATAACAAAATAATTTCATTAAGAGGAATTCACTTTTTAGTTATTAAATAGTTTTTTAGATTCAGATACTATTTCATTAAGATGATCTAATTTATTAAGATATATTAACTATTCAGATCTTAATTATTTATTTTTATAAAACATCACCTAAGTTCATTTATCCTAATTTAAAAATATGCATCTATTAAAAAGAAGAAAAATTATCTTTAAAACTTAATTTCTTAATTATTTTTTAAAATATTAAAATAGAGGAGAGAGAAGAGAAAAAAAATACAATTAACTATTTTTTTAATATATGACATGTACTTTTTAAGGATTTTTTTATAAAATAAAATGAGAATAATATTAAAAAAATAAGATCAAAAATAATTTTAAATAAATTCAAACAATTTTTAAAAAAAATAAAAAAAATAAACTTAAATAGACGAGTAAGTAACAACCATCTCTTACAAAAAATTTAAGTTTTAGACGGAAAATAAACAAAAGAAAATTTAAATTATATGATATAAAAAGAAAACAATGGGAATTTATTTTAAGCGAGTATTATTATACACTCTTTCAAAATAAATTCACGTGCCATGCGGCATATGCAACACCTTTATGACGTTTGGCATGTTGCATCGGACATCGGAAGACAGTGGTAGAGTTTGACTCTTATTATTTGCATCAAATATTCAATGCTACTGTTTTACTTATTTCTTTATTTATTTTTATCCTCCGTACGTAATTTAGCAAAGCCTCCTTCGTCACCATCATTCCCTTTTTCATTGCTAAATACTTCACCATCATTACGAGACAATTGTTCAAACATCATTTTCGGCTCCTCCTATGCGAGCGAACCTTCAAAGTTACTCCATTTGGTTGGTGGAGGAAAAATAAAAATAAAAATGCATCATATCTCTATTTAATTCTATTATGTTCTCCCTCCTTTCTTTTTACCAAAAGACACCCTAACTCAAAAAAAAATTAAAAATTTGGGAAGAGTTTCTCTCCATTTTTGGAGAAATTAGGGATGAGTAAAAAAAATTATAAATTAAAAAAATCAAATCATAAAAAATTATAATTAATGAAGAATTCAATAAACTAAAATTGAAAAAATAAAGCTGCACATTTGATTCTAACAATGGTATTAACGAAAAATCGCACTAAATTAACCGAATTGTATATATATATATATATATATATATAGACACACACACACATGCACATAGACACATATATTGGTATGATAAAACTATGATATGCGATTATTAACTTAATAATAAAA
Source organism: Hedera helix (assembly GCA_947179155.2). Classification (NCBI taxonomy): domain Eukaryota; kingdom Viridiplantae; phylum Streptophyta; class Magnoliopsida; order Apiales; family Araliaceae; genus Hedera; species Hedera helix. The sequence goes on along the minus strand of OX359268.1, from coordinate 46,262,635 downwards.
AGTGTATTAATGAATAACATAAACAAATTAACTGTCTATGTGTTGTTAGCTTTATAGTTGTTGATATAATTTTTCTTCTTCTTGTTCATGTCATACATGTATAACAAACTTTGTGATAAATATTCATAATTTTTTTTTTATAGCATAATGTTGTTTTCAAGTTCTAATAATTTCACAAATGCATTAGCAGTAATATTAATTGTAGATAATAATTGTGATTTGAATTTGTAAACTCCTCTTATTATTAGATTGCTTATTTACACTTTTCATTATTTGAATAGTATATTAATTGGAAAAAAAATTATAACCATAAAATATTAATCAAAATCGTTAATAATCAAACAGGTTGATTAACTGTGGTTATATTTATTTCTATAATATTAACCACACTATATAATTTTGTTACGATTATACATTATAACTGTATCAAATTGTACCATACACACCCTTAAAAGAAAATTAATTTTTTTTCTTTATTTATGTGATGTGATTTAGTGTTCTCCTATTATATAGTAGTTTTTTTTTCCTTCTTGAATTAAGTGGTTTCATCTTTAACGTGGAAGAGATTCTTTATTGTCTCTGGCAAAATTTTACTTTTCTCATTATGTGAGTAAAAGAGAAAGAAAAAATTATTAGTATAAAAAATATATTATCAATGTACTTATTGATAATAATAGATTTGTTTAAACTAGGATATGAGATAATTACTGACAACGTGTTATTCAAATTTTCATATTAAAGACTTAGTTTGGTAGAATCTAAAATTTTTTATTAATATTTTTAAGTATGTATTTCAAGAGTTTTATAATATTCATTAACTTTTAAATACCCTGATTAATTTATAATTTTTACTATATTTTTAACTTCATAAATAAAGATTGAAGGATTGAAAGTTAAAATGCGATATTATTCTAAAAATAGTTATTTAATAGTCTTAAAATATCTATCACGTAATATTTTATATTATTATTTTAATACTTTAAATTAATTATTTTATTTTAAATATTAAAATAATAATACATAAATAATATAAAATATTACGTACCATATAACTCAAAAATATTTAATAATTTTTCATTATTCTAGGGCTCGGCTTCTGATACCTTTTGTCATGATATATTTATTGTCTCGGTTATGCAGTCAGAACTCATTGAGGACTAGGCGACAAAACTTTTGTAGGAAGAATATCATTTACTTTACCATGATAAAAGATCAGTATACCTCAAAGGAAGAGTGAGGTAAGACTGGAATTATGGTTCCTTATTGGGTTGTCTAAATAGGAATTAATTAATAAAGATCATTATTAATAGACTATACCATTTACATTAAATACTCTATTCTCAAAAAACTAATTCTATTTAAATTTGATCCAGTTATTTACAAAATTCTAAAATTCAGATTATACTTATTTTAATTTGCAAAACAATCACCTTTTACTATGTAGTATTAAGTAATTTACAATATTAACTATAACCTTAGCAATAGTAATTGGCGCAGTGATTCAATTAACGTCCCGAGATGAACTGTAGATCCAAACATTTTGGGATCGAATCTCATTTACAACAATTGTTATGACAAAAATACTAATAGAACCACATATCTTAAAAATGCTGGTCCGAACCGAAAAGATTAGTCCGACTACAGTTAAAAAACTCTATGTTATCAAATAAAAATAAAAATAAAATAAAATTAACTATACTTATTTTACGGAGTTATAATAATAATACTCAACAACTAAATTATCTATAAATTTGCATTCTCGTGTTTTTTCATGATGTTTTCAACCGTATAATTATATTTAATTAAAAGGCATACCTCTTGAGTATCTCCAGAGGACCCAAAAACATAAAAAGTAACCTCAAGACTTGAGATAAAACCCGTCACCAAAGCCATATAATAAGCCTCAGTTTTGCACGAAAAAGTTACTGGAGTTTTCCTTCTGTGATACTTTGAGAGTTCCCACCAACACCATTTTGGTTTACTTTCCTAAACCAATTGAAGGTCTGCTGACAAAAAGTAAGTCGTGCCACTTGCAGAGATTCACTCGATTATCTTCCTCATCAAACAACATATATGGTCAAGCCTGAAAAACTCTTACCCGCCATATTTTTCTTTTTACAGATGAAATTAGAAGCTCTTCATCAAGATAAGAAGTCGAAATTATATTTGAACTAGTTGCTATCAGACCTCAAGAACAAAGGACTTCTGAACTGAATCCAACATTGACACAGCTTACAGACGTTTATGATTTCCTGCCAAAAGCAATCGAATCAAATGATCATTCTCTGTGGTCAACGGAATAGAGTTGCAAGTTTTCACAAATCAGACCTTGGATATCACAAGGACAAGGTCAGATTATCCCTTGTTCCTTGGCCTCACTGCCATCTATTGCCATGTAGTAACATAAGAACAAGGATAACAATAGACAGACATACATAATTTTCCCTCATTGAGGTCATCTTTATAACTAGTCATTGTTCTAAAAATCCCCGCCCAGATCCGATTAATCCCCTTCATTTGGCCTAGATGCCTAGGCCTTCCGCCTACGCGAAACCAAAACTCTACTTTGAAACTTTATAATCCTTGAAATGAATATTTTAAGCCTTAAAAGAATGTTTTTAAGTAATTTTTCATTTAAAATTTTTAAAAACTCATATCTATTATTATATTCTTTGTATAGTATAACAAGTATGTATAATAGAAAAATAAATAAATAAGACCGCCTAAGAAACATCAAGTCCGCCTGGAAAACGTCTAAGCACCGCCACCTTGGCGGCCTAGGCACGCCTTCCACCGTCTAGGTCCCGCCCAGTGTCTTTTAAAACACTATAACTAGTTTAGTCATATTTAAGAAAATAAAATCTAGTTTGATGACCAAATAAAAATGAAGCCTAAAAGAACCAATTTGATATTCAGTCACTATAAATACCTGTACTTTTAAATACTGGTCGGTCATAAAAATTATCATTTCCACATGTTTCTCCTTAATTCCTTATATATTCCATCGCAATTGCAAAAACTACTAGCAGAGCAAATATCATGACACAAAAAATCAGAGGAAATATCATATTTGACTCCAATAAACAAATTACTCGGTCACTTCAATGACCAGTTTATTGCAAGAGAATGCTACAATATACTATGCAAAAACTTGTAATAGCCCAAAGGTGAAAATATATCTCACCAAGTCAAGGGCCCATATTTCTTGAACTGAGCTTATCTCCAAGCAGTGTAATCTTCCAGCAATCAGCTTGAAGCATAAATACAGAAGCCTTTTTGGGCACGACTGCAAAAGCATCATATAACAGGATCATATAAAATTGAAATTTCAGCCGAAAAGGCTTGCATCCTGTGGTGAGACTTGAGCAAAGTGATTAAAGCTGCAACAGCTGCTCAACCAATTCTACTTATGCATGAAACCCGTTACCTTACATTAATCATGTATTTGAATCCTTCAAATGAGTTGACACCCTAAGATTGTAAAATGATGTAGTCATGTTTAAATCTTTAAAATTAGTTGTATGTAGCTGCAACTACTTCTAATAAGCACCTCACACATTGCATGAAGCCTCTACAAAATTAGAAAGTACAAGACAACAGAGACTGCATAGTTTAGAACAAATTACCTCGTAATTTATTATCCTGTGTAATAATTGCAAATGTTTCTGCAGTTTCACGAATCATAATACCACTCACTCCAGTGAAAGAAACTATTTTACATTGAACAACTGCCACAAATTAAAAAAAAAAAATTTAATTAACAAAAAAATGTTAGGAATGAAAAAAGTGCAAGAATTTTTTGATTATGCTGGAAAGAAGGCTGACCCTTGTCACTTTTTCTATTCAACCTAATCTTATCTACACAAAAGAATTCATTTAAAACATTTTTCCAATACAAGTTCCAATCAACCATGACATAGAGATCATACCTGGATAATTAAATTATAAATGTGGTATAAAGAAGGTCATATAAACAGGTCAATGATGAAAAAGTTCAAGTCAATGGTTAAACATAATATATTCCACGAAGGAGATGCATTAAATGATTTTGCATCTATCTAATTTTCTGACTTGAGATCATCAGACAATTCATTAATTCCCATGCTGAAGCTTTACAAATCGCCTGTAGGCTTTTTCGGTCATCAACCTTGGTCAACTGTACACCACTAAACTATATATAATTTAACTTTTCTTTGTTCCTACTATAAGGTATAAGATGAAGTGATAGGAGCCTGTATGAGTTTCACAGGAATGGCTGTGATGACGTTTTTTTACAAGTGCCCCTGGATGACACGTTTATGGAAGTAGGTTACTGAGATGCCTATCACTTAGTAGTATAACATGGGAGAAAATGATCACGCAAAGAAAATGCTTTACCGTTTCCTAGAAGTAACAGTTTTTTGCAGTGGTCAGGCATTTAGAAGAAATATTGCTGCAGATTGTTTCAGAAACAATTAGTGGTAGTGTAATGAATTCTTACCCAGAATAATTGCACCATGAAGGTCTGCACTGAGGAGACATTGTGCCAATTGATTTCTCCTGCAATATCATATATAGAGTTATATACCATTGAATCCATTTCATGATATAAAACCAGATCTAAGAAACTGCACAACTGAAATATCATTAGAGAATTAGAGAAGTAGAGATAAAAAAACAACTTACCCAACATTTTTAAGAAGTTGCATTACGTAGCCTTGCCACATTTCATGCATTGGCTTATAGGTCTCAAAGCTGTAACCAAAAATTCAAACCAAAAAAGCTCATCACAAACTTGTCGACGAACTAAACAAGAACACAGAAGCTCGTGAAATATAATTGTTAAAGTAATGAATACATAATGGCTACTAATAAAATTGGTGATTGGTGATTGGTGAATGGTGAAAAATGCTACTATAGTACTATTTCTATATGCAAATGACAAATTAAGGCAATTATATGCTAAACATAAAAGAATGGAACCCACTTATGGAAATCTTCAGGCAAAGTGAGTGATCCAAATTTTTTATGTTGCTTCATGGACATGTGCTTTTTAGATCGCTTTGAGTGATTCTTTAGAGCTTTTATACGGGCGCCACCATATGTGCCTTGACCTTGTACTAAATTATCAAGAAGGATCCAATTGTCAATTTTCCTGCCTCTGGATCCCTGCATATATTTCTGGGCTGAGTCACCATTTTGAAGAAGCTCATGTAGAATCTTATCAGTTATGCTTCCTTTTTTATTTGAGATCTGCATAATGGCCAGAAGATACTAAATTAAATAGCTTTAAACTCATCGAATGAATCAGTCTCAGAGAGTAGATAATAACTTCACAAGTTAAAAAATGGAATAGTTACCTTAGAACTGGTTGATGCTAAATTCTCATGTACGGGATGAGAGAGCAGAAAATATGTCGGATCATTTGCTTCCAAATCTGTATACTTTTTGAGCAAGTAAGAGTAATCCACTAACTGCTCAAATACATTACAACTGACAATCGCCTTTCTAAGATAAAAATTAATATATGAGAATAACTATGTTAATGTGATGGTAAAACCCGTATTGTGCTTTGGGAAATAGATAACCAAAAAATAAAAGTTTTTTTTATCAATAAACTAGGACAGGAGTATATATTAAGAGTTAGGAGCATGCATTGTTTCCAATAGTTATGAACAACAAAATCTAGAATATAAATTCTTATTTCAGGATTCTCCTTTTATTTTATTTAATTTTTGTGAATGTCTGGGTTGGCAAGAATAAGAAAATATAAAGTTTAACAGGAAATTTAAACGCCGCAAATTTCACATAGCAACAAATGTAAGTCTTTGATGCATCTTTAGCAGCACAGCTATAAAGCCAGACCAATACTACCACTGAGTAGCAAGGAGACCAAAAGTTGGTGTGTTAAAAAGGAAACATCACAAACTTTCTCTGGCTCTTGATGAGAAAAGCTTGGACAAATCCACTGAATTACCTAAAGTGATCCTTACAACTAGGTAAATTTTCTTAATACTATTTGACTAGCCAGAAATTCTATTATTATTTTTGTTTCCTTTCCTTTTTCCCCTTAATAACAATAAGGGATGAACTCCATAACTTTCAAGTTTCAATCCAACACTTTGCCAACGTTCCTAATTTTATTAGTAGAACTTTCTCATATATATTATGATTCTAAAAAAAATGTTACTTGTTCCACAGAAAGAGTCCCATTTGAAGTCAATTCGGGAAATCTTAAAATTAATATGTGGTTCAAGTTTTGAAAATAACAAATTTATTTAAGCAACGGTATGTTTCTGATAGTTTATAATGATTATCATTATGTTAATTAAAATCAAATAAATTCATAACAATTCCGAGTTTGAGGATAACAAAGTACAACAAAAATAGAGTAATAAAATGTAACCTGTTTTGGGCGAGGGATTTGTAGGGGGCAGTGCTGATGCACAGTTGGCTGGAATGGGATGTACAGACGAATTGGTGATGCTAGTGGTCACCTTAGCCTTGTTTTCGAGAGGTCTCTTCTTCTTGCCCTTGTGTTGTTGCTGAAAAAGCTCGGCTTCGGCTAGAGCAAAACGTCGTTCCAACGCATCGAACGTGCGCTTCCTTTGATCTTCGTCTATATTAGTCGCCATCGTTATTAGGGTTTTCTCACTGAGAAAGAAAGGTCATTAACTATAGAAGTAGATGGCGATTGTGGTTTTTGCACAGTCGCCGGATAAAATCCAGCCCAAATATTCCCATCGGTCCAATAAAAATATCTTAAATATATCTTTCACCTAAAAAATAAAATAAAGAAAATGGAGTAACATTAATAAGTTCCAACTTTACTTATTATGGATCTCCTTACGTAAATAAATTTTTTTCATTAAAAAAAATATAAAGAAAGTAAACACTACTTAAATAATTTTGAGAATTAAATATTCCTATTATATTATTTTAAATTTAAATAATGGGCATTAGACGTCTTTTAAAAAATAATTTTTTCAGTATATGAGCTCATATACTTTTGAATTTTAATAAATTATCATCAAAGTTCTTAAAAATGGAATTACGACAAGAAAAAAATGAAAAATAATTTTTTGTCAAATTCTCTTGTTATTAATTTTTTCAATGATTGAAAAATAACAAAAAAATAACTACTTTTTTTGAGAAAATTGTCTGTCAAAAAATAAATGAATTTTTGATTAAAAATTAAATATTTTAATTCTTATTACACCACACAACAAATTTAATATAAAGGCAAAATAATAAATCAAATATAAAATTTAAGTTTTCTTTCCTCCTTCCTCCTTTATAATCTCACTAATAACTTGAAAGTTTTTTTTTTCTTTATTGTTTTTTCTATTAGAATATAAGTTATTTTTCGATGCAATATCTCATATATGATGTGATTTGTTGAATTATTTTATAATTTTTTTTATTTTAATATAAAATATAAATTTACACATGTTACTTTGTTATTATAAAAATTTAAACTCACGTTACAAGAGTTTACCGATTGAAACGACTTTTCTAGTTTCATATTTGCATTTGAGAAAAGAAAACCAATCGAGAACTCAAAATTTATTCTTTTATCTATTTTTCAGTGGAAGATGCTAATTGGATGGTTTACTAAAACTAAGGAAATGGTGAAAAGATAAATAATAAGTATTCATTTGAGGATAATTGGTAAGTACTCTGATTCAAAAAGAGAGTATAATTTCAATTAGACCTGGTAAAATTATTTCGAATTTGAGGGTCGGCTTAATTCACTCGTCAAAAATTGGGTTTTAGGTCTTCAAAATATAATTTAGTAAAAGTTGAGTCGTTTTGGTCTGACCCGCGGGTTAATTTATTTATTTATATTTATTATTATTTGATATTGTTGATAAAAAAAAGTATTAATTTAAAAAAATAAATCAAGTAGATAATTATGAAAAATATAAGAATAAATTTTAAAATGTAATCTTGAATAATAATACAAAAAAATATTATGAATATAATATATATATTACTTTTAGTCTTTCTTTTACTATCTTATTTTTAATACTGATATTATATATATTTATCAATTAATTAATCACAAAATTAGTTATATTTTAATATATATGAATACAAAATATTTATAAAATTATTGATTATTTTATTTTATTTACTAATAATATTAAATTATCATGTAAAAATTATGTGTCATAATTGTAAATAATTAAAATTAATATTTATTTTAAATTATATGTTATAATTGTAAAAATATATATATATAAATTATAAAATACTAAAATAATCCACGAACTAACTTGACCTGAACAGATCACAAACTTCATTTTTTTAACCTACAAAAAATTAGACCATTTTAACCCGATCCGACCTGCTTGTCACCTTTAATTTCACTGATCCAAAAAAAACAGGTTAAGTTTGTTTGCAATCATGATGGCATTTGACCGAATAATTCTTATTATATTTAGTGGTTATTAAAAACCTTTTAAATCAAGTTAAAAATTAATTTAAATATATAAAATAATAATAAAATAATCAGTTATAAAATAATAATAATTTGTTTTAATAGAGTCTTCTTTATACTTGCATCTGGCACAAACGCGTTGGGTGTAACAGTTTTTGAAGCTTACTAAAAGAATTTTTTTATACAGATAATAATTAGATATAAAAATTAAATACGATTATTTTATAATTTCACCGATTTGTATTATTTGGTTAAGTTTTCCGTGATTGTTTGCTCACTTTGCCCATCCTAAGCAACCTCAACCCTACCCTTGCAAACGAACCTCAAACAGTCCATCAATGGAGAAACTGAAACTCTGGGGGTCGAGTTGTATAAGCTTCACATTATTTTATTTTTGTTTGTTTGTTTGTCGGGAAGCGTAATAAATACTCCAGCAGAGCAGAACTTTGTTTCGTTATTTATTTATTATTCAAAGGAGAATATTTGATTCTTCTGTGGAGCAATGGTCGGTTATGGCGTTTTTCCTTTTTGTAGACTAAACAAACAATTGTTTATTTAAGTTACAGTCTACTTTACATTGCTTTCTCTCTCCTCTCCATGGTCACTCCCTTCTCATTCAAGCAAACCTTTACTCATTACTCCTCTTTCGCTCTCTATATTTATATTATAAGTATAGCTGGGTTTGCTAAAACATATCTTAGTTGTATTGAGGTCTTTGACAGTAATGTCAGAATTCTGACTCATTCAAATTTGAGTGTACGTAGAAGTGCTAATTAATTTTTCCACTTTCTCACTCTTTTTCTTTGTTGAACGATTTCTACTACAAATGAAATGAAGTTTCTGAGTTGGTAAAAGTAGTACTAGTTTATAGAAATGGCAGAGTTAACGGGAAGGAACTCATGGCGAGAGGAGTTCGCCAGCCTTGTTGAGGGCTCAGAAATAAGATACTCCTCCGCCGCCGGTGATGCAATCGGAATTTCAACTCCGGTGTTTGATATGAAAAGATCGGGATTCATCGTGGGCGGGGAGTCACTTGAAAATGAATTGGGGGAATCGGAGAGCTTTAAGGATCAGGTTAAGGGCTTTGCTAAAGCTTGGGGAGAAATAATCGTTGAATTCGGGAGAGGGTGTAAGGATGTAGTGCAACAGAGCCTCTTGACTGAGGATTCTTATGTTGTGCAAAGGATGAGAGGGCCATGGGCTAAAGTTTCTGGTAGATTGAGATTTTTTAATGAGTTTTTGCCAGAGGATCGCGATCCCATTCATGCCTGGCCGGTTGTATTTTTCGTTTTCATTCTCACACTTACAGGTAATTTCTTGTTTAACCTCCTCCTTTAAATTTTCTCTTGCAAGTGTGGCTTCATTTGGAATTGGTATTGAATGATTGATTTATGGGAAAAATTAAGGTTTGCAATTACCTTAATTCATATAAACCAGCAGGAGTAGTTTGACTGATTTCTCATCAGTATTCTGATTAGTGGAATGTATGCAAATTTTGCTTCGGAATCTTCACTGAAGGTTTCTATATCTATTAAGAGATGTTTTCTTTTGGTGCCAGAGTGTTATCTATTGAAGTTAAGTTGACAGTTAAAATTTGGGGCCCAATAACTACAGTGTTGCTGCTGGGCGGGGCTGTGTTATGTTTCCAGCTTAGTTGTTTAGTCAATGATGGATTTCCTCATAATTTCTTTAATGGTCCAATTAATTATCCATCACATGAGCATTTCAGACTTGGGAACAGTAACAGGGACGCGTAGATTGGCTCTTCATAGGCCAAAACACTAGATAATTTTCAACAATGGATGAGCCATACTTGAGGTCATTTCTTATAGTATAGGTCTGGTTCATGAATTCACTTGATTAACAGGTAAAATGCAGTCATATATATGATAATGAGAAATCATTTTTCTAATGGAAACTCTAAAGTTATGGGGAAGTATAGGCTGATGTTCTCCAGTCAAATTTTATGGCTTGATCAATTTTAAAAGATCCAGTAGCATTGTAATGAACAAGCTATTCAGTTTTGTAAATTTCTGTGTTGAGGATCATCTCAATGACAAAAAAATGAAAAAGCAGTGTTTATTTCATCAGAGTGGGAGCTGTTGTATGAAATGAGAATGCTCAGTATAAATATACAATGGCTTCCGGTTAGCTGAAGATTCATGTTAAATGTCTAAGAGTGTATATTCGATGGAGTTCCGAAAAACATATTTTGCTTTCTGGTTGAAGTTGTTATTAACATTGCCATTAACCGTCATTTACTACTAATGTTTTTCCTTTATTTTTGTTCTTGCCAATGGACCTAGACATTTATAACGCTTTTTCTGACTTTTCTCAAAACTTTTTCAACACATTACTGAAGCTTATCACATTTAGTTTTCCATCTTGTGGAGTCCTTTTCTTGTCCAACTTGACAATTCTAATCGACACTTTTGAACATGTGCAGTATTGAGTGTAAATACTAAACATGATACTTCACTCCCACTGGTGAAAAAAGTGTGCATACATCCTCCTAGTGCTATTCGGATTCTACTTCCAGACGGTAGACACATGGCATATCATGAGCTAGGAGTTACAGCTGACAGAGCTAGATTTTCCTTGATAGCACCTCATAGTTTCTTGTCTTCTCGGCTTGCAGGTATTAGCTGCTATAAATTTAATTAGTCTCAAAGAAAGGATTAATGAGACTTGTATGTGCTATTTATTTGAAAATTTGGTGTAGATACTGAAATGTATAATTATTTTATGTTTCCTTTGGAAGGTATTCCGGGTATCAAAGTGTCACTGCTAAAAGAGTTTGGTGTTCGCTTGGTTACTTATGATCTTCCTGGTTTTGGAGAGAGTGATCCTCATCCCAACAGGAGCCTTATTTCGTCTGCTCTAGACATCTTACACTTAGCAAATGCTGTTGCAGTGACTGACAAATTCTGGTTGCTAGGATATTCAAGTGGTGCAATGCATGCCTGGGCTGCGCTAAAGCACATTCCTAATAGAATTGCAGGTAACCTTGTCTCTGAAACTTATTATATATGTCATAAATATATATACACTAACAGTTTCTCCAGCTTTTTGTCAACAGTTCTGAGGGTATGGACCTACTTGGTAACATTGATATCAGAACATGAAAGTTATTATAGTTCTTTATATAATGTTTTTGACAGCTACTGTAAGACTAAAATATGAGAACAATCAGAAGAAACTCGCTTCTGACCCAAGATGTGGATAAATTCTGTTGATGACCTTAACTGCAACCAAAACCAACCTTGATCATATTTTGGATTTATGCTCTCTCCCTCTCTCACACACTGTCACGTGCACACAGATAAACACGATTTTCTTTTATGGATGCTAAAAAACTATAAGCTATAAACTGCACAGAAGATATCTGAAAGTGAATACTCTTGAACTAGCAATTAGATGTACAAGGTAATACTGCTGAATAATAAGATGGACCATGAATCCATGATTATTTTTATATCAGAATCACAAGAGAAAAAATACACAAAAAGAGGGGAAAAAGTAGCAGCAGCAGATAAAGCTTTTGATAGCCGCTGAAATAGGTTTCTAAAATCCATTTATGGGCTATCAGTATAGAGAATGTCTACAACATGGCTTATTTTTGCCAAAGTTTCCAAATGAATGACTGTTATCTTGTTTGCCTATAAAATTCTACGTGGTGGAATTTACTTTTTGACCCATGAAATTAGGTTAGTGCTTTGGAGTCAAGTCGTGGTTACTGTGCAGTCTATGTATTAATACACTTTATGTGCAAGCATCTAATAATTTGATCTCATTATGTAGTAGTGTTAAAAATATATTTTTGAATAAGATTATATTCAATAGGCACTGAAATGGGGGCGCAACCCATGTACAAGAGAGACTTTAAAAGATCTTATAGTACTAAACAACATATCATATCGGACAAATTCTTTTCTGATGTGTCTAGGGCTGATATTTACAGGTGCAGCAATGTTTGCTCCAATGGTTAATCCATATCAATCAGGCATGACAAAGGAAGAGGTGTCTGGTGCTTGGGAGAAGTGGATGCGGAGAAGGAAGCTGATGTACTATTTAGCTCGAAGGTTTCCTAAATTTCTCAGTTACTTTTATCATCGAACTTTCCTATCTGGGAAGCATGGTCAGATTGATAAGTGGTTATCTTTGTCACTGGGGAAAAAGGTGAGTTCATTTCCATCCGGAATTTACAAAGAATGATAGTAAGATCCAACTTGACCATTTAGCAAATGTTTAATCACTACCCCTCCGTTGTCATTTTATTTTTTAAAAATCAATTTTGAAAATCCTAAAATTCAAAATAGATATGGATTTTATTTGATTCTAGTACAAACATCTGTAACTATTGTTAGCTAACTAAAAGACTACTAGTTATCATATTTGTCGGTTTCAAAACATAAATGAAGTCGTATCAAATTTGAATTTTAGGATTTATTGACTTTAAAAAGTCAAATTGTATCTCTAATTTTGGGATGGAGGGAGTCAAACATTGATGAGCTGGAGAGCTGTGAATTTCAGCTGAAAATAGGTTTAGAGATGATTAATTGCTTTTGTAGTTATTTCCTAGCATCTTCATTGTTGCTTAGAGTGCTTCCTTCTTAGGCTAGGTTTCTTGTTTATTTTAAATTATTATTATTTAGTATTTTTACCATTACCATTAATATAGGTCTTTATCTTTTCTACCTTGGAGAGTTGGAGGAAGAGCATAAGACGGTTCCCAGGTTCTATGGTTATCTAGGGCTTAAGAACTCAGAGATGCAGGAGTAGACTCCATAGCTGTAGAAGACTAATGAAACAGAAAAAAAATTATGTTGTCCATCAATATATACATGTGAGCATATCTTGATTGCGAATGATACATCATTTTATCCATCTTTCTTCAACGCATAAGAAGAGATATTTTTTCTCTTTCAAGTTTGTAACAAGATGATCTTGATTGTCTAAATTCTGATTTGGGTTATGCCTTAAGCTTTTAAAGAGGCTTTGTAGATATCCTCTTTCACTGTTGCTATGAAATCTAGGCCTTTTGCGTTTTCATATTTTCTCTTTCCATTGTGGCAAAACCAGCTTGAAACAAGATTGATAAATCTTGTCTGGTGAGGATCTGGGGTATATATATATATATATATATATATATATATATATATATATATATATATATATATATTAAGATCCTTTAATTACTATCTAATCTGTTGTATAATAAACTCTATGGACTGCCTCCATAACTCTGTATTGTAAGGCTTGATTCAAAAATTGCTTCTAATGACTAATATCACACATGTATCATAATCTTATTGAGTTCAGGATAAAGCTTTGATTGAAGGACCACTATTTGAAGCATTTTGGCACAGGGATGTTGAGGAATCAATCCGTCAAGGGAGCACAAAACCATTTTTAGAGGAAGCTTTGCTACTGGTCTCAGATTGGGGTTTTAGCCTGGCAGATCTTCAACTGCAAAAGAAGTGCCCCAGGAAAGGCATCCTCCCTTGGTTCAATTTCATGCATAGTCAAGCGGAATGTCAACTGACTGGATTCCCTGGCCCAATTCACATATGGCAGGTCTGCATGCGTCTTTCCATTTCTAGGTGTTGATTGATTTGGTGTTTTAATCACCCAGTAGATTAAAATCATGTTTCTAGGTGTTCATAGCAGCTTGGTTTATTATTCTATAGTAATACATCATTTTGTCTCAGTATTTTCATCTTTCTGCATTTACCAATGGTGGACAGGGAATGAATGATCACGTGGTTCCACCATCTCTGACTGACTATATTGCTCGGGTTCTGCCAAGTGCTATTGTGCATAAACTCCTAGAGGACGGCCACTTCTCATACTTTTTTAACTGTGATGAGTGCCACAGACAAATATTCTCAACCCTTTTTGGAAGCCCACATGGTCCTCTTGATGACATGGAGCAAATTTCATCAGAAGGCAATGTGGGAGGAGGCAGCAACCTTTCTAATTCTGCGTCTGAATGAGTCACCGCTTCTCATTTACTGATTTTTGTTTACTAGAAAGGTTATGTATATTAAACACATGTTTGCTCCTCCTAATGTAGCATGTAAGGCTAGATATCAGTTTATCATGTTCTCGTTTTTTCCTTCCATAGATTTTTACTTTTGACATCACAAAGCAAAGAAGGCAGCAGCTTAATGCCTTCTATAGTTTAAATTCTGGACTTTGATACTTTGATATTCCTTTGAAATGAATCATGAAACCATCTCTGTAGAGGCAGGAGGGTTGGATTCCACCATACCTCTCAAAGGATAACACGATTTTTGCTCGCTTCAATATACTACCGAGTAGTCGATTCTTTTTTGACATTGAAGGCTTTATTGGCGATTACCTGTTTCATTTGCAGCAATGCTTCTTTTGTTTGATCTTACATTGAAGGCTTTATTGGCGATTACCTGTTTCATTTGCAGCAATGCTTCTTTTGTTTGATCTTTTCCTCCTTCGAGGATTAACAATATGCCCTTCATGGTTGGAGTCCAGAAGATAATTTCAAGTTCTTAATTGTTGTATTACAAACAATAGTTTAAGGAATTGAGATTATGCGTTTAGAAGGAAAAAAAATAAATGAAAAGTAACGAAAGAGAACTTCATCTGTTTGCTTTTATAATTTTCTTTCGGACCATGAAAAGAGACATGCAAAGTGGTGCTATCGGCAACATATAAGATCAAATTATTCAGATCTCATAATAACTACCACAATATTTTGACTGCATATCTTAATCATCAAGATCCTGGCATTCACCAATATTTCTTGTTCAACCTGGCAAAATTTCAGCAGCATCATAGCTGAACATTTTGTTGAGGGATTTGCATTAAAAATTTTGGTTCAGATTTCCCACATTATAAGTAAATTTCGTTTTACATAAAATGAAAAAAATAATTAAAAATGAAGAAGAGGTAACAGGAATGCCAATGGGCGCTGGAAACAATAAGCTAAATGATGGTAATACTGAAAAGGTAGGGCAAATATGTACGGAGCAAGTATACAATACAATCCACAGACGACTATAAAAGACAATTCTTCCCTGCATTGCTATCTAAATTGAAGGCTAGATCCATATTCAAAATTTAAACTGGTAATTATGTAATTTCATATCCAAGTGAAAATTTTGTAAGCACCTTCTCACAGAAAATAGAAGGATTAAATAATGGTGTATTTATGGTTTCCACCTTATACAATGACATGGTCCTAAAGAATTAATTGCACATAGACCCTCAATTCAACATCTAATTCCTGGAAACTATTGGAAATAATTCTCCTTCAATGATCAAGAAAAGCTGCAAATGAAGCTGATTTATGTTTTGAGGCAATATCTCAACTCTTGGAAATTCACATTACCCGACGAAAAAAGAGGAAAATTTGGCATTCTATCAACTCCAGTAACACACCTTCCAAGAGATATCTGAAACAGTCTTCGCAAGATCAGAATGTAGACCAACTGCCCTTGGTCTTCCCAAACATCATCTCTTTTTCTTCATTTATTTTAGAAGCAAGATAATGGCTACCACCTGCATCTGGATGGTCATCGCCCTTCTATGTGCTTCCTTAACCTTATCAGTTGGAGTACTTTCCCTGTCAAAGAATATTGAAACATTAACTGGTAAACAAAGGAGAAAGGAAAGACATTTGATACAAAGGCTGGAAATTAGTTCCTTGGGTCTTATATATAATATATGTGATAAAACAAGGTAAAACATGAAACAGGAAGGAAATATAAGAATTGATCTGCTGCACTAAAAAAAGTGAGAAAATCCCCAAGTAGGCTACAGTTTTGCTATATAAAGTATAAAGAATGTATGCGCTAGAAGCGAAGTTATCTGTGGCATCTGTAAAGTGTGGATGTGATCAATTTTTCAGGTGAATTGAGTTTCGATATAATCTAATAAACATAACAACCTATGCAGGTAAATGGATATCAAACTGTACTAAAAAAATGCCCATCCTTAACTTATAAGGCAATTGGAATAAAACCTATGCAGGTAAATGGTTATCAAACTGTACTAAAAAAATGCCCATCCTTAACTTATAAGGCAATAGGAATGATGTTTTACTTTAATTCCTAAATTCACAAACCACCGTGGCAAAAGGATCCTTTTGATTTTACTAGAGAAGACTACCTTTTCATTATTTATTTTTTCATTTTATCTATAAAATTTGAAAGCTGTCCATATTCCTACCGGTTAATCAACTTAAATTAGCATCTTTCAGATAAACAGAGTGTTACTTCAAATAAGGCAGGATATTTGCCAGCACATAAAGGGTCAATTTTGGGCTTCTATATGCCCAAGTTCTAAAGGACTAGAAGTTGATAATTTAAAATATAAAAAAAATATCGTCACCAAATCTATTCTGTCCATTTATTACGGAGAGGAAGGAGGGAGAAGGCTATCTAGGTAAAACTCAAATGTTCTGATTTCCAAACAGCATCTTTTAGAGCATAGAGGTATTATGGTCAATCAAGTAACAAACCCTTCCCTTTTTTTCTTCTAGCCTCCCTGCTAAATTAAATTAAAAAAAGGAAGCCGCCAAATATGTCTCCAACATTCCTTTCTACCAAAGAGGCAACTGAATTTTTTAGGGTACCTTACTCCAAGAATAAGAGCTGCTTCTCTTCTTGTCATCGTATGTTGGAAACCTCCTTCATAAAATTTGCGAAGTCTTGCTGTAGGTGGTCTTGCCTTGAATGCATTCCAAGCTTGGATGCCATATCTTCCAGCACAAGCAGCGGCAGCAACTGTAAGTCCTGCCATTAAGGGTGTAGCCTGAAGCAAATTTCAGATTTAAATCTCATTTCATATAAACCATAATACGAAAGAAACTACAGGCATTAAAAAGTATTAGTGTAGTAGCAACTATATCATAATGACAACCACAGTAAATTAAAGATAGCAAGAATTAGTAATGAACTGTACTAATGCACAAACAACACAAGTATCCATTATATTTTTTAATAAAAAATCATATAAAAATATGAACTACACTCTTCTATCCTGCCATCCACCATGGGGGCTCTGGTGCATTCGAGTCTTGGATGAAAAATCAACTTATGCACGTAATTCCTATTTTGAAAAATCACAGAAGGTTAGCAAAAAAAAGGCATCTACATAAGAAATTATGCATACTCCTGTCATTTTGACTCACCATCATCCATATACAATAAAAACTTTGGATTTTTATTACAACCCTTTTGAATTTTTATTAAACCCCCGAAAAAGCAAGCTTCTAAATGTTACTGTGATTAATTTAGAAACACGTAAGCTAACTAATTTACAAATATATGTTCTGTATAAACGAGAAATCTCTCCCCAACCCCAGAAAATTGTGCAATCATAAAGAAAACAGTACATACTAACCACAATAATTTGTTGATATTGGGATACCTTGCACATAATTATGAGCAATGACAAGTTAGACACATCAAAGTCTAACCTTTTTTTTATTTGTATCTAACAATTACAGGAAATCTAAATAAATAAAGGCTCAGAACCACCATAATGAAGGATTAAAACAAACCCCCAAAAAGAAATTTTCGTTAATTAAAAACCCCAAAATTATTCAATACCATGTCGTAGGTAATCGGAAGGGGAACCCTAATGTCAACAACGCCTGAGTTCCAAATAATAAACTATGATCAATGAGCAGTGTCCCCCAAAACATAAAGGGTTTTGGTCTTAAAATGTTGGGGGAAAAGCTCACGACGTTCAGGTTAATAATATACTAGCATAGGTCACGCCGAATGCACGTGGTCGGTTTTCCTCTTCTAGCCTGGGACTTTCTTTTTGTCGTTTCTTAATTAGGTCGGTGATTTTAAAATTAATTTTCTTTTCTAGACTTGATGAGGAACTCATTGAACTTAGTAATTTTCTTGCCGTGTTTGGTAGATACTTAATTTGTCAACAAAAAGATAAATTAATTCAAATAATGAAAAATTACTCATAAAATTTATAGTTACCAACATAGAAAGAAAGAAAAGTATAAATTTGTAAATAACATATTACAAAGTTTGTTGGACCTAATAGGGTAGATTGAATCAATATAATAAAAGTTACAAGAAGAAAAATACAGTTTATATAGATTAAAATAAAAATAAAATAAAGTAAAGTAAAGTAAACACATGAAAGAAAAATAATATAAAATACATACATGTTTTGTACATAAAAAGTTAACAGAAAACAAAATAAAATTTATACTAGAAAGAGAAAAAAATAAATTAAAACAAAAATATGTAAGAAACAAAACAACTTTCAATATCATAATTAACCCCCAGCGGAGTAATTATTCAAGACTCCGAGAGCAGGGTCAGGTAGTGCCTCCACCAATCATATACTGTCATTTTAGCTCTTGTAGTGGATTCAGATATAAGATTTGTGTAATCCTCATGCATACTTCATATGAGATTTGTATAAACCTCATAAACGGGGAGCAATGAATAATTCCCTCCCCCCTCCCCTCTCCACTGGGGGCTAATTAATATCGTAAAATCATTTTAAATTAAATTTTGAGAAGTAATATTTTTTAAATAATTTATAAAAAATTATAATATCAGCTAAAATTATAGGAATGTGTATTGGTTTTGAATTTAATAATTTTGCAAAGTGGCTCTAAAAAGTTAAAACCAAAACTATTTTTGTGAAAAATATGAAGTAAGATACGAGGGCTCAAATGTCTTACTGATCCCACATAATTCGAGATATTTTTTTAGAACAAAAATAAAAAACCCCTAATATTACCTGATGAGGACAATTTTTTTAATAATAATTTTTTTTTTAGCCTTTATAACTTATTATTAAAAAAAGCATAAAATTTATATATCTAAGTGTGTCCAACAAGTCTTAATACTTAAGAGAAAAAGTAAAAATAGGAACTTTATTTAGGTTCGAGGGAGTATTAGATCGGAAGAAAGAATTTTTACATTATTTAAATTAAATGACATTTTAAACTAAGTGCAACTTTTTAAGAAAAAAAGGATGTAGTACTTAATCACAAGAATTTGAGAACTCTAGTTAATTAGAGTTTTGCTAAATTATATGGTCTTATGCTTCTTTGTTTCGTATCAGTGTGTGTGTGTGTGTATATATTTCCAAACTTCAAATTGAAGTGTAATGAAGATGAATGGAATTGAGTAAGCATTTTTAAAAAAAATATACTTCATGTTTTTCAAATATGACGTGAATTTTTAATGTTTGATACGTTATTACATATTTCACTTACATTTATAATATTAATGATTATTTTGACACTATTTTATTAATTAAAAATATATTTACTGTAAGACATACAAGAATTGGTGTCTAGGATACATATTTTCTTTTTTTCCTCTCTCTCTCTCTCTCCATAACGACGTGATTCGCAACCACTGCTGACTATGAGTCATGTCCCAACCAACTCATATTCAATTGTCCGTTGTAATTTTAAATGACTCAGATTAAAAAGTTCTCATTACTATCCGCAAGAATTTATTGCAGATAGTAATTAGACTTATTAGCTTAATTTGTCCCTTAATTTGGATAAATATTTATAAGGCAAATATCGTAAAGTTACTAAATAGAAACCATAGTAAATCGTACGGCAAAAATCGTTTAGTGGAGTTACTAAACGTTCTAAGGATAGTTCGACTAAAATTGTAGAGTTAGGTCAGTTCACTCGTAAGTCCTAACCATACGATTTTGTTAGTTTATTCAAAATTGTAGAGTTAAACCAGTTCACTCATAATTTTAGTAATGAGGTATATATTACTGAGTGGAGTTACTCAACGATCTAAGACAAGTTTGACAAAAATTGTAAAGTTAGACCAATTCACTCATAATTCTATAATTTTGGTCGTACTGGACTTAGATCGTCGAGTAACTCCACTTAACAATATTTGTCTTATGATTTGTAGTGGTTTTTGCTTAGTAACTCTACGATATTTGCCTTATAAGCGTTTATTTAAATTTAGGGATAAATTAGAAAAATCAAGTCTCATTATTATCTGCAAGAGCTTCTTACGGATACTAGTCAGTATCTGCAAGTAAGGCTGCAAATCGAACCAAACAGTTCGGACTCGATTCGGGCTCGAATCGAAAAAATACGAGTGAGGAATTCGTTAATAATATGATCTAAATCTAAGTACAAAAAATAGTTCGAATAAAAATACAAATAGAATCTGAATAAGGTTATACTCGACTCGTTTTGAATTTAAACTACTTAATTTTTAATCATGATCAGTTACATAATTGATTGATACATATTCAAATAGATACTCAATACATTTTCTTATAATATATACACAATTAAACAAAATTTAAATAATTAGTTATTATTTTTATTTATAATTTTAATTATAATTTTATATATTTAAAGTATAATTATAATTATATTTTTTTTATTTCTAAGTAAAATAATAAATTAAATTAATAATTATATGTATTATAAAACTAGTTACTATGTAAAAATTCAAATTTGAGTTTGAATTTAAAGTTAGCGAGTAATTTGAATATAGTTCGACCTGTCGAATCGAATTCGAGTTGAGCCAAATTTGAGTAAAATTTTTCAAATATAGTTCGAATTTGAGTCATATTCGAGTACAAATTTAACCTTATGTGTCAAATCTGAATAGTTTAAAATCCGAATCGATTCGACTCGTTTGCAGTCTTATCTGTAAGAATTTCTTACAAATAGTAATATGAGCTTTCTACTATGGGTCATTCAAAATCATAACGGACGACTCAAAATGAATTGATTGGGATCTAATCCACAGCCAACAATGACCTTAAATCATGTCCCATATATATATATATATATATGTCAACTCGTGATAGATTCTGTCCGCCTACGCAAAATTGTTTATATCTAAAAAAACAAAAACAAATATCATTGTGAAACTTCTGAGTTTAATCATTGTCGGCCTTCCACTTGGAAATTTTCTTGAAAGGAAAATAACTGTATGCATGGTTTACTACGGAGCTTATTATGTATGTACATGGAATATAGGCAGGACAAGTCTTACACCTCCATTCCCACAGGCTAGGCGGTACAGAAAAGCCACAATGATTCATGTTAACAATCTGATACCTTAGCTAGCATATCAAAACTATCAGAATAGTCGCTTTGATGTTCAGATGAACAAAACAAAATATTCTAGCTAAAAGTAACACGTACAGGTAATTTGCACACGTACTAAAATGGTAAAGAATAAAATACTGAATCCAACAAAGAAATAATATTTAAAATAAAATCATATGCAATAATCAAATTCTTGTACCCAGGTTCTTTCAAGATGACTCACAATCATTACAATCTTAACATCAATGAGTTTCTGAAAAAGAGAAACCTAGAGAAAAACTCATCCAAGAAACTGACTTTCCCAACACCAAATCTTTTTGTTTTGTTTAAAGGAATGAAGAAATAAGAATTTTTATAAAAGAAGAAGAAAAGATTCATATAACAAAAAACGCTCTTTTTTTTTTTTCCACAACCCATAACCTGTATCTTGTTTCTTTTGCTCCACCTTTTGAAAAATAATTAACTTACCGTGACATCATTCACATTGTGATCTGCAATAGAGGTGCTGTTCAACCTTGGCGGACCTGAATGCCTCCTCGGCCTGGCTGGTGAAGCTGGGAAAGAAAGCTGCTTCTTTGCATTCCCCGCCGATCCCTTTTCTGGCATCACATTCTCCATTCCCAATGGGCTTTGCAGACGTGATTTCGCCTTGGCAGATTTGGTGGATGCCATGTAACTTGGAACTGCTGGAGAGCTTGCCAAGCTCTCATCATCTCTCACGGCTGACCCAGCAATGCTGTGCCTCCTATTCTGCTCCGACTGCACACTGAGCATGCTCTTTGAGTCATCATCTGGGCTCAACAAACTTCCTCTTGGGCTCGGCGGCTTAAACTTTCTAGCGACTTTCGAAGAAGCTGCTTTGGATAGCAGACTTGAGGGGGACTGGATACTAGAAGGATGACTTGACCTTTGGTTGCCTGGCGAGGTAGGCTTACCTGAATTTAGTTGATGACGAGCGTAGGACTTGGCAATTTCGCCTCCAGTAAAGCTGTGACTTGCACTCTTAACAGAAGAATAATCATTATTAAATTCTTTCTCAGTCCGAGGCTCCCATGGCCGGGCTGCCATCCAGCGTTCTAACCAGCTCCAACCCCATTGAGGATTAATAGGGTCCATGAAAAGTAGGTTCGTAGATCTTGCGGATTTCTTCCAGGTTTGCTTTTCAATTAAAAGGTAGGAAAAAAACAATTTAGATGCTGAAAATCTCTGAAGCTACATACTAGTAATCTTCAAGCATAGACAGGAGCAGAACCTAAATCATGTTAACTTCTCCCACCCAATTGACCAGCATATTTTGGATTATACTATTTTCTTTCAGAGTGAAGTATATTAAAAAAGTCTTATTTACTCGTCTCCCATAACAAAGCAATCTTAAAAATGATAAAGCAGTTTTATTGTTCAACTTATTGTTACTTAACAGCCTAAAGTTAACTCATGGAACTATCGCCGTAATTCTAAAAGGAAAAGTTGACTTCATACTGGTAAACCACTTTTTCCCAGTACTTAACAACACAGAAAGAATAGCAGGCTATAAGCTCATAATCTCTCTCCACACACACACACACAAATATATACTTTAGGAAACTTGCTAGTTGCTCGATACTGTTTGGCTTGTATGATAGGAATGCTAAACAAAGTGACACTAGCCTTAAGCTCATGACATGATCCAAACAGATTAACCATACTAATGTCTTGTGTCTAAATTGAAACTCACAAGTCAATTTGAATGATGCAAGTTCCATTTTTGTTTAAGCATATGTAAACAAAAAATTCAGACTAGAAGTGAAAGTAAAAGTTTCAAAAATAGAAATCTACCAATAGGCAATAACTGAAAGAGAGAGAAAGAGAAGTAACTTTTTTTTTAAGCAAGGCAAATGATAAGATTTGGAAAAAAGTTCTGTAAAACAAAATTTATGAAAAACGCAAAAAGGCTTGCATTTTGCTAAGTTGAATTGCCACTAGGCCTGACAAAATATGGTTATGGATTGGTTTTGGTTTGCAAAATTTGGTTATAGTTCCATTTAAGAACTAAAACATTATCTATTTTTAATATGAGTTGTGTGGGTTGGAACCATATAATTATGGGCCAAATATAGGTTGACCCATATTTTAAATTTCAAACTTACCATTATTATGGTCCAATTAAATAAATTATTTATGATATTTAATTTCTATGCTCTTTCACCTTCTATCTCTAATGTTTTATACATTCTTCCTCTCTCTAAAAATTTGTATACACTCACTAAAAATTTTAGATTTTCTCTTTCTAAAATTTTTGTACACTTGCTTTCTCTAAAAATTCTTCTACGCTCAATTTTTTTTATATTCTTTTTTTTCCTCTCTCTCAAAATTTTATATTATCTCTCTCAAATTTTATACTCTCTCTCAATATATTTCTTGAATGAGAAAACACAGAAAAAACAGCGAATAATGGATTGCGGCACAATTTCAGCCCTTAAGGGCCCATTTGATTTTCGAGTTCTCATTTAGTATTCAGGTCTTAAGCTTCCTATCGCTCCTTTAATGTAGCTTACTCTCTCTCTCTCTCTCTCTCTATATATATATATATATATATATATATATATGAATCTATTGATTGATGTATATATATTTATGTAAAATTATATTTAAATATGATTTTTTTTTTACTTTAAAAAGTTTGGAGAGAGAAAGTGTAAAAGAAATTGAGAGTGTTTATAAAATTTTCACAGAGAAAAAGTGTGTATAAGATTTTTAGAGGGAGTGTATACAAATTTTGAGAGAAAGAATATATTAAAAAAATTAGAGAGAGAAGGAAAAAGGAAGATGAAAATTTAATATAAAAATTGCATTTTGTCGTTGTTAAAACATGCAAATATAATAATATACCGTCTTTCTTTGTTTTCCATCTCTTAAGTGCATAAATAATGCTAATATACTTAGTAACTTAGTGTTGGATGCTCGTCATACTATTATTTTCAGAACAACAAACTTGTTGATGAATCTAAAAACCACAAAATTTAGTTTTATCTCATTTAAATTTTTTTAGAACTGAATGAATTTAAAATCTACATATAGTTTGTCAATAGACAAAGCGTGTGATTTTATGTGCAGACAATGAAAAATCTGGTTCGAAAATAGTTTACCTGGTTTGTGCCTATATTTCTTTTTAGATATATGGGTCCAAACTTTACCCAACTTAAATAAATAAAAATAGTTAACCAACCCAATTGGTTCCAATTATTATGGGTTGACCCAATAGTTAACTAACCAGATTGCCATGCCTAATTGCTACCATCTCTGTCATGTATAATAAGATAAACATGTGATCAGCAATGCAGAAATGGGAAATTCCTATAGTACATATATGAACTTCAACCCAATTGCAGAAATAGTGTCTATGCAAAGGAGAGTCAATCCGACAATCCCTATTCATTTATCCTGCCAGCATCTTCTAATGCAAGTGATATAAGACATAAATAAATTGCATCACATATTTTTCCTAATTATGCATTAATTTCTCTGTCTCTTCTCTTATCCATTCCCTTGTTCTCTTGAAAGGGGCTGGGATGTTGGAAAGGGGAGAGATTAATAGCTTACTTGATGAGAGAATGAATAAGCCATTGCTCTTTCTCTTCTTATGGTTGCCTCATACTTGGTCAGTAGCTTTGCTTCAATTTCGTCTTTTGATTGAACACTGTCATTCCATTCCTCTCCCATCTGTATAACATTTAAATCCATCATGTTCAGTTGAAAATCAACAATAGAGTAAAGGACCACCAGCAGAGGACGATTTTTCAAGAATTAACCAATGTGAATAAGATATAATCCCGGAAATGAATATTTTCTGTATGGAAAATTATCTAATTGACACTGAATCACTGATTCAAGCATATTCTACTCAATACCTGATCTTTTAGGTTGAAGTCTTATCAATAATTATGTTGAACGAAAATTGTTTAACATAAATGAAAAACTATGCTCATGGCATTTTACAAAAGACATGTTCAAGTAAATGAGCCTAAGCTAAACCAGGCCCGCCTATAAGCAATTATGTTTTTCTGGTACAAAAAGTGTGCCATGAAGGCATGAAAATCTAGCAGAACCTTGACGAAGTGGCATTTCTATAATACAAATTGAATATCCAAAGGTATCAGAAAGCAAAAAAGATGCTTAATCTCATTCTAGGAACATAGCATATTTTAAAAAGAGATTGAATTTATAAAATCAACCTGCAAGCTCTCAATTTCTTTTGCACGTTTCAGTAGGAGCTGTTTCTGGAGCGCTTGATTCTCCTCTGACATCCTGATCCTCCTAGAATTGATCTGAGACTGCACGCGAGTTATACCTTGCATGCATCGTAGAGTGTTTGTGGTTTGGTGTTGGACGGTAGACCCTTCAACCAGTGACTTTAATCTGACAAGCCCTCTTAAAGCTCGCAATGCCCTCCTTGCCTAAAAACAATAAACACCAAGAAAACTCACTTGTCCAGGTTATCATTTCCACCATTAGTTGTACAATCTGACAAAAAAATAAATTTAAAATTATAAACATGAACAGCATATAAGTTTCATAAACGACAACAATGACGATTGACTTTTGTCACCCTCAGGTTGCTAACAGTTTCGGTTGGCATAAACTCTTTCGGTTTCCCAAATTAGATTCAAAGCCCTTTCTCATAAGAAGTAAAAGAAGCAATAATATCTTCTGTCCCTATTTACCATATATAAGTTCTTAATGAACAAGATTTAATGAAGCTGGATTAGTAAGGATTTGTATTCCCTGTATTCCCGAGGAGTCGACAGAAAAGGGGTGGGGACAGAATGAGAAAAAATCACTAAATTTTACTTTCCTTATTTAAGAACTTTTAGCTAAACTATCCTAACTAACATGATTTAATATATTTTACACTATATTCATCGTCTTTCCGCATATTGTTGACCTGTCTTGGGATCAGAGTACAAACTGAAATAAAATAAGATAGAAACACAGGGAATTTAAGGAAAATCTAGCATCCTATTTGTAAGTAGAGAAATAACAGATAGTTAAAAATTAGGTAATCTATAAAAATAATTCTTCCAAACAGGTATTAATAATTAAAATGTGGCTTCTAAAGAATAAGAGTTGCTAAGTTGTTATACATGAGCTTGATTGAGAGATGAAAAGAGCTTCTACATGGTTGCTATTCCAAAAAAAATAAAATAAAGAGAACAAAAATATTGGCAAACTCAAATCTTCGCTACTTAAATACATAGAGAATAAACTTTGATGGCTTAGCATCAAGAAATAGATTCTTTTAAACAAATAAAACACTAAAGAAGAAGTGAATTCACATAAGTAATTGGAATATACCAGGTATCCTCGGAATGCCGTTTGAATCTTAATTGCTGCCTCTTCATCCTTCAATTTTCCCGTGAACTGAGTCACTGAAATGGGTTGAACAACCTCTGCAACGACCTCTGGAGCTGCAACAGTAGCCTCAGCAGCTGTAGAAGGGGCAACTGCAACAGAATAAGCATGTTTTGTCCGCTCATCCTCAACTTCAGTTTCAGTCACTTTCACCTCTGCTGGCGGGGGAAGAGGATGAGGTATACCGATAGTTTCTGAAGTTGAGGATTCATGATTTAAAGATATTTCCTTCCCAAAACCTTTCTTCTTTGATTTATTTTCTTTCTGAAATTGTAATGAGAAATGTTGAAATCAATTTAGATAAAAACATAACTATACCAACAAACAAAAATATAATTGAAGATGGAATTTACTGAAACCTGGTTTTTCTTTTCCTTGGACTCCGGACTAAAAGCTTTCTTTACAGACGAAAACCAATTTCCTTTCCTCCCCATTGTTGTATCATTCCTCAATTTGTCCTATACGAGACCAGATAAACAATATCAACAATAAAAGTTTTATCTTTCTCTATGACATACCTCTACACTTGGGCACGAACACACATGAAAAATTTATTCAT
The DNA here is from genome assembly GCA_947179155.2 of Hedera helix. Classification (NCBI taxonomy): domain Eukaryota; kingdom Viridiplantae; phylum Streptophyta; class Magnoliopsida; order Apiales; family Araliaceae; genus Hedera; species Hedera helix. The sequence goes on along the minus strand of OX359268.1, from coordinate 46,235,188 downwards.
GCCATAGTTCGAAGATATATCAAACAACATTCCTGATCAATAAAAGCATCAGATAATATTTTTGATCAATGTGTCCTGTTTTTGGAAGAAAACTTTAAAATATAGTCATATACAAAAGTATATCACAGAGAAACAGACTTTACAAATGTTTGGTTGATGTGAATTTTGGGGAAAATATAGGAAATGAGACATTGAACATTATGTACTTGAAGTTCTGGTTCAGAGTGAGCAATATTCACCTCAGTTGTGCTTCCTAATCAAATTATGAATGAAAGTGAGGAGGGTATTCAACCAGTCTAAGCTTGTGAAGAATTTGAAATGCATTATGTCTAAATTTTCATGTCCCACAAATTCTAATCATCCAAACAACGTCTAAGGGGGTGTTCGGCACCAACTTATAAGTTGGTAAGTTAAAATAAGTGTTGGGCCATAATTTTTTTTTTACTTACAAGTCAACAAAAAAAAAAAAAGTAAGTTTTTGAAACGTTGGTCAACTCTAATAAAATGACAAAAATATCTTCTTTTATTTTTTGAACATTCTTCTTGTTAAAAGACATTTAATTATCTTTATATTTTACTGAACTTATAAGTCATTATTAGTCAAACACATCCGTAACTATTACTTATAATTCTCGATTTATAAGTAAAAATTATGCCAAACACTTTTACTTATAAATCTATTAAAATTTTACCTTATAAATTTACTAAAATTTTAACTGTTAAGTTATAAAAAAAAAATCATTCCCAAACGGCCCTAAATAATAAATTGGTCCAAGAATTAAGAACCAGATCTTAAATAGGCACGAAATGTCTAAATGTAAAAGCAAATGGAGAAATACCCAGATGATAACACAACAAGAACTTGAAGAAAAATACACATAAGCTGTTTGGAAGAAAAGTTTCTGACAAGTGAGCTAATTTTGCATTTGGTACTTAAAAAGAAAAATATAGGTGGAAAATACCTGTAAATGAAGTTGCGAGATCTCTCAGAAGTTCTTTCTTGGCAGCTGGTGTGTTTGGATATCCATTCACACAGAATAAGGAGAAGAAGAAGATGAGGAGTTGGACCCCCTCTCACTCTTTTCTGACGACCTTTATTCTTTAGTTTATAGAGAGAGAAAATAAAGGGGAAAAGAACAGATCTTGCCTAAGATAGTTCAACGATCAGAATATGTATAATAACAGCTGGTTTTTGCTTGTGGGAGTCTTGCTTAATTATCTTACTATTTTAATTCGATTAGCTGCTACCCTTCTTCTTCTTCGTGTTTTATTTATTTAATTATTACCTGACATTATTTTGGCACGATATAATCCAATTTATTATCATAATTTTAGTATTATATTATCACTAATTAACTAAAGATACGTTATTATACGAAGTAAACATTTAAGTAATATATATATATATATATATATATATATATGGGAATGATCCATAGTAATCGCTTGCTATATTTACTATTTCAGCAAATATATCTGATATCGTTTAAATAAAGATATGAGGGAGGACATATATCTTCAGCCGCTAACTAAATTAACGGGCAGAAAAAAAAATCAAATAAAATAAATACAAGCCGCCAACTAAATTAACGGGTGGAATTTTTTATTTTTATTTTTCTACAAGCCGCTAACATAATTAACAGGTGAATTTTTTTTAAAAAAAAAATAATTTATGTATTACCCGCTAATATAGTTAGTGGCTGAGATTTTTTCCCCCTAACCCGTTAACTATGTTAGCGGGTAGAGAGAATTAATTTTTTTTTTCTATTTAAAAATCAACTTTAACGTGTATAAAAAAAATAAAAAATTCTCCTCCTACCCGTTAACTTAGTTAACGGGTGGAGAGAAATAAATTTTTTTTAAAAACCAACTTTAACATGCAAAAAAAATAAAATCTCCTTCAACCCGTTAACTTAGTTAGCATGTGGAGAGAAATAAAAAAATTAAAAAAAAAATCAACTTTAACATGCATAAAATAAAAAAATAAAAAATATTTCTCTCCACTCGTTAACTAAGTTAACGGGTTGAAGGAGATTTTTTTTTTTTTAATTTTAAAAACCAAATAAAATAAAATTCTCCTCCAACCCATTAATTTAGTTAGTGGATGGAGAGAATTATATATATTTTTAAAAAAAAATCAACTTTAACATGTATAAAAAAAAAATAATAATTCTCCTCTAACCCGTTAACTTAGTTAGCGGGTGGAAAAAATTAATTTTTATTATTTTGTTTTTAAAGAACCAATTTGAATTTGCATTAAAAAAAAATCACAAAAATATTAATATAATGTTAATGTATGGGTTTGAATAAAAAAAAAATTAATGCATGTTTAAGTTGGTTCTTTAAAAAAAAAAATTAATTATCTTCGGCCGTTAACATAGTTAACGAGTTGGAATATATATATATATATTATGAATGTTAAAATTGGTTCTTTAAAAAAAAAAAATTTATCTCCACCCACTAACTAAGTTAACAGGTTGGAGAGAATTTTTATTTTATTTTATGAATGTTAAAGTTGATTTTTTTTTTAAATAAAAAATATTTCTCTTCACCCGTTAACTAAGTTAACAAGTTGGAGGATAATTTTTTTTTATAAATTAATTCTCTCCACCTGCTAACATAGTTAACGGGTTGGGAAAAAAAAATCTCTCCAGTCGGGTAGTACATAATTTATTTTTTTTTCAAATCCCACCCGTTAACTTTGTTAGCGACTTGTAAAAATAAAATTCTTTCACCCGTTAACTTAGTTGGCGACTTGTATTTATTTTATTTTATTTTTTCTCCTACCCGTTAACTTAGTTAGTGACTGGAGATGTATCTCCCCTTTCGAATCTTTATTTAAACGGTATCAGATGCATTTGCTGAAATAGTAAATATAGCAAACGCTTGTTATGGATCATTCCCCATATATATATATATTTTACAAACATGAAAAGCATTAATATCTATGTATTTTATTATTTGGAAAAGTGATAATTTCTCTCTCAAAATTTTCAATAAGCCAAGAGCAGAGAATAAATTAATTCCCACACCAAAACCTGTAACAAGAGTTAAAACTAATACGACGAAGACAACAAAATAGAGAAAAAAAAAGAAAAAAGATTTACATGCGGCCAATACCGGGCTTTACCTTCTCCCCTTTGCCCCCTTCTTCTTTTGGTGTTGATTTCTACACCCTACTAGATTCCATTCTTTGTTTTGTTTGGCTTACATTTAGAGAGAATACTAAATTGTAGCGATTTAACAAAAACAAACAATGTCATTTTGAGCCCTTTACCCTTTCGGATTGCAATTTTTCTCTCGCAGACCGGATTAGCCAATCAAGTTATTAAATAATACTATCTCTGTTCAAACGGTATATTAAATTACATGATTGGTATGATTCATAATTTTTTTAATAAAATAAATTTTATAATTAATAATTTTTTTTATATACTACATAATTATAATAATTGTATCAATTAAAATTAAATAAATTCGAATCAATTTAAAATTTAATATGTCATCGTTTAAATTCAAAAATTAAATTATATATTTAATTTTAAAACAAAATAATAACTAATAATTACCAGCTAAATTATCTACTACTAAATATTCACCCTCCATGATTGTTATGCAATGAAGGTAAACATTCATATTTCTTTCAAAAATTACTACTCCTATTTAAAAATGTTGTAATTCACTAGGAATATTTTATCTTTCGAGTATCAATCATATGAAGCTTACAAAATTGCTATTATGTCGGTGGGAAGTGACACATGAGCACGTAGATGGGTAGCTGTATAACGGTACCGGTGGACTTTAGTAACGTAATTTATTCTCCGTTTTGTAGTTCTTTACAAATTTGCATTTTTCTAAATTACTATCAATCAGCTATAAGTTTTGGACAAGTCTACTCGTATCACAATTAAACACTATATTTATTTATATTATTAATAAAATAAAATATAACATAAATTTTAATAATATATTTTATTTTTTAATAATATAAATAAATATAATATTTAATTATCGTATTTATATTTATTCAAAAAAATTTATTAATGCCAAACTATGTTATGAATTACTATCACATACCCGCACAAGGTATTTTGTGAAACTAATTCCTAATACAAAAAAAAAATTATTTTATTTTTGTGCAGCTATTGTACAACATTGTAGGTCAAACTGTCAACAAAAATGATAACTTTGAACTAAGAAAATAATCATTATTAATATTAAATGCTCTAAAAATCATTTGTTAAGAATTTAGTTGCCCAAGATAGTATTAAAAGGACTCTTACTGAATGCACTTTGGCAAGTATGTATAGAAATAATTCTTTAAAGATTAAATATGTAGTATATTTGTAAGATTAAATACATTGAACATTCATTAACAAGAGTGTCTTTCATAATATTTAATAATAATAAAGAAATGACATGACATGCAAAATTGTTTTTACCCGTATTGAATGTTTGTGAGATTAAATATATGGAATATTTGGTATCTCAATCATAAATGAGATAAATACATTCTTTTTTTTTTTTTTTTATTGTAGCTTGTTATTCGTATTTTTTGTTGCCCAATTATTAAGAACATAGCTATAACTACGGGTAGATGGGCAGTACCATCATAGGAATTATATAAATAAAACTATTGGGAGATAATATAATCTAATTAAACAGGATTCATATCTTTCAATAATTTGCCGCAAGTTGTTGTTATTACTATTTAGGCAGGGCAGGTGCGCAGTTGAGCTCACAAAGAAAAGCTTGTAGTATGTCTTTATCCGATTAAGAGTTGGGCAGGGGCTAAATAATTTATCTTGATCATTGTACCAGTTAGAACTACTCTCGTTGTTTCTTCTAATGAGTTCCTATTATGTATTTTCGAATAGTAACTTAATTATAAATGGTTCTTTTTTTATCGTCGTCAATTCTCAATTAAAAGTTCAAACATACTACAAATAGAGTATGTATTTACATTTATTACATAAAACTCTAATCAATACTAATATATATGATATAAAACATGAAACTATGATAATCACGACAGGACATTTTAAATTTAAAAATTCATTTAAAACCGTAGACAGTAATTTGAAATAATTAATTTTTTCATTCAGGCATGCAGGGGAGAACGTTGAATTAAATGGAAAATATTGTATGGAGAAAGAATTTGCAAATTTGAAGCCGAAATGAAGAATTTTCTGATTCTTCCTTCTCTTAAAGAATTTCATAGAAAGATATCATCTTCATGATGATTTGGTATTTTTCCATGTTCTTGATCCAAAATGTTACCTTGCCTAATGCCGTTTATGCATTATTAGTATAAATTAATTAGCTGTTGTTTTTGTTGGTATATGAAGATTCCAAAGCAAGACTTTGGAGCATCCCTCTGATGGAATCCCCTTCAGTTTGGTCTCCTCTTCAAGAACCTCTTTCTCCACAAATTTCACAGAATTCTGTTAAAAACAAGAAAAAGATACTTTGCTTAATTGTTGCTAAGCGGTAAGATAACTCGTAAAATAATTATCATTTTATGACTGTAGGCCAGTCACATGAGAATTATTTGAAATTTGAAAAATATACTGATATTTATGCACCATGAAGTATGATTTTTTTATTATTTTTATTTAATTTGGAATAAGTATGAATATATGAAGCACTAGGCACAACAAAATGTCATATTATACTGGCCATTAGAATAATGACTTTATGGTTTAAAAAGTACTGGGAGGTTGGCCAAACCTAATAATCAACTAAAAAGCAAAGCTAATCACAAGTTTTCAATTGGGATTCCAGCTGTGATGGCAATTAAACATATGATTACCTTTTCCTAATTATACACACCATTTTATGAGCCAAAATTATGAATTTTCTGATGTTTGCTATGAGAATATCTTGTTAGAACCCTGAGGATCCAATGTTCAAGTATTTTCTGAAAGATTATTTAGGTTGAATTTTTAATTTTTTTTGGATACTAGTAAACCGATAACATCATAATGTTTATATCACGAATAAGTATTGATGCACAATTTTAGAGTACAATTTCAAACACTATATGCATCATAATCATTAAAAAGTTAGGTCTGACACATAAATTCGTGTCAGGTCTCACTTTTTAATGATTAAGATATATGTAGTGTTTGAAATAATATTTAATTGTAGTGTGTGTAGAGTTATCCCTATATCACTGGACTATCACATGACATTGTTTAGTTGGGTTGATTGGCGCGTACCTGCGAAGTGTCTTGGACTGACGAAGGACGGCCCCATCTCTCTGGATCCCAGAGGATCGAACTGTTGAATGCAAAGCTCGAAATGTGAATGGGGGATTTAGCATCTGTTAAATTGTTCCTTTTTTTCAAATGCCATCCTATAACCTCAGAAGAATCACATACAGGTCCTTCGATTACTACCCTATTCCTGTTGGCTGATAGAAATGCCATTGGCCAAGTTCCAAACACCCTGCCAAAAAAATCAAGTATACAATGAATAAGTTTGAATTATATACGTAACACCCTAGTCCCACATCGTAATACGTGAGATAGTGAGATATATGTATATAAAGACTCAAACTGTTATCATTAATATCTTTAATCATGACATTTTGAGTGAATTTGTGGTAGACTAAAATTACTCAAGAAAATATTATTAAAACAGAGCATTGAGACTAATTATGGTATGATTTGATTCAAACTTGGGATGGGTTGTTAGCCCGTATGGCTCAACTTCACCAACTGTGACTGAAATTTTCGAAATGATTCAAATTTTTTATCCAAGAATTGGTGGAACTATGAAATTTCCACCCCTGCATTATCTGTTCTTATGCACATATTCCATATAAAATTTGAAAAAACCAGTAAATTAATTGATCCAAAAACTATTGGGAACTCAAAACCACATTTGCTAGTTTGTCAATAAAATTGTTCAAGAAAGAGAGAGAATACATACTCGGTTGCTCTGATCTCGTTGAAGAAGCTGAGATCATAAACATTGGGAAGTCCAGCAAAATGAACAATTCCACTCAGCCGATGGTGTTCAATGTGATTTAGCGCCACATTTCTCTGGTGATCCATTTCAGCTTCTGGATCACTAAAATTTTCCTTGAAAACTAAATGCCTATACATAACCCCCGTTTTCCTTAATATTTCCGATACTTCAGAAGAATCAGATTGTTGCTCCACAACCACCCACAACAATGGCGGCGGTACCAACTTTAATGTGTTCGCCAATCTACTTAAAAGCACCCCTCGAAACTGATCCTTGGCACTCGTTGGAGTTACAATAATTACAAGTCTTTTAGGATTCAAATCATCAGAATCTCTTCCTTCTTCTTCTTTGTCCAAGGTTTTTATGTATACAGATTCATTAGACCGCTTTGGCACTGGAGATTCATCCAACGAACTTTCGTTGAAATTCTGGAGTGAGAATTCCACAGGTTTCGGTGAGAATTCTGATGGAGTTGAGGCCACAACTTGACTAGTAAATATTGAAGACTTGCCGGTTGGAGCAATGCCAGTGAAGAATCCCATAACAAAGCATAACAAGAAATGAAGAATAGCTTTTTGCCATAACTGAACTTTCCTTTTTGACCTCTCCACGGATCCCATCACTACAGAAATTAAGAAAAACAATCCCCGGAATCTGAATTTTTCCCAGGGGAAGAAATTCTAATTAACCAGTTTAGAAGAGTAGAATATGAGGTGGGGTTTAAACAAATTATTCTCAACACAAGTGGTAGTGTTCCTGTTAGAAAGAAATGGCGGGAGCCAACTGATCTATATATGATATGATTGATATAGGTGAAGTCGATGTTAGTTGGTCTTGAGTTTTTCTGAATTATTTCATAATAGAGAAAGAGAGAGCTAGTGATTGCTTGAAGAAGTCATCACTTCAAGTTAAAGAAAGGTGATAAACGATGATACTAGGACTAGGGTTGCTATCAGTGCACCAAATAGTTGTTCAGATGGTTATTCAATACCAACAGTTAACCCAACCAGAAAAGAGTAAAATGTAATGTCAACAATGTTAAGTATAAGAAAATGATGAGATATGGTTTATAGTACACCACTAATGGTCTAAAGTTATATATTCCCCAACTAACTTCGGTGATGAATTAACTCGAAAGCAAAAGAATCAATGATTTTAAATACCTATAAAAAAATATCTAGTACAAGCCCTACAAGGTGAAGTCAACTGGTCTGTTGTTGCACCGAACGCAAGAGTAACGAACACGAGTGCCATGTCTGAGAAAAGCTCTGTTAACTTTCTTGATGATGATAGTAGGTGTTAAGTCATTTCTTTCGTATGTTTATTCAAATCCAGCCGTATAGATGTCAAGAACATAAGAGAATAAGAAATATTCATTTTCAGGTAATTTAATTATGCAAGACCCCTTTATACAAAATCAAGAAAATTAACAAATCTGTACCATTAAAATTCAATATAAAAAAAGGGGCTTCACACTTGCACTTCATAGGACTACGTCGAAAAATTACAGGCCCCTTATTTTTCATGTTCATATCATCTATATGTTGTATTTACAGAAAACATAAAAAAAATATAGTATCATTTTAGAGTACTTTGTGATTAAGCTTGACGAAGGTGTCCTTTTATTTTATTTATTATTTTAACTATTTTATACTTAATTTTCTCCTTCCCTTAAAAAATGTGATTCATTTTCTACTTGACAACTATATTGGGATGAAATGCCTTGGAATGTGACTTGACAAACAATCTGGACAAGTTAACAAGAAAATATAACACATGGATGAATGTACTTTCCTCAGAGCAGCCAAAAAGCTTCCAACAGACTCATCTTAACACCACTATATCTAAACCACTACCACAGTGAACCACAAAACTGAAAGTAGTTGTATCCTACAAAAATATTTTCCTGAGATATCTAATGCCAAATTAAAATCCCATTATTAGATGAAAGTATGGGAAAGCTGTCCAAACAAATGAAAATTTATTTTCAAGGATATGATCAGAAACATTCACACTAGCTACAAAACCATGAATTAAAGCCAAGAAATAATCAGATGATACATATCAAAGTATATTAAACCACTATTAAACCATAGCTTTTGCAACTGCCTGTCAAGCACCCAGGTCTAAAGCCCAAATGCTTGCACCACCATCCTCCCCACAAGTGAGGCTAGAGAGCGGCAATAAAAGCCAAACAAACAAACAATTATAGTCGCATAGAAAAACAGCGCGTGTCCACAATTTCTCTCATTAACATATTCATTATGCAGATTCAATTTTTCTTAGCTGCAGATTTGGTCACCTTGGCACCAGATGGATCTTTCTTCTCCACACTCTTTGATAACACCAACAGCAACAGTTTGGTGCATGTCCCTCACAGAAAAGTGACCTAGAGGTGGATACTCAGAGAAGGTTTCAACCACCATAGGTTTGGTAGGAATCATCTTCACCATCCCAGCATTACCAGTCTTTAAGAACTTGGGCTCCTTCTCAAGTTTCTTAGCCGACCTTCGATCAATCTTTGTTAAACTTTCAGCAAACTTGACTGCAATGTGGGAGGTGTGGCAATCGAGCACTGCAGCATAGCCATTTCCAATTTGTCCAGGATGATGCATGTTAATGACCTGGGATGTGAAGTTGGCAGCTTCCTTTGCAGGATCATCCTTCGAATTTGATGCAACATACCCACGCTTCAGATCCTTGACCACAACATTTTTCACATTGAAACCCACATTATCACCGGGCAGGGCCTCTAGTAGAGCCTCATGGTGCATTTCTGCAGATTTAACTTCAGTAGTGAGACCACTTGGGCCAAAAGTGACAAATATGCCAGGCTTGATAATACCAGTCTTGACCCAACCGACAGGGACAGTGCCAATGCCACCAATTTTATAAACATCCTGAAGTGGGAGCCTTGGAGGCTTGTCTGATGGCCTCTTGGGCTCATTGATCAAATCAAGGGCTTCAAATAGAGTAGGGCCCTTGTACCAGTCAAGGTTGGTTGACCTCTCTATCCTATTATCGCCTTCAAACCAGAATTGGGACAAATGCAATCTTATCCGGGTTGTACCCCATCTTCAGATAGGAAGAGACATTTTTAACAATTTCATCATACCTTGCCTTTTGAGTACTTTGGTGTTGTCGCATCCATCTGCAAGGTAAGAATAATGCAAAATCAGTAAAAATATAATTATACATACAAAAAGTGAATAGTGAAAATAATAATAATAAAAAATTATTCCTACAAAAGCAGGGACAGATTTAGTATGGCTTCACCTGGGTCGCAAGACCCCATCGACAGCCTAAAATTTTTCTAATACCAAATATAAAAGCATCTCCGGCAGGTGAATTATCCCATAGATTATATTTAGTCTATATAACATCAACAAATATATTTTAGTCTTCAATACTTTCAGCAGATGGAATATCCCGTAGACTATAATATAAAAAAATTAAAATAATCAATGAATTCAAAAAAACTTCAATCATCCTTCCACCCTCCTATTTAAATATATTTAAAATTATAGTCTATGGACTAACTATCTTGTTCCTTGATATAGTCCATTTGGTTCACCGGAAAAATTCACAAACTATATTTAGTCTTACTACTGGAGTTAAATCTGAGTTAGACTATATTTAGTCTAGGATTAGAGCAACTCGGGCCTGCTGGAGATGCTCGAAGAGAACAATATCTCCCATTCTTATCAGTGTGGGACCCCATGTTTTCATTCATCAAAAGAGTTATTTTAACCAAAACATCTATCTCAGTTCCACAAAAAAGAAGAATAGAAAGTCTAAAGGACAATTGTAAATCAACGACTATAGCTATTTTCTTTTTATAATTTTTGAGACAATAGTCATGTAATGATGTAAAATATCATAGAAACTTAAGTTGTTGATCCTTCCTTGGGTCAGAAATTTTAACAAAAATATATCAAGGTATGCACGGACAAATATTTTAATGATTTGTTTCTTCAATAAACTCCAAATATTATTATTAGTAAAAAGTATGTTCAATAGTATTTGATTTTTTTTTGGCGGGGGGGTAACAGAAGAAAAGGACCATCATTAATCTCAGTTTGTTGATAGCAGCACAGATGGAAGGCTCAAAAAACTCCCAAGAAGTGCACAGTCAGCCTGTGAGGTTCCAGCAATCATGTTCTTGATAAAGTCGCGATGCCCAGGATTCAATGTACTAAATGGAACCGGTCTCAGCGCAATGGTAAAACAACTTAAAGGGTGACCAAGAGGTCTTGGATCCAATCTTGACAAAGTATTGTTAAATTTCAGCTTAACATAGTTAAAAATTTAATTTTAGCAACAAAAAAAAAATGTACTGAATGGTCAGCCAATTTCTGAATGAATTTTTTACTTCAAAATCCGTCCACCATTTTCATATCCTATCTCATCTATTTCATCTTCTCCTCTATTTCATTCGGTTGTTCATACTGTTGCTGCTGTTGTTATCCTTTGAGGAATCCTCCCGGATAATGTCGAGAAGTGTCCGATTCGAATGAACGGAAAACAAATTTCTCTCAGCGGCTCAGCGCTGAGCACGGAGCCTAGGGTTCGACCAGGAACAGAAAACAAATTTCTCTCAGCGATGATGTTGAGATAATGAAAAACAGAGGAACGGATCTGATCTGAGATTGGGTTGGGGACAGACAGCAACTTTTCCTTGTTTTTGCAATCAATGAATTGGATTATTATTATTATTATTATTATTATTATTATTGTGTATGTATCTATGTATTGACTCAAAAGAATTGGGCAAGAGGCGATACGCAGAGCTAGCAAGGAAATAGGAAGGAAAGGAAAAGATAAATATGTATTATGTGGTGGTGAAATAAAATTAAATTGACTTGATGAAAAATTATATGAGAGTAACGTGTTCTTTTTATTTGGAACGGATGGAGGATTACTTGATGCTAGACCCACCAATAGATATGCATAATGACATAAAAATCATTTTTTTGCTTCAGAATTACCCTTTTACCACTCTAGCTAATTCTGAAGAACCAGCAAAGCATAATTTGTGGCTTATGGTTAGAAACAGTTTAGGAGGTTGTAATTTCCTAACGAAGTTGTAATTCGGGTTATATAGAAGCGCCGTTAGGGAAGCCTTGATCGAGAATTAGTATACATTATAAAAATGATAAAAACACTACACTATACTTGTTGCAATGTCAATCGTAGTATTAAACCAACCCTTCTCTCAAATTTCAAAACTGAACAGTCGAGCAATGATTTCATTAGCTCCTTGTGCAAGCAAAACCATCTCAAAGAAGCCCTTGATGCATTTGACTTCTTGCAAAAAAATACCAACTTTCCTGTCAAAATCAGCACCTATGTCCATCTTTTTTCTGCATGCTCCTATATGAAATCCCTTGCACAAGGCAGGAGAATCCATAACCATCTTTTAACGTCCCAATGTCATCCAGACATCATTCTTCAGAATCACATTCTTAATATGTATGGAAAATGTGGGTCATTGAACGATGCTATGAAGGTTTTCGATGAAATGCCGGAGAGAAATGTGGTTTCTTGGACTTCAGTAATTGCCGGGTACTCACAGAATGGAAAAGGGATTGAAGCAATAAGATTGTATCTTCAAATGCAACAGTCAGGCGTTATGCCGGATCACTTTACCTTTGGAAGCGTTATAAGAGCTTGCTCAAATATGAGTGATGTTGAGTTAGGTAGGCAGTTACATGCCAATATCATTAAGTCAGAATTTGGTTGCCACCTCATTCCACAAAATGCTTTGATTGCAATGTACAATAAGTTTGGTCAAATTACTGATGCTTTGGATGTGTTTTCTCGCATTAAGACTAAGGATTTGATCTCGTGGAGTTCGATGATTGCTGGGTTTTCCCAATTGGGATACGAGTTAGAAGCTTTGTACTATTTCAAAGAAATGATCTGTCTGGGAGTTTACCAGCCAAACGAATTTATATTTGGCAGCGTCTTGAGTGCTTGTGGGAGTCTCCTACAACCACAATACGGAAGACAGATACATGGGATGAGTATAAAATTTGGGCTTAGGGGAGATGTTTTCGCTGGTTGTTCTCTCAGTGATATGTATGCTAAATGTGGTTTCTTACATTCTGCACAAACAGCATTCTATCAGATAGAAAGGCCTGATTTGGTGTCTTGGAATGCAATTATTGCAGGGTTTGCGTACAATGGTGGTGCCAATGAAGCCATATCATTCTTCTCTCGGATGAGGCATCTGGGATTAACCCCAGATGATATTACAATTCGCTCTTTACTTTGTGCTTGCACTAGCCCATGTACTCTAAACCAAGGTAAGCAAGTTCACTCGTACATTACTAAGATGGGTTTAAATTCAGATGTTCCGGTGTGCAACACTATACTTTCTATGTATGCAAAGTGTATGGATATTTGCGATGCATTTAAAATGTTCAATGAGATTAAAGACAATGCAGATTTAGTTTCTTGGAATGCTATTCTTACTGTATGCACTCAGCACAACCAGGCTGGAGAGGTTTTAACATTATTAAAGTTGTTGCTACCATCTGAAAATAAGCCCGATCACATTACGTTAGCAAACGTATTGGGCACTTGTGGAGAAATAGCCTCTCTAGAAATGGGGGTTCAAATTCATTGTTATGCCGTGAAAACTGGGCTCAAGCTCGATATTTCCGTAACAAATGGACTGATTAACATGTATACCAAGTGTGGATCCCTTGAGAATGCTCGAAGGCTCTTTGATTGCATGAGAAAACCTGATGTTGTCTCGTGGAGTACTTTGATTGTAGGCTATGCTCAGTTTGGATATGGAGAAGAAGCCCTTGATCTCTTCAGGAAAATGAGAAGTTTGGGAGTCAAACCAAACCAAGTCACTTTTGTTGGGGTTCTAACTGCTTGCAGCCATGTTGGACTAGTGGAGGAAGGATGGCAGTTGTACAATACCATGGAAATGGAGCATGGTATTATACCTACAAGAGAGCACTGT